>OY759209.1:48531209-49143314 GCA_963662105.1 Meiosimyza platycephala
GCTTAGTTTGGACTTTGTTCTGGTGAATATGCTGTTAAGTCTCATGTTCGTTTTATATGCAAACGATGCATTCTCCTCAACTCTCATCATAGTCCTTATATGTGTGTTATTTGTTAAGTTCGGAATATATGTGATGCTGTAAAATTTTCTCTTTTCAGTGTTGCCAGTTTGTTTCATTATGCTTAATGATTGGACGTTTTTATAATTTTTAGAAATTTTGTCAACAAGTGAGTTTATAAGTTTGTTAGGGTAATCATTGTTTTTAAATATTGTTTTTATCTTTAAAACATTTTTGTCCAAAAATTGAGTGTCCGTCAACATAAAAACTTTGTTAATGATGTTATTTGCAGTGTTTATCTTATGTTGCAAAGGTTGTGTGGAATGGAAATTAATTAGTCTTCCTGAAGAAGTGATTTTTGTATACCCATTCAAATGATATTTTGTTATTTTGTCTATGTAATTTAACGTCCAAATAAGAAATATTTTTATTTTGTTCAGCTTCTACGGACGTTAAATTCTCTATTTGGACGTTAAATTACATAGACAAAATAACAAAATATCATTTGAATGGTATACAAAAATCACTTCTTCAGGAAGACTAATTAATTTCCATTCCACACAACCTTTGCAACATAAGATAAACACTGCAAATAACATCATTAACAAAGTTTTTATGTTGACGGACACTCAATTTTTGGACAAAAATGTTTTAAAGATAAAAACAATATTTAAAAACAATGATTACCCTAACAAACTTATAAACTCACTTGTTGACAAAATTTCTAAAAATTATAAAAACGTCCAATCATTAAGCATAATGAAACAAACTGGCAACACTGAAAAGAGAAAATTTTACAGCATCACATATATTCCGAACTTAACAAATAACACACATATAAGGACTATGATGAGAGTTGAGGAGAATGCATCGTTTGCATATAAAACGAACATGACACTTAACAGCATATTCACCAGAACAAAGTCCAAACTAAGCGACGACGAAAAAAGCAACGTCGTATATGAGGTGAAATGTAAAGGCGCGCTAAATGATGTATGTAACAAAGTATACATAGGAACAACGAAACGATCGTTAAAAACAAGAATGACGGAGCATAGGAATGACATAAAAAACAAAAAAAGAACAACAGCGCTAGCACAACATATGTTAGAAACGAACCACACAGCTGATTTCGATGCTGTAAACATTTTGGATATTGAAACCAAGGCAAATAGAAGACTAACACTGGAATGCCTTAGAATTCAGCAAAAAGGGAACGAGGCAATAAATTACAAAGAAGACACAGACCACATTAACAATAATTATACAGTAGTCCTACGATAAAGACAGTTTTTTCCATAAGTAATTTTTTTTTCATTTTGTTCAAAATTTAAAATATATATTTTTAACGCAGTGTTTTTTAAAACAACTAAATGTAGTTTTTACAAAATTAATATGTGAGTGTAACTTATATATAAGAAAATGGTGTTATTTGTAATTTTTCATTGATTTGTTTTTTCTAATATTAAAATTTTTTTAGATTAAAATAAAAAAACATTTTTATACCCTGAAGATGTCACCAAAAAAGTGACGAAACGTCGGTGAAAAATTGAAAATTTTAATGTTTTAATTAATTTTGCAATTTAAAAGTTCTGGTCAGAAAACCTCAGTGTCAACAACAATTAATCATCTAAACTGACCCATAAGATCACACAACAACAACTAAAACCTGTTTTATCCAAGCAACAAGATCCCAATAAGCAAGAAATAACATTGCAATTAGTGTTTGAAGAAATCACTGCTCTAAGAGCGGAAAATGCGCGAGTGGTCTCTTTAATTACCTCGTTACATCAAAATAAAGAATTACTTGTGCAAAAAATTAATGACTTGCAATCAGAGCTTTATTCGGTAAAAGCTCAACTATGCAACAATGAACTTACTTCTGCAGTCTCTCATATTTCTCAAGATATTAAGCTTTTAAAAGACAATGTCGGTGGTGTGTTAAATAACCCTCAAATGAATAATAATAATAACAAACGCTCTCGCAACATAACAACTTGAAAACTCTTAAAAACTCAGTTTCACCGTCATCTAATTTAGTTGATCTGTGCTCTGATGACACTGTTGTTGCAGATAATTTCTCCAATGCTTCTACGTCGTACGGTGCTGCTGCGGTCGCTGCTGCAATTTCTTTTTCTCCTGCTGTGTCCCATCATTCGCATGCTTCTCGTTCTCTACAAGCACCGATGTCATATACTGCTGTTGTTGCCGCTGATACTCCAGTTTATGCTCTTTCTAATGTTTCTCCTATGCAGTCGACTCAACCTAATGTGCATTTGAACAGCATTAATAGAAACAAATAATTGTTGTTGGTACCAATGTCACTCGAAATTCAGAACTTGTAGTTGCAGATAGAAAGAAATGGATACACTTGTCATCGTTCGCATCGTCTGTTAGTACTGATAACATTATTGAATATGTAGCTAATTATGCTAATATCGATAAAAATTTGCTCTCATGCTTTAATCTTGTTAAGAAAGATGTATCTTTGGACTCTGTAAGGAGAGTCAACTTTAAAATGGGTGTTTCTGGAGTTTTTTACGAAAAGTTGATGATTCCGGACCTGTGGCCAGCCAATTTAAGACCAGAAAAACAGCAGCTCAACCCTTAATTAATTTAAATAAAACTCAACTGCAGTCACTTAAGATCTACTACCAAAACATTTCTGGTCTGAGGACAAAATCTACTGCTGTCTTACTGGCTACATCACAAATGGATTATGATGTTATAATACTTGTAGAAACGTGGCTCAATAATAATTTTGGTGATGGTGAATTTTTCGACCCGTCCGTAAGTGCGAATAGTCGTTAGTCGAACGGTCGTAAGTCGGGGACTACCTGTAATTCAATTAAATATAAACTGGAAGAAAGCATGTTTCCGATCTCCCCGCCGGATATGCATCATGTCCCGCTCGTGCTTCATATCGAGTTCTATGAGTATTTAAAATTGCCTAAGATGATTAATGCATTAAATTTTAACTTGCTTGTAATTTTGTCACACTTAATTCTATTATAGAGAGCATTGATTGGGGTACTAAATTTGTAAACAATGATACTGCCGTTTGTTTTAATATTTTTTGTGTTGAAATCAACAATATTTGTAGAGAAATTGTGCCTTTGATAAAGCCAAGATTTTATAAAATACCCTGTTATACAAAAGACTTAAAGAAGTAAAAAAACTTAAGGAAGGTTATTAAGGTGTGTTAATAACTGCCTAGCTTTAAATGTAAAAAAATGTTTTCATATTACGTTTTCTAAATTAAGCAGTAATATTATTTTTCAATTTTCTATCGCACACGGTTGAAAAAATAAGTGTAAATTTTTATAAGAATATCGTTTAAGGGTCGTTTTATATGAATTTAGGTATAAATTTAATAACTTTTCAACATATAAAAACTATCTATGCGGACAGTTATTTATGTTTAATTTTGTCCAATAAAACATGAACATTCTGTGGCCGAGCTAGCAAATGAATGGGGTCGCATTCAAATTATTCTATAAATGAAGCAGGTTCAAATCTCAATCCATTCAAGTTGTGTTATTCAAATCATTTTATAAAAAGAAATTGTAAATAAAATTAAATTAAAAAGAAATACATGTTCCAGAACTTGAACCCGTGTGTGCTGCGTCCCAGTCAAACGTTCTAACAACCGACATAAATATACATTTTTTTCAATATCGTTAGAATTACATATAAACTTTTCAATATAAAAAAAATTTTATATTTACAAAAAATTTTATAACTTTGAACTTATAAAATTCTATACGATTTTCTTAAGGATTTATATGAATACCTAAAAGTAATTAATTTTATACTGATATTTTCAACCGTGCAAGTACACGCTTAAATAATGTCAGTGAAATGTTGGATCTGGGTGTCTTACTTGATTCCAAATTAACATTTGCAAATCATTTCAATTATATAATACCGAAAGCATTGGCCATGTTGGCATTTGTACGTCGCACGTTGGGAAAAACATAGGCAAAACGCGCGCATTGGAGGTACTTCAAAAGTTGCAGTGATGAATTTTTTTTTTCATTTTGTGTATGTATACATCCAGTATGTCAAAAAAAAGTTTTGCAACTTATTTGACCGAAGAGCCTTTGCAGAACAGCCATCTGAAGTTAAACTTCTAATGATTTTTTTTTTTTTAGAAAAAAGTATCATAATCAATGCGTTGTGTAGATGTCAGTAGAATCGACATTTAAGCAGGGAACTTAACCATTTTTTATGAGTAGAATAAAAATAGTCCCATAATTGATTTTTTAATAAATTTTTACTTCAGTTGTACTTATTTACGCAGATATGGGTAGATAAAGTTCGGTGTAATTTTTTGAGATTTTAAAAGAAAAGACGTTTATTATGGATTAGAACTTTTGAGGTTCCACATGGAACCACTAAATTTCCTCGGTACTGAATAGTAGAATCAATTACCTAAATGATGGTACCAAAGTCAGCTGCAGTCAGCTGCAATTTTTAGATGTCCACTCAAGTAAGTATATTTATGAAAAATTTAAAAAAAAATTTTCTTGTATAATAAATATTTTTTTTTTCAATCAATTCAAAGCTTATACACCTATCCCTCGATTTACGCGGTACTCTTTTGCGCGGTTTCAAAATAACGCGGATTCAACATTTTGATAAATTACATTAAACTGCGCATGCAACCATTGTATTAAAAGAGAATTTGGTTCGAGTCCCGTTCGAAATAAAGATATTTAGGTTGTATTAAATTTTAATACAATTCTGGTGTTGTCATATATGTAAGCCCAAAAGTATTAAAATTTATTCCAAAATTTCTAACCGTGTATAAAGGTGGAGTAATTAAAGCTCATTTCTCATATCGTCATGGGTATTTGACATAACTATATGGACATTGACATTTATTACCAATTTGACTTTATTGTGTTTCATTTATTTTTGACATATCGATATTTTTCATTATTGGTCCCGTTCAGCAACTCCTACATTTTTCAAGCGCTTTAAGCAACTTTTTACTGAGTGGTATTTCTGTTAGGTTTTTCAGAATTCTAAAATAATAAACAAGTTATTTAATTATTATTTTTTATATAACCTTCAATTTTTAATTAGGTAGGTATGTACATATGTACATTATGGGTTCAGTTTACGTGGATTTTTTTTTACCAATTATGCTATTTTCTTTGAGTTCTATTGCTCGATATGCGCGATTTTTAAATTTTGAAAACCAATCCACTCAATTTATATGGACTTCTCATCTCAATTTACGCGCTTTTGAATTACGCGGTTTTTTCAAAAACCTATCTACCGCGTAAATCGAGGGATAGGTGTATAGCTTTTTTAATAATTATGCGACCAACTCATTAACAGTTTTAACTAACCTAACGGTTAAAAATAAACTTGCTTACTTGCTGCCATGATCTCATCTAAACATTCGATCAATACAAATATGAATATGATCTGGTATGTTGTATGTTGTCTGAAGAAGCCCAAGAGCATTGCAACAAACATTTTAAAGTGTATGTCCGCCAGTATGCCCGCAGAAGTTCCAGAGTTGAAAATCTAACATATATTTTTAGAAAATTTTTAGTAATGTCAGATTCTAAGATAAGTAGCATAAGAGCTTCTAACAAAAAAAAAAAAAAAGTAAGGTGAGAGATTTACCGTCTGAAGTGCAAGCAATGCTAAAATAAATTGAGCTTTAAACCTTCAAGATGAAAACTTACATACTTTGAATATTGAATTACTCTAGTTTTTTCTTATGATCATTTAGTACTTGCTGGACTACCATAGGTGCCAAGACATAGCGCTAAAGTGTTTTTGTTGTATAGAGACGCCACCCTCCGTTGTCCAAAAAATTTAAAACTATGCTCTATGCCTTTTTGATATCAAAGCAAATATAGACTGTTAATTTGACCTCAGTCGGCTCAGTAGTTTCCAGGTCTATACATAACAAACATACATATATCCATTTTTATGCATATATTTTTATTGAAAAAATTACCAATCGTCTAAGGAATTAAAAAATATTTTTTTTTAAATCCATGCAGTAGTTTTAGCGTGATACAGTAACGTAGTTATCATTTTATTTATATAGATTTCGTTAAAATGTTCCCACTTTGAACTCCTTTTAAAAAGTTTTTAGACGTCAATTTTAAAAATGCTGACACACGTATTTACTTATTTTTGACAAGCTTCAAGAATCCGTTGACAGAACTGTGATATTTTAGTTTGGTTTAACACAGCGTAATTCTTCAAAAGCCTTATCTTCCGGATGTAGTGTGTCAGTTCCTGGCGCAGGAAATTAAAAAAACAATTCCGTCAGATAATTTTTTGAAGATTTTTAAAGACAATGCCCAAAGTACAAGTATCTAGCACTAACAGTATAGGAGTTATCGCATAAAATAGCCAATGCGCGCGTTTCGCCTATGTTTTTCCCAACGTGCGTCGTAATAGTTCCAAATTTCGGAACCCATATACAGTGGCGAGCAATACTGGTCGGATGTTTGTCAAACCTGAGTTCATATGGATGGTAAATTTGAAAGAATTACTCAAGCTGCTTACAGTTTTAAATTTTTAGTTCTTTATTTATTACTCTTAACATATTGTAGCGAAATTTGGTTTATGCCAGAAAATTCTCGTAATAATTATTAAACGATATTAGCTAGCATCACTGACCGTAGAAAAATACGTGCATCACTGACCGTAAGAAAATACTTGCATCATTGACCGTAAGAAAATACTTGCATCATTGACCGTAGAAAAATACGTGCATCACTGACCGTAGAAAAATAACACCATCTAGCGACATGTAGCATGTTTTCAGTACTATAAATGATAAAGTGGTACGACATTATCAACGTCGATAATCGCCATCTAGAAGACACTGGAAACGACATTCTGGATAATGGCGGATGGTACGACATTATCGCCATCTAGAAGGCACTGGAAACGATATTCTAAGACAACGGCAGATGGTTCGAGAAAATGATGACTTTAGTATAAAAGGCTGTCATATGAGCAGCAGAGACACAGTTGATATTGAACAGTGGAACACAGTGGATCTTAAGTGAGAACATTTGAATTTAAGTACTAAAGTGATATAGTGGATTTTAAGTAATAAAGTATAACGTTTGTGTATACAATTTGAATATAAAGATTAAATAAACAATTGTACTGTGTAAAAACTAACGTTTGTGATTTAAATAAAACATTTTATAATTAAATAAAGATTGCGGTTTTCTTGATTATTACACAATCCAGTGATCGAACTCAGAAAAGTGTAAGAGATTGAAATTACTGTCAAAGGGACAGGAAATTTCGTAACAATATAATAACACAAAAAGTAAAAAACAAACATAGAAACAGAAATTTCTTAGAAAAAACAAACATAGTCAATGAGTCCAGTTTTGCACGTAAGATACAGCATAGAAAAAATAATGATTTAAATAAAATTCTAGTATTTGGACCAGAGACCTTTTCTTTTTAAAACACTTTTCACTCTTCTTGGCATACTTTCCACTAATTTTTCAATCGTTGTTTGTGGTATGTTGGTCCAAGCAATCTGGACACGTTCCCATAGCTCGTTCACATTTTTCGGAGGAAAATCGTACTGACACAATGTTCTTTTAACAATTGCCCACAAATTCTCAATTTTATTGAGATCTGGGCTTTGGGCAGGCCATTTTAATATTTTAAATGGTTGGTTTTCAAGCCACTCTTTCACAATTTTTGCAGTATGTTTAGGGTCTCCATCTTGTTGGAACACTATTTCCTCAATAGGGTACGCACACTGATCAACAAACTCAGGCAAATAGGTTTGCAAAATATTAAGGTAGTCTTCCTTCTTCATTATTCCCTCTATTTTATGGATAGGACCGACGTGCCACCAAGTAAAACATGCCCACGCCATTATACTACCGCCGCCATGTTTCATAGTTTGTTTGACTTGGTGTTGCTGAAGCTGCTCACCGGGTCGGTGCCAATAATAAGATTTACCATCCGATAATATACGATTAATCTTCGTTTCATCAGACCATATAACGCGTTTCCAGTCCTCAACAGACCAGTTTTTGTGTTCTCTACAAAACTGTAATCGAGCTGATATGTTTTTCTTGGAAAGCGCAGGTTTTTCTGCTTAACAGACGCGACTAGCCCTATTCTTTTTAATGATCTTCTGGCTGTCCATTCACTTGTTGGTTTGTTAATGGCCTGTGTAGCTTCTTTAGGTGTTAGCTTGGAGCTTTTAGGTAGCAACCGTTCCATTTTACGAGCGTCACTATCCGTCAGAATTCTTGGTCGCCCTCCAAAATCACCTGAAGACTCCAAATTATTTCTTTTTCGTACTGTTATCACTGTTGACTTTCCAACGCCGGTCTTTTCAGCTATTTTTCGTGTCAGTTCCTTTTTTTGCAGTAGTGCAACAATTCGGTTTTCCAAATCTTTAGTGATTTTCTTCATTTTGCACTAATTGAACCACAATTTCAAAAAGTTTTGTAAAACAATGTAAACTCTTCAACGTATTACTTTATAATGACGAAAGCAATTAATGAAACGTAATAAACTCTTGATAATTTCCATAGAATTAACGGTAAAATTATGTTTTTTGCTTGCTGAGTCTTGCGTGCAAAACTGGACGCATTGACTTATTTTGTTTTTTCTAAGAAATTTGGGTTTTTGTGTATGTTTTTATTATTTGTATGATATTCAATGATATGAGTACTAAATAAAGGATCAATAATTGAAAAACGGAAGGAGCTTGCGTAGTTCTTTCAAATTTGCCAGCAATATGAACTCAGGTTTGACAAACATCCGACCAGTATTGCTCGCCACTGTACGTATAAGCTTTTAATTATAGCATTTTTAAGTTCTAGATTGGAATAAGCTGCATTCATTTGGAACCCTTTTTATGCTATTCATATTAATCGTTTTGAAAGAGTCCAAAAAAAATTTCTGAAATTTGCTCTTTTTTCGTTAAATTTCACTGAACCTATTCCTTCGTATAAGTCTCGATGTATGCTTATTGATTTAAAATCACTTGAAAATAGACGTATGATAAATTAGATAATGTTTGTCTATGATATCATTTGTGGTAATATTGATTTTTCTTGCTTGTTAAGAAATATTAATTTTTTTGTCCCAATCAGAACTACTCGCCAGAATAAGTTATTTTTTATAAAATGTCATAAGACTAATTATGCATTAAATCAACCTATTATAAGATCACTTATTGAATAGCGTGTTATTAAAAGAAATTGATTTTTGTTGGCCTAAGGAAATATTTAAAAAAATAATTAAAAATTCTTATTTTTAATTTTCAGTTTTAATTTCAGTTTTATAAATAATACTATTTTTTATATCTAGCCTGTAGAACTTTGTTTCGCCTGGCTCAAATAAATAAATAAACCGTATTAGAGTCTTATTTGGCAAATATGCTTTTCAGAGTTAAACATAAAACCTCTGCTACATCTGATTTTCCAATTAGAGCAGGAGTACCGCAGGGCAGTGTCTTGGGTCCCTTTTTGTATGTTTTATTCACATCAGATATTCCCACAAATGACCATTTAGTTACCTCTACATTTGCTGACGATACAGCAATTTTGAGTCGTCATAAAAATGCTGTAACAGCAACACTTCAGCTTCAATCCCACTTGTCGTCAGTCGAGAGTTGGTTGTCACAATGGCGAATAAAAGTCAATGAACAAAAATTTCTCCAGGTTACTTTTACCCTTAACAAAAGTAGCTCTCCAGCAATATTTCTTAATGGAATCGTTATTCCACAAAAAGATAATGTCACATACCTTGGCATTCATTTGGACAAACGTTTGACATGGCGTAAGCACATAGACGCCAAGAGGTGTCAAATGAAACTTAAGGCTGCTAGCTTGCATTGGCTTATAAACAGAAACTCCCCTCTAAGTTTTGAGTATAAAGTTCTCCTTTACAACCAAGTCATAAAGCCAATTTGGACATATGGCATACAATTGTATGGTAATGTAAGTGCATCAAACATTGAAATTCTACAAAGGGCTCAATCTAGAATATTAAGAACTATTACAGGAGCTCCTTGGTTTATGAGAAATGAATGCATTCACAGAGATCTGCACATCCCAATGGTAAAAGTTGAGTTTGAAAGGCTAAAACATAAATACATATCAAAATTACAAGGTCATGTTCATCAATTGGCCAGGACTCTCTGTAACACATTTCCATTTTCGCGACTAAAGATGTTGAAAATACACACCCCAGATGAGTCCTGTTTTTTTATTTGCAAATCAAACTCTGTCTTGAATTATTGAAGGAGTTGCCATTTTACGTGTACAAAGTGGCTACAGGGATGGAAAGTCTTGTCTCTTCAGTTGAGATGAGTTCGATGGTTAGGAACCTACGTTCCTAACCAGTGTGTGGGATGTTGCTGCAGTTTAAGATGATATGATCGCTTTTTGATATCCAGAAGCTGTTTAATAAAAGGTATACCAAGGTCATGGTGTATGTTTATATTCTTTATATACCATGGTGCACCAGAAATAGTTCGAAGTATTTTTGACTGAGACCTCTGCTATATTTCTATATTTGATAAAATTGCGTTGCCCCACAGTTGGATTCCGTATGACCATATAGGTATTATAATAGCTTTATACAAATGTACTTTATATTCAAGGTAAAGTTTTGAATGTTTTTGTAGAAGCCAGTTGATGCTTGAAGCTTTCAACTTCATTTGTATTTTTTTCTTTTCAATATGAGCTTTCCAAGTAAGCCGTCTATCGAGGTGCATACCTAAGTATATAACATCAGCACTCTGAGGTATTGCGGTGTTGTTTAGGTGAACTGTGGGGCAAGTCTTTTTATTAAGTGTAAAAGTAACATGAGTACTTTTTTTCTCGTTTACATTTATTCACCAGTTTAAAAGCCATGTTTCAACTGGACGCATATGTTTTTCGAGGGTATGTGACGCACTATTAGGGTCTGCGTGACAAGACAAAATTGCAGTGTCATCAGCAAAAGTAGATGTAAGCATTGTTTGTTGGCAAGTCATAAGTGTATAAAAGGCAAAGAATTGGGCTAAGGGCACTACCTTGTGGCTCGCATGCAAAAGTTTCCACATCATCTGAAATGTAATTTTTGCATTTTACACGGAACTTTCGCCCTGTAAGGTAGGACCCTAGTAAAGCGTGTGTATTTTTAGGGAGTAATTTTTTTATTTTGTATAAAAGTCCTTCGTGCCACACTTTATCAAAAGCTTGCGCTACATCAAGGAACACTGCAGAGCAGTATTTTTTATCTTCATATGCCTTTCTAATTTGTGCTACTATCCTGTGAACTTGCTCTATGGTTCCGTGTTTTCTGCGGAAGCCAAATTGGTGTTGAGGTATTATGCTCATTTGGGTAACGTGTGGCATAATTTTCGAAAGAAGCAGCTTTTCGAAGAGTTTTGATGTGGTGGGCAGCAAACTTATTGGCCGATATGATGAAACTTGTGTGAGATTTTCCCAGGTTTAGGAATCATTTTAATTTGAGACATCATCCACACTTCTGGGTAGTGGCCCAATCGAATAATACCATTGAAAAGTATGGATAAATGTCTAACTGCACAACAAGGTAATTCAATAAGCATATTAGCAGTTATTAGGTCATGACTAGGTGCTTTCTTCTTCTTAAGTTGTGTTTGTATGATTGAAGGTCTTTAGTTGTGAAGCGCAACAGAATTTGACTCATATTTTGGGTTACTTGCGGTATTTCAAAGCTCTTGCCAGGGGGTTTGACTGGAATACATTTTTTAGATGGTGAGCAAATACTTTACCTTTTTCTTCGGTACTTCTGGCCCAGTGACCATTGCTTTGTCTTATGGGGGAGTCTAAGCAAGTGGGTTTTTTCACACCCCTGATGGCCTTTCATAAAGAGTAGTTGGAGGACTGTAAAGGGCTCAGCTTTTTAATATATGTGTCTATACCTCTTTCTGACTTTTCTCGTAAGGCCTTTCTTAATTCAATCTTGGCTAGTGTTAGTTTATGCTTAAGTGTGGGTGACCTAACCTCTTGAAATTGTCGCCTGAGTCACCTTTTTTCCATCACTAAACGTTCTATGTGGGGAGAGTTGAGGCGTTGTCTTTTAAAGGTTGATACTGAATTAACAGGAGTTGCATGAAGAGCAGCTGATACAAGCATGCTGTTAAATAACTGTATGGCCGATTCCAGCTCCTCCGAATCTTTAAGGCTTACATTTTCAGAAAGATGGCTACTGACATATTTTTTGTATTTGAGCCAATTCGTTTTATTTGTTGTAAGCCCATTGGGTAACTGCAGCAGCTCTACACATTTATGCAGATGCATAATGACACGGTAATGGTCAGAGCTCAAGTCAAAACATGAATCTGCTGAAATTTTCCTTTTATTAATTCTTTTTGTAATTGCAAAGTCCATAAGATCTGGTATCTTCTGAGGGTCTGACGGCCAATAAGTTGGCTGACCAGTGGATACATAATCATGCCTCCTCGTGCTTTACCATCAGGGTGACAGATTTTGTAGAATCTGTACCTTTCAATTTTAAAATTGTGCTTGAGGGTAAAATGTGTTTCGTAAATTCGTATTCGTGTCGTCGTGGGGTCAACACGTATATTTTTTTGGTGCACTCACATTTTTGATTTTCTTAATATCATAGATCCGTTTCTTAATATAAAATACCGTTGGTTTGTAATCTAAAGGTCGAACGTGGCCAAGATAAGATAAAATGTTTCGGTTGCAACGCGTTCTACCACAGTTCGTGTATGAATTTGTCTTTAAATGAAATAATATATATGCAAACTAGTAATCAGCAATTTTTTTGCACTGCCTGCAAAGCTGAGAAACGTGCGTCACTTCGCTCTCCACCGACTGTTTCATCTCAAAGCATTGTTGTAACAAGAGCAGATTTATATCCCGCCAAAAAAATTGGAAAAGAGAATTCGCCTACTCTTCAGTCTTCTTCGTCACTATCCGCAGTTGCAGCAAAAAGAATGATTTCTTCTTCTTCTCCACCAGCTGAGCAACAACATCGATCTCAATTACAAGCAAAACAACATCAAAAACAATTACAGCAGCAAATACACCAGCAAGCGCAGACGCAGCAACATAAAAAACAGCAACAACAGCAGGTACAGCCGTAGAAACAGCAACTTAAATACAATTACTAATATCAACCAACAACAAATACAGAAAACAAATAAAAACATCGCGGTGAATTTGAAAGAAAATGAGACACCAATAACTATTGAAGTCTTGTACGCTGAGATAGTGGCCTTCAAAAAAATGCATGAGAATACTCTTTGTCTCTTAAGCAAATGGCAAGAAAAGAAACAAAATCTGCTTGATAAGGTTGATGAACTTCAAAATGAGGTAAATTTCTTAAAACAAAAGAACAGAGAAAAGAGCATAGAAATTGTTGGTGTACCTGGCGTAAATAATAATAATGCTCTTGGTACAGCTCTTAAAATTTTCTCAGACGGACTGGACACAATTGTAACTGAAGAACATATCGATGATTGCTACGTCAAGACTTTTAAAACCAGGGGTGATGCTGTGCAAAGCACACCTACTAATATTATATGCATAAAATTTTTATCCCTTAGAAAAAAGAAGGAAATATTGAGGAAAAATTCGTAAATAGGAATAAGTTGACAACAAAATTGTTTGGTGGAACCAGCAATGACAGAATATTTTTAAATGAAAGTCTACAGGCTTCGACTAGACTTATTTTTAAGTCTGCACAGAAATTTAAAAAAGAAAAAAATTCAAGTATTTTTGGGTTAAAAATGGTAAAGTTTTTATGAGGAAAAAGGAAGGTGATAACGTCATTGTAGTGAATACGTTAGATGATCTTCAAAGGATTAACTAACTTGTTTTCTAAATTGTAATTTTCGGTATGAATTTAACCAATATTGATCCTCTTGAGAATTTATTTGAAATTCCTTATGAAATTTGTAGAAATGTAAATTTTCAAAGTTTGTCTTCTAGCTCAAACCCAAACCCAAATAATACAAATAATCAGAAGCATGAGAAAAAATGTTGATTACTTTTTACTTCAAATGGATTCTTTTAAAAACAGCCAGACTTCATATTTTTAACAGAAATAGGGATTTATGATCATGAGCAATCTCTTTTTACTATTCTTGGGAGGTGGTGCAGGTGGTGTTGCGGTTTTTGTTACAAATGATCTTAATTGTGATTTCTTAAGTTATAGGCACCTGAGTTCAGATGGGATTAGGGTAAAGTGTTCAATTGGAAATCAAGTGTTTTGTTTCATATGCATGTATAGATTCCAAGTCGGAACTTCACAGGAGGTGTTCCTCAGTGATTTGCATGACTTGTTGTCAATTGAAATTTCACAAAACTTAGTAATGTTAGGTGATATGAACTTAAATATATTGCAGGACTCTGAAATTGTGGATGATTACTTGAATATGCTTTCCTCTTTTGGGCTTGAGTCGTGTATAAATGAACCAACACGAATAACGTATTATTCAGCAACATGTATCGATCATATTTTTGTACGACTGGGTCATCTAAATCAAATGACAATTAGTAGTTCGGTGTGTAACTTATTTTTATCGGACCATTGCCTTACATGTCTTTGCTTTGAAAATGTTTCAAAAAACCAAGAAAGAACACAATTTTACTGATATGAAAAAATCAGTTACGAATTTCATTGAGCTCAATCAAAACCTGCTCCTTGAATCCTGGAAAAGTGTTTATGATGAACTCAATGCATCAATCGCATTTAATAATTTTATTGATAGTTTGTTCCATTATGTAGATCAGTGTACAAAATATGTAAAATCAAAGTCATCAGGTATAAAAAGACTGAAACCTTGGATGACCTCAGGATTGCTTAGTAAAATAAATATAAAAAATAAGCTATTCAGAAAATGTAGGAAAAACCCAAATAATGAAAGCCTTAAAACAAAATATAAAAATCTTTGTAAATAATTAGCTGTTATGACCTCAATGCATAAAAATGATTTTTACATCAATGAATTCAGTAAGGTAAGAAGTGGTGTGAAAAAGGAATGGAGGTTAGTTAACAATATTTTAAATAAAACTAATAGTAATGAGGGTATATCTGAAGTAAAAGTTGATGACAGAATTGTAAATGACCCACTTGAAAAAGCAAATGTATTCAATGATTACTTTGCAAATATTGGAAATGATGTTGTATGTAACAATGGCCTAAATGGTTCATCATGCAGTTGTGCAGACTATGAAAATTCGATTCCTTGGAGATTTACAAATTTATTATGCTGCTTAAAAATTCAAACTCCAGCACTGAAGGATCTATTTCGAGTGTTTTCAACATTACTGTTATCCTATGTCACCTAATAAATAAAAGTATTGAGTCTGGCATTTTTCCGGATGAGCTAAAAAAGGCAGAAGTAATTTCATTGTTTAAAAAAGGGAACAAAACCATCCTCAATAATTATAGGCCGATATCGATTCTTTCAACCTTTTTGAAAATCTTTGAGAAAGTAATCAAGTCTAGAATAGTCAGATTTTTAAATAAACATAGATTTTTTAGTGACTCTCAATTCGGTTTTCGAGCAGTATTATCAACAGAAGATGCTTTATTAAAATTTTGTACAAATATCCATGACAGCTTAAATTGTAAAAAAATATCTGCTGCACTCTTTGTTGATATAACAAAGGCATTCGATACGGTTGACCATAAAATTCTACTAAATAAGTTATATAAGTGTGGTTTTCGAGGCTCTATGCACAAGTTGTTTTATTCTTACCTATCAGACAGAGTTCAAAGAGTAAAAATTGGTGAAATCTTAAGTTCTCCTAGAAATCTTAACCTAGGAGTGTTTTAATTTACATCAATTCGCTATTTACGAAAAAATTTTCAGGCAAAGCTATAGTTTTTGCTGACGATATGGCATGCACATTTTCTTGTGCTACTATTGTTGATGCAATGCTGGAAATCAATAACGATCTAGAAACTTTAAGGCATTGGTTTATAACCCACAAATTGGTTCTGAGCGAAAAAACCAAGATAATGTTCTTTAATTCTGCTGGAAAAGAAACTCAACTTGGTGATTTTACTTTTCATGGAGCAAGTTGCAATAAATATTTTTTTTGTAAAAATATATGCATTTCGCGTAATCGTTTGTAAACTTATGATGAATCAGGTTCTTGTTCCAATAGCAGTTTTTCTATTGATTGTGTAAGAGCCTTTAAATATTTAGGATTATTTCTTGACTCGAAATTGAATTGGTTGGAACATACAACTGCAATGAAAAAATACTTGATGGCTGCTGTACGACAGCTCTATCACCTGAGAAATTTTTGTTCACTTAAATTGCTTACTTGTGTCTACTTCGGTATTTTTCGCTCTAAATTAGAATATGGCTTAGCATGTTGGGGTGGCACTCACAAAAATAAAATTAATCCTCTTCTGTCTGTTCAGAAATTAATTGTTCAATTAATATGTAGGAAAAGTCGATATACAAGCAGTCTTCCACTATTCTTGAAGTTGAACATTATGCCTTTGAAGCATCTATACTTTCATAAAGTCTTGAAAATCTTTTTTGTTAAATCTGGTTATTCTATAAACACTAGATCCCATTCAAGCTACGACTTAAGAGTTAATAATCTCAATTTGGCTTCGATTCCAGTGCATAATTTGCAGCATTTTCTACGTTTCTACACAGTTACTGCTCCAAGAATGTATAATAATCTTCCATTATATGTCAGATGCCTTCGGAATAAACATGATTTTTTAAAATAAGTGAAATCCTGGCTTTTTGGTTTCTCGTATGATGAATTAAACACGTTTACTGATTATATTATTTGAAAATAATTATTTTTAGGACAATACCGCGAAGTCTCAATTTAATATTTAGGTAAATTGCTAAGTTTAATAAAAAACAAAAACCGCCTTAAATGACTTCGCTTTAAATTAAAAAACCCGTAACTATTTAAAATAAATAAACACGAAATTTTTAAAAAATTTTGGGATGCATTTCGACTTTACAGTCATCATCAGCCAATCGATTTTATTAGACTCAGTATTGTTGGTTGGCCAGCTATTATTATTATATTATTTGAAAATAATTATTTTTAGGACAGTACCGCGAAGTCTCAATTTAATATTTAGGTAAATTGCTAAGTTTAATAAAAAACAAAAACCGCCTTAAATGACTTCGCTTTAAATTAAAAAACCCGTAACTATTTAAAATAAATAAACACGAAATTTTTAAAAAATTTTGGGATGCATTTCGTTTTTTATTAAACTTAGCAATTTACCTAAATATTACGTTTACTGATGTTTTGTGCTAATTACAGTAAAATTTTTCTATGTATATTATATTATTGCAATATGAAAGATATTATTTTCCCTCAATATTCCTTCAATAACCTTTAAAAAGTTTTAAAATTTACAAATTAACTTCATTAATTCCTTCATTATTCATTAAAAATTTAATCTAAATTTGTCTGTTTCTGAACTAGTTTTTAACTAGAAATCCATATTTTATTTGTTTATTTAATTTTATTATATTAATTTGCGACCCCACGCAACCTAGTGGGGTCATATACGTATGTATCTGCAATCCGTCTCTAGTTCATGGAACTACAGGATGTAGATTTCCATCATTAGTATTACATATAAGAACTTAAAAAGTTGTATTAGTTATAAGTAATTGTTTCTGTTGTCGTTACTCAAGTCAGATGCGTCACTATCAAGCGAAGCATACCTATTGTTACTGAGTGGATTGGTTGTACTTTGTTCGCTTTCGCTCACTTGTACATCTTTTTTAGGTTATTAACATTACCCTTTGATGGGCTAAGTTTCAGCTTGATTTTTATGTAGCAATCCACGCCAGTTTGGATTCCCGAATTTGATACCTTGGTGGAGTTATTATCGCCGGTAAGGTTCTTTTTTTTTGGCTAGAAGCACTAAAAAAATTAAAAAGGAGAGCCGCATTGTACACTCCATGGTGACTTAGCAGAGAGAGGGCCCGCTTGGTTAGGTGCAGCTGCTTCTTGAGCACTCTTTAATATTTTTTGGTGTATGTGTTTTTGCGCGGGAGCGATCGGTTGAGTGTTGATGTTGGTGGGTGACACCTTGGTAGTGGTACGCGCGCTTGCTTGTATTTTGGCACATTGGTTATCCGTTTTACCGGGAGAGCTTTTTTTTATTTTTTTCGCACTCATTTTTTTTAATACACTTTGCACTGACCGGTGAGTTTTTTTTTTCGCTTGGAGGTGAGCGCTCAACCGGCATTTCTTTCACTTGCTTATTAATATAAGATAAAAACAAACAATTTATTTTTTATTTCTTTTTGCCGCTAAGGGCACAGAATCTGCCGTCTGTAATTATAACGCGGCTTAGGGTTCAATTATGCGTCTCTATCGCAATTTATTAAATTTTAAGTAAACGTTTTCACTATTAAAATAGAATTTATACGCGGAACGATTTTATGTACAGCTTGACTCGGAGAGTGAGAAAGACAGAATTCTAAAGCATTTGACACAGTTAGTTATATATTACTATGCTACAAATTAAAGCATTTATATGGCTTCAGTGACAGTGCTGTACGCCTTATGATGAGTTATTTGTCAAATCGATATCAACGAGTTAAAGTTGGCAATATTTACTCTGGTTACAAAATTGTCTGCAGTGGAGTGCCCCAGTGTTCAGTTCTTGGTCCTCTGCTGTTTGCCTTATTTGTCAACATATTTAGAGTTTGTAAGTACTCATCCAAGTTAAAGAACATGTTGCATATATGTTTCATATAAACAATATAAACAAAAAGGATTAAATTTAATCATAAACAAAACTAATTAGTCTGGCAATGAAATATCAGATTTCTCTAATTGAAAAATTAGAATTAAACAAACTCCAATGTAAACTTCAATTATAATTCCAAATAAAATTTCAGCTCAAATTTCGTTTAAGACCAAAGTCTAGGTTAAGTGCAAGTAAGAAGAATAACGCAAAAGCACCACTTAACGACCACTTATCGGCGAGTCTGTTTGAATCTTCTAAAAGATACATAGATATGCCATGTAATTTTACTAAAATTAACCTATTTATTGTTATAGTTGTTTACCGTGGGAAAAATAAGTTAACAATAATATAAATGAAAGTTTTAATTACTAAATTTTGTTTTTAAAAAATTGATAGAAAAAACACAACGTTCACCATTTACCGACCGGCCTGTGATTATTTTGTCTGTTTCCGTCCACTGAAGCACCTAATTCCGACCGTTAATGTCGCAATAAGAAAAATCTATAGTTTTTCAGATAAAATTTATTATAAACGTAAAACTTAAATGTAATTTACGATTTTGATAAAATCTTTTAATTTTAAACAAACAAAGTTAACTTCTAAGTATAATTACCTATATATATCAGAAAAATTTCGATTTGACCAGATCTGATCCATTTTTCATAGTTGTGAAATTTTTAACGACCATCTCCATTTTCGAAAAAATAAGGTTTTTATTGAAAGTTTGAAATTAACATTTCTCTTTCAGATCTGACAATCATATTTTTCGCCCAAAATAGCTATTTCTGCTCTGTTGCGTTAAGAACTCTTACTATAAATATTAAGTAGAAATTGTAAAAGGAAGTCAATCATAGCAATTAAGCAGTAAAGTTATTAATGTGAAGTGAAAAGAAATAAAATTATTTTTTTAAAATAAATCAAACCTGATTTATTAATTGGCGATCCTGCCAGGAGTGTAAATAAATAAAAGTCCATAAAGCAAAAAATCTTAAAAGAATAAACCTTGCGATACTGTAGCCTATAAAGCCAGTCCCTTTAGAGTAAAGATTAAAAGCAAATAATAGTAGAAAAAAAAGGACTTTCGAAAAAAGTACTCATTATTAAAAGAGGAAAAAATAAAACGAAGACTTAAAAAGTATACTAAATAGTAAACATTTTACACATCTCTGAAGACCACACAACCACAGGCGGACCGGAAGCTTATTCAAGATTTAAAAAAAATCAAAAGAAGAACTCTTGGTAAAAATTGTAGCTGCAACATATCCTGTCAAAAGGAAGCATCAACAACCGTCTTAACAAGCAATTATTCTTCGGGAAAGGAGAAAAAGTAAGAATTAATTTCAAGATATTTTAGAGGTATTAAAATTTTGAACATTTAATGAAAAAAATTTGTAAAATAACGAAAAATAATTCAATTGAAGAATAATTAATAGAGTCATTTAAAAAAGTCTCAATAACAGAAAAATCAAAAAAAATGGATAATGAAACACAGAATTTAGTATCAAATTTAATAGCAAGAAATAATGTAACGTTTGAAAGTCAGCTTCAAGCACAATTTCCAGAACAAGTTCAACAATTGGAGGGCAGCCTCTAACTATTCAATTTCTTTATACGTTTAAGGAAGTAGGAGATATTTTGGAGCATTGAGTATATTGAGAAATAAGATTACTGGTGAAGCCAATGATGTTCTGACAAATCATGGAACAGTTTTGAACTACGAAGCAATTATAAGTAGACTTGATTTCGCGTATTCGGATAAGAGGCCGATTCATGTAGTAAAACAGGAATTAAGAGTACTAAGGCAAGGGTCACTTAATATTTTAGATTATTATAATTTGATAAATAAAAAAATTAACCTTTTTAATAAATAAAACTATCATGACTCATGGTAATAATTCAACCATAACATTGGAGTTAAATAAAAATAATAGAGAAAATGCACTACGAGTTTTTATAACTGGATTGAATTCCCCATTATCAAACATATTATTTTCTCTTTCACCACAAGACTTACCAAATATACTTGCAAAAGCGCAAGAATTAGAATCAAATAATGTTAGAGAAAATTTTGCTTTACAATTTGGAATAATAATATAATGGTCATAATAATACGCAAAATAATAATAATAATAATTTAAGATTTCCTAAGAAAGGAACTAATAATCAAAACCAAAATCGATTCAATAGAAATTTTAATTATATTAATAATGGCCAAAAAAGACAATTGGAAAGTGGTTTCGAAAAATATGAAATATATTTATCTAATTCTATACACTTGGTTTGGTTCAAGTAAACTAGATTTCTTATTTTTGAAACAGATTTCCACATTAAAATTTATATTCCCTGTTAAAACATAGCTTTAATATGAAAAAAATCCTTTGTTCAATTATATTTGTTTATATTTTTAAGTACAAAAATAATAAAAATTTGCGGTTACCACCATCAGACAGAGGAGAAATAAATGAATTATTCAAAATAATAAAAGCAAAAAAAATCCAAAAATTTATACCTGATTTTTCATTTAAAAAAAAAATTTTAATTTTTGACAAAATTTCATGATTATTTTCAGTTTTTACCACTGGAGAAAACAACATAATTAAAAAATAATGAAAAATTCGAATTCCCCATTCAAAACTACTCCGAATGTGAGACTGAATTAAAAGAAAAAAGTTCACCTCAGCAATAACCACCATCGTTTTTAGGTTGTTGGTGAACTTTTTTTTTTTATGCGAAAGTTTCAAGAGTAATATGAAAATCGCTAATCAGGAGAGCAATATTTAGAAAAAATTGGTAACACATCCCATTCGGGACACTTATGGGAATAGGAAACTGCCGGTGCCTCCAAATTTCAGAAACTTTTTTTTTTGAACCGGTCTAATGTGCACTATGCAGTGTTTAACGATATGTGGGAACTCGTTTAAATAAAGGGAAAAAAGGATAGGTCCCAAAATTGAACCCTGGGGAACACCATTATGTACAGGGAGGAAACTTGAAAAAGAGTTCTTAGTAACCACTTGTTGTTTTCTATCGCTTAAATAAGAGGCAATAAGTTTTGCTGCCGATTGTGAAAAATTAAAATTTCTGCGCATTTTCTTGTATAGTACAGAATGATTAACCGTATCAAACGCTTTAGAGAAATCCTACAGGGTCAGATATGAGAAATTGTTATTGTCAAGGCATTTTCTAATTTCGTCCACGATTAAGATCAGAGCTGCCTTACAACTACGCTTTGATCTGAAACCTGATTGATGGGTGCTAAGCATTTTGTTGACATTAAGAAACTTTTGCATTTGGACAACTATACATTTCTCAAAAACTTTAGATAAAAATGGGACTATCGCCACAGGACGATAGTCCGTCGATGGAGCATTATTTTTCGGAACCGGTATTATTTTTGATATTTTCCAACAGCTAGGAAAAGTTGATGTTGTAATTATGGTGTTAAAAGTGTGCGTTATAAAATTTATTAAGGATGGAAGTAGTAGTTTAATAAATTTTGGACATAGTAAGTCTAAACCAGTAGCGTTCGACTTTATGGCTGAGATTGCAAATATTACATCATTGTTGGTCAAACCCTCAAAAAACAACATATTCTCTACTTCGCTGTTAGTTATATCCGCAGCAATTACATCACTTAGTACCTCAGCATTTTTTCCAGAGGTCATCCCCGACACAAATTTCGCATTTAAAAGATCGCAATTTAAATCTTCAGACGTTGAGGACGATTGCTTGCCAATACCTACCAGGTTCCAAATTGCTGAGCTTGGATTTATAAAATTGTGCTTTTGCTTTTCTTATTCTAGAAATAATATGATTCCTAATGCCCTTGAAATCTTTTAAAAATTGTGGAATTTTGTATTTTTTCCATTTCTTATACATTGAGTCACGAATTTTCATTAGTCGTTTTATATCCTCCGTTAGCCAAATTGGACCGTTTGCTCTGTTTGATTTAGTTTTAAGTGGAACATGTCTATAATAATATGTTGGTGTAAGAAATGAACTTGATCGTCTACATGAGCCATTGTAAAGATTCTATGCCAATCCCTGCTAATTAAATCATTTTGCAAACCAAACCAATCAATGCTTCTAAAATCACGAAAAGTAATTGTGTCTTGAGATGTCGCATAATTTGTAAATTCAAAAGTTATAAAAAGTAAATCATGCAGAAAGTTGATCGTATTTGAGTACTTTTTCAGTAGCGCTAACAAAGCAAACATCAATCAAACTACACGACTCAATATTATGAAAGTGAGTTGGGTTTGTGGTGTTTACAGGTATTAATATAATTGACTTCAATGTGTAAAGCAAAGGACCGGCTTCAACGTTGTTCATAATATTACAATTTAAATCCCCACAGATTATAACATCAGGCAGTGTGCAACTAATTTCTTCTAATATAGTGTAGAACGGATCAAGGTTTATTGATTTGTTAGGTCTGTAAACAGCACCTAACATTAGTTTCTTGTATGTATTAGCGATTTCTAATACAATATATTCAAAAGAACAGTTTGCCTCAGCCTTGCACAGCACTTTACATCTAAGTCTTGTACGCACATAAATTGCTACACCACCACCCACTCGACCAATCCTATCTGATCGGAAAAGATTATATCCATCTACGTTGAATACACAGTCAGGGACATCAGCAGTGAGCCAAGTTTCAGAAATGCAGATAATGTCAATACCAGAACCTATAAATAGGTACCTAAATTCGTCAATCTTGCCGTTCAGACTATGGGCATTTATGTGGCATATATGTAATCCATTTTGCTGAGCTTTAAGCACTCTCAGCTTAACAGCTAGTCCAGTTTCCATTCCTTCGGCTGTGGAATCCATCATATTAAGATTTGTGTTCAATATCATTTAAACACAAAACGCGGTTCAGAAATATAAAAGAAAAATCAGAAAATGTTACTTTTACATAGCAAAAGCTATGCAAAATAAAACCGTCAAATGTAACCCGTTTAAAATTTGCCATGGTAATAGAAAAGAGAATGACACAAGATAGAATATAAATTAATGTAGAAATATAGCCTGGATTAAGAAAAGAAAACTACAAAAAAAGAGATATAAAATAAGTAAATTTAAATAAGTATAAGAAAATAAAATAATAATTTAAGTTCGTAGCACTATGAATCATCATCGTTGTTATCATCAGCATGCAGATCGTTAACAATAGCATATAACTGCTCTTCACTTTCAATAAATAAACTACTCTCCCTCTCAGATTTGTTTTATGAAAACGAAACCACGCTTTGTGAATGTGGCTGAAATTTTTCTTTCACGCTTCAATTTTAGAGCACTTTGAAGAAGAGAGCGAGTGCGTTTAGTTATGCTCTCATTCAGATAAAATTTCGCATCAGAAGACAATCCAACATCTTTTAAAATTAGCGCTCTATGGTTTTCTTTACGGAAAAGAGCTGCCGCTCGCACAACAGAGTCCCTTTCATATTGGCAGTTAAATTGTAAAATTATTGGTGTTACTGCATTGGTATTATTTTGTGTCCTACGTTTCACACGAAAAATATTGCGTACTGGAGGGAGTCTGCTTCCAATATAGAAACGAAGTTGATTATAAAGATTTATTAGATTCTCATCACTACACTCAGGAACACCAAACAAGACAGCGTCAGATGCGGTCATGGTACGTTCCATCGTATCCAAACGTTGGCGTAATTGCTGTAGCTCATCATCTTGATCGACATGACCCGTTGATGTAGACTCAAGACTTTCAACTCTAGCATTGATGTCAATGAGCTTCTCACACATGCTCTCTGTAAAAGATGACATTTTTGCATTCAAGTTCTCAAAAATTTTTTCGCTCAAGCTTTCCAGTTTTTTATTGCATTCTTCTTCATAATTCTTTAATTTCATATTTATTTCTTCGCTAAATTTTTGAAGCTCAGCTCTTACCATTTCCGTGAGTGAGGCACTTAAGCTTTTCAAACGTTCATCCAGAGTTTCTAAAGAGATGACTGAAGAGTTTATTCCAGGAGAGGCACATTGCACGGGCGTTGTGGAGATGGCATTTGAGTGAATAACCTTTGATCTGGTGCTCAGTGCAGTCTGTGTGTTGGTTTTATAGTTGGCGGGAACTGGTGTGTTGGAGTCTGAGTTTGTTTTATTTTTGTGCATTTTACTTTTTAGTATAATTAGAAATCGAAGATTTTTTCAACAATAGATTTGGAATCTGGATTTCAACAAATACTAATGAATAAAAATGACATTGAGAAAGCAGCCTTTTCGGTAAATAATGGCAAATATGAGTATTTATGAATGCCATTTGGTTTGAGGAATGCACTAAGTATCTTCCAAAGAGCTATGGATGATATACTTAGAGATTATATTGGAAAATTCTGTCACATTTATATAGATGATACAGTATTTATATTTGCAAATTTTCTATTAAGTATCGAATAAAATTAAAACCACGGATTTTTTTAATTATTTTTTTATGGAAACATGTATTGGGGGTATTAAGCGTTATTATAAAACCTAAATTTGGTATCTACACAACGTAAATGTGATTGTGGCAGCTGCCAAAGTAGTATGTATCAAAATAATAGGTCTGTACGATCCGGAAAAAATAGGTAAATATTTATAAAGTTTTACCACAAAAAGTGTACCATCCGGAAAAAATGTGGTGGTTGAGAGAGAAAAAATGAGAGTAAGGAAACAGCTGATCACTTCCCCTCCAAGAAAGAGTTTAATTTTTCACCCAGGCAAATTTCTTGTGACTAAAAATTGAAGGCAATGTGATTGTCAAAATCGTAGGCAATGAGACTAGAAATTCATTTTTGACAAGCGAGCGAAAGAAAATTTCATGTCTCAATTGTATCTTTCCAATACTTGCCTTATAAAATATTTTTCAATATTTCATTTTTTTTCACTTGTTGAAAGCTTGTGTTGAGAAGGACCAACATAACCTAAAGCTTGAAATCACAACGTTTTTTGGTAAATACTCATTTATGTATTCAATTGAATAGATGAGATTTTTGATTGAAAAATGTTTTTCGATGCGCACAGTTTTAAAATAAGAAATTGAAAATGTAGCTAGATCAAAATTACCCAATTTTTTTTATTTTGTACAATTCCATCGAAAATAAATTTTTGTTTGAACAAAAGAATTGTTCGTAAATTTAACGTAAGTTCCTTAAAAAACCCATGCGAAATGAAAAATTTTTGCTGTTCACAAGATTTTAACACTTTTTAAAGCAGCGGGAATATAAATTTATACTAAGGAATAGTTTTAAAATGCACTTTATATACTTTAAAAAAATTTTCAAGCAAAAATTATGGCTCTAATCTACTTTCGAATATTTATTATTAATATTCTCAAAAAGATTTCACTTGGCTTGCATTCAGAAAGTATTAACCAAACGGATATGACGCAGGTTTTACTTCCTGAACCCTGCCATTTTTTGTTTACAAAAACATGCACAAATTTTTGACAGTCTTCATTTTTTACCAATTTTTCCGTTCGAGCCGAAAATTGTGGTGGTGAGACTAGTCAGAGAAATTTCAGCTTTTACTCTCTCGAAATCGCAATTTGACACTTTTAATTTTTTACCACAAAATCCGGCTCGTACAGATCTAATGTTGAGTTTGAACTTTGATATAATTGATCATTTGTTGAATTTTTCATTTGGGTTTTGTTTTTGTTATTTTTTAAAAACCGACACTATGGGTAAAATAAAGGATATTTATGATGTTCAAAGGTCACGGGTGGCTGTTGAAAAAGGTAAAGCTACACCGTAATATCTAAAATTATTGAAGTATCGAAGTCCTCTGTAATAAACATTGCTGAAAGTGTGAATATGTCTACTGTTTTTAAATAATCGTCAAAATTGTCCAAGAAAACAAAAAAAAACTTAAAACGGAGTCGACATTTCGACATTTACAGAAGAACGTAAGAAGCATTTAAGTATAATCGTTAAAACATTGAGAAATGCCAATATGAAAATCTCATTAGAAAAATTTTTTATCAAACTGAAGTTGAATTTTTAGGATACAGAGTGGCTTACAACGTTATTAAGACTGATCCAATCGAAACTATATCAAATTTCCTAGTTCCAAATACTTTACGATAATTGAGAAGTTTTTTAGGACTAACTGGATATTATAGAAAATTCAACTGTAGCTAAACCACTAACAAAATACTTAGCAGGAGAAAACGGTAAAATTTCGCAATACATATAAGGTGGTTTTAGGTTTACGAAAGTCACACGTTGTAAACTGTCGTAAATGTCGCAAACTCCAGATCAACCTCGATTTCACAACACTGAAATTGTTTGTTAAACAATTTGACCAACAAAACAATATACTATGGAACTTGAACATGTTTGACAAACAATTTTATGATCTGAACCCCCCTTACAGGTAATCGTGAAATGTCATTGAAAATTCAAATGCAAGAAATTCCGTTTATTTGTCGTAAACTAAATGTTTGTCACAAAGGCTCGAAGGTTTACGACTGTAGGGCGTAAACGTCGTAAGTGTCGCGCGACATTTGTGACTTGTCAACACTGACCAAATTACAATAAAAAATTTGTATTAACAACTGATGCATCAAATATTGCAATAGGAGCCGTGTTATCATAAGAAAATAATTCGCTAACATTTATTTCAAACATGTTAAACATTACGGAACAAAGATATGCAACAAATGAAATGCCATTGTTTGGGCATTAAAAAATCTAAGAAACTATTTATATGGTGTAAAAAATTTAGAAATTCATACTGATTATCAACCATTACCATTCGCAGTATCAGTTCGTAATCCAAATCCAAAAATGAAAAGATGGAATGCTTTAATTGAAGAATTTGCCCCAAAAATTATATATAAGCCAGGAGCAACCAATGTAGTTGCAGATGCTCTTTCAAGACCATTGTTAAATAACTCGTCAGAAGATTCGTCTATGCATTCTACACAACACTCAGCAGAAAGTAGTGACAATACACAAATAAAAGAAACAAATAAACCGTTGAATCAATTTAGACAACAACTGTTATCAAGTAAAAACGGAAATACTACAATTCATGAACAAATTGAAATTTTTGGGAATAAACGCCATTAAATCGAATTTGAAACTATTGAAAATTTAATAACAATTTTAAAGACATATTTAAAACCTAATATTGTAACGGCAATTCATTGTACAACAGAAGATCTTTATGAGATAAAGAACTCATTATTAGAGATATTCAATATTAAATTCGTATATACAAAAAGTTTTCCAGCAGATATACCTAATATTACTGACCAAGGAAATATTATTGAACAGACTCATAATAGAGCTCATAGAAACTACAGAGAGAATGTAAAACAAGTTGAACAAATATACTATTGGCCACAATTACGAAAAAAATTTAAAGAATACATATGTAAAAAATTGCGAAATATGCAATAGTTATAAATATGATCGTCAACCTAAAGATACCAATTGGTGAGGCACCAACTCCAAGCAAAGAGGGAGAGCAACTCCACATAGATATATTTTTGCACAAGGCTTAATGTTTATAACCAGTATTGATTCATATTCAAAATTTTTTACTGTAAAATATATAACAGATAAAATAAAATTAGAAGAAAAAGTTTTAGAAGTTCTTCAAGCATTTCCAGAAGCAAAAAAGATAATTTTAGATAATGAACCAGGTTTTACAACACCCCAATTTAAATCATTAATGCAAAGGTCAAATATAGAATTATATTTTTGTGATCCACGTCATAGTTCAACAAATGGACAAGTAGAAAAAGTCCATTCTACCTGAATCGAAATTGCTAGATGTAAAAAAAAAAAAACAAAGTCTAGTAAGTAACTAAGAGACAATAATTAGGGCTACTCAAAATTATAATAAAACTATACATTCCGTAACAGATGGAAAACCATTCGAAATATTGTTTAATAAAATAGAACATGGTAATGTTCCAAGAAATTTAAACTACGCAGAAAACCAAATGCTTAAAACTCATATTAAAAATAGAGAAAGTAAAGAATATACTATTGGTCAAGAAGTTTATGAGAAAGTAATAGAAGAACGAAATAAATTAAAATCTCGATATAAAAAGTAAAAGGTAAAAGAAGACTTAGGACTCCTAGGTTAGGAGCAAAAATAAGGATTAATAATAGAAATAGAGTGATTCATAAAGACCATATTAAATCATAAAAAATTACAATTTCTGAAAAATGAATCGAAGGAAAATGTCGAAAAATCCTTTAAAAATATTTCATGAAAATGAAGAACTAAAAATTGAGACGAATTCCGATGAAACTAAAATTAAATGTATCTATGGAAATAACATTAATTTTTAGGAATTATAAAAGAACCAATAGTTGAAGATTATGACAATGACGAAAATTTAGAAAGAGAAACAGTCTAATTAATTAGAAGAATGGAAGAATTACATCCAGAATGGAAATTATAATCGGATAGGTTAGATTATGATTGTAAGGAAAAATAAAAATGAAATAAAAATTTAATTTAATTTAAAGTGTTACCATTAGACGCAACTACAAATGAAATGGAAACCGAAGAAGCAACTTCCATTAGCAGAACATGAATTTTGGAGAGAAGAAGTTTATGACGAAGATGACGATGAAATAGAAATCTTAGGGTGGCTATTTTAATAAATAAAAAGATAAAATGTTACTATTAGGAGATACGGTCATAGAAAAAGATTTGAATATCCAACAAGTTCGAATAAAAATGAGCCTAGAATGAGTGAAAAAGCTAGATTAGGAAGTATAGATATAATAGAATAGGCAACACTGGAAAAACAATTAGAATTAGAGAAAGAAAAACGAAAAAATCAACTAAAAGATATTTATATAATTTATTTAAAAAAGGTCACTTTTTATTTTATATTAAACAATTTATAAAAAAGGCTGGTTTTTAGCGACCGAGGAAAAACTAATTAAAAAACAAAACAAAAATTATTTTTTAAAAAACTTTTAATTTTTATTTTGAAAAAAGAATTTGTTGTTTCCCGACGTTTCGAAGTTTTTTTGACTTCTTCCTCAGGGTTACAATTACAAACTAAACAAATGATTTTCTTAAAATAATAATACAACTAACATCAAACATACTAAAGAAACAAGGCGGAGTTTGCCCCTTTTACTAACACCAAGAGTATGAAAAAATATATATTAATATAACAGTGCTAAGTTAATAAAATGTTGTAAATACAGCTTATGTTGTCAACGTCTTCTTTTTTGTTTATCGTTTGTTTTATGATTTTTTGGATATATAGGCTCTCTAATGTTGTTCTTATGTTTTTCTCTATCAATTGTTTTTGCATTTTGTAGATCAGCTGTGTGTGCAGTGTTTTTAATGTGTTGAGCTAACGCTGTTGATTCTTTTCCGTTTTTTATGTCTGATCCATGTTCTTTTGTGCTTGTTTTCAAAGATCTTTTTGTTGTTCCAATGTATATTTTGTTACATGGGTTGTCGTTGCCTTTGCAATTGATTTGATAAACAATGTTTGATTCTTGCTGTTTATTGGTGTTTTTGTTTTTGTGAAAACTGTGTTTAATGTGGATACTGCTCTATGTGCAAAAATTATTTTATCATTGTCGATTATACTAATAAAGTTTTTAATGAAGATATTGAAATAGACCTATCAATTCAACTACAAAAACAAAATGTTAAAAAGAATAAGAATAAAATTAAAAGAGGAATTAATGAACTAGGAACACTTTGGAAATGGATCGCGGGAACACCGGATCACGATGATTTAATTCAAATAAATTTAAAATTAGATGAACTAATAAAAAATAACAATAAAAAATTTATAACTAATTCTAATTAAAACTAATTTATAACTAATTCACAAATGTTCAAGGCAATTAAACAGTTAAAAACCATTCACAGGGGTTCGAACACATTTTTCCGATAAATTTGTTGATTTATTTTGACCTCAATGCGCCCCATCGGTAGAGAAACGTATGGAGACTTACCATTTTCGCTCACTGACTCCCATCCGACAATTTGTTCATCTCCTTGCGGTTGACTGACTTGTATCTCATCTGAATGGTCGCTGTAACGTCCCTTTAACCATGCCCAATCATTTTCTTTTTTGAAAAACGGCTCGATCCAGAATGTTTTCTCGTAAGAAAACACCAATTTGGACAACTCGTTGCATTGTGCTCAAATTTTCGTTGCAATCGTTTCCGCACAAATTCGACGTTTACTCGCCCAGTTGCAGTGCCTCACCGGCCACCAACGTAGCGTTTTTTAATGCTGACGGTCTCCTTGAAACGTTTGATGGTACGGCTGACAAAAATATCGTTCAATTTTGCTCTCGGCGGTTGACGACGTATCTCGACGTTTTTTTACCTTCCGAATGAAGGCCAATCACCAAATTTCTTTTGATTTCCAAACCGTACATCTTGAAAACGTTTTCAGTTATACCAAAATGCTTTTGTCACTTGACAGACAATATATCAAGGAATTACCATGTTGCAATAGAGCGTTGTGCGATGAAAGGTTTGGAAAGGACAGCTGTGTGAACAGGGGCGGATCCAGAAATTGTTTTTTTTGGGGGGGGGGGGGGAGGGGCTAAGACTTTTTTTTTATTACACACTTTCAAACTTAACGCATGACATAACTAAAAGGAATTAACAAAAACTTGCCGCATGACATAACTAAAAGGAATTAACAAAAACTTGCAGTAGAGTAGGTGTTTCATATTGTATTTCTCATTAAGAAAAAGCTATAAAGTAAAAAAAAATAATAAATAATACAACTGCATGCATTAGTCTTCTTTTTTTCATAGAGCAACTCCAATCAGCGTGAGTATTTCCTTCCATATTCTTCTAAAACTTTCTCGGGATCGACAAATATTAACCTAAGGATGAACAATAGGGTGGTTCAAAATGTAATACATGTTCCGATTTTTGGTGCTCAGGCCCGAAAATATATCTTTAGCCCATGGAGCTATTGTACCAAAATTTCAACCGAATCGAACCACGGGAAGGCGTATCAGTTGATCGATTAGTATGATTTTTGTGCATTTTCGAGACAATGTTTTTGTATTACTTCTTTTAATTAAAAAAAAATCTATTTTGATGTAAATTTGTGGTCATCATTTTTTACGGACTCAGTATGATGTGAAATATGTGTGAAAATAGTAAATCAGAAAATCGCCACTAATTTGAGTATTGATTCATTGATACGAATGTGAAAAATGCTAAAAAATCTGACAAACTTCCACTTTGCCCGTTCGAAACCATACCTATTTTATATTTTTCGGCAACGGCACTATGTGCAATCGATTGGTAATCTTTTTTACACAGAAAACGATGTGTCAAAGATTGTACCAACGATGCGATCTGGAGAAATACTTCATTAATAAAAGCAAGCATTTTCGCCATAAGAAAATAAAGATTTTTAGTTTAATTTTGTTCAAGAAACGCTAATTTCTTCATTTTGTAGATTTTTTCCGGTTTTCGGCGGCCACTTAAAATAATTTTTAAAACTGATCTTCGTCCTTCATCATCTGTTTGTTGAAATTTTGCAAAGACCACTTGCTCTTTCCGCTGTCATTTCACAACATGGATTTTCTGGAAAAATGCCCCATTTGCTGGCCAAATGACGACAAGTGTTCGAAGATTGTGGCCCAAAAATTACATATTGTGAACGACAACGCAAAAAGAATGATTCCTCTTGTGCAAAATTTCAACAAACAGATAAGGGACCACGAATATCAGATTCATAAAATACTTGAAGTGGCCTCGAAAACCGAAAAAAATTTACAAAATGGACAAGTATGAAATATTAGCGTTTCTTGGACTAAAATAAACTAAAAATCTTTATTTTCCTATGACGAAAATGCTTGCTTTTATTAATCATATATTTCTCCAGATCGCATCGTTTTTACAAGAAATCTTTGAAGTATCGTTTTCTGTGTAAAAAAAAATCATTCAATACTCAAATTTGTGGCTATTTTCTGATTTATAATTTTCACACATATTTCACATCATACTGAGTCCGTAAAAAATGATAACCACGAATATACCTTGAAGTTGATATTTTTTTTAATTAAAAGAAATAATATTAAAAAATCATCTCGAAAATGCACAATAATCATACAAATCGGCCCACTGACACGCCTTCCCATGGTCCGATTCGGAAGAAATTTTGGCACAAGGGCTTCATAGGCTCAATGTATGTTTTCAGGCCTGAGCATCCTAATGTACAAGGACGCTTATCCGTTTAGCCTTTCGATTCCCATCGTAGCTCTTATATATGATTTGAATAATTTTAAAGAAGAGAAGCTTCTTTCCACTGTGCATATTGTGACAGGAATGGTAACCACTTTAACTTTCGGGAAAAAGTCCTTTGCCTCACAATGGGCTTCAGCAGCTGAAGTAGGTACATTGCCATTCTTTTGTGTCCAATATTTTCTCTACAAAGCTATTTCTCCTTTGATGGAAAGAAATTTTCATATTTCCCATCCCGTTACTGCTTTAATGTCTGAATAACACTTTCTACCATAATGTAGCAAGTGTTTAGGTCAAGCTGAACTGCCTGAAATTGACTGGCAAGAGAGATTGTCAGTTAAAATACGTTAGATGTAATTGTCAATGCCATAATGAAATTAAATTGGGCACATTATTTTTCAAATCGATCAAGGCAGACACTCAAAAATTCATCGATTTGCTTGAAATTTACAGATATTATTCTACGTTCAATTCTAGGGGACCAATATTTTTTTATTTTGCTGAAAGGACCCAATTTTCATTTCAACTTTGTCCATTAAAATTATAAAAAAAAAAATCTGAAAGGACTTTTTTTCAAATTGTCGATATAGATATAAGATATAGTTGTGCATTGCATGTATCAGTCGCGCTTAAATTCGCTCCGCGTAAAAATTAATTTTTCGTAGTGAAACATCTTATATAAAAATTTAAAAAATAGCGATATAGACGCACAAACAAAATCAAAATAAGTTCAAGCTGCAAACAGCATATTTTCTGCCCTAAGTGGCAATAAAAAATTAATAAAACTAATTGTTTATTTTTCTACATCAATAAACAAGTGAGAAAAAAATGCCGGTTGAGCAATCACCTCCATCGAAAAAAAAAGACTCGTCGATCAGTGAAAAAATTCTCAGCAACTCTTTGCCAAAAATTGAGTGCGGAAAAAATAAAAAAAAGTTGATCTCCCGATAAAAGAGATAGTGTTAAAATGCAAGGTAGTGCTCGTACCAATACTAAAGTACCACCCACCAAGCAAGCGCTCGCTCCCGCGCAAAAACTTAACGCAGTACACACACACCAGCAAGTATTTAAAGCAAGTGAAGAGACATCTGCACCTCTCTCTGCTAAGTCACCATGGAGTGTACAATGCGGCTCTCCTTTGATTCCCCAGCAGGAAAATGTGTCAAATATGACAAATTTAACTACTCATCAGGAAAAAGATGCAACAACAGCAAGTACAAAACTTTTTAATTTTTCTAATGTTTCTAGCCAAAAAAAGAACCCCACCGGCGATACTAACTCCAACAAGGTTACAAATTCAGCGATCCAAACTGGAATGGATCGCCACATAAAAATCAAGCGGAAGCTTAGCCCATCAAAGGGTAATATTAATAATCTAAAAAAGATGTACAAAGTGAGCGAAAGCGAACAATTTATGATGAAAAAAATTATAGAGCAATTGCCACTTATCTGGATAAAAACCTAAAAAGTTACTATACCTACCAACTTAAAAGCAGCAAAGGTTTAACAGTTATAATAAAAGGCATAGAACCCGACGTAGATCAAAATGAAATAAAAGAAGCTCTAATTCATGCCGGATTTAGTGCAAAATCTATTTTCAGCATTAGGAATAAAAATAAAATCCCTCAGCCGCTATTTCGTGTAGAACTTCAACCAGATACCCGAAAATTACAAAAAAATTAAGTACATCCAATTTATAATCTGCGCTACTTAGAATATCCGTTGAGGAGCCCCATAAACGAATGGGTCCTGTGCAGTGCACAAACTGCCAGGAATTTGGCCACACCAAAGCTTTTTGCACCCTTCGTACTATTTGTTGCTTGTGGCGACTTTCACCCCTCGTCAGCATGTACTACTGACAAAAAAGAAGTTACCACAAAAAAATGAAATAACTGCGGAGGCTACCACACAACTGACTACAGGGGATGCCCAGTATATGCTGAATTGAAGAACAAAATGCGCTTACGCAAGGAAATAGTTCGAAGTCCACCTACCCAAGTCACGCAGACTTTTACAAATAATATTGTACCCACAAATTTGCTCAAAATATCAGCTCAGACATATGCTAATGTACTTAAATCAAGTCAGGATAAGCCTGCAAATATCATAAGTAACTCTCAAAATTTTGAGACCATGCTCATGACGCTCACTCAATACATGACTCAGTTCATGACTACAATACAAACAATGATGCATGAGATGATGAACAATCAAAAACAACTTATGAAAGTTTTGATTGGAAATAAATGAACACTCTCAAAATCTTTTATTGGAATGCAAACGGCGTAAGCTAACACGAATTAGAAATTAAAAACTTTCTTTGCAATAACGATATTGATGTTTTACTTATTTCTGAAATACATCTTACCCTCATGCACAATTTTAAAATTGAAGGGTATAGATTCTACAAAACCTGCCACCCTGATGGAAAAGCGCGTGGAGGTACAGGTATACTCATTAAGACCCGTATAAAGCACTATGCATTTGAGCAGTATGAGAGGGACTACCTACAAGCTACTTCAATTTGCTTACAATGTTGGGACGACAAAATAACAGTTTCAGCTGTATATTGTCCTCCAAGATATAAGGTCACGACAACCCAGTTTGATCACTTTTTTAATACACTAGGATCAAAATTCACAGTTGCTGGTGACTATAATGCAAAGCATAACTATTGGGGTTCCAGACTTATAATCCCAAAAGGTAAAGCACTTTGGCTTTCATTAACCAATCGCAGCAATGGACTTGGTTATGTATCTACTGGCCAGCCATCTTATTGGCCCTCAGACCGTCAAAAGATTCCAGATCTTATGGACTTTGCAATTACAAAAGGAATTAATAAGAAGCAAATTTCAGCAGAATCATGTTTTGACCTGAGCTCTGACCATTCCCCTGTCATTATGCATCTGCCTAAATGTGTAGAGCTGCTGCAGTCACCCGATGGGCTTACAACAAACAAAACTAACTGGGTCAAATACAAAAAATATGTCAGTAGCCATCTATCTGATAATGTAAGCCTTAAAGATTCCGAGGAGCTGGAATCGGCCATACAGCTATTTAACAGTAGGTTAGTGTCAGCTGCTCTTCACGCAACTCCTGTGCATTCAGTAACAACCCATATAAGGCAGCGCCTCAACTCTTCTCACATAGAAAGTTTAGTGATGGAAAAAAGACGACTCAGGCGACAATGGCAAGAGATTAGGTCACCCACACTTAAACATAAATTAACACTAGCCAAAACTGAATTAAGAAATGCCCTCCGAGAAGAGTCCGAAAGAGGTATAGAAACATATATTAAAAATCTGAGCCCACTAGTGTCCTCCAACTACTCATTATGGAAGGCCATCAGAAGTAGGAAAAAACCTACTGACCTAGATTCCCCCATAAGACTAACAAATGGTCACTGGGCTAGAAGTAATGAAGAAAAAAGTCGAGCATTTGCTCACTACCTTAAACATGTATTTCAGCCAAATCCTCCGGGCAACAGCTTTGAAATACAACAAGAAACCCAAAATATGAGACAAATTTCTTTGGGCTTTACAACTAAAGGCGTTCATTCTTTCATAAAAAACAAACTGAATAAAAAGAAAGCACCTGGTCATGACCTAATAACTGCTAATATGCTTATTGATTTACCTTGCTGTGCAGTCAGACACCTAACCATACTTTTCAATGCTATTACTCGATTGGGCCACTACCCAAAAATTTGGAAGATGTCTCAAATCACAATGATTTCCAAGCCTGGGAAAAATCCCACACAAGTTTCATCATATCGGCCAATAAGCTTGCTACCCACCACATCGAAACTCTTTGAAAAGCTGCTACTTTCGAAAATTATGCCCCATGTGGACCAACCCAACATAATACCTCAACACCAATTTGGTTTCCGCAAAAAACATGGAACTATAGAGTAAGTTCACAGGATAGTATCACAAATTAGAAAAACATATGAAGAGAAAAAATACTGCTCTGCAGTGTTTCTTGATGTAGCGCAGGCTCTTGATAAGGTCCATACCATGATGGACTTTTACACAAAATAAAAAAAATACTACCTAAAAATACACACGCTTCACTAGGGTCCTATCTTACAGGGCGAAAGTTCCGTGTAAAATGTAAAAATTACATTTCAGATGATGTGGAAATCTTTGCAGGCGTGCCACAAGGTAGTGTTCTTGGCCCAATCCTTTACCTAATTTACACTTCTGACTTGCCAACAAACAACTCTGAGCTTACTTCTACTTTTGCTGATGACACTGCAATTTTGTCTTGTCACAAAGACCCTCATAGTGCGTTACATGCCCTTGATGAACATATGCGTCTAGCTGAAACATGGCTTTTAAACTGGCGAATCAATGTAAACTAGCAAAAAAGTACACATGTAACTTTTACACTCAATAAAAAGACTTGCCCACAGTTTACCTAAATAGCACCGCAATACCTCAAAGCGCTGAAGTTAAATACTTAGGTATGCACCTCGATAGACGCCTTACTTGGAGAGCTTACATCGAAAAGAAAAGAATTCAAATGAAGTTGAAAGCTTCAAGCATTAATTGGCTTTTGCATAAACATTCAAAGCTCAGCCTTGAATATAAAGTTCTCTTGTAAAAAGCTATTATTATACCTATATGGTCAACGTGTGGTGATTGAAATCCACTTAACTTCTCCATATATTTAACTTTTCCGCGTCTTAACTCTTGTGAGGTTCCATATGGAATCCAGCTGTGGGGCAATGCAAGTTTATCAAATATAGAAATACAGTAGAACCTCACAAGAGTTAAGACGCGGAAAAGTTAAATATATGGAGAAGTTAAGTGGATTTCAATCACCACACGTTTCTATGAAAAGTTAATTTTTGTCTTAACTTTTTTGAGTCATTTTTGTGTTTAGCTTAGGTTTCTTTTTCTAACAAAAATTTGACTTATTGTACATATGTCAAAACGATGAAACGCAAATACAATCGGCCTTTACCGTTATAAATTTTCTGCAAATTCATATGTATACAGATATACATATGTATTAGCTATGGAATAGTGACATATGGAGATTATTAATATTTGTATTTCAAAACGCTGGGACCATTTATTTTGTGAGGTTTGATAAAAAAATGCGTGAGCCAAAAAATTAAGTGGATTGGAAAAGGCTAAATGGCGTCTCATCAAGGTCAAAGTTACAAAATTTGGGAGATTTTCAGACAAATCAGCCCATAGCTGCTAAGGAGTAGCCCATAGAGCAGTAGGTCGTATGACCGACCCTCAATTATTTTTCATGGCCAACATTTTTTTCATACATACTTATCCCCTCTCTCCACCCCTTTGGGAGGTTTCCATACAAAAGGGATGTTTTTATGAAATTTACTCCCAACGTTCCCAATGCTACCAGGGTGCCCCTAGAAGATTCAAGTATATGCCCAACCCCCCCTAATTAATTCTTCCCAACATTTCTTCAGAAAATACTAACTCTCTATCTCAACCCCTTAAGGGGTTCCCCATACAAAATTGAACTTCATACCGAATTTGGCTTACTACTCTTACCTTTCCACCGCTTCCAGCGTGTCCTAAGCGGATTCCTTTGTATCACCGACCCACATAAATTTTTTCATCACCAACTTTTTTTTCCACATATGTAGTTACCCCTGTCAACATGCAAAAATTACATTCTAACATATGTAAGTGTAACACTAGTTTACACTCAAAATGTTCCATTGATAAGAAGTTACTTTTCTTATGTAGTTTTTCCTGCTGAGTTCGGAAATGAAAATAAAAATTTTTTGAATGGCACAGTTTTCGAGATATTGTGGTTTTTTCATTTTTTCGACCTTCTTTCACTTTAAAATTCATATCTTCAGCTATAAAAGTCCAATTTTATCGTGCTTAGCACCATATTAAAGGAATTAAAATGATAAATAAACATGTATAATTACATATTCTATTGAGTAAGCGGTGCACAAGATATCGATGAAAACAGGCCAGACTTAAAAAAAATCAAATTTTACATTTGATTCTATGGCCACGGAAAAATAGAAATACAATAAAGCAAAATAATTATGCTTCATACTCGTAGAGCTGATACATTTACGCAAAAATAAAGATATACCAAAAGAAAATCGACCATAAAATGACAACGTTAGAAGCGATTGAATGAGGGAATCCAACGCCACATTTTCTGAATATATTAATTTTTTCGACAATTTGTTGAGAACAATCGATACAAAAAAATTTTTTGTATCGAAAATGTGGCGTTGGATTCTCTCATTCAATCGCTTCTAACGTTGTCATTTTATGGTCGACTGGCCAAATGACATACTCCTCAGTGAAAAGTAACCTTTTACTGACGTCCTGTTTGGACAGGACAGGTACTTTTCTGGATCTCTTTGCTTTTAAATTATTATTAATTAGCCTTTTTCGAATAGTCGAAGTGCTGACATTCATGGAAAACACTTTTTTACTTCATTAGAAGATGCAAAGGGGTTCTATCTCACAAATCTCAACATAGTCCTCTCGAGAATTGCCGATATTTTTGACTTTCGCCTACGAGTTTCCTTCTGTGGCGTATATTTTATTGCATTTTCTACCACTCTCTTGGGACAATTTAACGTTCTGGATATTTTTCGATATGAAAATCCGTTATCGTGAAGGTCTTTTATGTCTCTACGAAGCTGGACGGTGCAATTTCGACCTCTCCCCATTCTGAATCACTAAATTACATTATTTGGTTATTTTTTCACATTACAATTTTAGATCATCTCATATACAATACCGTTATAGCTTATAAATATTTAAAAACCACAAAGTTTCAAAAATATGACTTACTTCATATTCGTGTCCCTATTATTTTGCACAGGCTAAATTGAGCCCACTTCACAATACGATCAACAACTTCGAAACGACGAAAAATATTTTTAGTCTGATAACGGTTCTTTTGATATCCCAGCAAGTAATGTAATGTAACATTTTACCTCAATTTATTCAAACATAAGCAGACATGTGTTTGAACTATTTCAATGTAAGTGTCCCTATTATTTTTCACATGACTGTAAGCGCTAGTTTTATAATCAAAATTACAGTTTGTTTATATGAAAAAATCAGTTAAAAAAGTTTTTTGTTAGGTAAAAGTTTACTTTAAACTTTTATTTTCTTGAAATAAAAGTAAAAGTTTCCTTAAAACTTTTTCATTAGAAAATGAAAGTTTTTTTAACTTGTATTTCAAAAAGTCAAAAAAAACTTTTATTAATAAAAGTTTTTAAAAACTTTTAAAAAAAACTTTTATTGATAAAAGTTTTTTTTATAAGTTTTTTTTGACTTTTACTTTTAAAAGTCATTTGTAAAAGGTTTTTTTTAACTTTTATTTTCACAAAGTCGAAAATAAAAGTTTTTTTTTCTTGAAAAAACGAAGAAAATAATATCTTGGATGGGTAAGCAAAAAATTTCAAAGGAGAAAACTTAGGATTTTTATAATAAAATCCAAAGGAAAATACTTAACAACCCAGCGGCAAATTAGCAGAGTACTCGGAAAGTTCATCGATGAAAAGCAACTTATTTGTGCGTTAGTGGTACGTTTCATCGATGTGATTTATTTTTATTTTTATCCATTTGCTGATTTCAATTTAACTGTTAAATTTTGTCTATTTAATCATCAACATTGTGTAGCCGAGCTAGCTAAGGAACGGGGTCGCACTCGAACTATTCTAGAAACGAAGCTGGTTCAAATCTCAGCCGAATCAAATTGTGTTATTGAAATAATTTTATAAATACAAATTGTTATGTAGTAAAATTCAATTAAAAATAATTATCTGATCTAGGGTTTGAACTCGTGCTGTCTGCGTCCCAAGCAAAAGCTCTAACAACCGACATAAATATACATTTTTTCACTATCGTCGAAATTGAATATAAATTCCACTTCGATTTTTTAATTTATTGAAAAAATGTTGCTTGATTTCTGCCTGCTTTGTATATGGAGCTGTAGGCAGCCTGTGTTTGCTGTCTGTTTTGTATATGGAGATTTAAGGGGTCTTGCCTATTGGCTGCATGCTTTGTATGTGGAGATGTAGGCAAACTCGTTAAACGATACAGACACTTAGTAAGCGATGTTTTAAGGCAATCTGTCTTTCGTTTGTTACACTTTGTATATAGAGATGTAGGCAAACTGCCTACAATGCGGCCATCCCTTTGTAAATAGAATTTATAGTTGTGGCTGGAGCTGTGAGCATTACTGCCTACAACGAGTGTAACCAATCATCGATGTTGTGTATCACATATTTGCCGCTGGGAAGTTTCTAAAGAGAAAAAATTTATGATAATTACGTACTCTTATTTTTAAAAAAATTTGATTGCACGCATCGATGGGAAAAGGCCGAAAATGGATTTTGGAAGTGTAAGGGGAGGTCCCCGACCCTCCTAAAAGGGTTTTTTGGACCTATTTTTCGAAAAAAATTTTGCTACGAATCGAAGGAAAAAGGCTGAAAATTGATTTTGAAAGTGACAAGAGTGGTCCCCGACCCTCCTAAAAGGATTTTTTGAATCCATTCTTCGAAAAAAATTTTACTGCACGAATCGATGGGAAAAGGCATAAAATGGATTTTTAAAGTGACAGAGGTGATCCCCGACTCTCCTAAAAGCGGTTTTTGGACCCATTTTTCGAAAAAAATTTTGCTGCACGAATCGATGGGAAAAGGCCGAAAATGGATTTTGGAGGTGCCCGACCCTCTAAAATGGTGTTTTGGACCCACTTTAAAAAAAAAAAATTTACTGCACCCACAAAAAAATACCCCGATCCTCCTAAAAGGCTATTTTGGACCCCTATACCGAAAAAAAAATTTTCGTACGAATCGATGGGAGAAGGCTGAAAATGGATTTTGGAAGCCATAGAAAAAGGCCCCGACCCTACTAAACAGCTATTTGAAACCCATTTTCTGAAAAAAAATGTTTTCCACGAATCGATGGGAAAGGGTCGAAAATGGAATTTGAAAGTGACAGTTAACAAAATTTGGTTTAATACCATGTGATAAGCAGAATGTAGCCTTAACTCTAGAAAATGAAAACCTGTAAGTATATTTGATAGTTTCTTGTGGATGAGATTTAAAAATTGATTCCGAATCAGTGATGGCATTTTCGGTACATTTGTACTTTTTCCGTACATTTCCATCCTGAAAATAGACGTCAGTACATTTGACACATTTTCAATACATTATAAATAGTTATAATAATAACTACCTCCCTTTTTTAGTAAATGAAAATAATCGAAATGTGTAGATTTTCTAATTTAAAGTGTGACATATCTCATTTTATTAATGTTTTTGAGATGGCAAATATGAGGGCTTTTTTTTGTAATTTTTAGAAAAATTTTGTACATTTTAGTAGAATTTGTGTACATTCGGTCTATAAAAGTAATTTCAAGTCTCGGTTCAGTACATTTTCACAAAACTTAAATACCATTACTGGTCCAAATAAAAGGTAATTTGTGTATCAGGAATTTCAGTAATTTTTTCTAATGAGCGACAAAAAAAAAAACAAAAAGAAAATTTATGAAATTTTTTAAATACCCGCATAGATATTTATTCAAATTTCTTGAGCTTTTTGTCGATATTGGAAATGGATTTGTAACCGGCGATTTATTGAGGTAACTAACAGAAAGCGCTCAAATTGATGCAGCAAAGTAAACGGCGCTCCAAAATTTTAATATTCGAAAAAGACATTTCCTTTGGTGATGTCCTTATATAGTTTTGATATTTTTCTTTGACTTAAAAAAATTATTTTTGGCAGTAACATTTTTTTTTGAAAAATGGGTTCAAAACAATCTTTTAGGATGGTCGGGGACCTCTCCTAATACTTCCAAAATCCATTTTCGGCCTTTTCCCATCGATTCGTGCAATAAAATTGTTTTCGAAAAATGGGTCCAAAAAAACCTTTTAGGAGAGTCGGGGATCACTGTCACTTTCAAAATCCATTTTCAGCCTTTTACCATCGTGCAATAAAATTTTTTTCGAAAAATGGGTCGAAAAAACCCTTTTAGGAGGGTCGGGGACCACCTTTGTCACTTCCAAAATCCATTTTCACCCTTTTACCATCGATTCGTGCAAAAAATGTTTTTTCGAAAAGTCGATCCAAAACACCCTTTTAGGAGGGTCGGGAACCTCCCCTTACACTTCCAAAATCTATTTCCGGCCTTTTCCCATCGATGCGTGCAATCAAATTTTTTTAAAAATATAAGTACGTAATTATCATAAGTTTTTTCTCTTTAGAAACTTGTTAAGTATTTTCCTTTGTATTTTATTATGAATAATCCAAGTTTTCTCCTTTGAAATTTTTTGCTTACCCATCCAAGATATTATTTTCCTCGTTTTTTCAAGCAAAAAAAAACTTTTTTTTTCGACGCATTTTTGATTTCTCACATATTTTTTAATTATTGAGTCAAGTCCATGGCCCGTTATCAGACCCGATCTCAATCCCATCGAAAATGTTTTGGCCATTTTAAAACGCAAAGTGCGCCAACAAAGACCTAATAATATTCCAAAGTTAAAGGAAATAATTGAGTCCACTTGGTACAATGATATTTAATTGAATTAATACGGAAACTCTATGAGAGCATGCCTTCTCGAATGGAAAGCGTCGTCAACACAAAAGGAGATCCTACGCGCTATTAAAATCAATTTTATCGTATTAGTTCTTGGGCCTCTATTGTTCACTATTTTCATTAATGATATTTTTCAAACTTGCAAATATGCGTCTATATATGCTTATGGTGACAATGTACAACTGCATTTGTCTAATCGTACTGGTCTTTTGGAAGACTTATCCTGCCGGCTTAATGAAGACCTGCTATCTATAAGTGAATGGGCTACAAGGAATTGTTTATCACTTAATGTAAAAAAATTTTGTGTTTTACCAATTGCTAAAGATGCTATTCATTTTGATGACATTCCCAATTTATATGTAGCGGGTAACAAGCTTCAATTAGTTCATAAAGTAGTTAGCCTGGGTATTGCATTAATTCTTCGCTGTCTTGCATTGACCACGTCAACAGTGTAATTAGAAAATTTACTATACACTGCGTAACCAGAGAATGTCCGCTGAATTTACCCCTGTTGATACTAAATGTAAACTTGTCCTCCAGTTGATAGTGCCTATAATTACCTATTCGGAAATAGTCTTTAGCAAACTTGATTCCAGCTCTAGACTCAAATTACAAATTGCGTTTAATCACGCTACGTATACGGACTTAGAAGGTACGAACATGTATCTGGCTTCAATAAAAAAATTCTAGGATGTGATATAATTTCCTATCTTAATATGAGAAATTGTATATTCCTTCACAATCTTATTATAATAAAATAATAAATAATTAAATATATGTGAGAAATCAAAAATGCGTAAAGAAAACTGCAAAAAACAATGTATTTTTTCATATAAACAAACTGTCATTTTTTATTATAAAACTAGCACTTATGTATTTTATTGGAAAAGGTCCTAGAATTTATAATTGTTAAGTGGACAGTTTTGAAAATGTCTAAACTTGTCCCTAGCAACTGTATCAAACAAAATTTACACCGTTAAACAAGAGTAGATATTATTTTACGCAAAAAATTTTAAAACTTCTTGCAAAATTCAAATCGGCGTTTTTTTCTGACCGTGAGTGTATATAGAGGGAATTTAAGAATAAAGGGCACTCCCGCAAAAGTGTCCTTATCTCACCCAACTACTCAATTAAAATTGTTGAATTGTTGATTTAAAAGAAAAATGTTCTCTATTAAGATTAAGCCGTTTTCGACCATTGAGACTTTTTTCAAATGTAGTTTAAACCTTTCTGTGTTAATAAAAAAATAAACTTCAAGAAAAAAAAACTGATACACCTAAAAATTTTTTGATTTTAAATGACTCTGGCTTACGATATCAGCAATATTTTATACAAAATAATTTTGTTTGCACTAAATGTCAACTTTTAATAAAATCCATTAAATTATGAAAAGTGTGAAAAAAAATATGAAATTCTGTTATTTATTAAAAAAATATCGACAAATTGAAGTCCTTTGGGTATTTGAAGTCCTTTTGAATTCTTTTTTTTATAATTTTAAAAGACAAAGTTCAAATTATCATAACTTTGAAAATTGGGTCCATTCAGCAAAATTAAAAAAAAATTTGGGACCAAATCCATCTCAAACCATTTTATTATATAAAAACATTGTGCGCACATATAGCTTTTTCGCTGACAAAGTCAAGCAAACAAAACATTCAAAACCCAGAAGTACAGTCAGTGAAATAGCTATATTTGCGTACTATGTTTTTATATATTTCCCATGATAAAATGTTATTACGAAAATAACGGTGGAAAAAAAGTATGCAGAATGCAAGCAAGATTTGCAGAAAGTAATTTGGAATGTTACTGTTGTTATTTGCTTTGAAAATAGTACTGTAGAGTGGCTTGACAATGATGAAAAAAAAATTGACATTTTCATTTTGGGGAAAAAAATCTCCTGACCTCAAATGTGTTTTAACAAGCATTAAACTCATGTTATTTCTCTCTCATATTAATACAAATCCACAATAAAATTTTAAGCGTAAAAAACATTGGGGTTTTTGAGAAAATCAGCCTAGTTTTTTTTTTTCATAAAAAGCGCTATAATTCCGTCAACTTTCAAAATATCTTAAAGATTCTGACAGAGAATCAGAAGTTCTATTAGAATCAAAAGACAAAATTATTTTGATTTGGATGAAAATGCGACTATTTCGAACCAATTTTCAGAGGTTTTTCAAGCTCTGACACTAAAACTTTAAATGGTCATAACTTCGTAAAAAATAAATTTCAATCAAATCGGGGGAAGGTATACTTTGAAAAACAACATATTTAATCGGCAACCAATTCCGCAATTTGAAGTCACTCCGACTGCATGGTTTGAGATGGATTTGGTCATGGGTACCCTAGAATTGAAAGTAGAATAATATCTGTCAATTTCAAGCAAATCGATGACATTGAGTTGATATGTATTTATTTCGATTAGAAAAATAATGTGCAATTGACAAATTGCTGCTAAAACACCAGCAGAGTTTGCTAACGGCGAATTTTGGTCCACTGATTCTAAAAATCGTACGATACCGTCAAATAGGTTATGGAACTGCAGAAGTGCGTCATGCCTTTCAATCCATCTTGTGTCACTCAACTTCGTGAATTTTAGTCTTTTCCCTTTAAAGTGAGTCTCCTGTATTGCCAGTTTCATAATTTTACCCGTTTACAAGTCATGCACAAAATTTCCAATGCTTTTTACAGTGCCCATCATATTCCGAATAATTGTATAGATTATGACTTGGATATAGCCAATTTTAGCTTGTGAGCAGAACAGTACATAGACTATATGGTAATATGTTGCAATTCTTTTATGCGTGCTTGCACTCCTTGCACTTACTTTCTTTTAAGCTTTTCAATTTTTTAAAAGGTTTAGAAAAGGTTTTTTTTTATATCAAAAAAACTAGATAAAAATTTAAACAAACAATAATAAATTACATTAAATGAGTATAAATACGAAAAAAATTAAAACATTTAATTAAGTCAAAGTGTTGCTTTATCTAGTGTCAGACCATTTCATTTTGGGGGTGGGGGGGGGCTGAGCCCCCTAGCCTCTACTCTGGATCCGCCACTGTGTGTGAACATAACCTATCATTTCATATCTCTAACCTGGTATATAAATTGCACATTGATAATATTTCTTCATTAAATGCTGATACTCTCTCAGAAAAAGATCACTTAATAGTCTTTGGTGATTTTAATCTGTCAGGAGTTACCTGGGCTGAGCTTCCGGGCGATAATTATCTTTCACCTAATAATGTTAGCAGTAACACAGAGGTGTATGTTATTGATAATTTTATGGAGCCTGGTCTTGCTCAGATTAATAATTGTTATAATATCCTTAGAAGATTACACTAGTTTACAAAATGATTTTTTTTATTTGTCCCATTGATAAGAAGTTACTTTTCTTATGTAGTTTTTCCTGCTGAGTTCGGAAATGAAAATAAAAATTTTTTTGTATGGTACAGTTTTCGAGATATTGTGGTTTTTTCATTTTTTCGACCTTCTTTCACTTTAAAATTCATATCTTCACCTATAAATGTCCAATTTCATCGTGCTTAGCACCAAATTAAAGGTATTAAAATGAAAAATAAACATGTATAACTACATATTCTGTTGAGTAATTGGTTCAAAAGATATCGATGAAAACAGGCCAGATTTAAAAAAAAAATCAAATTTTACATTTGATTCTATGCCCACGGAAAAATAGAAACAAAATAAACAAAAATAATTATGCTTCATGCTCGTAGAGCTGATACATTTACGCATAAATTAAGAAGTACCAAAAAAAAATCGACCATAAAATGACAACGTTAGAAGCGATTGAATGAGAGAATCCAATGCCGCATTTTCTGAACATATTATTTTCTTCGACAATTTGTTGGGAACAATCGATACAAGAAAATCTTTTGTGTTTGTTCCTTTTATGAGAGGTAACTTTTCTAATGTGCTTTTTTGCGCTGAATTCGGAGATGAAAATAAATTTTTTTTTATGGTACAGTTTTTGAGATATTGTGGTTTTTTTATTTGTTCGACCTCTTTTCACTTTAAAATTCATATCTCGAGCTAGAAATGCTCAATTTTATCGTTTTTGAATTATTTTTGTTTATTTTATTTCTATTTTTCCGTGGCCATAGAATCAAATGTGAAATTTGATTTTTTTTGAATCTGGCCTGTTTTCATCGATTTCTTTTGAACCGCTTACTCAATAGAATATGTAGTTATACATGTTTATTTTTCATTTTAATACCTTTGATTTGGTGCTAAGCACGATGAAATTGGACATTTAAAGCTCAAGATATGAATTTTAAAGTGAAAGAGGGTCGAAAAAATGAAAAAACCACAATATGTCGAAAACTGTACCATTCAAAAAATTTTTATTTTCATTTCCGAACTAAGCAGGAGAAACTACATAAGAAAAGTAACTTTTAATCAATGGAGCATTTTGAGTGTAAACTAGTGTTATTAGATTTAGTATTTATTTCTAGTGACATTAGCCACTATATCAAAGAATCTGTTTTTCCGCTTTCAGCTACAAGTTTACATCATATTCCTATTGAGATTGAAATTTCTTTTTACAAATATCTAAATATCCATACTAACTCTGTTGCTTCTCATTTCAACTTTAAGGCTGATAACTTTAAATTAGTTAATAACAGGGACCGTAACGATTATGAATTTTATGATAGAAATCACTGCATAATCGTTATTCTGGATTTAAATTTTTTTCGATCAAAAATAATCGTTATTTTAGATTTCTATTTGTTTCGATCATAAATAATCGTCATTTTGGATTTTTATTTTTTCGATCAAAAATAATCGTTACTTGTAATTTCTATTTTTTTCGATCAAAAATAATCGTTATGTTGGAATTTTATTTTTTCGATCAAAAATAATCATTATTTTTAATTTATATTTTTTTCGATCAAAAATAATCGTTATTTTGGATTTTTAATTTTTCGATCAAAAATAATCATTATTTTTAATTTATATTTTTTTCGATCAAAAATAATCGTTATTTTGGATTTTTAATTTTTCGATCAAAAATAATCATTATTTTTAATTTATATTTTTTTCGATCAAAAATAATCGTAATTTTGGATTTTTATTTTTTCGATTTTAATTTCTATTTTTTCGAGCAAAAATAATAGTTATTTTTAATTTTTATTTTTTCGACCAAAAATAATCGTTATTCTGGATTTAAATTTTTTTCGATCAAAAAAATTCAGTACATTTTCATAAAACCCAAATGCCATCACTGGTATGTACTCAGTAGAAATTCGTGCATCATTGATGTAAAAAATAAATATAAATGTTGGCAAAAAAATGCGAAAGCTCCGCATGTCTATACAAACAATTTTTAAGCTCAAAATTCATCAATAAAAACAAAAGTAAATTTCCGAGATTTTAAACAATTTTCCCATAAATATGAATTTCTTTTACAACAATGATGCACACAAAAGTAGTTTTCTAATTCTCTCATTTTTTTACAAGTCAATAATATGTATGTACACGGTTCGCTTGAAGCAAGATCAAGATCGATAAAATTGTCAACCAAATCTGACAACGCACAATTATTATATGGTGTCTTGAGATTCCAAATACATAATCCACGAAATCGGATCTGCTCATTTACTCGTTTTATGGCCATTTTAAGGTTTTACTTTGGCCGACATGGTTCGTTTCAAGCAAGATCAAAATCGGTAAAAATTGTCAACCAAATCTGAAAATGCACAATAATTATCTAGTGTTCGGAGATTCCAAAACCGTACCTAATCACTTACTCGTTTTATGACCATTTTAAGGTAAACGCTTTTACCGATAATATTGATGAAAATGCGTTCTAGAAAAAATTGAGAATAAGTTATTAAAAATTTAAATTTTTTTATTTTGCTTTTCTTTGTGGAATTTATAATCAAAAATACTTTTAAAACCCATAAAACAAAAATATATAAAAATTATTTTTCATTAGTTTTTAGACCCAAAAGTGTTTTTTAAATTTTTTTCATGAAAAACTGTGAATAACACAACATATATAAAAGTTTTTTTTTATTTATTGTTTTTTGGTGAGCTTTGTAGTCGAAAATGCCTTAAAAATCTATAAAACAAAATTATAATTTAAAATATTTTTCACTAGTTTTAAGGCCCAAAAGAATTTTTTTTTTAAATTTTCAATTCTTTTATATGGAAAATGATGAATAACATAACATTTAGCCCACAAAATAGAGTAAAAAAAATTTTATTTTTCATTACTTTTTCGGCCGAGATTAAAAAACTTTATTTTGTATCGGTTTTTTCCATGAAAAATGGTGAATAACACAAAAGCGTTTCATAATTACAAAAATACGTGACTTCAGTGACAACAGTTATCATAGCATATTTTAAAATTTCACTTGATCTTAAAAGCATCAAAAACTACACGGTTCGCTTCATAATTTTATTCAAATTATCGGTAAAAGCGTTTACCTTAAAATGGCCATAAAACCAGTAAATGATCAGGTACGATTTTATGGATCATGTTTTTGGAACCTCCGAACACTAAATAATAATTGTGCATTGTCAGATTTTGTTATCAATTTTTACCGATCTTGACTTTGCCTGAAACGAACCGTGACGGCCAAAAAGTGCTAACCTTAAAATGGCCATAAAATGAGTAAATGAGCAGATCCGATTTCGCGGATTATGTATTTGGAATCTCAAGACACTGTATAATAATTGTGCATTGTCAGATTTGGTTGACAATTTTATGGATCTTGATCTTGCTTCAAGCGAACCGTGTACTATAACAATAACTTTGAATTTTATTTTATGTTAGTTTTATTAACTTCACTTAATGCTGATTTTTTTACCAAAAACAAAAATATTATTCCGTTAGCTAATAACAACAAAAACTCAAATTAAACAAAAGTAGAGAAAAATCCAGCGCTCAAAACATGCGGAACTCATCACAATACCAAGAAATAATGCATAACCAGCCTAATATTTGTTTCTGAAATCGTAGTTTCTGATGACTGCATGACATCTTCTGCACATTGACTCATAACTTTATTTATCTATAAGGTGAAATCGCGTCCATTCTTTTTCTATCGCAGCGAATAGTTCATTACCACTTTTGAACATTTTCTTACCGATTATGCGTTTCACCACCATCCACATGTTCTCAATCGGGTTGACATGATATCAAGTTTTTTTTTCCACAAACCAAGATTTTACAAGCTTTAAACTATGATTTCGACCATTGTCATGTTGAATTGTCCAGGGAAATGGCATGTTCCACCCAGTAAATGCGAGAATAATATTGCTTAAAATGGTTTTGTAGCTAGCTGCTGTCATCGTGTCTTCAATGCGCTTAATGGGCCCGACTCTATCCATCGAGAAACAACTCCAGGCCATCACGTTCTAACCTCCTTGTAACGAGTAACGAGTAATTTGAACGAATAGACGTGATAAATTTTGGCTCCTGATTATTATCATAATTAAAGCGATTAAAGAAGTAAATTAGCGCAAAAACCGTCAGGATTTCTTTATAACCTGTACCTGTGGCTGAGGAGTTAAGAGTGGTCCACTATCAAGCAAGGTAATTGCATTGTTTTTGATTTGAAGTTGGTGAGTCGTCTTGTGCCTGCTAGTTAAAATTGGACTTAATTTTTGCCGCGAATTTTTTTACTTGTAAATGTCAAATAATAATACGAGTAAACAACAAATTGCCAACAACAAATTACCAACAACCAATACTGGTGCTATATCGGTAATTATTTTTTTATTTTACATTGGGAATCTGCGTGATTGAGAATTTGATGCGGCCATATTAAAGAACTTCATCTACTTACTTACAGGGAACGCCACCAATGCAGTGCAACCTTTTGCCAAAAATAAATTGCTGGACTGCGCATACTACGCTGCACAAACTTCATACATATAGTGTGATTTAAATTACAAAAAAAATTTTTTGCAAATAGTGCCCCCACGAAGTTTTTTCTTTCTTTTCTGTATCACTATTGAGCTTATGTCAAAATTAGCTGTTCACTGGAACTAGCGCGACACCTTTTAGTGAATCCACGGCCATTATTACTCTTCAAACTTGCAGTGCTTGCTAAACCCATAAAGCACCACTGAATAATTCAGTAGTAGCTGTCAAACATTACCGGAAGCTGTTCTCTTAATGAACACTGTGGATTAGTTTAAACTAAAAGTAGGCTGCTTAATAAGGAATTAATGTCAGATGTCATCGCCGGCGGCCTTAAAGCTCAGGGATACGTTATCTCGCCATCAAAAATTGCTAGAAAAAGGGGACAAGCCATCTATTAGTGTAAAACTGTTTGATAAAGGGGAAAAACTATCTGTTGTTCAAGGTGAAGAGGAGCCTACTAAATTATTTCTCTCTCATTTAAAATCCTTGGAAGTGAGTTTACGGGTGCATACTGAGGAGCAATTCAATAGATTATCTGCTGAGTTTACTGCCCTTGAGAACAGATTTTCAACAAAAATCGAAACTGAGCTCATTTTGCTCAATAGTAAAGTTATTGAAATAAATAGTAAAGTTCAGGAAATTGAGTTAGAATTATCTGAGGTCTAAAAAGTCGAATTCAAGGAGTTGAAAATTGACTACTTAAAGCTGAAGAACAGTTTTAATAATAATAACAATAACAATATTTCATCTGACGCTGTTTTATTTGGTATTCCTTCTTCGGAAGCTGAGGACTTGTGTGTAATGAAATTTTAGCATAAGTATATTGTATTCGTAATCAGCTGTTTATGATTTTGACATTCTTTTATCTTCTTTTAACTTCCTTTTTTATGTTCTCTCGTTTTTAAAAAAAGTCTTTGTTCAACAAGCAAGTTGCAAATAAACGTGATTAAATAAATCTAATAATATACCAAATAAAAACAACCATCGACTTATTTCATGTGAAATATTTTTTCCTTAATCTGCCAATCAATTGACTTTTTGCCACCACAAGTTCGTGATATATTTAGAACTAAAAACAAAACTGCTGTCATAAAAAAATTTTTCACCTCACATGATAGGAACCGTGTACTAGGTGCTTTTGGAAAGTAGACGTGAAACAAAAAAAGGTGTTAGTCTGACCGGATCCGGAATTGGTGGGGTTGGTACAGTTTTTATTCATGAAAGCTTGTAAACAGATACCCGTAAATTATTACAGGCAGCTGTTAAGTTGAGGAAACAACGGAAGCTTCATAGTGTTTATACTATTCGTGGAGTTGTCCACATTCGGAGATTTAAGGATGCTAGTCCGGTTTCGGTATTCAGTCTGGAAGATGGAATGAATTTCATCTCGGCCCTGAGCAATCACAATCTCTGTCACAATTGCAGTAACATTAAATTTACTTTCAATTAATATATCAGAACTTTTGATTAGGGTGACTCAATTAAAATTTATATATTTATAATTTTGAATGTTTAAGATTTACTTAATTTTGCTAAATTTATTTTTATTTTGTATAGTTTATTTTTTATTTATGCTTCCTTCCTTATTTTTATTTTGTATCATTTATTTTTTCTTTATGCTTCCTTCCTTATTTTATTTTATTTTTTTCTCCCTTAGTTCTTCTTTACTTTTTTCACTTGTTTCGATAATGGTATTAAATTTCTTTGAGGCTACTTTTAATGCACTCCTAATTTATGAGTTTATCTGATGTCTCTAATGGTGTTAATGGAAATTTAAAGAACCTTGTGCATGTGTTATGCAGGCAATTTGAGGGTCTGAATATAATTCATTTTAATGCTAGGAGTATGAATGGTGTGAAACTAGATTATGCTAGATTTATTTTTGAAAATTCACCAGTGGATGTAGTATGTGTTACGGAAACTCTCGTTACGATTTTGATGGATTTAACCCATCTTTGCCCAACCGGTAATTTCGCTTACCACTTCTTTAATCAAACATAGAGTCTCACTTATTTCACATATGGGGAGAAATACGTCAAATGTCCTAGCGCGACGCGCGAGCGCTAAATTCTGTTGCTTTCAACTCGTGCTGGTGGTACATAAATGTACTTAAAAAAATTTTTCGACACATAATTTCGATGTATTTTTTCCTCAGCTTTCCAATGGTTTTGTCAGATTTCCCGAATTTTTCCATTTTCCTGGTGAAAAATCACAAAACGTGTTATATCTCAATAACGGTATTTTTAATATTTTTTTTAATGCTTTTAATCGAAAGCTGCTATGAGAAATACAGCGCGAAAAAGTATTTGCGCATGTATTTTGTTCTTGTGACTTGAGTAACGGCAAGAGTTAAACGAGTCGATGCGTTGAAGAAAAAATTACAGGAACAAAACACATGCGCAAATACTCTTCCGCGCTGTATTTCTCATAGCAAACTGCAAAAGCACTCTTTGAAAAATAACTTTTTTAATGTAAAAAAACCTCAGCTTTCGATTAAAAGCATTAATCGAAATGATGTGTGGGAAAATTTTTTTAAGTACATTTATGTACCACCAGCACGAGTTGAAAGCAACAGAATTTAGCGCTCGCGCGCCGCGCTAGGGCTTTTGACGTATTTCACCCCATATGTCCTTTATTGTGATTAAATATTGATTAATGGTCTGTTTGCGAAAAACGATTTGAGGAAAATGATTCTAGCCCCTCCCACTTACCTCTCAGGTGGGTTTACGTGAAGGTCTACAAATTATCAAATTTTCAAAAAAAGACAAAAATATTTATAAAAATTTTTTTTATAATTGTTTATATGATTCTGAATGCCCTTGATGCAAGCTTTCAAATATGTATATTTGTGATAGTACAGGTAGCTCCATGCGTGATCCATATGGAAGAAAAGTCAGGTGGTAAGTTTACTTGCCAGTAGGCCGATATATTAAGTCATTTCGGAGAATGCGAACTGTCAACATGCTATGAATGGACAAATAAACGAACTTTTTACGCATAGAAAAAAATCAGCCTAAGTTGCCAAGATATAGCCCTTCAGGTTTTTAAGTTGCATTGAGTTGCCACACCCTGTTGTAAAACCACGCCCACATTTTTCATGTGGCTGAAAATTCGAACAAGAGGCATCCGATTGGTTTTTTTTTTTGGTTTGAGTGCCCATTGGCCAATGTTTTAGCATTGGACGTAAAGAAAATTCTCCCAAAACTTCAGCATCCTAGATCAAAACTATTGAGAAAAATTTTTAAACATAGGCAAAAAAAAAGAAATAAAATCTATAAAATTTTCAAAATAACGTAAAGGTGCCACGCCCATATATATTGTATTTTTATATAAATTATGCAAAGTATCTCGTAATAAAAATCAATTGTTTGAATAAAAATACTTTAAGTCTAAAATTTAATATCAAGTCGAAATTCGTATACGTATAAGCCTACTGGTAAGTGAAATTACCATCTCTTAACTCGAAAACCGGAAATACCATTTTGACAAAACTTAAAATTTATTTTGATTGGACCAATTTAAGGCATGGCAGTTGCATAGCATGTGCTGGAACGACTGTTGGTATAGTGATTCAGTTGATGAAAAAGTAAATTTATTTATATCTAGGTGGATTGTGCTTTTAGCCGTCATGTGCCCCTTTGTACAGCTAATGTTATCAATTCCAGTTGCCCTTGGCTTACGAGCCGTGTACTGGCTGCTATTAGGAAAAGAAATAAGTTTCAATCTAAGTGGAAATTTAATCGCACTGATGCAAATTGGAAAGCCTTCAGAAGGGCACGCAATGTGGCAACTTTCTTACTAAGGCAAGAGAAAAGGAATTTTTTCGCTTCCAAACTTAATCCTAATCTATCCTCTAAGCAATTATGGCATAACATTCGGAAATATAGGGTGTTCAACAAAAACAGTAACGTATGCAGCTTAAATCCAGGTGAACTAAATGATTATTTTCTGTCCACTAGCAGTTCAAATCTTACAGGGTTGGTTTCAAATATTGTATTACCTGAACTAGAAATTGGTTCGCCCAATGTCCTTTTTAATTTTTCAGCTGTTAGTGAATATGATGTAGCTAAGTGTGTATGGAAGACAAGCTCTAATGCTGTTGGGTTTGATGGAATATCCATTAAATTCATTAAGCTAATTTTGCCGCATATATTATCGCCGTTAACACACATTATTAATCACTTCCTTACCTGCTCCCGTTTTCCGAATGTGTGGAAAGTTGCTACTATCATCCCTGTTGCTAAGACTACCACTGCGTCCTTACTCCGTGACTTTAGACCTATAAGTATTTTGCCTGCCTTAGGAAAGGTATGTGAGAGAATTATGTACGAACAAATTACGCTTCACCACAATAGACACTCTTTACTATCGCCATTGTAGTCAAGTTTTCGAATTGGACATAGCTTCTCGACTGCTGTGATGAAAGTTACTGATGACATTCTTAATGACTTTGACCAAAATCGTTTAACATTACTTTGTTTGCTGGACTTTTCGAAAGCCTTCGACTCTGTTAATCATGCTCTACTTTGCAGTAAGTTGAAATATTTTTTCAAATTTAGTGATAGTGCGGTAAGGTTATTGGCCAGTTATCGGCCATCAATTTAAATTAATATATGTAGGTATCCCTCAGGGTTCAATCTTAGGTTCATTATTATTTACTATATTTATAAATGATATATTTTTAGTTTGCTAACACGCTACTGTTCACGCCTATGCTGATGATATTCAGCTTTACCTTTCTCGACCGATTGGACTTATTGAAGACTTGACCTATAGACTTAATGCTGACTTATTTTCTTTAAACTCATGGGCTGAAGACAATTTACTATATATCAATCCTAATAAATCTAAAGTATTGCCAATCGCTAGGAGTGATCTTAGTTTGGAGGGAGTTCTGCCTTTGTTCATTGGCTCATATCAATTAGAATTTTTGACTAAGGTTAAAAATCTTGGCTTTATATTAAACTCAAAGTTTACTTGTACTGACCATGTTAATAGCATTGTAGGAAAGATTTATGGTACCTTAAGACACTTACGCACCTCTACGTCTTTTACTCCTGTTGAAACTCGACGTCGGCTTGTTATGTAATTTATTATCCCACACATTACTTACTTTACTGCAGTTTACAGCAAACTTGATAACTTGATTCCCAAGCTCAGCATAAGCTTAGTGTTGCATTTAACAATGCGGCCAGATACATTTATGGAATACGACCCTTTGACCACATCTCTGAGATAAGTAGAGGCATTCTTGACTGTAGCTTAATTGAGTACATACTTTGATATAAGTAATCTTCTGTTTTTGCACAAATTTATTCTTTTGCAAACTCCTGAGTATCTATATGATAAACTCCAATTTTGCCTATTATATTTTTTAACTTTTTAACTTTACTTTTTTTAATAATTTTTCTTCTCTTTATTATGTTTTTTTTTTTCTTTTTTTTTCTTTTTTACTACTGTCTTCTTACTATTTCACAATTTTATAAAATCAATAAATTTTAGTATTAAAATTATTGTCAAATCAAAATTTGTAAAAATTGTTTTTTATGATGTACATATGTATGAATATTTCTCCATTTTTCGATATAAGTTTTTATTTTTACTCAATCTTTAATAATTTTTTGGATTAATATTTATTAATTATTTATTAATTAGTTTCTTACTTTTGAATGTGCTATAAAAGCCTAAGCCTTATTGTGCAAGGAACTGAAATAAAATTAAATTATTATTAAATCCAGAATAACGATTATTCTTGATCGAAAAAAATAAAAATTAAAAATAACGATTATTTTTGATCGAAAAAGTACAAATGCAAAATAACGATTATTTTTGATCGAAAAAAAAAAATAGAAATTAAAAATAACGATTATTTCTGATCAAAAAATAAAAGTCCAATATAACGATTATTTTTGATCGAAAAAAATTTAAACAATAAATAACGATTATATTTGAACGAAAAAATAAAAATCCAAAATAACGATTATTTTCGATCGAAAAAAATAGAAATTAAAAATAACGATTATTTTCGATCGAAAAAATACAAATCTAAAATAACGATTATTTATGATCGAAAAAAAGAAATCCAATATAACAATTATTTTTGATCGAAAAAATAAAAATCGCATAATTAAAAATCATGTCATATATCTAGGCTTCTCGTCAAAAGAAATTCATCTGTATACTCAAACTCACATTTCGACTTTTCCTTCATTGTGGTTATTTTGACTTTAATGATAGAAAATAACGATTATTTACGGTTCCTGGTTAATAATGCCATTAGTCGCATAGACTGGCAACTAGAATTCTGTTTTCTTGACACTTCTGAGTGTTTTACTGTTTTTAAATCCCTGATCTCTAATATTTGTAATGAATTCAGTCCAAAAGTAAAAGAACGTTCCTATAAGTGTCCCTGGTATACAATAGGGTTAAAAAAAATTAAAAACTTGTGTTCTAAATTTTATAAAAAGTTTTTGATAACTAACCAAAACTTTTACTTTTTAAAATATAGACACTACATTCGAGAATTTAACATTCTTGACAAATATCTTCACAAGCAATATTTATTGAAATTTGAAAATATTGAAAATCCGAAATATTTCTGGCGATTTGTTAAATCTAAAAAAGGATGTTCGATGTTTTTGGGAGAAAAATTTTCTAATGAAGCAACTTGTATCGCAAATCTATTTCCCGATTTTTTTCAGTCTAATTATGAATTGGCAAAGGATCATAGTTTAGAAGTATCCGATGATTTGATTCCTGTACTGGATTTTGGATATCTTGTTTTAGATCTTAATGATATTTTAAAGGGCATTAATGACCTAAAAAACTCAACTGTAAGCGATGTTGATGGTTTTTGTGCCTTTTTCATAAAAAATTGTGCCGTAAATCTTGCCTATCCTTTGATGATTATTTTTAATAAATCTCTTAGTTCAGGTATTTTTCTTGACTCATGGAAAGTGACATCTATCACCCCTATACATAAATCTGGCTCTAAAAATATTGTAAATATCAGGCCTATTTCTAAATTATCAGTTGTGTCGAAACTCTTTGAGACTATAGTCAAAGATAAACTATTTTGCTGTTAAAATTATAATATCACCCTGCCAGCATGGCTTATTTTCGAAACGCTAGCCTGTTACTAATTTAACATTATTTTCTGAATACTTACTATCAGCTTTTCAGCGAGGAACTCAGCTGGATATTATTTATACAGACTTTTCAAAAACTTTTGATAAAGTTGCTCACTCCCTTTTGATCAAAAATGTAAAATGTTAGGATTTAACTTAAATTTTTTAAACTGGTTAGAATCTTATTTGCATAATCGTGTTTCTTTTAACAATGTTAAGTCCTTTCCTTTTTATGCTACATCTGGTGTTCTTCAGGGCTGCATTTTGGGTCCCTTATTGTTTGTTGTATTTATTAATGATATTACGTCTTTATTTGTCCATTGTGAATGTCTACTTTTTGCTGATGATTTAAAAATTTTTTCCAAAATCACAAGTTTATCTGATGTTGCGCTTTTACAGGAAGAGCTGGATAAACTCTATGTGTGGTGCAACAAAAACTTTCTTTTTCTTAAACTCAAAAAATGTGTTTGAATGTCCTTCTCTAAGTCTTTTGCAATTCTTCCTTCCTCCGATCATATTTCTAACTATCCACTGTCGTTAGTCCGTGATTTAAAGACCTTGGTGTAGTGTTTGATTCTAATTTCTCATTTCGCTAACACCTTGACTTCATCATTCCAAAAGCTTATGCTATGCTAGCGTAACGTAATGGATCGTGTTTTAATGATACATGCACTCTTAAGACCCTATTCTGTTTCTAGTCTGGTCCGATCCAGGTTGGAATATGCGTCTATCATCTGGGACCTTTTTTATGCTTCACATAAGGCGAGGCTTAAAAGAATGCAAAAATCCTTTATTCGATTTGCCTTACACACCCTTAATTTTGAAGGGTTTTCTCCCTCATACAATTCTCGTTGCCTTCTTCTTGGCATGAAAACTTTAGAAATCAGAAGGAATATTTTATCTCTTTTCTAAACTTTTGATATTGTGTCTGGTGATATTGACTCTCAGTTAAGAAAGTTTATGATGCTATTAAACACTTCACCACTTTTAAATCGACAGAAAACGTGCCAACAAAAAAAACGACCTTGTAAAATAACGGAAAGAACGGATGCAAAAATTTCTTGAATGACTATATTAGACCCCAAAATAGCTCCTAGGGGGATTAAACCCCAAATTTTAGATCAAACTGATACTATGAAATCCACTTTTACTGTAAGGAGACGTTTGGTTGAATCTGGGCCACATGGAAAAGTTTCACGCATGAAAACAAAAAACAATGAAATAGATGGATTGAGTTTGCAAAGGTTTACCTCTTTCTTTCCGTTGTTTTACAAGGTCGTTTTTTTTGTTGGCACGTTTTCTGTCGATATGATTTCACACCCATAACAACCACACGTCCGCTAACTATTTACAGTAAGCTAGATTCTAGTTCTCAATTGAATTTTCATTTCGTCTTGTAATCTTATAAACTCGACTTTTCTACAGCGAGCACTCCGCCTATTAGGCGTTTTCGCGTAGAGCAACATATCGGCTTTTCGGTCGATGATTAGTTTCATTCGTGTTTAAATAGTGAGAAAGTAAATAAGATGCGTCCAAAACAGTCTCTACCGGGGCCGTTCCAAATGATGTTAAAAATCCATTTTTGACCTTTCCTTATCGATTGGGTTCAAAACTGTCTCTCCCTGGTGTCCGGGTTGTCGCAAATTATGTTTAAGTTCATTTTCGACCATTCCTCACCGGAATAGTGCCACAAAAAATGATTTTTACACGCTATTTTTCTTCGCAGTCGCTTCAAATATTCAAAATATTTTCGTTGTAGATTTCCGTAGCAAGCGATTACGCTTCGTAACTTGCTGACGCTCGTGTCCCAATACGCAAAATCACCCAGCCATAGGCACTTCCATGCGCAGTGCTCGAAAATTATAAGCTTCGACATTGGTAACCAAAACTGAGATATAAGCGTGGAAAGATTTCCAATTTTTAAATTTTTTCATGCAATTAAACTTAGCCTTGCCATAGCGAGGAGGAAAAATCTACAACTCTCTCTTATTTTAATTGTTATTGTTTCCCAATTAAGCGTTCTTGTTATTAAAATATCAAAAGCAATAGCAAACAATAAGTGTGTATGTTCGATTTGGCAAGGTTTTGGTAGTTAATCAGTGCATTGCTTAAAAAAATGGGATATTTTTCAACGCTTATACCTCAGCTTTTGGTTAACCGAATTCGAAGCTGACAGTTTTCGGGCACTCCGCTCGATGAATAACACATGGGTCATCATGGGCTTTCACCGGCTGCTGTCCGCTCAGCTGATGATCTTTTTGATTCTGGCGTGTAGTAATTGGTCACATATCGATGCAAAAAACCCGTTATATTTCGCTTAAACAACTCCAAACAGGACGTTGAATCGTAAACGCGTTGTTGTTTTTAATCGAAAAAACGGGCAAACGCGGTACCCATTATAAACACATCTTTCTCATTGACAAATGTTTATTCAAATTAGTGAATACACTTCCTTCCGATATCTTCAACTCCTCTGTTATCTCACGCAATTTCGATTCCCGATCTTCCTAAACGAGTTTACGAACTTTTATGATGTTGCCTGGGACAACAGTTGAATTCGGGCGACCTGAGCGTTCACCGCCATTTGTGTCTGCGATTCCGCGTTTAAAGTCCATACCACCTTTTAACCGTGGATGTCGATGAAGCAGAGTCCGAATAACAATTATCGAGCCATTGTTTTACTTGAACAATTTTTCCCATCAAAAAGCAATGGTAAATCAACACTAGAAATTCTTGTTCATCCATTGTTTAGAAACAGACCAAAAGAGCTTCAGTAAAACCACTCTAACTTTTAATCTAAACGCCAAATTTTCATCAAATTTTTACACATATCATTTGGAAGCCCGGGCTACAAAGTAAGGTGGAGAAAAATTAGGAGCTGGAATTATCTCTATGTTAGGCCCGGGACTTATTGACCCATGTGTTACTTATATTTTATATATTCTAGATCCCGACAACCAAGCTTTATGTTCGTGACAGTATGGCTAAAAAAATGGTGTCGAGTTTTGCGTTTCATCATACACATTTTATATTTTATAATAAAAAATACAACAGAAAATAAAGTTTATCACCCCATTTATGGTTGGCGACATTGCCGGCAATTGTTAACTTTTTTGTCGCCGAGTAAAAAATTTGCTTTATCGTTGGCAACAATTTTCTAATGTTGCCTCAGAAATGGCTTCCACATATTTTTGTGATTTTATGGAAGGCAACAGTTCCCTGAACTGTTGCCTAAAATTTAAAAATTCAGCAACAGATATTTTGGTGTCGCCTGAGAAAAAATGTTCGCAAGTAAAAACAAAAATTTAAAATTCTAAATGAAAAGAAAATCATTTTTCAGTATAAACATTACAAGCAAACAGCAATTCGAGCGGACGATCGAGTTGCTGGAAGAAAATGCGGAAGCAGCTCGGGGAAAAGGGCAATTCGGAAGTAATAAGGTGCAAATGGTTGTGGAAAAACATCGCTGTTGCTTTTAAGAGGCCGTATTACGTAACGCACTTAGGGGGGGGGGGGGGTTCGAACAAAGCGTTACGCTGCGAGTTAAAAATCTCTTGTTTTATTTAGTACTATCGCAAACGCGACTAAAACATAACAAAAGTCGCTAAAATGACTTTCCGGTACATTGCGCAACATAATTGCAACTTTTAGGTAAACATGGTCAATTGGGTGATACCGTAACGTTTAAGGAGAGGGGCGAGGGGGGTCAAACATCTTCAAAAATTGCGTTACGTAAAACTTGAACGGTCCCTAACTGCATTGGGCCCCCAACCAGGACAGCACCAGAATGGCTATTTGACAAGCATGGTCATCAGGATAACGTTGCTGCTTGTTTGGAGTAATTCTCTTGAATCCCCATGCATTTATCTTATGATAATTCCCGACACTTGGAGCGTGGCCGACACGATGGCAGCACCAACTCGATCTGATATACCACACCGGTCTAATACTTTTGAAGCAGTAGAGAGCTTGGTTGTTGTGATTCAAAATTTTTTACTGTTGTTAATTGCGATTGCGTATTTTCATTGTATGAAGAACGATTTAATGCTTTAACTGACCGTTGTAGCTTCCTGAAGCTCTTCCTGGGACCGTTTTTCATAAAATTCTCACCTTGTTCTCTTCCTATTTAGTTTTTCGAAGCCCCCTTATATACATTTTTCTGTAACTTCTCTGATCCTTTAAGAAATCCCGGTCTTTTAGAGAGACTTTTAATTCTTTTTCACAAGAACAAGAGAGACAAAAAATTTAGTTTGCATGCTGCAATATCAAATAATGGTGCGGCTTCTATTTTGAACTGTGACAACTTCTGTTTGTAGCTTGCAGTGTCTCTTCTAGAAGCACATGATTTTAACACTCCTTTGTACTGAATCGAGACTGCAAATATACTTTTTAGAGGCTGAATGTACTTTTTTAAATTCGGCACTGAAAAAAGTACCGAAAATGCCAACACTGAGCTAGACTGCAACGTAAAATTCTTTGTTTACATCTGTCACATCGCTGGTTGGCATCTGCTTTCCTTTTTCTGTGCAGTGCGTAATGTTTGATTGACTTGCGGCAGTACTAAACTCAAAATTTTGAAAAAATATTTATATACCTATAAAAGGTGATTGACGAAGCACCTTTTCCGCACTGGCCCATTTAGAATATGTAAAAATAGAAAATAACCATAGAGCCGCGCTCCACCCTAATAAACATGCATATGGAATATATTGGGAAAAGTTAAAAAGTTGGAAAAGTCAAAAGAATGTGGAAAATGTTGAAAAAAATAGAATAGAAATGCAGAAAACTAAATATACCACGCACACTTCTCCGATTCCGCCCACTTTTGGTTCAATAAATTATATTCGTCATTGACATCCACATACCTTAACCTTAAAATTTAGGGCGGTGACACACCCACTGATACAATCGAGACTGATTTTGATCCAGAAATAGATTTCCATAAACAAACCTCTTATATCAAATTTCAGTATGATTGCTCATATATTTCGATAGATGTATTTTACTTGTATGGTAGGTGCCACGCCCAGTGGTGCTATTTCGCCCACTTTAGATCATGACATACCTTATAGCATGTAAGCCACTTACATCGAATTTCATGCCAATTGCAGCAATAGTTCTCTTAAAATATCACTTCCAACTTTATGTTAATATGGGAGGTGCCATGCCCACTGATTAAATCCCGTCGAAATTATTTTATTTTATAGCTTATAATAATTGACATCTATGCACCGAATTTTATGAAGATTTCTCTCATTGCACACTATCTATAGCATTAAACGTATTTTGCTTATATGGGAGGTGCCACGACCACCGGTTCTATTGTGCCAAATTTTCGTAAGATACCTTTTAGCAAGTATACATGCCATACTAAATTTCATAATGATTATGTTGTTAGTTCTCTCATTATAGCGTTTACAAATATTGTGGGCTGTGCCACGCCCTTCAAAAAGTTTTTCCAGTATGCTGATGAAGCCTGTATTGATGAATGCTCTCAATTGTATTATCCCTAAAATTTTTATGAAAATCGAATATGCCAATTTTGAATTATACGAAAATAAAATTTTCAATTGCTAAAAAGTGACACGCCCACTTTTCCAATTCCGCCCACTTTAAACACAATTCACAGATATATATGATCTGTATCCGTGTGCCAAATTTCATTACCATATCTTGCACGGTTTACGAGTTATGGAGTTATAAAAGTTAAAATTTAGGGCTGTGCCACGCTCATTAAAGAGCCTTTGCAAATTTAAAACCTAGCCCAATCTTTTGTTCACATGTTCACCTAATCACCAAGTTTCATCAAAATTGCAACAACTTTTTTCAATATGGGCTGAGGTATATTTACATAGAGTGTGGGCGGTAGGAGTGGTCGTGACCCGATTTCGACCATTTTTATATGCTAGCAGCTTGCAAGATGTGACCTGTGTGCCAAATTTCATTGAATTAGCTTGCTTAGTTTTTCCGTAAACGTGATTTCAACAGACAGACAGACCCCCTTTTATGCGTTACAAGCGGAATGACAAAGTGAATATACCCTCTGTGTAGGGTATAAAAACTGTGATTTGTTAAAAAACATTTTTTTTTTTATTAATTTTAAACCATTCCTCTTGATTTTAAATGGACCGATTTGAAACTTAATCTCACTAATACTATATTGTTTAAATAGAAACATAAAATTGCTTAAATTAATCAAAATAAAGTTTGTAGTGAGTTAAAATTTGTTTTGAAAATCAAAAATAATAGTACAAATTTGTAGTAATAATATAATACAATGCAAAATTTCAGCCAGATCGGTGCCATAATTTTTTTTTACCTGGAGTTTTCGTATGTTTTACCCCATATTTCGAAAATCTAAGCAAGGTGAAAATTTGGTTTACATATTTTTTAGGAAAAAACTAGTTCATCCGAAGCGTGAAAAGATGAACCAGTTTGGCCTAGGATGAACTATGGTAATGATTTACTTAAACGGTCTCACTTCCGAGTTTCTTGAAATTTTAGTATGTTAGGGTGAGTGGATGTACTGGTTTAGTCTAGGAAAAACTAGTTTGGTAAGTAGCATAGTACTATATACATAAAATGTCAAAAATTAAGTAATGTATATAATCGCCTCGTTTTAAGAATAAATATAATATTAAAAAAGAAGTCACAAAATATCAGCTCATACACTGAACTTATATTGCTTTCTATTGTTATCTCAGATCGAATTATGCTGTTATTTCTAACTGCAACAGATATTATTTTTCGCTAGAAATGTGTTCAATAGAGTTCCACAAGAAATATCCTTGTTATATACCTATTATAAAAATCAAAGCAAGTCTTTTTCCTTTACCTTTTTCCGTGATTGTTCCTTTTTACTAGCTTCAGATGTAATTACAGAGCGTGTAAGTTCACCTAAAAATCCACTGGTTACACTGTTGGAAGTATTTATTGTATTTAGTTTAGTTGCTATGATTTCGGCATTATTTTTTTGTAAACCGGTTATCTTGCTTTGCACATTACTATCATCTTCATTTTGTATGACTGCTGTTATTAATTCAGGTGAAGCATCGATTTTGTTCATCACCTGTTTTTTTTTTAATATTTTTGTTTTAGTTTCCTTGAAAACATTCCGCTTTTTAGGAATTTTATGGCGTTTTATAGCAAGTTTTCCAGTTCCTTTTTTACGCGTAGCGACTCTTACTTTACCTTCGTCTATAAGTTTTTTTATTATGTCAGCAGCTGGATCTATTTTTTTAGCGATACTTGAGTCAGACGACTGTGAAATAGAAGCAAATTCATAAATGTTATCAGTAGAAGAGCTGTTTTCTTTGTGTATGCACTGTTCTTGAATTTGATTCGGTTTTAAATTTGAACGCGACTTTTTTGGCAAAAAAAAATTATTGTTATTGTTTTTTGGCGATTTTTGAAAAAGTTTGCTAATTTTTTTATCTAAAGAACGAATGCCACAATGATTTCCATCGTCTTCCTTTTGCAAAATTTGTTCAATTAATTCGGTTTTATGGACAATATTTTTTGATGTCTCTGGAAGTTAAATAAAAAGAAAAAATTGTTAGCACTAAAAAAACTGAGGCTTAATTTGAATAAAATATTAATAAATAAACACAAAACCAGAAAATTTCGTAACATTTTTCATTTAATGCAGAATAACTGAACACTAATAAAAACGTTCAGTTGTTTTTACAATAATTGATTTATTTTAATTGTTTTTGGGCTTTGGCCGTATTTTCTTGGAACAAAAATAAAAAATTGAAACAAATATCTAGTTTCTTTTATTAAAATACGGCCAAAGCCCAAAAACAATTAAAATATTACTTCAGAAGGCCGATAAAAAATTCAAAAAAAAAAAATTGATTTATAATTAAACATTATTTAATCGACAATAGTCGAGCCTAGGCAATTGCCAAGTAAAGACGTATTCGGTGTGTTTGCATTGTTTATTCATTCTTTGTGATCTGCTTATTAGCTGTAAACAACAGTTTACTGCTTTGTTTTTCTTTTTGTACTACGGTACTTTCTTATAGTAATAAACTAAAGTACATACACTTGAAGTAAAAAAAAAAAAAAAAAAAACAATTGTTTCCTACAACGTCTTTCAAATAGAAAAGGGTCTTAATTTTATATCTCGCGATTATTCGGATGTGGTGGAGTTAAGGTCAGGCGACCTGTTACTTAAAACAAAAAGTTTAAAAACAGCTGAAAAGTTCCTTAAAGCTTCATACATTGACTCTGTTCCGGTAAAAATTTCCCTTCATAAATCCTTGAACTCAATACAGGGCAGAATATATTCAAAAAATATCATTGATTTATCGGAGGCAGAACTGCTTGACGGCCTAAAAGTACAAAAAGTTATTGAAGTCAAAAAGCTTATGAAAAAGGTGGATGACGGCTTAGTTCCCACATAATAACGTTTGATCTCATTCATCGACCTGAAAAGATAAAACTTGGCTGGGAAAGAGTAACAGTGAACGAGTACATTCCTAACCCAATGAGGTGCGTCAACTGCCAGAAATTAGGACACACAAAAAACCGCTACCGTAACATAGAGACCTGCCGTGAATGTGGTTACAATATTCCTCACGATAATGACTGCAGTAGAAAATTGTGTGTTAATTGTGAAAACGATTCACATCCTTCCTATGATTATTCTTGCCCAAGTTTTTTAAAGCATAAATCCGTTAACAAAATTAAAATTGATCGTCGCTGCACTATACGCGAAGCATGGAAGGTTTACAATAGTAATACAACTGCCCACAGAATTGAAACAAAAAATGGAAATATTGTCAAACAATCCTTTGCACAGGTGCTCAAGAACACGAGCACCCCCACAACAACCATATCCTCAACAAACACAAATCAAAATAACAACATTTTACAAGAAAATCAACACAATACCGGCACCAAAAAGAAAACCCACACTGTAACAAATATTCAAAATACTAAAGACAAAGAACAAAACCAAAAATTCGAAATACTGACAACCACAATTTACAGCCCAACAGAGAAACAACAAGAAGATCAACAAATATCAATAAACATCAACAAATCAATTACAAACTCTCAAAAAAAATACAACCAAAACGCTAAAACTTCAAAATATCCCTTAAGTGAAATGGACACAGACGATAATTTAGAAAACACACAAACTGCACCACACTTTAAAAATAAATTAAATCTTTCTCCTTATTCCCAGAAAATTTATGATGACCTTCATAAACAACTATCTTAGTAATACTTTCTTCAGATTTACAGTATAAACACTTGTTTATATTATACATATGTATATATTATATTTCAGTACTTTACTTATATTTTTGTTACATTAATTGTTTTAAATTCTGGATAATATTATTAAGATGGACTTAGGCATTAATTTAAGTATTATTCAATGGAATATACAAGGATTCACGAACAATAAATATGCTTTAGAAAACTTAGTAGCAATACATCAGCCCGATATAGTAATACTTCAAGAGACACACATCGTCGGAAAAAATGTACACTTGCTTCACTTTAAACATTACCGAGTATTCCATCACAACAAGGACTTTTCTTATGCAAAATCCGGCATAGCGATTTTGATAAAAGAAACTATGAATGTGTCTAACCATAGAACATCTACCAATAATCTCCTCTTTCAATCTATTAAAGTGCATGGTTTAAAAGACTTACACATAACAAATGTGTATAAAGAAACTGATGTGTTTCTGACATCGCAACTTCTTGATGACATCCATAGCTACGGTACAGATCACCATTTAATTGTTGGAGACTTAAACGGACATAATACCTTGTGGGGTTCTCTTAATAATTCGAATGGTGGAATTTTATGGGAAAACTTTGCTAACGATCGTAACTTAACAATATTGAATGATGGGTCTCCAACACTCTTAAACACCAGAAACACTTTAACTGCGGTTGATGTTTCAATGGCAAGTGTTGATTTGGCGCCAGCTCTGAATTGGACTAGCTTTCCACAGCCGGAAAGCAAGGACCACATTCCCATTTTGATCTATAACAATATTGCAGCCGTTTTAAAAAAACATATTTCAAGGTTTATTGACGTTAAAGCAAATTGGGAAAAGAAAAGCAAATTTTAGAAAAATCAAAGAACTTTTGTGAAGTACGGGAGGAATCAGTAAACGTGAATAGAGAAGCAGCACAAATAAAAAGAATTATAAGGATGAGTGCCAATGAATGTCGTATTCCGAAAAAGTCGAGTCACCCAGTATGGTTTAATTCGGACATTAGTAAGCTTATAAGTCTTAAAAATAAAATTTGGAAAGGGTTCCGGAAAAGAAGAACACAAGATAATATCCTAAAATATAGACGCATAAGTGCTCAAGCCAAAAGAGCTTGTAAACTGGCAAAACAAGAAACATGGACCCGCTTTGTGAACTCCCTTAATCCAACTATGGACATAAGAACACTTTGGTTCCAAGTCAAGAAAATTCGATGCCAAAGTATAAAAAATTTTCCACCGATCTATTTAGATAACAAGGTAATTTCACATCCAAAAGACATTGCGGATAAATTCGCAGAATTGTGGACTTCCATTGGATCAGATAAGTCTTTTAATGATACACTGGTTAATTCGAAAACGCAATTTTGTTTTGATGAAATGGGAACAGATTGCCATGAGTTTGACAATATATTGGAAGAAGTAACTCCACTAGATCTTCATTTAGCTCTAAAAAATGCAAAAGGTACTACACCGAGCGCAGATAAAATTACTTATGTCTAAAGAACTTAAGCTTCGTATATGCAGGCTCTACAGCCATATTCTTCAAACCGCAATATATCCACATGACTGGAAGCACGCTCTTTTAGCTCCAATTCCCAAACCTAGAAAAAATCCTAACTCCCTTGATGGGTACCGGCCAATTTCACTTTTACCAGTTATCTCGAAAACATTCGATAAGATTCTAGCTCAAAGGATTTGGATTATTGCCAAAAACAAAATAGTTAATATCCAACACGCGTTTTTACCAAATCATGGAGTGCACACCTTGTGTCATTCGTTAGAGCTACAAATTGAAAAAAACCTATCAAACGGAAAACATAGTATTGTTTTATCAGAGGATCTCGAAAAGGCTTTTGATAGGGTATTTTGTAACGGTAATTTTAAACGAACTTAACGATTGGGGCGTTCCTAAAAAACTGCAAATCTTATATATTCTTTCCTAAAAAATCGAAAGGCTTGACAATAATGTGCCTCAAGGCTCTCCGCTTTCTGTCGTCTTGTATTCAATATACGCCAACTCACTGGCCAAATCGTTAAAAAGAATTGAAGGCATAGACTATGTTAGCATATATGCAGATAACATTTTTGCTGTTGGGTCTGGCTCAAAAGGAGTGGCAAAAAATAATTTAAACTATCTAGATAAAACCATACATCAGTGGGCAGTAAAAACTGGAGCAGTCATCCCAGCAGACACCGTGGAGGCATTGCAAGTTTGTCGGAAACACAACTGCAATGCATCATACCTCAGAATAAGAAATGTTGATGTAAAGCTAAAAACCAGACTTAACATTCTTGGCTTAATTTTTTCAAAAAATTTACTTTGGAACGAACAAGTAAAACACGTCGTTGACAAGCTCAAAAAAATCAATAATTTGCTAAAAATCATTTGCAGTCGAAAAAAAGGTCCTCATATAGAAACAGCTATCTCTATATGTCGCTCACTTACACAAGGCACAATGCAACACTGTTTGACAATGTATGGATGGACATCTACCACAAACAAGCGAAGAATTAATATTGCACTAAACAGATGTTATAGGACAGCAACTGGGCTTTTACAGACTACACCCTTGGATGCATTAAGAGTAGAAGCTCAATACCACGAAGTAGACTGGCTTATACACAAGAGATCCACCAAGCTAGCTGCCAAGTCTCTAACTTGTCCTATCCATCCTCTACATGAGTCATTTTGGTATGCTCTAAACAATAAGAAATATACAGTAAAAAGTGGTAAAAATAACTGTTCCATACAGAAAATCATATACTTCTTACAAAATAACAATACACCTTTGCCAGACAAACCGATCAACTCAACTCATACAGCAAGTCCAAATCTGTTTATCGATATTTCTATCAGCAGCTATAAGAAAAATAATACTACTTCTATAGCTTACATACAAAACTTTTTAAAGATTAAACACAACTTTTCTCCTAAATTAATTCTTTACACTGATGGCTCATTTCTAAATGGTGCATCAACTTATGCCGTAGTGGAACAGTCGTTAGATAACACTTACCGCACAATACATCTATCGCTTCTCCCACTTCACTCTGGTATTTTCAATGCTGAGCTGTCAGCTATTAAAAATGCTGTGAAATATGCATCAATAAAACAGGAAAAATGTCTTATATGCTCAGATAGCTTTGGTGTTTTGAAATCTTTACAGGATAAGAATAACACGACAAGCAGGTTTATTCTTGAAGGAGTCCAACTGCTATGCCCGATAAAAATTGTATGGATTCCAGGACACGTCGGAATAACTGGTAATTGTCTAGCCGATAAAGCAGCGAAAGGAGCTATGGCACTACCACTAATAGCTGAAATGCAGTGTATAGATACAATAATAACTAATCATATTGACAACATGCAACAGGAATACCAACAACAACATTGGATCTCATCAAACTCTTTCCTTAGATCTCACAATCCTACTACCAAAAGACCATTATATAACAAAAACTTTACTCGAGAGGAATGCATTAGACTCGCTCGCTTAAGGGTTGACACCACTGTATTCAACTCTAGTCATTACTTTACTAAAACAAGTCCCAGAATGTGCGTTCATTGCCAAACAGCGTTATGCACTGACCATATATTTAGAGAATGTTCTGCATCAAAGACAAACTTGCCTTTGGGAAATGTTCTTGATTGCCGCAACTTGAACTCAATAAAACTGATAACCGAAGCACTAACCAAGCATCAATTATTACATGAAACTTAAGTTTAAAAATAATGTAAATATGTAAAATAATTTCCCCGTATTTCATCCACCGGGGTGTAATGGCCTAGCTGCCCAACACCTCTATACATATTTTACAAATTAATTTGTAAATAAATAATAAAATAAATTATTTAATCGAACTTACAGTCATTCAGCAAAGACCAATATTGTAATTTTTTTACTTATTGATCAATGCTATTTTTTATTCAACAAACATGACAAAGATAACAAATGGAACAATTTTAACCTGGTAATTGGTGACATGTTTCGGCTATTACCAATAGCCTCATCAGGCCAGTTTTGGTTAATGCTGTACATGGACTCGAACCCCTGACCGTTCATGTATTGCAATTGCATATTTTGCGACGGCTGCTCTAACATATGAGCTACTGAGGAACTGACCAATGTGATATATGTACGAACTTTGTACAGTTCAGTTGAGAAAGCAAATCTTGTCGGAAATGACCAACTGTTTTTTTATCAAGGGAGTTACAATAACAAGGATGAACAAAACAGAAAAAAAGAGTTTTTCATTTCATTGTTTAACTTTTTGCTTGGGTTCTGAACAGATCTATGCAAGAGGTGGAACATATAAGGCTTGCCAAACTCTTACTAATTGGCTTAGAAGTTACTGGTGAGTCTTCAAAGCAGAAGACGAAACTAGTATAACTAGCTTTATCCCATTTTTTCTTTGTATTTATCTTTGTCAATGTAATTGTTTTGGTTTTTTGACACACAAAAGTTATTGAACTGATCAGCTACATGGAAATATTTTGTTTTTTGGAAAAACAAAAAAAAATTTTTTTTTTTTCAATGACAAAAATGTACTAGAGAATTATACATAAAATATATGTATGAAAACATTGTACGCACATTTATCTTTTCGCTGACAAAGTCAAGCAAACAAAACATTCAAAACTCACAGAAGTACAGTCAGCGAAGAAGCTATATGTGCGTACAATGCTTTTATATATTTCCCATGATAAAAAGCTATTACAAAACTAACGGTAAAACAAAAGTAAGCAGAATGCAAGCACAATTTGCAGAAAGTAATTTGGAATGTTGCTTTTGTTAATTGCTTTGAAAATAGTACCGTAGAGTAGATTGGCAATGATGAAAAAAAAAATTGACATTTCAATTTTGGAAAAAAAAAATCTCCTAACCTCAAATTTGTTTCAACAAGCATTAAACTCATGTCATTTCTCTCTCACATTAATACAAATCCACAATAAAATTTTAAACGTAAAAAAGTTGGAGTTTTTGAGAAAATCAGCCTGGTTTTTTTTTTCATAAAAATCGCTATAACTCCGCCAATTTTCAACAATTTCTTAAAGATTCTGACAGAGAATCAGAAGTTCTATTAGAATTCAAAGACAAAAACTAATTATTTTGATTTGGATAAAAATGCGACTATTTTGAAAAAAAATCTTCAGCGGTTTTTCAAACTCTGACACTAAAACTTTAAATGGGCATAACTTTGTAAAAAATGATTTTCAATCAAATCGGGGGATGATATCATCCTTTCCTTTAATTTCTTTGAAAAACAACATATTTAATCGGCAACCAATTCTGCAATTTGAAGTCACTCCGACTGCATGGATTTGGTCATATAATTTTGGATATGAATTTGGATGAAACTGCATTCGATATATTGTTGAAAGAGAGTCGCAGAAAGTTATTTTCGTAATATTTATTGTAATCAAGAATAGAAATAAAACGCGCGACTAGCCGTTATGCCTTCTATCAAGAATGCTGAATTTTTTAAGCTAATGAAGAAAATTAATTACAAATGTGAAGTTCAAAAAAATTATTTTTAAACATTATGAACTTACAGCAAAGACCAATATTGCAAATTTTTACTTATTGATCGTATATTTTTTATTCAACAAACAATACAAAGATATCAAATGGAACAATTTAACCTGATAATTGGTGACATGCAAAGTAAGTGTAGCAAATAGCAAGTTCGAAAAATGTACAAAGACTTAGCTAGATGGTAAACCTAAAAAGCAAATGTCAGTTGCCGTATTTAGAATTTGTTACGTCAGTCGTATTTCGTTGGTTGTTCATTTTGCGCTTGACTAGAGGTCAACACTTTTAGTAATTTCATTTTTATATATTTTATAATTTTCAATAAATGAATTAATACAAATTTAAGCACATTGCTTTTCACTGCAACAGTAAGTAATGTAACATGTAATAAGTAAAAATTTACAATATTGGTCTTTGCTGAATGACTGTAAGTTCCTAATGTTTAATTATAATACAAATAAATTATAAATAAATTTAATTATAATTCAAAAAAATTGCAACGATTTCACTGCGCACTTTTACACCAGTTAAAACTTTTGCCACTGAACCTATTCAGATGAGCCAAAAAATTAGCATGCATTATTGACAGATTCAAATCAAAGACAAACAACAAAATAACTGTTGTTTTTTCCCGTTAATTTTTTTTCTTGAATTACATATAATCAAATTATCTTTTAAAAGTAACAAAAACACTAAGTGTAGTACAACAGAAATTAAGGGAGACAAGCCAGAATATGAGAAACATGCTCAACCTATTCAGATGAGCGGCAGTGTACATTAGGGTGGGCCGAAAACATTAAAAATGTTTTTTTTAAGTCGTAATGCCGCGGAAAAGTTGCGAATGGGGACGATCAAGAAAGGGTGAAAAAAGTTATGAAATCGGTTTATATCTTCCGGTCGCGCATGTACTCTAAAGTTTGTCAAAATTTAAAAAAATTTCCTTTTTTACGATAATTTTTTACATTTTTACATTAGCTTTTTTCGAAAGTAATAATTAAGTTCCTATGTATTAGAACCACAGAAAATGTTTAAATATTATTTAAACACATAATATAAGTAGATCAAAGTTCAAGGGAAAAAAATACTATCAACTTAAATGTTTTTTTTTTTGTTTCCTTTATTAAAACAGATTTTTTATAAGGAAAATACTAAGTTTTCATGTTAAGAGCCCTAAGTCCAAGAAAATCATGTTAAGCAATCATGTTAGTTGGAGGCACTTTGAAATTTGATTTACGGGCAAAATTAGGCATTGTAGATCTTGACAGCAGAGTGGTTCTAATAAAACCATCCCTAGACTCAGCTCCACAAACTTTTACTACCTGTATGTGTGAACTTGAAATTAGGGGCTGAGGCACTTTGAATATATCGCTCATTTACTTCAAGAGTGGCATAACTCAAAAAACACAAACTGGGAGAAAAACGAATTTAAAGTTTTCAATAAGTTACTTTTAATATGTAAATTAAAAATGTTTACATAAACTCTTCTCACAAGGCGAGTTTATAAGATACCTTTTTGATTTTTATTTCATTTCATTTCATTTATTTGCTAATTTCACTGTACAATAAGTCTTAGACTTTTATAGTACATCATAGGTGATAAACAATTAAAAATTGATTTTTGGAACATTAAAAAGAGTAAAATTAATAATTTACAAATAACAGATTTAATTCTATATTCTTATACTACGTTATTGAATTAAAGCTTAGAAAAAATAAAATTACATTTAGCTTAAAGAAGTAAAAATAGTAAAGAAATAGAGGATAAATATAGAAATTACAAGGCAAGGTTCAAGAATTGTTATTGAGAGAATTAAAAAGCGCTTGTTTGAAGCTGTTATTCGATTGAATTTGTCTAACAAAGATGGTAAAGCGTTCCACAACCTAATGGCGCCAATCAAAAAGTATCTGCTAGAATTGAGATAACTGCACCTGGGGACAATTAAACTCAGTGACCTTTGCGAATGGCAAAATTGTAGCTTGTTGTAAAGGTACGCGGGAGTGCGAGAGTGGATGAGTTTATGCAGAAATAAAATATTGCGCATATCAACATAATCGTTTAGGCTACATCCTAAAATGCCCTTGCTTATCTCAGAGATGTGGTCAAAGCGGCTTACACCATAAACATATCTTGCAGCACTGTTAAAAGCAACATTAAGCTTATGTTGAGACCAGACTTGTGCGTAATCAATTACATTTGGTAATTAATTATTCATGCAATTACAATTACTTGTAATTTGTAATTGAAATTTTTCAATTACAATTACATTTATAGTAATTGAAAATTTCGAAAATATTTCAATTACAATTACTTATAATTGTTATTGAAATATTTTCAATTGAAATTACTGTAATCCAAAATATGTAATTGAAAAGCAAAGTAATTGAACGAAATTTGAAATGAATTACTTTTAGCTGTAATTTCCTATTTTTCAAGTAATCAATTACAAGATATACAAACACAAATGCATAAATACATATCCGTAGATACACATATGGGTATTTCTACAGACTTGGCTCATTGTGTAGTACAGGGGGAGGACTATATTTAGGAAAAATAAAAGGGTCGATCGAGCATGCTGTTCCAGGATATTAGCCAATTTAAAGCGATACGGACGTGACACATAATGGAAGTGCTTTTGAGGCGCATTCTCAAATATGCGAATTTCAGCGAAATATGGTTGATAAATTTTTTTTTCTAAAATTGGCAAAATAAAGCTGAATAAGGTAGGTGTTCGAGCAACTTTTGTATGTAAGACATACGAAAACCAATGCAATTTTTGAATTCATGGGATATTCTGAATATTTTTCCATTTTTCAATCAAGTGTAATAAGGTCATTTATACAGGTTCAACAAGCATTAAACTTGGTGAAAGGCTAGAACTCAAGTTCTTTTACATTCCCATATAAATCATATGCAATAACATAAATTTTTTTTGTGAATTTTATCGCTTGAAAGAAAATTTTTTCAAATTTTAATAAATGTAATTGCTGAAAAATGTGTGATTAATTACATTTTCGTTTCAAATTACTTGGCAAGAGTAATAGATTACAGCTTTCTAAAAGATTACATTTTCATGCATTACTAATCCAATTACAAAAGTAATTAGAATTGCATGTAATTGTAATTTTAAATTACATGTAATTGAAATTATTGTAATTGAAAAATTTCAATTACAATTACTTTTAATTTATTTTTTGAATTAAAAGTAATGATTACTTGTAATTGTAATTGAAAGAAATGTAATTCAAAAATACCCAAGTCTGGTTGAGACTGAGAGTCTAGTCTACTTTAAACTGTACTAAAGTAAGTTATGTGGGGAATGATTAGTAGCACTACAAGTCTTCGCCTAGTCTCAATAGGGGTAAAGTCCATAGAATTACGTAATAGCCGTAAGGTACCATAGATCTTCCCAATAATCTTGTTAATATGGTCTGTGCAAGTGAGCCTTGAGTTTAAGATGAAACCAAGGTTTTTCACTTTAAACACAAATTCTAAATTGGCTGACCCAATCGATAACTGAGGAATATCTTCGATATTTAGATGACTTCTTGCAATAGGTAGTACTTTAGATTTTGATGGATTTATAGTTAAAAAGTTATCATTAGCCCACTTATTCACAGAAAATAAATCAGAATTAAGTCTATACGTCAAATCTTCCACTAGTCCAATCGGCAGCGAGAAATAAAGCTGGATATCGTCTGCATATGCATGAACTGTTGAATACTTGCAAACAGAAAAAATATCGTTTATGAACATAGAAAAAAGTTGTGAAGTTGAAGCTAAGATGGAACCCTGAGGCACCCCCACATAAATTGGATTAACAGGGGATGAAATACTTCCAATTACAACCCTCTGAGATCTCCCGCACAAATAGTTTTCTATTAATTTTATAGCTCTGTCGCTAAACATAAACAAAGATTTTAATTTCCTGCACAGAAGGTCATGATTGACTGAGTCAAAGGCCTTTGAAAAATCTAAAAGGCAAAGCAGCGTAATGTCGTTTTGATCATAATAGGGGCGAATATCATCCGTAATTTTCATTACTGCAGTCGCGCAGCTATGTCCTTTTCTAAAACCGGACTGGAGAGGAGATAACAAAGAATATTGACTGATGTGATCCGAGATTTGTTCAAATATAATTCTTTCGCATACTTTTCCCAAGGAAGATAAGATACTGATAGGGCGATAATCACTCGGGGTAGAGGCAAACGTGGTTTTAGCAATTGGTGTAATAGTAGCAACTTTCCATAGGTTAGGAAAACTGGAACATGTCGGACAGTGGTTTATTATATGAGTCAAAGGCGATAAAATGAATGTTAAAATTAATTTAATAAACCTAATAGAAATGCCATCATTACCGACTGCATTCGAAGTAATTTTCAAAACACATCTAGCTACAGTATTTTCATTAACCGCTAAAAAGTGAAATTGATGCTGATGAGAAATGTTTGCGGATTCTGTTAAAATCACACTAGGTGCTGGCACAGAATTAAGGAAAAAGTCGTTTAATTCACTAGGCTCTAAGTTGCATCTAGTAGTATTTCTGGTGAACACCTTATACTTACGAATATTATTCCACAATTGCTTTGGGGTTAGATTAGTGTTCAGTTTGCTACTAAAAAAATTCTTTTTATCCTGCCTCAGCATACAAGCTACTTCATTACGGGCTCTACGAAAAAGCTCCCAGTTTTCTGGAGTACGATTTATTCTCCACTTAGTTTGCATCTTATTTCGTTTTTTGATGGCTGGGATTCAACGAACGAACTGTGCGTATAGGTACATGTCGGTCAAAAACATGGTTCACATTGCTCATAAAAACACTCAGCTTATCATCAACCGATTCATAACACCAGACATTGTTCCAGCATATCATTGATAACTCAGTGTTCAAAGCATACATATCCACTGAAATGAAGTCCCGGAAAGTAAAGCTTAACGGAGGGGGCAAAGAGCCACTCTTAAAATTCAAGCAGCAAAAAATTAAGTCATGGTCGGACAGGAAAGACAACTGATCAAATTTTAGAACACGGGAAATATCAGTTACCAGAAACACATCTAAGAGACTTGGTATAGAATTATTAGAAAATCGTGTAGGAAAACATGAATGAATACGTTGAAACCCACAAGAAGTGAAATTATGGCAAAAGTTTTCAGTAACATTATCATTTATCATTAGATTCACATTGAAATCGCCGGAAACAATCAAAAAGTCATAGTCGGTAAGCCTTTTACTGAGGTCAGTAAAAAAGGGATCGAGACAAAAAATTCTACTGGGGTTGTACACACATGAGACTAAGATTTTAACGCTATTGTCACTGATCTCAACATTTAAAAACTCACAAAAATCATCACTATTATTTACAAACCGAGAATTTAAACTAGATCTACAGTATATCGCGACACCACCACCCCTTCTAATGCATCTATCACTTCTGTACAACTTAAACCCATCAAAATCATAATGAGAATCAGGTACGTCCGACTTAAGCCACGTTTCAGTAACACATATCAGATCTACGGACGAATTATCAAATATGTATTTAGCACAGTCCAATTTCAGACTATTTAAGCTCCAGGCATTAAACTGAACGACTTTCAACCCCTCATACTGCTTACATAACAAATTCACAAGCAGTTTGTAATTATCATTAGCACCACCAGATAAGTCAGACAAACTTATCAAACCTCAAATATCGAAAAACAGCTTCAAACATAGTAAAATCAGAGAAAAAATAAGGCATTAGTTATGAAGAAATTAAAAAGAAAAAATAATAATAAAAAGGAAATAATAAAGATAAATAAAATAATAATTATAAAGTAATTAAAATAAATTTAAATAACCAAAAAAATATATTAATAAAAATTTAACACAAAAAAAAAATATTTTTAATAAGTAAAAATTATTGATATCACCCTAATCAGCGAGTCAAGTGAGGCGATCCACGCTGTTTATACTGCATACATGCACCGCATCGCTCTCACGGGTAGCTCTCACATACACCTTTCCACGTAAAGAGAATACGGAGTGAAGACACCTATATCGTTTCTTCTGCATAGCGTAGAGCAGTACGGCACGATTATTCTTGGACAGACTTTCGTGCACGTGAAACTTTTGCTCACCACCACACCCAATGTCGCTAAGGTTGCCTTTTTTCGCGCTTGCAGTAAGTGGCAATTCTACGAAACAAGTTGCTTCTCATAAAAGCTGATGAAAGTTTTGCAATTATTACCGGGTTATTGTTGCTAGGATTTGTTTTAATTCGAAAAGCATCTCGTAGTATTGCCCCATCACATCCAACAACATTACAAATTTTGCTAAAGAGAGCAGGTAGATTCTCATTCGGAGTGAGCGGTATACCATGTATAACCACATCAGTTGAAACAACATCATCTTCGAATTTGCTCACTGTTTGCTTTAGCTCAGCTATCTCAGTATTAAACGAGTCAGTAAGAGCATCAGAGTTGTAGCTGTCAGTTTTTTGTTTGAGGCTCGCAATTTCGTTCTTTAACGAACCAATTTCACTGCACACAGCCGATACTCGAACTATTACACTCCTGATAGTTGTTTTTATATTTGTCAAATCAGCTGTTATCTCTCCAAGCTTTTCAAGAACTCTATCTTCCATACTCTTAAATCTTTCTTTTAGTTGATCAATGATGCTCTCTTTGAAAGAAGTTAGTTTTGCTTCCAGAGCTGCATCGGAGCCGACACTCATTGCTACGGGTGATGCTTTATCCAGTCGTGAGTTGGAAATTATTGTTGGAGTTGCTAGCAGTATTTGTTGCTTGCGAGAGTTGACATTTGTTCTGGCGCCTTTTTGTTGCAACTCAGACATGTTTAGTGGTATTTGTTTAGCAAAATACTTTTATTCAACAAGAAATTATTTTTGTTTTTGAAGATTGTGGAAGCACAGAAAGTGAAAAACAGTATCGCCTAATGGTGTCAGAAATGTTTATTTATGTAGATCGACCAGGACTATCAAATCGGAGAATTTCTTACTCTTCAAGAAGTGAAAAATCGCGCACACTTAAAAAACACGTCTACTCGCTATGCATCACACTTCCACTTCAAAATTAAACACAAAATAGCGGATATTTCTGCATCATTAAATCAAAAATCACGTTTTTTGAGTTATGCCAGCCTTGAAGTAAATGAGCGATATGATTTAATCTCATCGTTACTGATATCTTTTAATAATGAGGGCGAAGATAAATCAGAATCCATCCAGTTAATCATTTCCGAGTAGACTGCATAAAGTAGGCGGCATAAATGTTCTGATAGGTGTTGTCATTTGATCTAGCTGTATCGTCTTTTGAATTTGTCGAAGACCGATATCTCTTATTTGTTTCGTATTATCTTGTGCCATGGGAACCATTAAGTGTTCTGGATGAGCGAAAAAGCATTTCGTTCGATCACAGGATCGACAATATTACGTAAATCTTCAGGCAAGTACTTTGAAGATTGTATTGATAAGTACACAAGTTTTGGTCTCTCTGTAAAGTATTTACTTGATCTAATACTAAACCACATTGGCATGTATAGGGGAGTTCACATCATCCTTCATGCTGTCCAACTTGGCTTGACAAACCGACTAACTGTAAATTTCGTTTTGCGTTCACATTATCAAACACGCTTGTCAAACATCATTTGCAGAAAAATTTCGAGGTGTACACATCTCTCGCATTACTCACTTCAATTCTTTGCTTCTTTATTTTTCGGAGGTGTAATAATAAAAAAAAAATTTTTCAACTCCCTAAAAGGAGGATGTGTCCCTAAAAAAACCTAAATCTTCCCAAAACTTTTTATTATTCACTTGACCCATCAATTTTCACTCTACGAAATCTTATTTGAAATGAAAAATTTCTTGTTGAAGCCAGCAGAGAAATCAAAATATTTTGAAATCCATCCAACATGAGTGTCAAGCGGCTGTATCTAGAGTTCACATGATCAAACATTGAGGTTTGTCAAGCATGATGGACAGCATGAAGGATAGTGTGTATAGCCTATATGACTTCAAAATAAATGCAACTATTTCCTGTAGCTCAGGTGTGGGACTTTCTTCACTTAAGTACGATCCGAGGGTTCGATTTGCTGTTGTCAAGCACCTCGAGTGTGACAAGAGGCCAAGATCTCGTGCAGCCAAATCCTCTTTACAGTTTTCCGACTTTATTGCCATGGAAATATCGAGTACATATTCCTATTTCTTACTAAGAGTACTTTTGTCTATTGTGGGGATCTGACATCCAATACTTTTGAAGCTAATCACTGGAAGTTTTTCGTAGCCACTCAGCTTTTCACCAATTGGCCCTCTCAAAGACTTCGGACCCGTTGATTTACCGTCTAGGTATTGAAAAAGATGCCGGAATAGCAGTTCATTAAAATGGAGAAGGCGAACTGCTCATTGTAATGGTTTCCCCAAATATATTTCGATTTGGCAAATCAAACCGTTTTCCCACCTTGTATTAACAGCAGTGCCATCACATCCTATGACAACTAGTTCTCCAAGAGAAATGCCACGACCAGACAGATAAGAAAGAACAGAAGTGCCAACATTTGCAGAGCTTTGAGATGTTGGAGTAATATGGCCTGAACCAGTGAGTATTGCTCTTCTATTTTTACTCTACGAAACCTTTTCGAATGAGCTAAATCTACCACTTACGTTTCGTCCTTTCTCCCATCGAAACCTTGTAGTGGAAATTCGTCAGACTTTCGCACGAAGGTTTCAGATCAGATTCATTACCCAAAGTTAAGTGGATGTCACACGATTTTCTTTGCAATGATTTCTTTAGTTTCACATACATACGTCTACTCCTCCAATTTTTCCTATTGAGTGTTCTCGTAAAAAAACCTTAGCTCCTCCGGTGGGAAAAGAGTCGTGGTCGTTGCGAGCCAGTTAGGTTGCGTTTACGTGGGCTGCCTGCAAGTTCGGCAATGATTTGACAGCTGTTGCGCGAGTGGAAGAATTTAATCGATTTGAACCATTTTTTTAAAATCATTATTGGTTTGAGTAAGAGTCGGCTAAAGCTATTAAATTCAAATTTTCGTAATAGTACAGTCATTCGGTTAAAAAAAATGAGGTTACCTGGAAAGTTTTCCGGGAATTTCGAAAAGTGGTAATTTTATAGATTTCGCTGCGCTCTTTCCGAATTTCAATTTTGCGACCTCGTACTTTTGCCCCTTGCGCCGCCATATTGGAAAAATGGCCCCAAAAATCAGTTTTTTGACAATATCTCTTTCCCGACTCATTTCACAATAAAAACATATACAGCTATGGATATATAAATGGCACATTTTTTGATATTTTTTTTGTTATGCTACAGTATCGTAAATAATATTAACAAACAACAAGTGTTTGGTTTTTTGCAAAGATATATCCTTCATATTTAATAATAATACGAACTTCACTAATAATCCATTCACAACAACAAAAAAATTATCGAAATGTAAAAAAACCGATGAAATGAGCGGGACACATAAATGGCACAAATTGGAAAAGAGAAAATAACGTGTTAAAAGTGCATTTGATGACTTCTTGGTATGCAAAAACATTTAGATCATTGAGATCTAGTGCTGTAGCCTCTGATTTTGATGGCAGCTTCACACGTGCGACCCACACTCTCCACACTTCTCCGCATTTTGTTTTGGATATGGCATACCAATCTTTCCGTGCGGCAGACCAAAGATCGTCCATATTTGTATAATTTTTTTCACGATTTTAACCTTGACCTCGCTCTACAGGTTTTCTATTGGATTTAAGTCAGGGCTCCGGGATGGAAAATCCAAAACATCGATCTTTTCCGCACAAAACCCATTATTTAGTACTTTGGAGGAGTGTTTAGTGTCATTATACTGCAAAAATGTCCACTTAATTGGCATGAAATGGAGTGCATATGATTCCATATGGTTTGTCAATGTGCCCAAATATTGAAACTTATCCATTTTGTCCTTGATTTTTATAAGCGAGCCTACACCAAGCCAAGCAAATGCACTGCAGATCATAATGTTTTCACACCAGTGTCTTACCATCTTCTGGGTAGACCTACTAGACCTATTACAATGAACAAAGGTTTTACTATCTGATCTTATGCTATTGATATTCACTTTGTCACTCCACAACACGTTTTTCCAAAAAATTTTACTTTTTCGTGACGGTACAGCACGTGTAAAACATTTGCTTATGTTTGTTTATGTTTATTTATTTATTTATCCATTGTACAAATAAGATTTCTCTTTTCAGGATGTACAAACTAAGTATGTGGTAATTAAATATATATAATTAAATATTCAATACTAAAATCAAAAATTAAGATTAAAATTAAAAATTAGAAAATAAAAAAAAAATAAAATTAATTCAAAAATTTAAATATAAATAAAAATAATTTAATTTAACTAAATACATAGATGAGAGAGCAAAAGAAAATAAAAAATTTAAATATTTAAGTAGTAGGAACATAAGAATTCTTGCGAAATATTGAGATGGGTAGGAAAAGTGCAGTTAAAGAAAAGAAGTAATAGCCAATGAAAGAACTTAAAGATCGCCAACAAAATGTTTTAATACATCACGCCTGAAAATATTTGTGCTGCTTATTCGTGTCAAATGACTGGGTAGCATATTCCATCGAACTATCGAATGTACAAAAAAATGCCGAGAGGTAGTTAAATATTTGTGCAGTGGTACTATAAGTTGCATATTTCTTTGAGTTCTGGCAAATCTTAAAAGTTCGAAAAGATAATCTGGTTCCTTACTGTATATTAATTTATGTAATAGCAAAACGGCACGATAATTCAGCATGGCGTTTAATGAACATCCAGCTATTTTTTTCGTATAGTTTCAAATGTGCTGGTGACTATTAATATTAAAAATAAATCTCGCGCAATTATTGAAAGCCACTGATAGTGTTCGATTCGAATCATAACCAAGGCTTGAAAATAATTCACAACTGTACAATATAATTGGTAATATAAATGACTGAACAAGTCTTAACATTACTACAGTTGGAAGGTACTTGGAAGTAGGGCTGAGTCCTCGAAGCGACCATATTTTTGATATGGTCATTCCATGTAAATTTGTTGTTAAAGTAAACTCCAAGATTTTTAAATATTTTGACATGCTCTATTGGAGACTTGTTTAGAAAAAGAGGGAAAGGATCAATTTTTGCTCTGCTCCTGTCAATAAGCATTGCCTTTGTTTTTGTAGGATTGAGCATAAGACCATTTTTTTTCGACCATTCGGAAAGCCTGATTAATTCAAAATTAATATCATTTACTGCAACACTACTTAAAGATTTTGGAAAAAGTTTATACATTTGTATATCATCAGCATAAGTATGATGTTGACAGGTTGTGAAGCAACTGGCTATATCATTTATGAAAGTCATAAATAATAGGGGCCCTAACACAGAACCTTGAGGAACACCACATATAACATTTATAAGTGATGAGTTTTTGTTGTTATGACTAACATACTGTACGCGACCACAAAGGTATGAAAATAATAGTTTACTAAAAGAAAACTGATATTTTAATTTTTCTATAAGAATTTTATGATCTATACAGTCAAATGCTTTAGAAAAATCTAGAAATACTATAAGTGCAAACATATCAGTATCCAAACCTGACCGTATATCTTCACATACTTTCAGCAGCGCTGTTGTGCAACTACGCTTTGCTCGAAAGCCTGACTGATGTTTTGTTATTAGAGAGTTTCTATTAATATAAATTTTAATTTGGTCACTTACAATAGTTTCAAAGACTTTGCTGAGGAATGGCAGTATTGAAATTGGGCGATACTCAGATTTATTCTTAGGCAGAGGCAAGATTTTTGCAACTTTCCAACTAGTGGGGAATTGAGAAGTCATAATAATAGTGTTAAAGATATGTGTGATGTAATGTAAAGCAACCGGCATAATTATTTTTATAAAATCGGGATGAATATTGTCCGATCCAATCGCCTTTGACTTTATCTTCAATATGGCCGCACCAACACTACACATATCGACTCCTGAAAGGGCAAAATTTGGCTCTATTGAGATTGTTTGAGATGAGAGGTGTCTGGAATAATTTAAACTGTGTTACGCCTGGCATTTAGTAGGAAAAAGAAACTCACAAAACTTTCGGTATCGACCACCGAAGTCATTCCCGGCTAGGGCGCGATGAACCAACTCATGGCACCTCCCCTAAATCTACTGCCTAGCAAATATCCATCTTTTGTTAACTAAAATAATAAGAAACAATTTTTAGTTTTTGTTAACTTTGACATTTAAAGTCGATTTTAATACCTTTTCCAAACTTTTGATTTTCTTTTATCGCAAATTTTACTGCAATATTTCATATAAACGTACATATATATTTTTATTAACCGTATATAGGGTTACTTAAGAAGTTATCTACAACTAAAACTAGTTACTTAGGTGTTCACTATTAATTTTTAAAAATTAAAGAAAAAATTGCAAAGAAATTAAGGCATTTAATTTTCACTCCAATAGTAGAATTTAAAGTACTTCTTTTCTTAAATTGAAATGCCCATACGGCAAAAATTTACAAATTTTCTTATGTATTTTATACAAATATATACACCCATCCCTCGATTTACGCGGTAGATAGGTTTTTGAAAAAACCGCGTAATTCAAAACCGTAAATCGAGACAAGAAGTCCATACAAATTGAGTGGATTGGTTTTCAGATTTTAATTAAGCATAAAGTTCTAGAAAACTTTCTGAACGATAAGCTGCTAATGTTGCGCAAAATACTTTAATTGTGACAAATTTGGTAGCTGTTGTTGTTATTCAATATTAGAAAAGACTTATTAGTGTCAGATTGAAACCGGATGCACGATTTAGCATAATTATTTATTCGCAATAGAATTCTGAAAAACCTAACACAAATACCACTTAGTAAAAAGTTGCTTCAAACGCTTCAAAAATGTGGGAGTTGCCAAACGGGACCAATAATGAAAAACAACTATATGTCAAAAATAAACGAAACACAATAAAGTCGAATTGATGATAAATGTCAATGTGAGTCTATTACTGGCCAATATCCAGAAAATGATGAGAAGTGTCATAATTACTCCACCTTTGTCTTTACACCATGATGTTTACTACATATATACGAAACTTCGTCATATTATTTATGTCCACGTGTTTTTAACTGAAAAAATGTCTTATACGTGTTTTTAGCTGAAAAAAAAAAATTTAGTCAAATAAAATTTAGAAACCGCGTTATTTTAAAACCGCGCAAAAGAAGTACCGCGTAAATCGAGGGATGGGTGTATAAAGAAAAAAAAATGAAATTAATTTTTTTGTGTAAAATTAATTTAAACGTAAAATTAACTGCAACTTGAATGTTAATTTTTCACATATTTAACACCTGTAACTTTGTCTTTTTATAAATATCAGAATAAATAGCCTACATTTTATTAAATTACGATAAACTAATATACATTAAACTTAGCTTTACTTCAGGGTTCCCTGCCGCAACGTAGTGGATTCTGGTTGCTGTTGTTCTGTTAATTGTTGAAGGTTGTTATTTATTGAAGCTTTTATTGCTGCTGTTGCATCGTCTTAATTTTAGCGGAGATTTAAATTATTTTATAATTTCCTTTTCTGTTTGGCGTAAATGTAATTTCGCTTCATTGCGGAGCAACTTTTAGTCCTCATAGACTTATTTTTTTTTAATTTGTTTTATAAATTATTTAATAAATTAATTTAATAAATGCGTAATTTTTTTTTTTGGTATACGATAAAATTGATTCACACCACATTTTAAATCTTTTAGTTAGTTAATTTGCAAATTTTGTTCTACTAATGTTTTGTACTAATCACAATTTCATTTTTTTTTATTATTCCACGTCAACTGAAGTTCGATTTTTATTTTTAATCCATTTTTAGTTTCTTTTTGTTTAAAAAATAAGTCTTTTTGTTTCTTCGATAGTTTTACTTTTTTTTTCTGTTCGCCCGCACAACTAATCCGCCGACAACTGTCCGCTTTAAAAATGTTCAGCAACTTTTGCGACTTTACGCGTTTAAAATTTTCGGCAACTGCCGCTAGTTTATTCCCCAGCAACGCTTGATGCCGCTTGTCCTTCCGTCCGCTAATCACGCCATGCATACCGACTCATAAAACAATAAAAAAAACAAACGGCAGACTTGGCCCATTAGTGCCAACTTTTGCCTTTTTGACCTGTCTGACATTTTCTTTGTTTGACAGGTTTGACATGCCTAATTTTGTTTTACAGATTTTTTTTTTTACATAAAGTTTAAGTACAGCGTGTTTAGATTTTAATATTGCTCTGATCTGAACACCGGGCACTGGTTCACAATATATTTCGAATCAAAATGAAAAATTAGAATGCAATTTTACAAAAAATGTTCAAAAAAGAAAAAAGGTGTTAATAGGGACGCCGTAATGTGCGTTTCCATTGGGCGATTTTATCGGCTGATTTTTAAACATTTTCATATCTCAATTGAAGGTTCTAGCCGACAGATGGCTGAAATTAAAATTTGACATTTGCACTTCAATTGAGGTATGTTGCCGTATCTTTTAATAAATAGCAATCGCGTTGACAACTTCTTAACGTGCTTCTAACGTTTTCAAAAAGGCAATCCGTAACAACTGTTCGAAGACTGCAGGAATCTTTCATTAAGGTCATCCAGATTTAAGTTTACGGGTATGTTTCCAACATCTTTCTTAATTCCTACTGATCGAACATTTTTCCAAAATGTACTACTTGAGTTACAGTGAGCAAATTTACTTTCAAAGTATAACTTTTTATTTCTTCGTATAAGAGCAGTGACAGCGTTGCGCACACGTTTAAAATCATTATAAAGTATCGAACATTTATATTTCTTCCATCGAGTATAGTTTATCCCTTTTATCAATGAGACTATGTACTTCACGCGTAAGCCATGGGAACTTAGTTGATTTATTACTCTTAATTTTGGTGGGCACATGAGTATGAAATAATTGATTAATTATGCTATTGAAAAAATCGACCTGTGTGTTTACGTTATTTGTTACATACAAAGGCATCCAATTTATTGTTTGAAATTCATAAAATAAAGAATTTAAATTAATATTTGAAAAAACAGGTATTTTAAACGGATTATTGCTTACGGTTGTATAATTTAAGTCAACCGCGATAAATATCAGATCATGGGGAAAAAATGCAGGTACAGAACATTGATCATAACGTAAAATTAAATTTATATCTGATACTAAAAAAACATCCAATAAAGTTGGCATACAATTTGGCCGAAAGTGTGTGGGAATATCAACATTAAAACATTTAAAATTAAAGAGCTCGACCATATCAAGGAATTGTTTGTTATTACCGTTCAAGATATTTAAGTTAAAGTCTCCACATAAAATTATGTCTGTATATTGTGGTGCCAGATCCTCTAAAATGTTTCTAATTAACATAAAGTTAGCAACATTTAGAGCCATATATATACATCCTATCACAAAATTACCTGAGTTATGTAACACCTCAATGAAAATATACTCTATTGAATCATTGTTAGAAGATCTTCTTATGACATGAAACTTATGTCTATTTTTTACATAAATTCCGACGCCACCACCTACTTTATCCGGTCTATCAGCGCGTACAAATTTATAATTGTTAAGCTTGAAAAGATCACTGCACATTTCATTCTTCAACCAGGTTTCAGATATACAGATAATATCTACCATGCTACTATCAACTAGAAGACGCAGATCATCAACCTTATTTTTTAAGCTTTGCACATTTAAATGGCATATATCAAAACCTTCATTACGGTTACACATTATTTTTAATAGAGCATTCGATACATTAACGGCGCCACCCCATGGAAACATTGCGCTACTCATTTAAATTTTGAAGAGATGGTGACACGCAACACAAAGAAATCAAACGAAAACAAAAAGCGAACAAGTGCTGGAGTTCTTTAAGTTCATCAGGTTGTAGAAAAAGAGGAAAAAAAATAAAAATAAGCTAAAGAAATTACATATACGTATAAATAAAAATTACACGAAGTAAGCATGGAGTAATAATTACAGCTCATTCGTCTCAAATTATTGGTCACTACCATCTGCATTCTGATGTTTTTCATTAATTGCGGATAGTGTTGATTCGCAGTTTATATAAGTAACATGTCCATTTTCATATTCCGTAACGAAAACAGATCCATTTCTGGTGAACACGGAGAAGAGCTGTTTGCGACGTTTCATACGCATGGCTTGGAGATATAGTAAGCGATTTTTATTAGTCAAACTCTCATTTACGTATATGTGTTTATGTGAGTCCAGACCTATGTCACGTAATGAGAGCTGCCTTTTTTGTTTCCGACGAAAATTATTTATAGCTTTCAGCACCAAATTTCGCTCTTGCGGATTTTTAAATTTTATAATTATTGGAGGGTCGATATTTCGATTTTGGTTTTGGATTATTCGTCGAGGACGAAATATTGAGCTTAAGGCTGGTGGTTTGCATTCTATGGTTTGACAAATGCTAAGAAAAATCATATGAAGATTTTCATCTGGTAACTGTGGCACTCCGAAGAGAACGGCATCTGTTGCGAGATTGTTGCGTTCCAGGTTATCGCACCTCTCATTAACTTTAATAAGCTGCTCACTTAAATAAGCGATCTCATTGCATGCCAAAACATCATATTTCTCTTTGACGACTGCCAACTGTTCATTTAAATCGTTTGAGTGCGTCGTCAAAACTTCGTTCGTTTGCAGCTCCAATTTCTCGAATCGCAGTTGCAAAGCATTGAGCGATTGCATAAATTTCTGCTCCATAATAGAGAGTTGTTCCATGATGTCACTTCTTATATTTTTAACCTCAGATGAAAGTTGACACAATATTGCGTCGGTATGTTTATTTAACTCTTCAGTGAAGTAGTGAGCGAATGGTGCAGAATTAGGTGTTACTATCTAAGAGGATTGGTTTGGTGTTGAAACAGCTGATCCACTGGCAGAATTTTTTATTTTTTGAGATCTTGTGTTGACAACAACTGAACTCGACTCAGTACCGGTGGCTTTAGTTGTTGTGCTCATCTCGATGCTCTTAAACGTTACGGAACGATAGTAAATAAGCAGACGCGGGAAAATTTGTTGTTTTGCTTCTATGTACTACTTTGTACAGCAAAATATATTAAAAAATTAAAGTCTTTATTTTGCCAATTTACCGAATTGTACAAGCTATAGAAGACCAAAACACATGCACACCGCTAACAAAGTGCGTCCGACATACAACTTATTACTTTAAAGCAAGAAAAGTGCGAATTTACACTAATAATTTAATATTATGCAGGAGGTGATAAAAACACGTCTACTCCATTCGTTTCGGTTCCGATTATGGTCTGTAATGCACTTTCTTGGCTTGGTGTAGGCTCGCTTATAAAATTCAAGGACAAAATGGGCAAGTTTCAATATTTTATTTCATGCCAATTAAGTGGACATTTTTGCAGTATAATGACACTAAACACTCCTCCAAAGTACTAAATAATGGGCTTTATGCGGAAAAGATCGATGTTTTGAATTTTCCAGGCCGGACCCCTGACTTAAATCCAATAGAAAACCTGTAGAGCGAGGTCAAGGTTAAAATCGTGAAAAAAAATTATACAAATATGGACGATCTTTGGTCTGCCGCACGGAAAGATTGGTATGCCATATCCAAAACCAAATGCGGAGAAGTGTGGAGAGTGTGGGTCGCACGTGTGAAGCTGCCATCAAAAACAGAGGCTACAGCACAAGATCTCAATGATCTAAATGTTTTTGCAAACCAAGAAGTCATCAAATGAAATTTTAACACGATATTTTCTCTTTTTTTCCAGATTGTGCCATTTATGTGTACCGCTCATTTTATCGGTTTTTTTACATTTTGATAATTTTTTTTTTGTGAATGGATTATTAGTGAAGTTTGTATTATTATTAAATATGAAGGATATATCTTTGCAAAAAACCAAACACTTGTTGTTTGTTAATATTATTTACGATACTGTAGCATAACAAAGAAAATATCAAAAAATGTGCCATTTATATATCCACAGCTGTACATACAAAATGAAACTAGAGGAAATTTCCTACAATTTATGTCCCAATCTTTTTTTCGTAAAGTCAATAGTTTTGGCGTACGAGCGCCACCAAGTGTACTTCCACACGCTTTTTGGCCAAAGCTCTCATTTCCACACCACCTTTAGGTAGAGTAAGCGGCGCGTTTTTTATCGTGGCCTAATCCACATGCAATTTAGTATTCCAAAGTTGACCAAATTCTCCTTCGCTTCGCTGTTCTTGATGGCCCTGGTGTTGCGAGTTCATTGTTTTAGAACCGATTGAAACGTCACAGACCGAAATTTCCTCATCATCCGCGATGGGATTATCATCTTCGATCTCGATATCATCATACGTTTGCTCGGGAGTAGTCTCCTTTTCATCGCCATCATAATTGAAAAGGGATAATGGAAATGGAGCAAATTCGTATGTAGGGAAATTTTCAAGTTCCTTTTCAGATTCCTTTGCAATGCACATCCTTTGAAAAATCAATGAAGGATTAATCGGGACAATGTTGTCTTCTATCCAGATGCCTGTATTCATAACACCAAGTGATTTTATTCGGTCCTTTATTAATGTACTCCAAAAAAATCAAGATTGAAGAGGATTGCGATGAAGCACAAGATACCGATGAAGAGGAACAATGCAGACTACTTCCGAGCAAACGTATGATGATATCGAGATCGAAGAGGATAATCCCATCGTGGATGACGTGGACTGCAATTTAAAAAAATAATAATTTGCCAAATAGTTTTCACTTATTTCTTACATTTTCGTTTTCTACTTTAGTATTTATAAATTTAGTAAATTTTATAAAAGTAAAGTAAAGTTGTAATTTGGTACAAGAGCATATTTAAATTGCTTTCGCTTACTTTAAACTGATAAAATTGACGATGCAAACGTCGTGTAAAATGAAAAAAAAAAAAGGTTTTGAAATATGTAGAAATATCAAAACTTCTAGTATCAGTAAAATCACGTATACTGGTATTTCAATGCCGAAACATTATTAAATAAAATACAATAGGTATTTATAGTCCAGTAGAATTAGTCGTAAAAATGAGGAAAAAAAAGAATAATTCGTTACAGCACTCTGACAGCGGAATATTGTCGAGCAAGCTCTTGTAAAAGAGAACAAAAAAATCGAACCAACAGCAGCTATCCGGGGTGGAATGGGGTGCATTTTTAGGGGTCGAACACAGTTTTTCACAATTTCTGGCTAAACTGTGAATCCTATCGAAAAAAGTTTAATCTAAAAGTTGTAGGAAATTAAGAGATCTAAATTTTTTGCATACACCATTTTCACCGTAACCTCAACACTTTTCGAAAAAATTACGGAAAACCGGTTTTTTCGTTTTTTAACATTTTTTTTTAACAAAAAAGCTTCTATGAAGCTGAAACTTGGACGAAAGATACTTCTTAGTATTGCACAAAAGCAGTAATTTTTTTAGACGGAAATATTTAGAGGTTGTTGTTAAATTTATTTTTTTTCAAAAAAATACCGAAATTTTTAACTGCGATTCCTCTTAAAACTACACCTCCTACGTATTTCTGTTTTGCCTCACTTACTCGTTGTTATGTCTACTTTCGATAAATGTGAAAAATTAAGTATACTAGAATGGAAAAAATCACCGAAAAATTGAAAAAATCGAAAAAAACTATTTATTTGTTGAAATTTTTCTTCGTCAGATGCAACAAAACTGAACGATTCTTCAGTGTTTTCGACATTTCTTCTGAGTCACTTTCGTCTATAGAAACTTATTGAGGTTCAGCATTTGAGCAATTTTCTAAATTAGAACAATTTAAACACAAATTGGTACATTTCAGACCATGTTTTTGGGAGAATTCTAGCAAGAGTGATGATGTTTATTGGTGCCGTGGTATTTTTATTCGGTTTATGTAAAAAAGGAGAAATGGCACCACATCACTGAGAGTATTATGGTTCGGGTGCCATTTCTCCCTTAGTATGTGATAAGACAGTAGGAGTAAAACAATGGTAATTAATAAGTGGTAAATTTTTGCAGATTATTGGATCCCATGTGTTATGTGCCGTATATGGACATATGATAAATATAAATCACAATGTGAACACATGCAACAATTGTGACCACAACAACTTAAAAAGGACTTAAGGTGCAAAATCACCTAAGGCATGGTGTCATATCACCCTCAGTATCGAGTGATTTGGCGCTTTTTAACGATTTAGAATTTGAAAGAAAAACACTAATTGAATAATTTTTTTTTAACTTGAAATACTTTTTTTGTTTCTACTAAACTAAAGAGTCAATTCATACCTATTTTCCAAAAAATCTGTATTACTTGCAACATAACAATGGCATATAATAATTATTTATTAATTTGTTTCTGAATAATCTTCGGTAACGCAAATATGACAAAATTTTAACGGTTTTATCATTTAATAACAATAATTCAACGTTATATATACAAATTTAGACGAAAACATAGATTTTTTTCGATTTTTTCAATTTTTCGGTCATTTTTTCTATTGCAGTATACTTTATTTTTCCCATTTATCGAAAGTAGACATAACAACGAGTTAGTGAGGCAAAACAGAAATACGTAGGAGGTGTAGTTTTAAGAGGAATCGCAGTTAAAAATTTCGTTTTTTTTTTTAAAAAATTAAATTTAACAACAACCTCTAAATATTTCCGTCTAAAAAAAATACTGCTTTTGTGCAACACTAAGAAGTATCTTTCGCCCAAGTTTCAGCTTCATAGAAGCTTTTTTGTCAAAGAAAAAAGTTAAAAAACGAAAAATCCGGTTTTCCGTAATTTTTCCGAAAAGTTTTGAGGTTACGGTGAAAATGGTTTAAGCAAATAATGTAGATCTTTTTATTTCCTACAACTTTTAGATAAAACTTTTTTCGATAGGATTCGCAGTTTAGCCAGAAATCGTGAAAAACTGTGTTCGACCCCTAAAAATGCACCCCATTCCACCCCGGATAGCTGCTGTCGGTTCGATTTTTTTGTCCTCTTTTACAAGAGCTTGCTCGACAATATTCCACTATCAGATTGCTGTAACGAATTTTTTTATTGTTCAAAGCCTATTTCTCCTCGACTATTATTAGTTATTATTTTTGTAACCGATAAAATTTTAAACTACATACTAGTGAAATATTTATATTTTTATAAGAAAAATAAAGGTAACAACTATAATTATTCTGGCATTTGTAAAACCATTGTTATTACCGAGTACTTCAAACTAAGTAACAGATATCGAACTATTAACTTGCGATTTATCAGTTTAGAAGCGGAAATAATCGTTTAACTCGAGTATGTAATTAACTAATTACATATATTAAATTTTCTTTTACAAAAATTGTACCATTTTGTACAAAACCTCAAGTATAATTAGGGTTGTCATACGTACTGATTTCATCAGTACATGTACTGATTTTTACTAATTTTCTTTAAAAATACTGATTTTTCTAGATTTTGAAATCAGTACGCAAATCTACTGATTTTTACCAATTTGTACTGATTAGTACTGATTTACAGTGATTTTTAGATTTTATTGAATCACTAAATAATTTTTACATTTCATACTTAATTATTACCAGTAGCGTAACTAAGAGGCTGTAAAATGATCCTTGTTTTGTAGCAGGAAGGTTACGAATATTCGCAATGTATGAAGTTTTCGTAATGTGTAAAATATCTTATTTTGCTAAGGTTTTGTGGAATCCGAAAAATTGTAACCTTTTTTTTTGTAAATACAAAATTTTGCAACGTGATTTAAAGCTGTGATTTTTATATTGACACTAAATGAGGTAAAAAATTTTGTACTGATTTGTACTGATTTTTTTGCGTTAAATATACTTGAATATACTGATTTTGTGGTTCAAAATTCTGACAACCCTAAGTATAATATTTGTTTTTTTTTTTTTTGTTTTATAATTAATAATAGCAAAAAAATAAGATAAGATATTTATAGCTCACGCTATTTGGTTTAGTCCATTATATTGTTGCTTTGTTAAATTGATGTCGTCATTGTAGTTCTTTATACTTTAACTGTTGTTGTTCATCTTAAGCGGTAGATGTTGCTGTTGTTGTTATTGGTGCTGTCTGTCAGGGTTGTTGAATTTTGTGAATTGGTTGATTTAAGGTGAAAGTGCTTTTAATCTTTAGTTTGTTTACAGATTGGTTTTGACGCTTACTGAGCGCACGTTCGTGTACGAATCACTTGGGTGATAAAATTTGATACGCACCAGGCTGTGAATTTCCACTTTCAATTTGGTTTTACATGTCTTATTTCTTCACGTTTTCAGGCTCTATATTTGTTAAATGTCACTGTTGGAATTTAGTGTGCGTGTGCCTTTGTATCTGTTGTTACATCTTTTTTTTCACTGTCAAATTCAGTTTCTTTAACTGTCACTATTTTTTTCTCTTTGTGTTTTATTTTTTTTTTCTTTTGCTCACTGTCAAATTCCGTTTCTTTAGAGCTAATCTTAACTGCCGCTTTTTCCTCTCTTTGTGTTTTCAATGTCAAGTTATCGTTTTTATTTTTGCACTGTCAAATTCTTGTGTCTTTTTCTTTCTCTTATTTTAACTCTATTACATGTATGTTCCTAGCGCTAGCGCTTCATCACTCAACTTTCCGCGACTAAAGCCGTCGATAACGCAATTTTACTTTTAGGTTCAAATTTGTTTTTAATTGAATTTTAAACAATTCATTTCTTGATGTTGCCGTGTGAAGCACCAGCGCTTCACCACCACTGTTTCCGCGAACTTGACGTGTGTTATTCTTATTATTTTGTTAAAAAGAGAATATGATAATTTTTTTGTTTTTGAGGAGTTTTTCCTTCTTTTAAATGTACATATTATTTTATTTGTAACTATTTAATGGTGGGTATCACAAAAAAATCTAACTATTTTTTTTTCCACAAGAAAACGTCAAAAAAACACCACGACCATGACCGTCGATGACGCAACTCCACAATCAACTGACGCGTGTTATTTTAAAAATTTCCTTGTTTGGCCAAACGACGCGCAGATCAATGATCTGATTGGTCGATTCTGAGCGCACAAAGAAAAGTCTAGAACCAAAGTCGCGACAAAGCGAATTTTCGAATGGTATGTCATTTTGACATTTTTGGTTTGACTTTTTGATTTGCCACGCTAGCATCCAATAGATGGCACAATTTGAATTGCATGATGAAAATTTCAATTGTAATTGCCATCATAAGACTTGTGCTGTTACACACTTTGTGGCGCTCGTACGCCAAAACTATTGTCTTTACGAAAAAAAGATTGGGTCATAAATTGTAGGCCATTTTCTCTAGTTTCATTTTGTACATATATTGTAGCGAAATTTGGTTTATGCCAGAAAATTCTCGTAATAAAAATTAAACGATATTAGCTAGCATCACTGACCGTAAGAAAATACTTGCATCACTGACCGTAGAAAAACACGTGCATCACTGACCGTAGAAACTTTGGGACAGGAAATTTCGTAACAATTGTTGTCAGAAGTGGGATTGTGTAAAAAGAATTAACAATCAAATAAAAAAAAAGAAAAATTGCAGCAGCTGAATCTGCACTCATCTGGCGGAAAGTTGGAGTTACAGAAACGCTTACGGCAGGCTCTTGAGGCTCAAGGGGTAGACCTGGAAGAGCATGAATTTTATAGTGATACCTCAGAATCAACAGCGAAAATAGAGGAAGTTACTGGACCGGCGGCAAGTGGTGAAGTTGTAGATATGTCAATGTTCGAGAAAATGTTAATGGTGATGACGCAGACAATAAATCAAAATGCACCACAAATAGACCAGAAGTTAAGCCAAAATGCACTGCAAATAGACCAGAAGTTAAGTCAGAACGCGCTGCAAATCCAGGAGGTTCGGAAATAAATTGACCAGAGCTTAAGTCAGAACTCGCTGCAAATCCAGGAGGCTGTTCGAACGGAGGTTGCCAAAATGGTAATTGGCCTCGATGCAAGAGTGATTGAGTTACGAGACGACGTTGAATCATTCAAGGAAAAAGTTCCAAGTAATCTTGAAAAAGTTCAAAATAATGTTGAAGACGTCAATAAAAGGATTCAACAGTTGAAAATAAGCGGACCAACCACTCAAGTGATAAGAGAAATTAGCGCAGAGAGGCTTAAGGCACCCACGTACGATGGAACAACGCCATTTAGTGTTTTCAAGCTCCAGTTCGAAACAACATCTGCCCATAATCGTTGGGATAACGATAGTGCAGCAGCAGCGCTAATTGTAGCATTAAACGACGCAGCTGCAGAAGTATTGCAAACGGTTCCAGTGGCGGAACAAAAGAATTACAAGGCGGTCATGGATGCCTTACAGCGAAAATATGGCAGTGACCACATGAAGCAGATTCACAGACTGGAGCTGAAAAGTCGTATCCAGAAATCTGGTGAGTCCTTGCAGGAGTATGCTGCAGATATCTAACGATTGGCACACCTTTCCTATCCTGACGAGCTAAGTGTCGTGGCTGAAAAATTCAAAATAGAGGCGTTTATTGACGGCATACGTGACTCAGAGACAAAACGCGAGACAAGGAGGAACCCAAAGACTACATTTAATGAAACAGTCACGGTTGCTCTCACTCAAGAGACAATTGCGTTAACATGCATCATTGAAAACTCGTCGGATGGAGGTGAAGGCTGAGAAGAAAAATTCATCGTTCGCCAGCAGTAGCTTCAACGGAAATTGCTATAACTGTGGCAAGCAGGGACACATGGCACGTGACTGCAAATCACGTCGTAAACGATCCGCATCACGTTCACCAAGAAGAAAAATGGGAAATAGGGTGAACGATGGCGAAAATGGTAGCGAAGAGCAGTCTAAAGAGAGTCAGTAGAGCGGGGCGTGAGCTGACTCTCACTTATGATTGCCCCACAGTCTTAGTTTTAAAGCTCTGCTGAAATTTCAACAGCCTTACCAGCGGTGGAAAAATCAACGAAAGACCATGTGAGCTAACTTTGGATACAGGCGCATCGCACTCAATTGTGAGGACAGATTTATTTAATAGACGACGAGTAATGCCATTAAATGGGATCCAATTGAGAACAGCGACAGGAGAAATTGCGAAATAGTAGGAAAAGTTACAGCTAGTGTTCTTATCGGCAACAAAACTGTGGAACATGATTTTATTGTTGCAAACATCACCGATGAGGTTATCATTGACGTGGACTTCATGATTCGACACGGGTTCACTTTGGATCTTAAAAAAAAAGACGTTAAGATATGCCAATGTAGAGTTGCCTTTAGACGTTGGCTGTGGACAAAAATTAACAATTGCAAGAGTCTACATAAGTGAGCACTGTCGAATTGAACCCAACACCGAAGAAATTATTTGGGCTACAACAAGTGAAGACTGTGGGACAAGCCATCTGTGGGTAGTGGAAGCAGATAGGAAAAATTTTAAGAAAGTACTGATTATTGAAAAGACCCTAGTAAAAACAAGAGCGGACAGCAAAATACCCGTACGAATTTTAAATCCAACAAATAAGCCAAAATGGATGCAAAAAGGTGAACTAATTGCGCAGTGTGAGAAAGTTACGGCTGTTATAAATTGTGAAAATGACCAGCAGGACACAAAAGGTACAGCTTTGACAAAATCATCGGCCTTGGAAGTATTGACGAAAGAATGGACGAAGGAGTCGTCTGCCCAGAACAAAAATAAAGCAAAAAGGTTTCTGCAAAAGCATTGACGGATATTCGCGTTCAAAGGAGAAAATAATGGCCGAACATCAGTTGTCAAACATCGCATTGATACAGGTGATTTTCAGCCAATTCGTCAACCTCCAAGGAGACTAGCACTCGCTAAGAGTGAGGAAGTAACGGGCTTTATAGAGGATATGGCGCGAGAAAAGGTCATTGCACCATCAGAAAGCCCGTGGAGTTCACCGGTCGTGCTTGTCAAGAAAAAGGATGGAAGTATGCGATTCTGTGTGGATTACAGAAAATTAAATGACGTCACCAAAAAAGACAGCTACCCGTTACCCAGAATCGATGATACACTGGATACGTTATCTGGAGCAACATGGTTTTCCACCCTGGACTTACAAAGAGGATATTGGCAGGTGGAAATAGATGACAAAGGCAAGGAGAAAACTGGCTTTGGTATTGGGAATGGTCTATGGCAGTTTAACGTCATGCCGTTTGGTCTTTATAACGTTCCAGCTACGTTTGAGCGGTTAATGGAACGAGTGCTCAAAGGACTACATTGGAAGACCTGTTTAGTGTATCTCGACGACATAATCATCATGGGAAAAGATTTTGATGACCACTTGAAAAATCTGGAGGAAGTGTTTGAGCGCTTGGAGGCAGCTGGACTAAAATTAAGTGCGAAAAAGTGCTCAATTTTCCAGCGTGAAGTCAAGTATCTGGGGCACAAGGTTACGTCAGAAGGAATACACACAGATGAGGATAAAATAAAAGCTGTGAAAAATTGGACACGACCATCTAATCTTCATGAGTTGCGAAGTTTTCTGGGCCTATGCACTTACTACAGACGTTTTGTTCCTGGTTTCGCAAATGTCGCAGGCAGTCTACATGAGCTAACACAGAAAAATCGAAAATTCGAATGGAGTGGTGCATAGGAAACTGCATTCCAAAAGCTGAAAGAATTATTGTCTTCAGCGCCAATACTCGCGTACCCAATACCCGGCGAAAATTTTGTATTGGACACCGATGCGAGTGGCCATGGTATTGGAGGAGTTTTATCCCAAGTCATCAATGGACAAGAAAACGTCGTCGCATATTTCAGCTAAATTCTGTCGCAACCTGAGAGGAATTATTGTGTAACTCGGAGAGAGTTACTGGCAGTAATGGAATGCGTGAAACACTTTCATAAGTACTTATATGGACAGCACTTTCTCCTGAGGACAGACCATGCGGCATTAAGGTGGCTACTTCAATTCAAGGATCCAGAAGGTCCAATTGCACGGTGGATAGAGCGCTTGCAGAGCTATGATTTTACCATAGAACATCGCAAAGGAAGCCAGCATGGAAATGCGGATGCACTTTCCCGTCGTCCATGTAAAATTGAATGCGGTCATTGTTCACGAACGGAAAGTAAAGCTGGAACAATTGATGTGCGCCTTTTGAACGTTTTGCCTGAAGAAAAGTGGACAAAAGAGGAGGTACAACGGGACCAGCGCAGTGATACAGATTTGGCAACTATAATTAAGTATAAAGAGCTGGGTAGGAAACCGGCGTGGCAAGAAATATCAAGTGAAAGCCAAATCTGTAAAGCATACTGGGCGCAATGGCAAAGTTTGGAGTTGCATGATGGTTGCCTCTACCGAATCTTGGAAAGCGAGGATGGTAAAATTCGCTCAAAACTGCTGGTTATTCCAAAGGAAAAATTTAAAGAAATAATCAAGGATTATCATAATGGATCGAGTGGTGGACATCAGGGCGTAACAAAAACCACAGAGAAAATAAAGAAACGGTTTTATTGGGTAGGATGCCAAGAAACAGTTGCTGACTGGATCCGCCGTTGTGACCAATGTACAATTGCTAAAGAACCAAGGCACCGCACTCGGGGAAAAATGCATCAGTATAACGTTGGAGCTCCCTTTGAGAGGATAGCCATGGATATAGCGGGACCTTTTCCAATTAGCAATGCGGGAAATAAATACATCCTTGTGGTAATTGATTACTTCAGTAAGTGGCCAGAAGTATATCCCATTCCCAATCAAGAAGCAGAAACAGTGGCAGACATTTTCATCAAAAATTGGATTTGCCGATATGGAGCTCCCCATGAGTTACATTCCGACCAAGGACGAAATTTTGAGTCGGCACTTTTTAAGGACACAAACCTCCTTAAAAAGTGCCGACTCAAAATTTCGGAATACAGAAGACACGTACCACAGCATTGCATCCTCAGTCCGATGGCATGGTCGAAAGGTTCAACCGTACTCTAGAGGAGCATCTGAAAAAGGTTGTTGACAAAGGACAAAAAGATTGGGATGAGCATCTTCCAATGTTTCTGATGGCTTATCGTTCGTCAATACACGATACCACTACAGTCACGCCAGCAAAAGTAATTTTTGGTACGGACTTAAGGCTTCCAGCAGATTTGAAGTACGGAGTAAGCGCTGTCCGAGAAACGACCAATGCTGACGATTACACATCGCAGAAAAGAGAAGAACTAGCAGATATACACGAGCTCATTAGGAGACGTACTCAATTGGCTAGCGACAAGATGAAAGCTCGATATGACTTGCGAGCAAATACTGAAGGGTTCAAAGAAGGTCAATTTGTGCTGCTACACAACCTACAACGAAAACGAGGCTTGTCTCCTAAATTACAGACTCATTGGGAGGGACCTTATCGGATCGTCACAAGGATTAATGATGTTGTGTATCGAATCCAAAAATACCCCGGCAACAAAGGTAAATTAAAGGTAGTCCACATCGAAAGGCTGGCACCTTATACTAGAGATGGAGAGACTCTTGTTCGGGACGAACAAGTTTAAGCGGAGGGCAGTGTAGCGAAATTTGGTTAATGCCAGAAAATTCTCGTAATAAAAATTAAACGATATTAGCTAGCATCACTGACCGTAGAAAAATACGTGAATCACTGACCGCAAGGAAATACTTGCATCACTGACCATAGAAAAATACGTGCATCACTGACCGTAGAAAAATAACACCATCTAGCGACATTTAGCATGTCTTCTGTACTATAAAAGATAAAGTGGTACGACATTATCAACGTCGATAATCGCTATCTAGAAGGCACTGGAAACGATATTCTGGATAATGGCGGATGGTACGACATTATCAACGTCGATAATCGCCATATAGAAAGTACCGGAAACGTCATTCTAGACAACGGCAGATGGTTCTAGACAAAGATGACTTTAGTATAAAAGGCTGTCATATGAGCAGCAGAGACACAGTTGATATTGAACAGTGGAACACAGTGGATCTTAAGTGAAAACATTTGAATTTAAGTACTAAAGTAATATAGTGGATTTTCAGTAATAAAGTATAACGTTTGTGTATACAATTTGAATGTAAAGATTAAATAAACAATTGAACTGTGTAAAAACTAACGTTTGTGATTTAAATAAACCAATTTATAATTAAATAAAGATTGCGTTTTTCTTGATTATTACACAATCCAGTGATCGAACTCAGAAAAGTGTAAGAGATTGAAATTACTGTCAAAGGGACAGGAAATTTCGTAACAATATGTTTTTATCGTGAAATGAGTCGGGAAAGAGATATTTTCATAAAACTGATTTTTGGGGCCATTTTTTCAATATGGCGGCGCGAGCGGTAAAAATACGATGTAGGTAAATTGAAATTCGGAAAGAGCACAACGAAATTTATATCATTACCAAATTTCAAAATTCCCGGAAAACTTTCCAAGTAAAACTACCAAATGATTGTTAAGTTAAAAAAAAAATTATCGCAAAATTATATAAATTTTTCCAAATTTCTATAAATTTAAGACCACTTGCGCGACCGGAAGATATAAACCGATTTCATTTAGTTTTTTACCCCTTTTTAGTCTCCCCAGTTCGCAACTTTTCCACGATATTACGACTTTAAAAAAAGTGTTTGAACATTTTCGGCCCACCCTAGTGTACATATCTGAGGAATTCTTTAACTTTTCTGGTTTTAGACGTGCACAGATATCGGAAATTTAAAACTGAGGGCACACATCTGAAACCATTTTAATCTATAGTTTGGACGTTTCTAAACAAACTGACCTAAATGACACCCAAAATTTGGGGGGAGAACCCCATTTCCCCCTTCACCGACTAGTTTAATTGAAAAATTAATTCCTCTTAAAGTTGTTAACATAAAATTATAAAACTTGGTACACATGTTAACAATTGATTGCACTTTCTATTCATGTTAAAAACTAATTTAATAATTTTATTCTCCCATTTGTTATAACTTTTAAATAAACAATTGTTGATAATTTTGTCTTCCCAATACGAAAAATTTAAATTTTAAAATTTTTTGGTATGAGCCTTGAATATTGAATATATGCAAAAAAAATTAAGTGTGCCGTCACTCATTTCAATAAAAAGAGATTTTATATCGAACGATCTGCGACAAAATCCTATGCTTATCTAATTTGTTGTGAAAAAAAACACTGCTTACATATCAATAAATAGATATTTTTCTTATGAATAAATAGATTAGTTTTTTTATCAAAAAACTTTATTTATGCAAGTACTACATATTTATTGTTGACAAAAATTGTAATTTTTGAATCTTTCGACTCAAAAGGTTGCCGACCCCTGGGCTAACCAAATGCCAATAAATTGTCGGAGCATGAATTTTAAAAATAAAAGTTTTAGTTTTTTATTATTTTAAGTTAAATGCCGAAAAAATGTTTTTCTTTTTAATTTTTTTTGGTTCAGGAGTCAAAAAGAGCTAAAGTGCTGCGCATATTCGTTGTATAAATATATTAGTGATGCAGTAAATTGAAGAGACCAAAGTCCATTTTGTGAGTGGCATAAGTATTTTGACATTCCATAATTTAAAGTTTCGACACAAGTACTCTTTAGGAGCCCATTTCCTTTTTTTATTAAACCATTGTTTCTTACGAGACTTGTAATACTGACAACGAATATGGAATCGGAAGTTGGGAGACGAATCTTGTTTCGGAGATATAGCTTTTAATACAATCAATATTATAAGTTGGGAACCCCTGGTGATTTAATGAGCTATGATACTGATACTGATACTGATTCATTAAAATTTAAAGTTATACTATATTTTCAGAGAAATGACAGTTTATCTAAATTTCTGACCATTTTTTTTAAAAGTCGTTATTTTTTTGAGAAAATTTTATTATTAAATACTTTAAGAAAGCACTTTTGTGTCCTTCGAAATGATGATAATTATCCAGGGACCGAAAATAACTATTATTTTGTTTTTTGTTATTGAAAAAATTGCCCAATTTTAAGGAATATTTGAAAAAATTGCTTTTTAATTATTATTAATAAGAGATATTATATTAACTGTCCATAACTATTATTTTTCAATGGTTTCTTTTTCACGTTGAGTCATAACTGTTATGCATAAGAAATTGTTTTTCCATTGTCCATAACTATTATTTTTCAATGGATTATTTTTTACGTTGAGTCATAACTGTTATGCATAAGGAATTGTTTTTCCATTGTCTATAACTATTATTTCTCAATGGATTCTTTTTTATGTTGAGTCAATGGTGGTTCTGAGTCCCAAAAATTCTCGATTTTGGTCGAATTTTAGAAATTTTTTTTATGCACCAATCGATGCAAAGAGGTCGAAAATGGATTTTGACCATCATTAGAGGTGGTTCCGAGTCCCAAAAGGGACCGATTTTGGTCCATTTTCGAAAAAAAAAGATATGCACCAATCGATGGACAGAGGTCGAAAATGGATTTTGACCATCATCAGAGGTGGTTCCGAGTCCCAAAAGTGACCGATTTTGGTCCATCTTCGAAAAAAAAAGTTATGCACCAATCGATGGACAGAGGTTGAAAATGGATTTTGAACGTCATTTGGAGTATCTCCGGACCCTAGAAAGGACCGTTTTTGACCAATTTTCGGAAAATTTTTTTTTTGCTCGAAAATTAATTTCGGATATCACATTGGTTGGCTCCGGACCTTGGAAAGTACCGTTTTCGACCCTTTTGGTTCTTTCCAAGGTCCGGAGCCACCCTATGGTATGTCTAAAAGCCATTACCGACCATTTCTTATAGTTTGGAGCAAAAAAAATTAGGGTAGTTCAAAAAAAAAATTTTTTTGCACTAGTTGATAGATTGAGCTCGGAAATGGCTATTTTCGACCTTTCCCCATCGATTGGTGGAAAAAAAATTTATTTTTGAACCACCCTAAAATTTTTTTTGCTCCAAACGATAAGAAATGGTCGGCAATGGCTTTTAGACATACCTTAGGGTGGCTCCGGCCCTTGGAAAGCACCAAAAGGGTCGAAAACAGTACTTTCCAAGGTCCGGAGCCAACCAATGTGATATCCGAAATTAATTTTCGAGCTTACCCAATCGTTTGAAGCAAAAAATAATTTTCCGAAAATTGGTCAAAAACGGTCCTTTCTAGGGTCCGGAGATACTCCAAATGACGTTCAAAATTCATTTTCGACCTCTGTCCATCGATTGGTGCATAACTTTTTTTTCGAAAATGGACCAAAATCGGTCACTTTTGGGACTCGGAAACACCTCTGATGATGGTCAAAATCCATTTTCAACCTTTTTCTATCGATTGGTGCATAACATTTTTTTTTCGAAAATGGACCAAAATAGGTAATTTTTGGGACTCGGAACCACCTTTAATGATGGTCAAAATCCATTTTCGACCTCTTTCCATTGATTGGTACATAACATTTTTTTTTCGAAAATGGACCGAAATCGGTAATTTTTGGGACTCGGAACCACCTTTAATGATGGTCTAAATTCATTTTCAACCTTTTTCCATCGATTGGTGCATAACTTTTTTTTTCGAAAATGGACCAAAACCGGTCACTTTTGGGACTCGGAACCACCTCTGATGATGGTCAAAATCCATTTTCAACCTCTTTCCATCAATTGGTGCATAACATTTTTTTTTCGAAAATGTACCGAAATCGGTAATTTTTGGGACTCGGAACCACCTCTAATGATGGTCAAAATCCATTTTCGACCTCTTTCCTTCGATTAGTGTATAAAGAAATTTCCAAAATTTGACCAAAATCGAGCAATTTTGGGACTCGGGACCACCATTGAATAATAATTGAAAAAAGAATCCATTGAGACATAATGGTTATAGACAATGGAAAAACAATTTCTTATGCATAACAGTTATGACTCAACGTAAAAAAAAAATCCATTGAGAAATAATAGTTATGGACAATGGAAAAACAATTCCTTATGCATAACAGTTATGACTCAACGTAAAAAAGAATCCATTGAGAAATAATAGTTATGGACAATGGAAAAACAATTTCTTATGCATAACAGTTATGACTCAACGTAAAAAATATATATTGAAAAATAATAGTTATCGACAATTAATATAATATCTCTTATTAATAATAATTATGAAACAATTTTTTTGACAAAAAACTTATAATAGTTATGTCCCTGTAATTATCTATTTTGGAATATGGGATTAGGACCCCGATCGTCCTAAGCGACTCTGATCATTTAGACCTTGTTCGCCCACGATTAGGGACACACAGCATAGTGCCTCCAAGAAACTCTTCAGTACCTTCAATTCTCTCCAACATTTCTCCGATTCACGTATTTCCTGTTCTAGCGAACGTTTCCACGACGTTCGTTGCTTTTTCTGCTACCCTGAGGGATCAACTCTAATGCTAGCCGGCAGACTTTATTTGATGATTTCTGACACGTGTGTCGGAAATTGTGTAGCAGAGTGATGTTGGTTAGCCAAGTTTTACAGTCAAAAAGAAGAACTGGTTTCTCGTTTGACTCAAACATTTTAAGTTTCGTTGAGAGGAACGCCAGACACTACGAAGCAGACCCAATATGGTTAGCAGATATTTTCTGTTTTATGTACTTTATATTATTTTATATAAACGCAACTTATTTTTTGTTCATATAAATTGTTATTTTGGGTGCTTCGACCCAGTGAATGAAATAAGTATTAAGGTACAAACCTCTTGATTTTATTTTTAAATTCAATTCACTTTCATCTATTATAGTAGTGCCCTCTTGACATCCTCGCTTTACATTTCCATATACTTGAACTTCATTCTTTAGAAGACCATTTCGCAAACTAATGGTCTTCGATAAGCTCAGCTTCATTAGCTTTTCACGATCCTCAACAGTCGTAATTAAGTTTTTTCCAGAACATTTCCTACTTTCTATAATTTCTTTCTGTTTATATTTAGTAGCGTGCCGCAGATTTAGCTCTTTTAATGGTTTTCTTGTACAAATATTTTCTGGATATTGCTTTGATGAAGACTTAGTAGGTAAGGAGCTGAGGGCCATAGCGTTAAATCCATTTTTTGATGTCTTGTTTTGACTTGTCTTCAACTGACAGCCGCTCTTGTAGAATCCTATGACTGGTTGATTTATAGTATTATTGACTAAAAAATTAAAATAAATATAAATATTTATAATTAATGAAAGTTTGAATACAAAAATGAAAGGCGAATACAATAAATTTTTTATACTCTCATAAGATTCTTATTGAACATTTAGTTTAATTACATTAGTTCAGAGACTTTATAAATATGGCTCTACGTAATTACAAATTAATAGATTGTGATGATTGTGCGTTTCTTAAGAATTTGAATCTGCTCCGATTTTCTTAAGTTTTTATCTTAAATACCAAACTTTCGTGATAGGAACATATAAATTGTTTCGAATAGTTGATCAAGTCAAAATTACCTTACATAACAAATTATGTAAAAAATAAAGTCAAAAAAATTTTCTCACCTTAAAGTATTTAACTACTCAACAGTTCGCACCCAATTAATCAAATAATAAGCAATTTGACGAGTTCGCTACTTATAGTCCGGGAGGAAGCGATTATTTTCCGAAGCGATTTTCTACCATTTAATTTTTTTTTTTTTTGGAAATGATAGTTTAAGTATAGCTGATAATCGAAATTAGAATAGTGGTGGGCCTGGTTGTGAGAGCCCACAAAAAAAACTTTGAGCAATAACTCGGAAGTAAGCCATAAGTTGAAAAATATGTTTAGACCAATGTTGTAGAGGAGAAAAAAAACACATCGATTTCATGCCAGAAAAGTCTCCAATGGACAATATTTGGCCCACTTTTCACCGTTTTAAAGTTTCCAATAAATACTGTGATTTTGAGCAATAATAGTTATATTCGGCGAAAAATGTGGTTTTCAGATTTGAACGAGCTATGTTAATTTTAATAACTATGCAAAACTAAAACTATGAAAAGTTCTTGTCATACAGAAAATTTTTAGGCATAGATCGCTGTATTTTCGTCTTCTCTACAACATTGGTCTTAATATATTTTTCTACTTGTGGCTTACTTTCTGAGTTATTGCACAAAATTTTTTTTGACGGCTTCTCACAACCAGACTCACCACTATTCTGGCAGCTGACGCTTATTTCGATTATCAGCCATACTTAAACTATCATTTGCAAAAAAATTAATAATTTTAAAATGTTTCTTGCATAAACTTTATTGTGCCAGAGTTCGTGGCTTCATCTACAGTTGGTTTGATTCCTATTTAAAAAATCGAACACAAAGAGTGAAGATAGGTGATAGTCAGAGTAGTTCTAAGGTAATTAAGGTGTCCCGCAAGGATCTGTCTTGGCCCTATTTTCTTTTTAATCTACATTAATTCCATTTTTTCGCAGCATTTTAAGAGAAATATTAAAGCATTTGCGTATTACCTTGGGATTGCGTATGATTGTGAACTTAAACCATGATGTTCATTTACTGAGGTCCTGGTTTGCTGAACATAAACTGTTCGTCAGCAACAAAACTTAATTAATGTTTTTTGATCAAAAACTTCAAAAGTCGGCAGACCTAGTTATAACATTTCATGGAACTAGCTGCAAACAACTTGTTTTGTATAGTAATAGCTATATAAACCATTGTACAGAAAAATACTAAAATTGAAATGTCCTATGTGATTCTAGCTGTTTTGAAATTGAAAGAGTAGATAACTTTAAATACCTAGCCATCACAATAGATTATAATTTAAGCTGGAATGAGCAAATTTCTAATTTAAGTAAATATTTACTTCAATCTATTCGTATTTTCTATCCTCTTAGAAAATACGTTTCGAGCCAAACGATTAAAACAATTTATTTTGGAATATTTCATTCTAAACTGGAATATGGAATAAGTTGTTGGGGTAGTTCTTACCTCAAAAAAATACATCAAATAATTATTCTACAAAAGAGGGTACTAAGAAAGATTTGCAACTGTTCTCGATTAACCCATTCTATTGAACTACAGTAGCGAGCATAAAAAATGCAACTGTGGTCACTGAGACACAAAATATGCGGTATCTCTGAAAATAATTATGTTAGAGTATTATAATTTTATACGTACATGCACATGGTCTCTCACATTCCTGATAAAAATTTTTGTTGAATTATCTACATCCAGTATTCTGTAATGCAACAAAGTATAAGACAACCTTAAAAATTAAGCGAGCGAAAAAATATGCAACTCTTCAAAATTCAATTTATTTTAATAGTTTGAGTATTCTTGCAGGAGAATATTTTAGCTTAAATTAATGTTTAGTGGCACTACCATATTAGCTATTTTATTTTAAAGTATTGAACATATTTTTTATGAGGGGGCTACTTACAAAGTCCTATAATTGATACCTATACTTTACGAACCAATATAATCTCGGTTTTTTCCCTACCTGTTTTACGCACTACACAGAATAGAAACTCCTGCTCTATCATTTCTAGTGAGCGTGAGTCTTCCAGAATACTAAGAAATATTAGAACTAAGTTCGTGTTTCTGAAGAAACCAAAAATGTGGCTTTTTAATTTTGATACCAACCAGGTCGAAAATTTTTGATGCATACTTTGAATTGATTCTGTTGGGAATTAAACTCCAACATTTAGTTAAGTTATCAATAGTGTGTGGAATAGTGCGTGTAGTGGATGTTAAAACATCAACAGGAACCATCAAGCGCCCTATAACTAGATTAGCTCCACTATTTCCAGCAAACGACGAAAAAGTCTCGCAACAAGCACTAAGACGACCGCATTCAGATCCAGATCCCTGTCAAGATGACATGACAAATACATCACCTAAAAAAAGAGTCCGAACAATCGCAAGCCCGACTTTACTAACAATTATCATGGCCCTGATGTTGTTACCTCTGGCGCTATGTAATCTAATAAATGTAACTAAGTTTGGCAGCAATCTTGGCATATTCTTTGAGTCAATTGGATCCACAAAAATTGCGACAGCTGAATGGAAAATGATAGTCTATTACGATCTTAAACCTTTTTGGACAGAAATGGATGCTCTTCATAATGGAACCATAGCCCTTCAGCAATTGTGTAAGGAATGGCAGCAACAATCAGCTTGCGATTCCCTTATCTCACATTTTGAGCATGCAAGTAATGAACTGCTTCAGGATAAATTATTACTGTCAACAAAACGCCATAAACGAGCTGCAGTCAATTTTATAGGAAACATAGCACGCTCATTATTTGGAGTATTAGATTCAGATTACGCAGAGGAAATGTCAAATACCATTATTCAATTGAAGGATAACGACAACCACGCAATAAACCTCCTTCAAAACTAAACATCAATTATTGATTCTACACTCAATATCATCAAACGGGATGAAATTCAAACTCAATCTAGAATGACACATTTTCAACGGCAAATTGATGAATTCACAAACAGAATTGGACAAGATACAGAACAAATTCGAGTGACACAACTTATGTTATCTTTAGCCGCAGAACTATCACTAATAACAGGAAACCTTCAACGTACTCAGTCTGAAATTCTAAATGTACTCACAGACACATATCATGGAAAAATTAGTCCAATGCTGCTCTCACCTCAACAACTAAGAAGTGAAATTATTTACATCAGGACCCATCTTCCACCATCACGATCACTGCCGATTGCAGAAGAATTGGTGACCCCGACGGTCCGAGCCAGGAATAGAGTCACATCAGGACATTCCAGCGAGGATTATTATTTAGTGGACACAGCAGCCACAATACAGTACAATCAACCACTGGAGCAGGAGCCAGATCCCGACGGTCCGAGCCAGGAATAGAGTCGCATCAGGACATTCCAGCAAGGATTATTATTTAGTGGACACAGCAGCCACAATACAGTACAATCAACCACTGGAGCAGGAGCCAGAACCCGACAGTCCGAGCCAGGAATAGAGTCGCATCATGACATTCCATCGAGGATTATTTAAAAGTGGACATAGCAGCCACAACACAGCAATTTACAATCAGCCACTGGAGCAGGAGTTGGCAGTCAACAATTCTGACGAAATGGAAGCGTTAGTCGCCGAGCAAACTTCAACCGGAGGCGAGATACAGAAAATCATCGCAAATTACAAGAAAGATCCTGCTGACAGGAAGAAAAATATCAATTATTTTGAAGAGCGTAAGCAGCGTTTGCAGAGTGCTTTCCAACAATTTGAAGCCACAGATGATCAGATTCGGTCACTACAAGGAGTTCCGAACCATCATGATTATTTCACGACCGGCTACTACGAAAAAATTGTCGAGTTGAGTAAGCAGTATGAAGAAATATTTGACAAGGCTATACAATCGCTGATAGAAACGCCAGGATCCTCCAGCAGAACCAAAAGAATACCGGCATATCGACTGCTCAAAACAACTCTGATGACAGATTCACAACCATAAGAACGGATTCATCAAAAGCTCAAATGAATGCTGATGACAAAATTATTGCGATGGTAAAAAGGCAAAAAGGGTTACAAGAGTCACTGCAACGTCTCTTGTCAAACATATCCACCAAGCCAATAACCGAGCAAAATCGTTACTTGGAGTCACTGAACAATTTGTGGCTTCAAATAGAAAACATTCATCTAACCATTTACGAGCAGTGCGATGATCTGCAGAAATATTGTTATGATCTTGAGGCTTACATAACACTGGAACAACAGGTTTAAGATCAGCGGGCTACTTCCGCAGAACAGAACGTCACTAGGCGGCAGCAAGGTGCGGCTACAAATAACAGCCTCAGCCTTCAACTCCCAAAAGTGACAATACCAAAGTTTGACGGCAATTATGCAACTTGGCAGCAATTTTCTGATTTATTTACGAAAATTATTCATGAACAAGAGCTGCCGGACATACAAAAAATGTGGTACCTGAAGACGAATATTTCAGGGGAAGCAGAGAGATTAATACGACATCTCACGTTGAGCGAAGCCAATTACTCAACAGCATGGAGATTGATGCAAGAGAGATTCAACAACAAAAGGGTCCTTGTATCGGTACTTATTCAAAAATTAGCTGACCATCCAACAACAACCTCTGACGCTAAAGCCATTAAAAACTTCCACGATTGTATTCAGGAAAATTTATTGGCCATCAACAATCTAGGCATCAGGACAGATTCCTGGGATCCACTTTTACTTCACATATTGGTAAAGAAGTTGGATCGTCATACTCACATATTGTATGAGCAGGCCCTAGAAAATCCCAAAGAACTGCAGACAATTCATATATTTCTGCATTTTCTAGAAAATCGGTTTCAAACGCTAGAAACTCTGTGAAGCAACCAATCGTCAACTCATGCTAAGCCAAATTTCGGTACAGCAAAATCATTGACTACGTTTACAAAAAATAGTCAAACAACGACTTGCCCAGCATGCAAGCAAAATCATCCAATTTTCAGTTGTGAAATGTTTCTGAAAATGACTGCCAACCAACGACTCAATTTGATACAACAATCAAAAAGATGCGTTAATTGCCTTAAGGTTGGCCATTCTGCGAAAAACTGTTCTTCAAGAAGCTGTTTCAAATGCCAAAAAAGACATAACACTTTGCTACACTTAGACCTGAAGCAGGATGGTAATACAGAGGCCACACAGCCAGGGAAGGCGCATACAAAGCAGGATCCTATGGGAAATTCAGTGGCACTTACAGCATCAAAAGTTGAACAAACAATAAACCAACAGAGTTATGTAATGCTTGCCACAGCCAAAGTAAAAGTGACAGCGCAGAACGGAACTTGCTGCGAAGTGAGAGCAATTTTAGACTCAGGCTCCCAAGTAAATCTGGTAACAGAACAGTTGGTACGAAAACTAATGGTAAAACCAGCTCGTACGTCATTATGCATTGAAGGTATAGGGAAAAGATTTCAAAATTGTTCCCAACGAATAACACTCAACTTGGAATCAACTAAAGGCTCGTACACAACAACAATGGAAGCTTATGTTTTGCCTCAAATCGTGCCAGTACAACCAGCATGCAAAGTAAACACTACAAAATGGCACATTCCTGATAACATTTTGTTGGCAGATCCAACATTCGGCCAGCCAGGACGAGTAGACATTTTACTTGGTGCAGAACTATACTTTGAATTATTAAAAAGTGGTCAAATTCTTTTATCTACAGAGCTACCCACTTTACAAAATACAGCACTTGGATGGGTAGTCGGCGGCAAGATCAGTCGTCAGCAAGTTGACAAGGCAGTATGTGCAGTTCTAGATGGAGAAAGAATAGACAACTTGCTACAAAATTTTTGGAAGTTAGACGAACCTGAAGATTCTGGGACTAACCTGTCGCATAATGATAAACAGTGCGAAAATTACTTCATGAATACAACAAAAAGAAATGATGATGGACGATTTGTGGTTCAACTGCCATTTCAAGAAAACCCATCAGCATTAGGAGACTCAAGAACTCAAGCTCTCCGCAGGTTCCTTTCGTTAGAAAAACGGCTAGAAAGGGTACCATTCATCAAACAAGAGTACATTAACTTCATGACACAATATGAAGACTTAGGACACATGATTAATATCAATTCAGAAGAAATTATGTGTCCACAATACTTTATTCCTCATCACTATGTACTTAAGCCGGACAGCAGCACTACAAAGCTACGCGTTGTGTTTGACGCATCAGCAAAATCGTCATCCGGGCGATCATTGAATGACCTATTGCACACTGGTCCTACAGTTCAGAGTGAACTGCTTCGTTTTCGATTACCCAAATATGTTTTCACGACTGACGTGGAGAAAATGTATAGACAAATTATGATCGACGAGGCCGATCAAAGGTTTCAATTAATTTTTTGGAGAACGTCACAGAACGATCCATTAAAAATATACAAACTGAAAACTGTCACATATGGAACTTCAGCTGCTCCATATTTAGCGACCAAATGCTTGCAACAGCTTGCAGAAAAGAATAGAGCTACTTACCCATTGAGAGCGCAAGTTTTGCATGAAGATTTTTATGTTGACGATGGCCTTAGTGGTGCAGACAACCTCAGTACAGCCATAGAAATGCAGCAACAGCTAACACAGCTCCTGGGTAGTGCAGGGCTTAAATTGCGCAAATGGTGTGCCAACCATCCTCAATTACTTCAAGGGACACCAGTAGAAGACCAAGAAGTCAACCTGGACTTTGAAGAAACATCAATAAAAACACTTGGACTCACATGGATGCCAAAATCAGACGTTTTTTGCATAAAAACAGGCAGCTTGGACAATTCGAGAGTCACAAAACGCACAGTAATATCAGACCTCGCAAAGATTTTCGATCCGTTAGGACTGGTAGGCCCAGTTGTTGTGTCAGCAAAAATATTCATTCAACAACTATGGCAACTCTCACTAAACTGGGATGATGAACTGCCAGGAGATTTAAGTACTACATGGCTAAAGTTCAGAGAAGGACTGAGAACTCTCAACAATAAGAAAATAGAGCGGCATGTTTTCAGCCAAGGAAAACCCGAATCTATTCAGCTTCATACTTTTGTCGACGCATCAGAAAAGGCATATGGTGCGGCAATTTACATAAGAACATTGTGCAAGAACAACACCGTCATCGTAAGACTTTTATGTTCAAAAAGTCGTGTTGCTCCATTGAAAAAACAAACTCTACCAAGGCTAGAGTTGTGTGCAGCACTTCTTGGTGCACAATTCACAACAAGAGTACGCAAAGACTTGAAATTGGAAAATAATTCATCATTTTTTTGGACAGATTCCTCAATAGTATTATCCTGGATCAATTCCAAAACAAGTTTGTTTCACACATTCGTAGCAAATAGAGTGGCTAAGATTCAGGAAAGCACCACAACAGGACAATGGCGGCATGTAGGGACCAAAGAAAATCCAGCCGATATCGTATCACGGGGACTTACTCCTGAACATATACATGATAAACCTATGTGGTTTTATGGTCCATTATTTTTAAGCGGAAACGAAGCACAATGGCCAAAACCACTTGATCACAATTTAGCAATTGAATGTGGGACGGAACGCAGGCAGCAGAAACCAATTGTCGCAGTTGCAGCCAGTATACCAAACAGTGCAGGCATCATTTACAATATCAGATCAGGAAATTCGTTCACAAAATTAAAGCGAATTGTTGGATATGTTCTCAGATTTATCCAACACGCAAGGGATCCAAACAATATACAGTCATCTTTGGTTCTAAGCGCAATCGAACTAGAATCTGCACTGAATATTATTATAAAATCTGTGCAACAAACCGAATTTAAGGAAGAAATGCACCAGATAACTAGCAATGGAACAGTAAACAAAAACAGCACTTTAATAAGTTTGAGCCCTTTTATAGATGACAATGGGTTATTACGAGTCGGAGGACGATTACACTCATCAAGTCTATCTTACAATGCTAAACATCCTATGCTGCTTCCTTACAATGACATAATTACAAAGTGTATCATGCAAAATTTACACGTAAGACACATGCATTGTGGACCACAGACGTTATTGGCCCAAGTAAGATTACAATTTTGGCCAATTAAAGGAAAAATAATGGCGCGTTCAGTAGTTCAACATTGCGTCAGATGCACTAGAAGTAAACCTGTAACCTTTCAACAACTTATGGGAAATCTTCCAGCCACACGAGTTCAACCTGCTCGTCCATTCTTAAATGCAGGAGTAGACTTTTGTGGACCAATATGGGTACATTACAAAGTACGAGGAAAACGGCCTCAAAAAGCGTACATTGCAGTGTACTGCTGTTTTGCTACAAAGGCAGTTCATCTAGAAATTGTAAGCGATCTCACAACCAATGCATTTATTGGATCACTCAAAAGATTTATTGGCCGACGAGGGCATTGCCAGAATTTATACTGTGATAATGCCACAAACTTCGTTGGTGCCAGCAATAAACTAAGTGAATTAACACAAATAATTCACTCAAAATCAGCACAGGACAATATTATAAAGGAATGCAGCGAAAGAGGTATGACCTTCAACTTTATTCCACCTAGAGCACCACATTTTGGAGGACTTTGGGAGGCAGCAGTCAAATCAGCTAAACATCTTTTGATCCGCAGCGTATCAACCGCTTCTTTGACATATGAAGAATTGGAAACAGTAATAGTTGAAGTGGAAGCAATACTTAATTCAAGGCCAATAACACCAATGTCATCCAATCCAAATGATCTTGCAGCCCTTACTCCTGGTCATTTTCTTATTGGAGAACCACTTACAACTCCAATAAATCCAAAGCTCACGGAAATCAAGATGAACACGTTGACCAGATGGGAACTAGTACAACATATTAAGCAAGAGTTTTGGAGACGCTGGAATAGTGAGTATTTGACTGAACTCCAACACCGAAATAAATGGAAAGATATTTGCAAAAACATCAAGGAAGATACTATGGTCATCATCAAGGAGGACAACATACCCCCGCTTCAATGGCCCTTAGGACGAATCCTTAAGGTGTACAAAGGAGATGATGGAATAGTGCGTGTAGTGGATGTTAAAACATCAACAGGAACCATCAAGCGCCCTATAACTAGATTAGCTCCACTATTTCCAGCAAACGACGAAAAAGTCTCGCAACAAGCACTAAGACGACCGCATTCAGATCCAGATCCCTGTCAAGATGACATGACAAATACATCACCTAAAAAAAGAGTCCGAACAATCGCAAGCCCGATTTTACTAACAATTATCATGGCCCTGATGTTGTTACCTCTGGCGCTATGTAATCCAATAAATGTAACTAAGTTTGGCAGCAATCTTGGCATATTCTTTGAGTCAATTGGATCCACAAAAATTGCGACAGCTGAATGGAAAATGATAGTCTATTACGATTTTAAACCTTTTTGGACAGAAATGGATGCTCTTCATAATGGAACAATAGCCCTTCAGCAATTGTGTAAGGAATGGCAGCAACAATCAGCTTGCGATTCCCTCATCTCACATTTTGAGCATGCAAGTAATGAACTGCTTCAGGATAAATTATTAATGTCAACAAAACGCCATAAACGAGCTGCAGTCAATTTTATAGGAAACATAGCACGCTCATTATTTGGAGTATTAGATTCAGATTACGCAGAGGAAATGTCAAATACCATTATTCAATTGAAGGATAACGACAACAATAAACCTCCTTCAAAACCAAACATCAATTATTGATTCTACACTCAATATCATCAAACGGGATGAAATTCAAACTCAATCTAGAATGACACATTTTCAACTGCAAATTGATGAATTCACAAACAGAATTGGACAAGATACAGAACAAATTCGAGTGACACAACTTTTGTTATCTTTAGCCGCAGAACTATCACTAATAACAGGAAACCTTCAACGTACTCAGTCTGAAATTCTAAATGTACTCACAGACACACATCATGGAAAAATTAGTCCAATACTGCTCTCACCTCAACAACTAAGAAGTGAAATTATTTACATCAGGACCCATCTTCCACCATCACGATCACTGCCGATTGCAGAAGAAAATCTTATTGAACTTTATAAGATTATGAACGTTAAGGCAGCAATAAGTAGTCATCATGTTTTATTCCTTATGGAAATACCTTTAGTAGACCAACAACACTTCAACTTGTTTAAATTGATTCCCATTCCTACTATAATTAATGAAACCATGGTAGCTATACGTACAGAAATAGCATTTCTCACTGTAAACATGCATCGTGATCAATATATTCCATTTACCAGCGATGAACTACACGAGTGTTCTGTGACCAGAGAAGAAATATACATCTGCTCAACCAAACAAATTAAATTCAGCAAAGAATCATCACAGCATGCCTGCGAAATTCAACTATTCAGCAACAAAACATCTACAAATTGCCATGTCTCACGAATTGAAGGAAACCTTATCCTACAACAATTAAAGGACCCGAATAAATGGATCTACACATCGATCAAGGATAACGAAATGTCAGCAGTTTGTGGTTCCGAACTCACTCAATTCACATTATATGGATCAGGACTACTCGCACTACATCCAACATGTACCATTAAAAATGGAGAAATCATGTTACACGGTCACTATGCAGTTTCCAACACAGTTACAATTTCATTTCCACGATTCGGCAACATTCTGTCCATCACATCTCCGAAGGAAAGAAAAACAATATTTAACACAACCAAGACAGAGACAACTCAACTCACTGCACTACAACACCAATTAAACGACGAACAATTTGTCTACCTTCCGACACAGTTGCGGTCAAACAGTATACACCACCATACTGTTAGTTATGTTGCTCTGTTAATTTCTTTGGCATTATTAATATTTTGCGCATCAAAAATCAAATGCCAACGACAAAATCCAATATCCAAGACCAAATGCAGCAATATTGAGATTTCCAGCCACGATCATGAAGTCACAGTCAACGCAAACGATCAACCAATTGCTCCAGTACCATTACCTCGCCAGCAAAATAACAAATTCGCAGTAATCGTTTAGAGAGGTTGGTCGAATATACGCCCAACGGGGGGGAGAATGTTGGGAATTAAACTCCAACATTTAGTTAAGTTATCAATTTGGTTTCAAAATATTAAAATTAAAATTAATTTAAATTCACTAACATTTTTAGTTGAGTGTAACATAGTGAACAAGTTGTTCAAACATTCTGCTGAGTTGCACTTACTACCATAGTAGAGCAACGACTGACATAGTTGCACTTACTACCTTAACATGACATAGTTTAATAATTATTTAGTTCCTGATTGCTTGCTAAGCAATATTTCGTTTATTTGTTTTTATTGTACTTTTCACATTTTTGTTGTTATTTTTAATAATTATTGTTAAGCATTTTATTTGTATATAAACTTGAATATTTTCACCAATAAATCAGATGCAATTTGAAATTCAATAAACCGTTTTTGATTTGCTTCTCTACTACACGAGATCTTCAGGTTAAAGTGCTTGAAGGTTTCACTACACAATTCCTCTAAAGAACACTAGTTTAGGTTCATGTGCCTAAACTAGAATTACACAAAACATTTTTGACATAACAGATTCATTAAATTGTATTGCAATTCAAAGAGATGCAATAAATGGAAGAGTGCTTTATTTATTTTATCAGTTTATTTAATGTCCGCCCCACATCTAATTTAATTGATTAATTTATAATTAAAATCATGATGTAACATTTTCACTATTTTATATAATTAAAATAAAAATGTCACTATTCTCTATAAGATGAAAATTTTATTGAAGTGAATGTATAATTTTGCATAGTACTGTAACATAACATAACTCTGTATAATATGTATGCTATTGCTTTTTAACATTCAATAAACTTGTTAGTTGCCTTTTTACCTTCGCCAAACCACATACAGTGGCGAGCAGTGAAATCCGGACAAACAAAAAGAATTGAATAAAGTCCTTTAGGATCTAAATTTTTTATCGATTCAAAAAACTGATGCAAGGATCAGAGAAGCAAATAATTTTTATTTAAAATATTTTGCTGCAGGTCGAAAAACCACACCATAAACATCTATTTTTAACAAAAAAAGTGAAATATGTCCTTTATTGATAAAAAAAAGTTATTGGTATAATGTTGTAAAATTTTATTTTTTAGGAACTAATTCTAAAATATTTACAGCAGGTGTTTTAAGAACTAATATTTAGGATTAAAAAGAAACAGGTACAGTACAACTTCGATAGTCCGGACATGCGCCACTCCAATAATTCGGACGCTTTTACATTTCGGACAATTTAAAATTTTTACCTCTACAATCCGGACAAATTTTTTTTTTATGCAAGAAAAAAATTAAATACCGTTGTTTTACCTCGCATGTTTTGTTCTCACACTGTCATTACTTCAGTTTCGGTTCTTTCCCTCGTAATCCTGTTTCTCTAATTTCGTACCAAGTGCCATATTTTTAAATAATAATCGCAAGCATAAAACACTAACTTTATAGAAAAAGTTTGATATTTTACAAAGTCTTAATGAGGGAAAAACTATTAGGAAATATATGAGTTTTTTATGAAGGCGCGCATCAATATTGTATGATATTTTCTAAAGTTATGTCGGGAACTTCGATTTGAATGCAGCTACATTCTAAGGATTGATTGAAAATAACATTACAAAAAAATTTTTATGTTGAATTTAATTCGTTCGTAGTTTCCAAAGTTATAGCGGGAATTTCGATAAGAAAGCACATGCATTCTTAAGATTGATTGAAGAATAACATATAAAAAAATAAAAAAAAAACAGAAGAAAGATAATAAGGGTATTCGTGAAAACTTGAAAAACTTTGAAAACTCGAAAAGCCTCGAAAACTTGAAAACATTTTCGAGCCTCGAAAATAATTTGTATGAAAAAAAGTTTGCGCAACTCTTGAAAACTTTCGAGTCAAATTTGATGCGAAAGTAGCCTCGAAAGTTGGAAAATGAATAATATGAGCCAGAAGAGCGCAATTGTTCTCAAAATGATAAAAAAATGTCAAAAACGAAAATTAAATTATGACGATTTTTCGATTTTCAAAACAAATTTTAATTCGCTAATAACTTTTTATTTTGATTCAGTTAAGCAATTTTATGTTTCTATTTAAACAATATAGGTATCAGTTGATAAATAATTTATTAAGCTATAATATTAGTGTGGAAAATTTTCAAATCGGTCCATCTATAATCAAGAAGAATGGTTTAAAATTAATCCAAAAAATGATTTTTTTAACAAATTAAAGTTTTTTTATTTAATTTTTTTGATTGACAACTAAGACACATGTTGATTTCTCTCATTTTCACGCTCATATTTAACTACGTTTGGAAGTAAAAAGACACGAGTTAGGTATTTTTAGGCAACAAAAAGCGTTTCTCATTCGTTTGCACGTTTGCATAGATTGGGGTGTTCCCTTAAACAAGCTCGAAAACTTTCGAGGTTTCCATGCTTTCGAGTTTTCGCGTTAAGAGGAATACCTTTATTATTTTTTTGGAAAAGTTTTTATTCAGTTAACATTTGAATTAATACATAAGAAAGCGCATTTTATGTCCTTTCAAATGGTGTGCTATACTAAGCTGGTTTTCTTGGATTTCCGGATTTTTTAAGGAAGGAAAGAACGAGCTCTAGAAATTTACTTGAAATTTTGGGATTGGTTGAAAAAACAAAAGCAAGAACACCAACAACAATAAACGAGCAACTTCAGCAACAGTATCAACAATAACAACAATAAAAACAATAACACATTTGTTTGCGGTGTTATTTTTCAAAAAAAAACTAAAAACTTTAATAAAAACTAAGCGATCCAATATTTCAAGTAAACTTCTAGAGCTCGTTCACTCTCCTTCCTTAAAAAATCCGGAAATCCAAGAAAACCAGCTTAGGATAGCACACCATTTGAAAGGACATAAAATGCGCTTTTGTTTATTGTTTATTAAAATTACTAGTACAACAAGATTCAATAAAATAATCTTATAATTACAGTACTAGCATCGTAAATGAAAAAAAAGCATGAAACTTATATGAAAAGAAAAAAATTAAAAGAAAGCATAACTTTAAATAGCAAGCAATATGGAAAAGATTGCCCAATCTGATGGGCTTACAATTATGAATAGAACAGATTATAATTATACTCAAATCTAGAAAAATCTAATATCATTGTAACGAGGATAAATAAGTAGATAATCTGATTTTGTATTGCACGACGGTTAAGTTAGATCTGAGTTCAATGGGCAAAGAATTCCAAAGACGTATAGCATATATATAAAATTGTCTTTCCGAGGTCAAGCAAAAATGACGCAATTGAATTAAAGCATTAGCACGATATGAGCGTGAAAAATGTAATCTTTTACGCAAGTATGTCGGTTCACCAAAATAAATCACCTTGTGCAGTAGCAGTAGGGATCGGAACTTCAGAATATTTTCAAATGACAAGTTACAAATTCTTATAGCATATAGTGAAACATGGTCCCTACGTTTCAAGCAAAAAACGTATCTTACAATGTTGTTAAATAACACGTTTAGCTTAGCTTTGCATGTGGCATCGCAATTGGCAAATATTTCACACCCATAGAGCAGAGTAGGAAGAAGATACGCTTTAGCAAGGAGTAATCTGATCCTTAACGGCGTAAAAGATTGAGTGATACCCAAAACACGTAGCATACCATATACTCTGCCAACTGTGCATCTAATATGTGTACTCCAGGACAGTGTACGATTAAAGATGATACCAAGATTTTTAGCAGAATCTACGAAGTCAATGGGGCAATGATTTAGCATTAATTTCGGAAAAGGCACAATGTCCATTATTTTTTTGTAATTACAAGGCATTTAGACTTTTTAGGATTGAGACATAAGCCATTTGCTTCTGCCCATTCAACAACACGGTTTAAATCGTTATTTACATTACAAATACCGTTAGACACATAATCACGACTACAGCATGTATACAACTGTACATCATCAGCGTACATATGGACGCTACAATTTTGCAAAATGTCTGGTAAATCCTTAATGTAAATCGAAAAGAGGAGTGGTCCTAGGACAGATTTTGTGGGACTCCACGCTTAACAGCTAAGAACTTAGACGTAGATGAGTTCACACATACAGCTTGCGATCTATTAGACAAGTAGGATTGCATTAAGTCTGCCGCAGCAATTGAGAAATTAACTAAATTTAGTATTTTTGTATGAAGGATAGTGTGATCAACAGTATCAATTGCTTTTGAATGGTCTAACAGGACTAAAAAGCCCACCTTATTGCTATTCAAACCAGTTCGAATGTCTTCAACCACGTCTTCAAGTGCAGTAACACAGCTGCGTTGAGACCTATATCCTAACTGTCTTTCAGAGAAAAGTTTATTGTCACTAATGAATCTATTTATTTGCCAGTATAGCAACAATTTTAGAACTTTAGAAAGGAAAGGTAAAATAGCTATCGGTCGATATTCACTTGATGATTTAGGAACTGGAATAATGTTAACTTTCTTCCAACCACTTGGAAAAGTGGACGTAGTTAGAACTGTGTTGAAAATGTGAGTAACAAAGGGCAGCAGCACTGGGAGAAGAGCTTTCAAAAATACAGGGTTGATCTCATCAGAACCTATGGCATTCGATTTTATTGCTAAAATGCTTTGCAGTACTTTAGTTTGATCGACACCATGAAACGAAAAACTGTAGCCAAGAGTTCGCTGGGAGTTAGCATAAACGTTTTCTGTAACCACAGGGATAGGAAAATTTACGAATTTTTCGTTAAGCTCATCAACGTCTGTAACATCACAACCATAAGTGGTGTTCTTGCCAATGCCAGCCTCACGGATTACACTCTACAACTTTTTACTACCAACCGCATTTCCAAATTTTTCACTATAGTATCTAGTTTTGGACAATTTTATTTCAGTGCCAACAGCTTTCCTTAAACCTTTAAATACAGGTCAGGTGTTTTGAAACGCTTCCATCGAGTGTAAGCACAATTACGCTCAATGATGAGCTTTTTTATTGAGCTATTGAACCAAGGTTTTTTAGGTGATTTAGTGTGCTTAGTTGTGATAGGTACATTTTCATTATAAAGTTGGTTTATATTTTTCTGAAAAAGGTTAACCTGATCTTCAACCGATGGCTTATGTATTAGTTCAAATGTTAACTGAATAAAAACTTTTCCAAAAATATAATGCTTTTTAACAAAATAAATTGACCAGAAACTTAAATAAATTGTAATATCTCGAAAATTTTCAAAAACTATAGCTGAAATTTCAAACTTTTATGAGTTTATATTATAGTTCATTAAATTATCTTTCATAAGACATCCATATTTTGTAAGTTGATCCAGGGGTTCCCAAATTATGACAGTGATTTCATTAAAATCTATATCCCCGACTTCTGATGGCTATATCTCCGAAAATAGATGCGTCACCCAACTTTCGATTCCATATTCGTGTTCAGTATTAAAAGCCTCGTAAGAAAGTAGGATTTTATTAAAATATGAGCGGAACTCCCAAAGTAAACTTCTGCCATAAAAATTGTCAAAATACTTATGCCACCCACAAAATGGTTTTACTGCAGCACTTAAATCAGCAGAGAAAATACGCAGCTTTTTTGTTTCTTTTTGACACCTAGCATGTGTTATTTCTTTTACATAAGTATATAGTACCGTTAGCATTGACAGTTAGTCATTGCAGAAAGAACACTAAAACGCACATATTTGTCAAAATATATATGCCGACCAATGTAAGTTAGTGTTTGAAAGGAATCAGTAAGATCTTTGATAATAATAAAAATTTAATTGGCACTGCTAGTGTTGTTTATAATTTATATCGTCTGAACTGTGAACCGAAAATAGAGTCACATGATCTTGAAATATCATTACTAGCAGCAAATTTTGAACTGTGGCATCGAAGAATGGGTCACATTTGTAGTGAAAGTCTGCAAAGTGTTAAAAAAAACTACAAATGGTGTTGAATTTTCGTCTAATAAAATTTCTGAAAAATGCATCATATGTATAAAGGGTAAGCATGCGAGGGCTTCCTTTAAGGAGACTGGTAATCGTGCTGAGAAGGTGTTAGATTTGGTTCATACAGATGTCTTGGGGTCATTAAAAACAAAATCATTATCCGGTGCAAGATATCTAGTCACATTTGTAGATGATGCTGGTCGTAAAGTATTCGTAGTTCCAATTAAGAGGAAATCAGATGTGTTTGAAGAGTTTGTGAAATTTAAGAAACTCGCTGAAAATCAATGCACTAAAAAATTAAAATACTAAGAAGCGACAATGGTACAGAGTACACTAATAATCGATTCCAAAAATTTTTTAAAGATCATGGTATTATTCATCAAAGAACTTCCCCATACATGCCTGAATACAATAGTATTGCTGAGCGCTTAACCCATTTTCTGCCGCGCTGCATAAAAGTTCTAATTTGTAATTAAAAGTGAAATTTCTAGACTAATTAGGATCCAAAAAACTCGAATCCGTTGTCCAAAATGTTGTACCATTTTTTTGAAAAAAATACATTCGTATTTTGCCAACCCACGAAGTAAAGCAGAATTGTTTCTGAGTGAAAATCTAACAGATCGCTTACAAACACACATTTTGTTGTGAGCTGTTTCCACCAACCGCCATTGTTCGACTTTTCGAACTTTCACTTTTGCGAGTCCGCCAATACTTCGTAGTAGAAACAGATCTTGTGTAAAGTCACTTTTTTGACTATATTCGACCTTTATCTACAGAAAAAAATTTACTTTTGGAAACTAATTATTTTTAATTATATATTACTTAACTCACTAAAAATAGGTCTGCCAATAAGGTATTTTTCAATCATTAGCTGTAGCCCACCACGGAAAAGGGGCGTGGCCAATAAATTTTTTTCCTGACAGCCAATTTAATTTACTATAATACGCTGTATACCAATTAGCTTCTTTTATGCCTCCACATAGAACAAAAATTCGGTGAAAATGAGCAAATTTGCTGTTCGAAAACTCGAACATTATTATACTTAAACATTTAAGGGTATTTGGATTCAAAGCTATGGTACATATACCTAAAGAAAAGCGTAGCAAGTTGAATCCGAAATCGCGTGAATGTATACTAATGGGATACTGTGAGCCTAAAGTATATCGATTATTTGATCCATTGACGAAAAACATAATCTTCAGCCGCGATGTTATTTTTATTGAAAATAAAAAAGAACTGCACTGTATCATCGCTTTCACACGTTGTTGACATTTGGTATAATGAGAATGAATCAAGTGACAATCCAGAGGTCGAAGAAAACAGTCTGTTTCGTCACAAATTGAGAAGATAGTTTAGATTCTGATTTAACCATCCTGCAAGAAGATGATGAAATAATTGAAATAAATAACAGTTCTCTACTAGATGATGAAGAAGAAGCAGGTGACGATTCAACATTTGCTCCTGATAATGAAATAACTGAAATAGAAGAAGCTATACGCCGATCAGAACGCTTAAAAAACTTGCCTAAGCCGAATTATAACTTTTGTGCTGTTGAATACGTTTCTAGTGATCCAATTAACGTCAAAGAAGCTTTATCTTGTGCAGATAGCATGCTCTGGAAGGCAATGATGGAAGAAATGGACTCACAAGAAAGGAATAGTACATGGATTTTAACTGCATTACCTCCTGGAAAGAAGGCGACAAAATCCAAGTAGGTATTCAAAACGAAGACGAATGCAAATGGTTAAATCGTGAAGCATAAAGCAAGATTGGTGGTTCAGGGTTTTAACCAGCAGAAAGGCATCGATTACAATGAAACATTCGCGCCAGTTGCGCGATGTATATCAATCCGATTTTTACTCGCACTATCTGCAAAATATGAATTGAAGATTCATCAGATGGATGCAGTTACAGCATTTTTAAATGGTGAGTTAAATGAGGAAATATGTATGTCTTAGCCAAATGCTTTTCATGACGGTTCCGACCGAGTTTGTAAGTTACAGAAATCCTTGTATGGACCTGAAGCAATCCAGTCGAGTCTCGAACCAGAAACTGAACAGCAGTTTTGGGTTAAAACGTTGTAATACTGATCAATGCATCTACTACTTGGACAGAATTTTGTTTGTTTGTAGTTTGTATGTAGATGAATTTCTAATCTTTACGAATGATGTCAAGCTACTGAAGAATTTAAAACAAGAGTTAGAAAAGCATTTTAAAATTAAAGATCTTGGCGAAGCTTCAACAGTATTAGGTATGCGAATTGCTATTGACGATGCTACCGATGCTATATAAGTATAATATATAAGTGATGTATTAAAACGTTTTGGCATTACAGATTGTCATCCCGTATCAACACAAATTGGTACTAATTAAAAGCTGTCGGCAAATGTGTGCGAATAATGAAGAGGAGAAGCAACAAATGAAAAATGTGCCTTACATGCAAGTTATTGGGTGCTTGTTGTATGCAGCGCAGGTAACGCGTCCAGATATATGTTTTTTTGTGAATTTACTTAGCCGTTTCAGTGCCAATCCTGGTTAAGCTCATTGGACGGCATTGACACGTATTATGAGGTATCTGAAAGGTACGATAGACAAAGGTATTTGTTATCATAATGGTACTTCCGAACTTGTTGGTTACTACGATGCAGATTGGGCTGGCGATGGTGACGAAAGGCGATCAACCACTGGCTACATTTTTACACTTCAAGGTGGTGCAATCTTATGGTCTACAAAGAGGCAACGCACCATTGCACTTTTGCGATTCAAGAACTAATTTGGTTGAAAAATTTGCAGAAAGAATTAATTAAATATTTGCTGTGTTTTATTCGCCAAGTTGCTACCTATGTACGAATAAAACGACCAAGTCGCTAAGTTTCCAACTCGTTGTTATATGTATGAGTACTCGTTTGTTTTTTCTACTTTTTCATTTCAAAATGTTTATTTTTGACGCCTGACGTTTAAAGTAACTTGCTATGTATGCTTAGCAACTATAATTTTACTCGTTGAGTTTTCGATTTTATTTTTGTTTTCCCATACAATTATCGTTGCTAGCTAAAGATAACTAGCAGAAGATGGCGAATAAAACCCAGCTATAATAACGAAAATATTGTATTATATTGTGATAATAAGAGCGCTATTCATATAGCTTTAAATAATTCGTTCTCTCCTAAAACAAAACATATTCATATAAAAACCAAATTTGTTCTAGAGAAGATTGAAACTGGTAATATCACACTAACTTACATGAATACTGAAAATATGTGTTAATGCTCCAAAACTTAAAACTCTCTCCAGTAGGTTCGGTTTGAACTAAAATTATAACGATAACGTCTGTAAATTGTATACGCTTATCTAATTGAAGATTTGCAAATATTGCTTTAATTTAATTATAACTGAAACTCATGGTAATGAAGATTTGTCGATTTTATATTTATAAATTTGAAGTTATATTTTTTTTTTTTTTTTAATATTCCATGTATAATATTGAAATTGTTAACGTAATGAGGCTTGAATTATTTTTTGTTTACTTACAGTGTTGTGCAAAACAATAGCAACAAAATCAATGCGCTGCTAAAAAATCGAAATTCTCTTTTAATATTAAAGGCACACGAAAAAATGTTATAGAAATCAAAGGATATATTCATTAATCATATAAAAATAAAATAATATTCAAATTAGTTTTTATAGTTTTTCAAAAAAAATTAAAATCAATGAATACATTCAATTTGTCTGTGTGCAAAACAAAAGCAGCAAAACATGAAAAATGAAAAAATAGAGCACAACTTCTTAAAAATTATCTTCGGAGGTCTGTAACTTCTTAAACTATTTTTAATGGCTCGTTTGCGAACAGTGGTTGGGTAGACATCTTAATTAAGTGTACAAACAACCTCTTTGGATGTGACAAATAAATGTCGCTTGAGCATGGCACCAATTTTTCTGTCATCACGCTGTAATTTCGTCTGCGGCCGCCCACCTGATTGTACCGTTATTGAGTCTTTTGTGCAATTATATTTTTTTTTTAGAATACAAATTATTGATCGGTTAATATTAAACAGTTTTGCAAGAAATATTTGCGATTTTCTTTTTTCATATCCAGAAGTAATTGAAATTTTAGAGGATTAGAATATTTATCATGGACCATTATAAACTGAACAACCAAACGGCTAGTGCAAAAACTAAACTTAAAGTCATATGACTCAGAGAGAACTTATACTTTACAATAACGGTACTTTTACCGATAATTTTTAAGAAGTTGTGCTCTATTTTTTAATTTTTCATGTTTTGTTGCTTTTGTTTTGCACACAGACAATTCAATTTGTATTTGTATTCATTGATTTTAAATTTTTTTGAAAAACTTTTAAAACTAATTGGAATATTATTTTATTTTTATATGATTAATAAATATGTCCTTTGATTCCTATAACATTTTTTTGTGTGCCCTTAATATTAAAAGAGATATTCCATTTTTTAGCAGCGCATTGATTTTGTTGCTATTGTTTTGCACAACACTGTATATAATTGCAAATCGTTTAAAATAAACATTCAGGGAAGGTATTGAAGTAAATGTATAATTTTGCATAGTACTGTAACATAACATAACATAACATAACATAACATAACATAACATAACATAACATAACATAACATAACATAACATAACATAACATAACATAACATAACATAACATAACATAACATAACATAACATAACATAACATAACATAACATAACATAACATAACATAACATAACATAACATAACATAACATAACATAACATAACATAACATAACATAACATAACATAACATAACATAACATAACATAACATAACATAACATAACATAACACTGTATAATATGTATGCTATTGCTTTTTAACATTCAATAAACTTGTTAGTTGCCTTTTTACCTTCGCCAAACCACATATGTGTTTCATATATTGTGCTATAGTTTTATCTTAATTCTATTTCAATAAAATTGCTTAACATGTGTACATAATTCATAAGTTTAGTGTTCTTAACAGGAGAATAATAGTAGATAAAAATCTGAGAGTTCTTAAGTTCAACAGAGCGACCAATCAATTCAATTACAAATCATCTCGAGACCTGGTTTCTTATAAAATTTTTACGATGTATTTTGGGGCGTAGATTCCAAAAATGCCAACAATTTTTTTTCTTAAGAATCTTTTTCGAGATATCCTCAAAAAATCAATTTTTTTAACTTTTTTCATATATTTGCCCATATCAAATATTTTTCGATTTAAATACAATAGCCGTGTTTTTTTTGACATAGCTGCCCGTTAAAAAAAAAATTTGTATGAGAAATTAGTCGGCGATACAATCGCCGCTTAAATATTAATCGTACAAATAAGCATTGGATCATTCACAATTGGGCCTTAATATGAGATTTGGCAGCACAGTCTCACAACGTTTCTAGGTTTTAATCGAAAAAGTTCCATATCTAAACGTCAACAGGCAAAAAAAAATAGATACTACGTTCAAAAGTAAATTTAAAAAGTTAAAAACAAAATATAAAACTAAAATGGCAGAAGAAAAAAGGATTTGATAAAACGCTTTTGTTCAATTTTAAGTTTGTTTGGATTTGATGAATTGATGGAGTAACACGCGATCAAAGTTCAAAAAAAGTGACTTTTTTGGTCTTTTTTAAAAGTCACTAAATTTCAATTGTTCCGTTTGAATACAAAAAATTATCTAAAATTTTTTTTAAGGTTTAAAATGAAAGGCTATTCCTTTACAAATAATCAGGGTGTAATTTTGTGCAAATCGGACAAAAATTGTGTGTGTATTCCAAAATCAATGAAAATGGGTTATTTCCATATTTTCATGCATTCCCGTATATAGACCATTGACTATGTAATTAAATAAGGAAGTAATTCGTTAAAGGTATTTTATTGTCTTATATGTTCAATTGTACCCTAAAACAGATAAATCCAAAAGTGCTATAAAATTTAGGCTTGGACTTTTGAGGACGGTGCATATTTGTCCTTTTTTTATTTTTTTAATTATAACTTAAAAACTATACATTTTAGTCCAGTCATTTTAGGCATTTTAAACCCCAATCTGCGGATAAATTCCTAGTGAGCTGAATTTTTGTATACACTTTTATTAGGGCGTTGTAATGAAGATGTGAAAAATCGACATTGATATCATGCCGGCTAAAAAAGTTATAAAGGTCAAAAGGTCACGAAAATCCGTTTCTCACAAATATCACGCGACCTATTACTCAGAGGTCAATAGAGGTCATTATAAAAATTGTTTGTTGTGAAATTATCTACAAAAAATGACTCATGCATTTTTCTGTAAAATTAACCGTTTTCGGAGTAGAGCGCAGAGAAAGCGACTAGAAGAAGTTGGACTGTGTTTAGCTCAGTTTAAAATTATTTCTTGAGTGTTAGAAGTTATTTTAGTAGTTTCATTCTCCTGAACAGTTTTCATAATGAGTGATACATGTTTTATATGCAATGAATTGTTATCGGATGGTGATGTATAAGTAAGGCGTAGTCTAACATGATAAATTAACAATCGATCAAAATCTGCAGGAGTTTTTGGATGGTTACATCATGGATATTATGACAGGGCGATGTCTTATGATAATATTGAAGAATCTGAAGATGTTTTGAACGGATTAATACAGTTATTTAATGAATTTGAAAAGCGGTGGTCCTACTGCTCAGTTATGGGTACAATACATTGAAATGATATCAATAGCTAATGATTTCATTCGTGCTGATTGACTATGGTTTTGCGAATGCTTCCATATTTTCATGCATCTGGTCATTTCCTGTATGCTAAATCTGCACATTTATACTTGCAAGATATGATAGCTTTGAAAGAAAAAAGAGATAACCAAGACTATATAAACTTTACAAAAACATTTGCAGTAAGACGCACAGAAAAATTCAACTGTGGTACCCAGACCGACATGACTATTGAAAAAAGTTTGATGAAGTCTATAAAAACTGAAGGAGGGGTTTCTTGAGGAAGGAGTACTCATGAAAGCGTCTTATCTAAGTTGATATATGGCATGCATGCAACAAATGCAATTTGTGAAGAAATTGAAAAATTTTGCGACCTCTCATTTGATACCGCAGATCAACATATAGACTCAAGAGAGTCACGCATTGAAAGAGATAATACTGCCAATAATACTTGTAGAGTGGTTTGCTTTGCATAATTCTTTTTCAAGTTGCAATGAAGTAGTTTCTGTATCAATATGAATTGTTGGCAATAATAAAATGTTATAATGTTATAATGCCACAGAATTTGGTCTGCAGGCAATTAAAAAAATTATAGGAGTAACATTCGACAAAATTAATTTAAAACGCTCTGACAGAATTCTTCCATTATCATCAGAAAACACATCTATCATGGTTCATAACTGCAAGGTAACGATCGATCTGTTATTGCTGTTTCAACGAATTAGTTTAAATAAAAAATTTGAGGAAAATTTTTTTGAATATTTACAATATGAATTATGTCCATATCCAACAGCACTGTTTGATAATGTTAGCATGAGAAATACTCAAAAATCATGACATTGCCGTGGCCAGTAGGGTAGGTCGATTTTGGTCTTTTTTCGATTCGAGATTTCTAATAGTGCGGAAAAGTTGCCTCAGTACTTCCTGATTGCAATGCAATTTTCCGTTTTGAGATCGGACTGCATCTTCAACCCCAACTTCGGCCTTGAAATTTCGGAAATTTGCCTAAAATCGTGAAAGAGAAGAGAAAATTTAGCATCAGCATCGTTTTTGGAAGACGCTATGTGCGACGCACCAACATTGTTGTCATCTGTGTGAGTGTCTGGCTGATCTGAATGGTCACGTGTTGTAGCTGATACTTTTCTGGTAAGTTTTGATGTTGAATGATGTTTTGAAAGCTTTTCTTTACGTTCATTTCTCTTTGTAATCTTTTTTGTTTCATGTAGATCAACACTTCCAATGCGGCCAATTCTTCTGGTTCTCTGATCCAAGAGAAATGGCTGTTCAATGATAGGAACTTTCTTTTCCTTTGGACAATTGCATGAAGAAAAGAAATGCATTTACAAGCAGCGATGTCAAATAATTCTGCGGCAGAAGAGACAAAGTCGTCTCTTTTAGAGCGCAAACCTATTTGGTTCCTTAAAAACATTTGTTTAAGTGTCAGAAATTTCTTATGATATATGGTGAGTATTTGTAGAATTCTGGTGTGTGAGACTATCGGAATAGATGACTTTTTGAAAATATTTTCAACCTTTTTTGCAACTATTTCTGAAACATCTTTATTCCTAGGTTCATAATTGTGGCCTCGGAGTCGCCCTATACGAAATCTTTCAAACTGATAACACAAAAGAACATTCTGGTAATAGTCCATGGGCCGTAGAGTAAAATAATTATTCATGACCATACTGCTCAAATTTTTTGTATGTGACATTCACGTCGAGTCGGACAAATTTTGAACGTAGCCAAGTATTATGGTGGGGCGTTTTCCTTTGAAGCCATCGCAAAGTCATGAATCTTACGAGATAAATAAATTTATGACCTATATGTTACTTTATACTTTAATCAAGAGTTTTTTTAGACATAAAAAGCGTAAAACATTATGTCGGAAAAAAATATTGGGTCGTTTAGCGCGTCCGACACGCCAACTATGCCAACTTTATAAAATCAAAAAATGTATGACCTAAGAGCCAATTCTGGCAGAGTCCATGGTAAAAAATATTTAAAATCAAGTGGTAACCTTGTCGGACAATTTTCATGGGGTGGAATTGTTCTCGGACGCATTGAAGTCAAGGGTTTCGTGCAGTCAAAAAATTTGTTACCATTTTTCCGACAAAAAGGGAGGATATAAAAAATTATATTCTGTCATCAAAAATGCAATTGTCGGACAAAAATATTGGGGTAGATTCGTAGTCGGACAAAAAAACTAATTTTATGGATAACACTACTCTAAAAATTTACAAAAACTTTCACCACAGCGAATAGCGATAACATTTTCTATAGTGAAATTTTCCGTAGAATCTGAATATGCTAAAAAAATTTTAAGGTGTGAAACGTGCCAATAGTATTAGTAAGATGGCTGCTATGGCCGAAAATAGGTAAAAAAATCCATGTTTTTCACTTTTTTTTAAGCAAATTTCAACTTTGAAGTCCTATATCTAGAATTAATTATATAGGTTAGAAAAAGTTAGCCCTTCTATCTTATACAAAATTTCATTTAAAAATTTTAGGCAGGCATATATATGCCTATAAAAAGTCATAATATATGAAACTATATCAATTTATTAACATCAACGCAAAAACAATTTTTTCTTATAAAGGCAAATAATTTTTCAAATCGATTAAGACAGACCCATCAATGTCATTGATTTGTTTAAAATTTACAGGTATCATTCTATGCTCAATCTTAAAAGACCCGTAATTTTTATTTATCTCAAAAGCCCCAATTTTCAAAGTTGTCGTGATTTGAGCTTTGTATGCTAAAATTAAAAATATGAAAAAAAATTCTGAAAGGACCTTTTTTTAAATTGTCGGTATTTCCTTAATAAACAATGGATTTTCATAATTTTTTTTCAAATTCTTCATTTTCTCATGGGTTTTATGAAAAGATATCGATTAGTGCAAAATAAATTTTGCAATTTTTCGATTTGAAGAAAATGTCTATGGTTTACGATATCAACAATATTTTTCAAGGTCAGAAATTTAAGATTCAAGACGGCGGACCCAATATGGTGGATTAGGTTATTCAGTTTCTGAGATATTGGGTCCGCTGTCTTGAATTTGAAATGTCAATTCACTGATTTTTTTTATTAAGACAATTTTAGTATAACTTAGCTTAAAAGAAAATTCAAACTTAAGGTATTAACTTATATACAGCTGTGTTCAAGAAAATAGTAGTGCCACTGTGTCCTGGGTATTTTACTATATATATTAGACTGGCATTAAGAAACTGAAATTTTTTCTTTCGGCCCACCCCGGACGGAAAAGTGATTGTTACCCTAAAAAATGAGCTGTGCAAAATTTCAGCGCATAAAAATAATTTTAACCCGTGCCTCCACGAGGATTTATGTTTTTAATTTTAATTCATTTTTTGTTCAAATCCCGATTTTTTCAGTTGTTTTCAGATTCAAAATATTTCTCTGATGTAAAAATCAAAAACACCATATCCGACGTATTTTTTTAGGAGGAATCGAATGGTGACCTTGAATTTGACCTTGAACATAGCCTAAAGGGTACAGAGAACCAAAAATTGATATTTTACACGGTGACCCCCATTTTCATTTCAGATATGAAAAGAGTGAAAAATTTTACATTTGAATAAGACTTCGGTTTTTTGTTTTAAGGTCATTTCAAGGGTGCCACAAATACAATATATGCAATCGAAAATATTTTTTCTGACTCAGTCTGTCTGCAAAGTCTGCACTAAGGGAGTAAAAACGTAATAACTGAATATGTTGCGTAGCTACAGCGCCAATTCGTGATACAGTTACTCGACCGCCGAAAGTACACTGACTATACTTTTTAGCGCAGCTGCTGTGCAAAGAAGCGTAGTAGCTATTCTTCTATTCTATTCATTTAGTTTTTAAAACGAATGTCAAACGATAGGGGGGGAAGAAACCTATCGTTTGCATCTCGTAGGCACTACACTTCACGTAGGTACACACAAAAAAGCCTCCTACCACAAACTTATATGAAGGCTTAAAGAAAATTTTGATAGACCGATACTCTTTAAGTGAGAGTAAGAGACTCGACAAGATATTGTCTGACACAGAGATAGGAGACCAAAAACCATCTCAATTCTATAGGTCACTTCTCATGTTAGCTGGCTCAACAGTCGATAGCGACTTAATTTATAGAATATGGCTTCGCAAACTTCCCAAGAGCCTTATCATCGCTTTGACCGGATCTGGTTATAGAGAACTAGACAATCAGTTAAAGCTCGCGGATAATTTGTGGGAAGTTATCTCAGAATCGGAAGTCTCCGCAATTAATAATAATTCCCGTCACACGGTGAGATCTGTTCCGAATTCAGAGCTAACGATAGTAACGCAGATGTTTGCAGAAACCACATCCAAAATTTTAGAAAGTTTCAATAAACTCTCACTCGTGGTCCAAAAACTAAGAAGCGAACGATGCAACAGTTCACGTTCTAGAGATTCTAATTCCAGAGGTTTTTCAAGGCGTCGATCCCCTTCAAGAGGTGTGTCACAGCAGCGACCGGCCAACTGGGTATGTAGATACCACTTTAGATTCGGTAGGGCAGCTAGAAAATGTGAACAGCCATGCGCGTTTGTTCAAAACGACACACAACACAACCCATTAAACTAAAAGACTCCATCATTGCAACGGCTAATGGTGGAAATCAAATTACACTGACACGCCGTTTTTTATTTATGACAATGACAACAAAATTAACTTTCTGATAGACAGTGGTGCGAAAGTATCAGTACTTACAGTAAAAAATTTCAAAGCCCACAAAGAAAATTCAGATTTGGTTCTAACAGCAGCAAACGGTAGCACAATTTCTACTTACGGTAAAAAATTATTAAATATTAATTTAAAACTTCGACGCGAATTTCCATTTACATATATATTGGCAGACATTTCAAGACCCATTATAGGAGCAGATTTCCTAACGAAATATGGACTCTTGATAGACCTAAAACATAAGAAACTGATCGATCCACTAACAAATCTATCCGTTAATGCGATGCATTCACCGAAACTTCACTTCCAAAATTAATTACACTAGACAACAAGTACACGAACATACTCAAAAACTATCCATCATTAACAGCAGAACCCGATTACAACAAACCAGTTAAACACTCAACAGAATACCACATCACTACTGGTAATTGCCCTTCCCATTTTCAAGACCAAGACGCTTGAGCACAAATAAATACAAAATCGCAAAACAAGAGTTCATGTCAGCATCCCCATTATATGTCGTTCCAAAGAAAGATGCAAAAGACTGGAGACCCTGTGGCGATTATACAAGAGTAAATGCGATTACAGTCCCAGACCGTTACCCTCTACCACACATTCAAGACCTATCTATTGACCTACACAACAAAAACATATTTTCGAAATTAGACTTGGTAAAATCATACCACCAAATTCCCATGGCCATCAAAGATATACATAAGAGCGCGATAACTATACCTTTTGGAATGTTTGAGTTCTTAAGAATGCCGTTTGGTTTAAGAAACGCAGCTCAAACATTCCAGCGATTTATCAATGAGGTACTAAAAGAGTTAGATTTCATATTCGTTTACCTCGACGACATCCTAGTGGCCAGAGAAACAGAAGACGAACATTTCAGACATCTCAATTTAGTATTCGAACGATTAGACAAATATGGACTAAACATCAAACCTAATAAATGCTTTTTCGGAGTTGACAATATAAATTTCCATAGTTACAACATTTCGGCAAAAGGTATACAACCATCTTCCGATAGAATTCAATGTATTGTTAACTATCCAAAACCCGAAATAGTTAAACAAATGCAGAAATTCATCGGGATGATAAATTACTACCACAGATGTATACCGAAATTAGCACACACACTCACACACATTTATAAAATGGTAACAACAGCATCAAAAACAAAGGACAAACACTTAATATGGACAGTTGACACAACAGAAGCATTCACAACGATAAAAGAAAGTTTTACTAAAGAAGTGCTACTTAATCATTTTAATAGCAAAGCAAAACTTTCTATTATTGTGGATGCATCTAACACTGCTATCGGTGCATTCTTACAACAAGAACACAATCATCAAACAGAACCATTAGCTTTCTTTTCAAAAAAATTATCACCGTCCGAAACAAAATACAGCACGATTGATCGTGAACTTTTAGCAATTTATCTTACAATCAAACATTTTAGACATTATTTAGAAGGACGAACGTTCACAACCTACATCGATCATAAGCCACTCACTTCAGCATTTCACTCAAAAACAGAAAGAAGCCCAAGGCAAACACGACATTTAGAGTTTATCGCACAATTTACTACCGACATTAGACACATCAATGGTACGGACAACGTCGTAGCAGACGCACGATGTCAACGATCGAAGATACATAGACACACGAAAACAATCCCACACAAAATAGACATACCACACGGTCGTTTTGAACATATTCATGTTGATCTGGTAGGCCCATTACCGACATCAAATAGTTACAGATATCTGCTTACCTTAATTGATCGAAACACACGTTGGCCCGAAGCGTATCCACTTAGGGATACCAACGCTAGTACTATCGTACACACACTTCAAAAAGAGTACGTTTCACGTTTTGGAGTTCCTCTAGAAATTACTTCAGATCGAGGACCTCAATTCACATCCACAATATTTAGAAACTTTGTCAAAAATCTAGGAAGTAAGCATATCACCACTTCTGCTTATCGGGTACACGGAGTTACCACTAGTTTTTCTAGGGCTAAGGTCCTCGGTTAAAGAAGATATTAGAGCTTCACCTGCTGAAATGGTTTTTGGTCAAACTCTCAGGTTATCACAACAATTAGTAGTACACAGTAGTCAGATTTTTAATTCGTCGGATACCTTATCCAAACTTAAAAAAGTAGTTGAAAACAAACAATCGAGCATTTCGTATCACAACACCAAATTTCAACAGTATATACCTCAAGCACTCAGGCTTATAATTTTGTTTTCGTCCGTAACGACATGATTCGTAAGTCAGTGCAAGAACCTTACGATGGTCCATTCAAAGTTGTTGAGAGAACACCAAAATACTTCAAAATTTGCAAAAATAACAACAACATAACAGTCAGCATAGATAGAATTAAACCTGCTTCTATGGATACAGAAGCAGCACAGACACATACACCTACACATAAACCCACCAAAAATGTACACTTCAAATTACTAGTCAACACTACAAAATTCTTTCGGGGGGGGGGGGGCGTTAATAATGTGGTGACTTCATAACACCACATATTAATAATATTACAATAGAAACACTGTACCTAAAAAAACCTTATACTGTATGATAAAAATAAATTATGTTTAAGTCTTTAATTGTCATTGTAAAATATCAAAAATTTGTTTTAAAATTTTCTTTATTCATTCAATAAAAAATATTTCACAAGAATCATTCAAAAATTGTAAACAAAAAAATAAAATATTCTAAAATAAAATTTACTAAAAAAATTTAAACTATTTATCAACTACTTTACATCTGTCCCTCAAATTTTCCTCCTTTCACTTTATTGAGACAACATTCAGGGCAAGTTGATATGTAAGATTTTATATACCGTCTTATACGTTGGAACCAAAAATCTTTTCTTATACGTTCTAATTGTAGCAATATATTTATGGCTTATTTAATTTTATGATTTATTAACAGTGTACCTAACATTATTGTTAATTTCTCTAAGTGTTGTTTCATATTATACGATTACTGTTTCTATTTATGTATACTTTTCTAGATTGTTCTCTATAATTATATTTATCCTGTCTTACATATACTTTGACGATAACTGTTTCTAATTATGTATATTTTTCTAGATTATTCTTTATAACTATATTTATTCCTGTTTAACATATGTTTTGCTATTGTATTTATGCGGAATAGAATAAATCTTGGTCGACAAGCTTCCTTTTTGTGAAATGAAGTATCAGAATAAAGTTAATGTGAAGCCAAGCAGACGTTGTTTTATTTTTTAAAAGGTGCTTACAATCTCAGAAGTGGGATCGATAAATATAAAATCTGTCTAACAGTTCAAAAAGAAAAGTGAATAAATTTGACTAAACATTTGAAAAAAGAAAGAGTGAAAAATTTAGAAAAAAGAAAAAGGATTTTTTTTTTTTTAAGAAGAAAATATAAACTTATGTAACTATAAAGAAAAGAGAATAGAAAAAATCTATAGAGACAGAAAGTGTTTATAAAAAAAGAGTGAAAAATTTAAAAAAGAAAAGAAAAGTATCATCGGCAATGGATTCAGTTTGTAGCTCCAAATATTCGGCTGCGCAGTTGCGTCTTTGGCTTCAGCATCTTGGCCTGCCGTCAACGGGTACGTAAAGCGCGCTTTTACTCAAGCTAAACGAAGTACCAGCTAACGAAAGAGGAGAATGCCCAACAATCGATACGAGTGAACAAAATGAAAATGTAGAAAATGGTAGCGGGGAAAATGAGTGTACAGTGCAACAAAAAACAAACGAGTGTGCAGAACAACAAACAAACGAGTGTGCAGAACAACAAACAAACGAGTGCGGAGTTCAAATTGAAGCAAATGAGTGTACAGAAAATGTATTGGAAAGGAATAGTGGAAACGAATTTGAATTGTTAAAAAGAGAGCTAGAACTGATAAAGCGTGAAAAAGAATTACTTCGTAGAGAAAATGATCTACTGAAAAAAATGACCGATAAAGAAAAGGATAGAGAAACAATGAGTGTAAGCTTATGCGTGTCAAATGAGGAGGAACAATTGTGTGCAAGTTCAACTACAAACAAAGTAAACGCTTCATTCAATATATTGAAGGATATGATTCCGGACTATGATGGTAGTTTGTTTGCTGAAGTGTGGATAGCATAATTTAAAAGTATAAGCAATGTGTACAAGGTAGACGAAAATACATTGAAAGCTCTTCTAATGTGTAAGTTGAAGGGAAAAGTTCAAACATGGTTACACTCAAAAGCAAATTTTGTTTACGAAAGTGCGAATAAAATTTTAGCTGAAATGAAAGAGATATTCTGTACAAAAGAAAATAAATTCATGATGCGTCGAAAGTTTGAGGCACGCAAGTGGAAATATGGCGAACCATTTATAGACTACTATAACGAAAAAGTAGTTTTGTCTAACAAAATCGGTATTGATGACGATGAACTCATAGACCAGATGATTGAAGGCATACCAGATAGGCAGTTAAGAGTGCAGGCTAGTTTGCAGTGTTATACAAATAAATCGCAGCTACTACAAGCATTTTCAAAAATACAGCTGAAGCAACAACAACAACAACCGTATGAAATAAAAGGTGACCAGGCGAGTGGCGGCAATGAAAATAAATTTAGATGCTACTACTGTAATTCATTTGGGCATTTCGCAGCAGATTGTAAGAAGCCTAAGCGACAAATAGGTGCATGTTATGGGTGTGGAAAGTTAGACCATCGTGTTGCACCTGGTGAATGGCAACGAATATGTAAGGTATTTTAAGTTTTCTTTAGATTCTTATTGTAATAGTAATTTTTCTTTAGAATGCCTGATCGATTCCGGTAGTGCGGCCAGCTTTATAAGAAAATCAAGTATTTTAGGAAAAATGAATTTAAATAATCTTTAATGTTCTGATGTTGAGTTTTTTGGAATAAATAAGTCAAAATTAAATGTTTATGGAAAATTTAAATGCTTTGCTATTATTAATGGAAAAGATGTTGATTTGGAAATGTTGGTCGTTTCTAACGAATCGATGGCTACCGAATGTGTATTAGGCAGGGATTTTTTAAGAAACGCTAATTTTAAATTAATTTCTTGTGAAGAGAAAAAGGTTGTTGAAAATGAGATAAGTTTTGAAAAGGCTATTTTGTCTATTGATATAGGGAATTATGATGATTTCGGATTTATTGTTGGAGACAATAGGTATATAGCGAAATTAAATTAAAACTAAATGATGACAAATGTTTTAGTTGCAGTCCTAGAAGACTGTCCTATGCAGAGAAATCGGAATTGCAAAATCTGCTGGATGAATATTTGAAAAAAGGATACATAAGGCCAAGTGAATCAGAGTTTGTATCGCATATCGTTTTGTTGAGAAAGAAAACGGGAGATTTGAGAATATGCGTTGACTATCGGGTTTTGAATAAGGTGACTGCAAAAGACAGTTATCCTATTCCTTTAATTGATGATTTGTTGGATAGACTTTCTGGGAAAAAGCTCTTTAAGAAATTGGACTTGAAAAATGGATTTTTTCATGCCTTTGTACTTCCTGATTCTGTTAAATATACATCATTCGTAACACCTTTAGGCCAATTTGAATTTTTAAGGATGCCATTTGGGTTAAAAAATGCGCCATCTGTTTTTCAGAGATTTGTGAATAAGGTTTTCGCTGACATGGTTAGAGGTGAGAAGATTATAATTTACTTAGATGACATTATGATTGCAACAGTAGGTATTGACGAACATTTCGAAATTTTGAGAGAAATTTTTGATCGATTGGTTGAAAATACTCTGGAGCTGAGGCAGTATAAATGTGAATTTTTGCAGACATCGGTGAAATATTTAGGGTACACAATTGATGGAAGTGGTATTAGAGCTGATGATAAGGGACTACAGGCAATAAATAATTTCTCGGTACCGGATAAACAGCATGCGGTACAGAGTTTTTTAGGCTTGTGCTCGTATTTTAGGAGATTCGTTAAAAATTTTTCACTTATTGCGAAACCACTGAATGATCTGACAAAAAAAGATAGAAAGTTTATGTTTAGTGAGGTCGAGTTGAAGGTTTTTGAGTTGCTTAAGGAAAAGTTGATGGAGTCACCGATACTTGCATTATATGATCCTAAAGATGAGACTGAACTTCATTGTGATGCGAGCTCAATTGGTTTTGGGGCAGTATTGCTACAGAAAAAGATTGATGGAAAGTTCCATCCATTTTTTTATTTTTCTAAAAGAACGACGGATACGGAATCGAAGTATCATAGCTTTGAACTCGAAACGTTGGCCATAATTTATGCACTGAAGCGATTCCGTATATATCTGCAAGGAAACTTAAAATAGTGACTGATTGTAATTCTCTCACCATGACGTTGAACAGAAAGGAGCTAAATCCAAGGATCGCACGATGGGCTTTGGATCTCCAGAATTATGATTATGAGTTAGAACATAGGTCGGGGAAGCGAATGCTACATGTCGATGCGTTGAGTAGGAGTACTTGTAGGATCAGGAGAGTTGTCCTAACCGCAAGAACTTTACCGAAATAGCAAAAGAAATCTACGGGCAACGAGTGTGCAGAAAAAATCAAATCAAAAAACAATTAAAAATAATCAAGGCGACGTCTTTCATTTAAAGGTCAATCGTAGACTAATTTATTTAGTTTGCCAAATAATGCTAACAAAACTAGTTCTTACAAAATTAGAATATAGCATAAAGCATAAGAGACAAAAATGAGAGTTATGCATATGTGCATTAGTGAGACAATTGTTAACAGTTTATTTTGTTATGTACTTATGCATATGAATTTACATGTAAGAAAAAACAGTACTAAAATAAAGTGTTTGTTTATGTAAATGCATATAAAAAAATGAGTGCATTCAAAGCATAAAGAAAATAAGTAAATTTAAACGCTAAGTACAGCGGTTCCCAATCGGTGACCCAACATCCCGGCCCCGTTGAAAGGATATACTTTCAAGCAGGTAGGACTGCAAGTTTCTGCATAGGGCGCCGAATAATTCCTCTCGAAGTTCGGACATCAACGACTCTGATGCGTGAATCTCTGCCTGGTATACAATTGATGACACGGCCTAACTGCCAGCGCTGTGGGGGCACATTGTCTTCATGGATAACGACCATAGTGTCATTTTTTAAGTTAGGTTGATCATTCGTCCATTTCGAACGTATTTGAAGTTCATTGATGTAGTCATGAGCCCATCGTTTCCAAAAATGTTCCTTGATGCCGCTAACAAGAGACCATTTTTGAAGATGATCGATGTCAGAAGTTGCGGTACGCTCTGGTAACGATTTTAGCGAACTACCAATGATGAAGTGGGCTGGAGTCAATGCTTCAAAATCGCTTGGGTCAGGCGAAAGTGGCGATATAGGACGAGAGTTGAGAATCGATTCGATTTCGACCAAAACGGTGGTCAATTCTTCATATGTTAGTCTTGCGTTCATGAGACTGCGATTGAGATGACCTTTGGCCGATTTCACAGCGGCCAAATTCCACCAAAGTGAGGAGCCCTTGGAGGAATAAAGTGAAAATTAATAAATTAATTAGAGCAATACTTAGTGATTGTAGCTTGATGCTCCTTTTTGAAGAGAAACGCCTTCAGCTCAGTGAGCTTGTTGCAAGCGCCAACGAAATTTGTTGCGTTGTCGCCAAAGATATCTGATGGCAAGCGTCTCCTGCCGATCAGCCGCTTAAGTGCTGCTAAGAAGGCATCAGTGGACAAATCTGATACGACTTCGATGAGAACCGCTTTCGTAGCCAAACAAATGAAAATGGGGATGTAAGTTTTATATGGCGTCTTACCTCTCAACAGGCAAATTCCCCATCATTTGTTGCAACAATTTGGGCTTGTACCGAACACAGTGGATACAATTATTGACTACGCGCCGAGCAATATCTCGCGCGTTCACAATCCAAAATTCCAAGCGAATGAGAGCTATCAACGCTTTGGGTCCTGCGTGATAATTCTTGAGATGTAAATGACGAACGTAGCCATAGACGAATTTAGATTTAGCTGGGAGCAAAATGGGATGTTTGCGGCTCTCTGATAGATATGATAAGTCGAGCCATCCACCAACTTTTAGTAGATTGAATCCTCCAGTGACGTCAAAAAATGGGTTTAAGAATTTTAGCGTGCCTTTTATTGCCAAATTTTTCTTAAGTGAATGAATTTCTTCAGCGAAGTTCTGTTGTTGTATATTCCATACAATGCAATTTTGCGCATGCTGCAATTCTTGAGAGGAAAGGGAAGCTGCCACAGAGTCGCTATTTAGGTCTTTGTTGAGTCTGCGATAGAAACGAAACATCCAAGCGATGACACGTACACTGCGCATGTGAGAGCTGTACTTTTCAATAGTATCAGGAATATAGTTATTTAAAACTGATATTTTGAATGCTGACTTCCGCTTTTCTTTGTTGATTTCATTCATATCTAAATTGTCGCATTTATTTTTCGGCCAATTGTGCATGTCTTCGGTTAAAAACGAAGGGCCTGTGTACCATATTGAATTGCGAAGCTCTTCCACTGTGCTGCCTCTAGAAACAATGTCAGCTGGATTACTTTGCGTTGGGACATGCCTCCAATGGATATCAGTTGTGAGATCTTGAATCTCGGACACTCTGTTTCCAACGAAGGTAGATAGCGTAGCTGAATGAACCCTGAGCCAGTGTAGCACAATTTGCGAATCTGTCCAAAGATATACATCAATATCATTATTTGCGAAAATTACCTTTATTTTGTTGTAGAGTCTGGAGAGAAGCAGAGCGCCGCATAATTCAAGTTTTGGTAGTGATTGGTTTTTGGTCGGTGCAACTCGTGCTTTGCTGTAAGAAGACGAACACAAATTTTGCCCGAGGTGTTAATCACACGAGTGTAAATGCAAAAGCCGTAGGCGCGAATGTAAGAATCACAAAATCCATGTATCTGAATGAATTGTGCATTCGATGAAAAACAATATCTTGGAATGGAGATAAGCGAGAGTGATGATAAGTTTTTTAGAAAATTATCCCATGCCAAGTGCAAATTTTGCGGTACTGATTCGTCCCAGTCTAATTTGAGCAACCATAGTTCTTGTAATATTATTTTAGCCATAATCACAACTGGTGCTAAGAGTCCAAGAGGATCAAATAATGATGAGGCAATCGAAAGAATAGTGCGTTTTGTAACGCGGCTGTTTTTATTTTGCTTTGGTTCAAAAGAAAATAAAAATGAATCACTTTTCTGGTCCCATTTTAGTCCTAATGCACTTGTGAGTGCTGCATCTTCAATATCTAAATTTTTAATCGTATTATCATCTCTGTAATCTGGATGATTCGAGTGCCACTTTGCTAATTCAAAACAGCCTAGTTTCAACAATTTTGTCACCTCATATTTTATCTGAGATAATTCACTGAGTGAATTTGCACCACATAAAAGGTCGTCAACATAAAATGACGATTTTACGACATCTGAGCCAATTGAAAAATCTGAAGCATATTGATCTGCCAAATAAAATAGACTTCGCACGGCAAGATATGGCGCAGCAGCCATCCCATACGTCACGGTATTGAGCTGGTATGTGACAATTTCTTGATCTGGTGAATTTCTCCATAAAATATATTGATACTTGCGATCTTTTGGTTCGACAAGTACCTGCCTGTACATTTTAACGATGTCAGCAGTGACGGCATAGCGATAGAGACGAAAACGTAAAAGCAAAATAAATAATTCGCTCTGAAGAGTAGGACCAACCATTTGAATATCATTAAGAGATTTTTGTGAAGTGGTTCGACACGAAGCGTCAAAGACAACTCTTAATTTAGTTGAAGTGCTAGTTGGTTTAAGCACACAATGATGTGGGATATAAAAGTGAGGCTCTTTCAACTTTGGGTTTTTTACCAAACTCATATGGCCCAAATGCTCATATTCATTCATAAAGGCAACATATTGCGCTTTAAGTTCGGGTGAGCGTGATAAACGACGTTCTTACGCTACAAACCTCTGCAATGCTATAGCGTGAGAATGACCAAGACAAGTTGGATCATCTTTAAAAGGCAATTTGACGACAATCCTGCCATCAGGATTTCTTGAGACTGCTTCAGTGTACACGAGTTCACAACTGTGCTGCTCACGGGTCCACACTTCCGCCGTGGCTGAAACTTCATCAAGTTTCCACAAACGCTCTAACTTTTCATCTATAGAGTCATGAGAAGTGAGCAAACATGTAGATATTTGTGTGTTGAGTGGCCTTTGATATCGACCTGAAACCACCCAACCTAGCAATGTTTTTTGCAAAACAGGTAATTTTTCGCCAAGACGAATTTGGCCAACAGAAAGAATATTGAAGAAACTTTCTGTGCCTAAAAGCAAATCGATACGTTTTGATTTGTGAAATTGTTCATCAGCGAGCTCAGCGCTCGGTGGCAAATTCCATGACGAGACATCAATTTCAGCTTCTGGCTGATATGCGATATGTGACGTCACACAAAATGAAAGTGGAATTTCAAAATTGTTTAAGCGAGACTTAATAGTTGTTGAAGCTTTATATTTAATATTTGTAAACGAATTTCCAACGCTATGAATTTCGATATTATGTTTGCCACGAGGCAATTGCAATTTTTGAGAAAACTCGTCGGTAATAAAATTAACCTGCGAGCACGAATCTAACAAAGCTCTGCCAAGTTTATAGCAACCTGAAGCATCCTGAACCAAAACCATAGCAGTGGCGAGAATCACATTATCTGTGGACGAATTTTCCATGTGCGTATGAGCTGCAGCCTCTCTTGAAGTACAGGGCAATGATGACGATGTTGTCGTTGATGACAACTGAGGTGCAGGTGACCGCGCTGGTGTATAGCTAGGAATAGAAATATTGTCGGCAGTGCTGACGAGATTAGTTTTATGCAATAAGCTGTGATGTTGACGCGAACAGGTCCAACATCTATGTGCAGAGGAGCAATTTGAAAGTTGATGCCCTTTGGAGAGACAATTAATGCAAAGACCAAGTTTCTTTACATTTTCAAAACGACGGACAACTTCAAGCGACTTAAATCGATCACAATTATTGATCTTATGATTTGTGCTTGAGCAAAAGGAGCATACTGGATTCGAGCAAGCAAACGAATAGCCTCTATTTTGATTTCTATTTGGTTGTGGTTTTTTAGAAATTTTATCAATTTTAGGCTCAACGAAATTAGCACCCTCAATTGATTCAAGATACTGACAATGTCTCTCTAAAATCATTCTACAACTGTTCCAAGTTGGCAACTCTTTAAATTCTAGTGACTGCTTCCACTTTTTATTAGATTCCTCATCAGCTTTTTGCAAAACCAAATAAATTAACATGGCTTGAGAAATTTCTTTTTCCGAACCTAACGACAGCAGTGAACCATATAGAGCCGAAGCGTTATCGACAAGACTTCGTAGCTGACTACCACTAGGTTTAGAAATTGCAGGCAAATCAAAAAGCGATGTAATATTTTCGAGGAAAATTAAAGTTGTGTTGTCGTAGCGTTCCTTAAGCCTTTCCAAAGCTTTAGGGTAATTTTCATTTGTTATTTGGAAAGCTTTAACAGTTTCCAATGCTGGGCCTTGGAGACAATTGAGAAGATGATTGAATTTTTCTATGTTAGATAAATTCAATTCGCGATCAATAATTTGCGTAAAAGAGACAATGAAATTTTTATAAGCTGAATATTTCCCATTAAATGTTGGCAGTTTTAACTGTGGTAATTTAGAATGCGGCATAGGCATGAAACAGGTGACATCCGACATTGAGGCGTTGTGTACATCGTCTCCTAATCTCAATTGAATAGCTAATTTTGTGGTAATGTAGAGCTCTTCAATGTCAGAGCGACAAGAATCATCTGTATCAATTTTTTCAATGCTCGTTTGCACAGTGAGAATTTGCTTGAAATACGATTCAAGTATGCCTAAGCGACATTTGAGTTCGGCTGAGGAAAGAGTTTTCCCTTCCCCTTTACCACTGCTTTCGACGATATTTTTCTTTGTATTAGCTCTCTGCTGCTTAAGCTCTTCGATGGTCATTGTGACCGACATTGCTAATTGTTCAACAATATGAAAACGAAGTGAATTCGGCGATAGAAGAAGCGAGGTTCAATTAGCAAATTTACAAATGTGTTAGAATAAGAGCGCAAGAGTAGCTGCAGCTATGATTGCAGTAAACGATAGCAACAGCAGACGACAATGCTCACGCACGATAGGCGAGCAAGTCAAAGACAAAAGTATTGAGCAGCAGTGTGAAACAGTTGCGACGGCAAGAGCGAAGGCGACGACAAATGGCAAAAAACGCAGTAAGATGCGCCGAAAATGCAAGCAGCGGCAGCGGCTGCGATTGCTGCAGCTTAAACGATGCGATGCTAGCAGCGAAAATGTAGCAATTTTGCGTGTTGCTACGCAAGCACGATAGCGGGATTTTTGGGACAGCGGGATCTTACCAAGTTGATACAGTTTACGAAACTGTATTTTACATATATTTTTAGCGATGTTTCTGGTACTCCCTTAACAGGCGATTTTACAGCCAAGTCCCACGACGAGATGAAAATGCTTATGAGTCCAACGACGAACCAGGAAATAAGACAGGCACAATAACTATTTATGTTAGTTTTTGAACTGGAACCTCTTTTTTTTTTACGCGACGCGAATGCCACGAATTTTTCCACAAATTTATTTTAAAAATATTTTTAAATGTCTTTATTGAATTTAAACACTCGTGCCCCACGTTGGGCGCCAAAAATGTAGGATCAGGAGAGTTTTCCTAACCGCAAGAACTTTACCGAAATAGCAAAAGAAATCTACGGGCAACGAGTGTGCAGAAAAAATCAAATCAAAAAAACAATTAAAAATAATCAAGGCGACGTCTTTCATTTAAAGGTCAATCGTAGACTAATTTATTTAGTTTGCCAAAACTCTAATGCTTACAAAACTAGTTCTTACAAAATTAGAATATAGCATAAAGCATAAGAGACAAAAATGAGAGTTATGCATATGTGCATTAGTGAGACAATTGTTAACAGTTAATTTTGTTATGTACTTATGCGTATGAATTTACATGTAAGAAAAAACAGTACTAAAATAAAGTGTTTGTTTATGTAAATGCATATAAAAAAATGAGTGCATTCAAAGTATAAAGAAAATAAGTAAATTTAAACGCTAAGTACAGCGGTTCCCAATCGGTGACCCAACAGTACTAACATAATGATAGTTGAGTCAAATACATTTGAGGAGAATTTGATAATTTGTCAAAATAGGGATAAGAATTTGCGATTAATGAAAGATAAGCTTCAAGTAAGCGAGCATAGTCTGTATGAAATGAGAAATGGTGTGCTGTACAGAAAGACAAATATTGGTAATTTGCTGTTTTACTTTCCTGAGGACATGGAGGAACATATTTTATACAAGTATCACAACGAAATGGGACACATAGGTATTGATAAAATGACGGAACTCATCCTGAAAAGTTATTGGTTTCCGAAGGTCAGAGCAAAAGTGGCTGCGCATATAGAAAATTGTATAAATTCTATTGTGTATTCTCACAAAAGTGGTAAAGAAGAGGGTTTTTTGCATAGTATACCTAAGTCAAATGAACCTTTTGATGCTAACTACTAAAGCGAAGGAAGCTATTTTGACGTTGAGGGATTATTTTAGATCTTATAGTCGTCCGAAATGTGTAATAAGTGATCGGGGAACTTGCTTTACGTCAAAGCACTTTGCGGAATTTTTGAAGGAGAATAATGTTGTTCATATTTTAATAGCTACTGGCTCGCCCCAGGCGAATGGGCAAGTAGAAAGAGTAAACAGATCGATAGGCCCGATGTTAGCGAAGTTGGTGGATCCTGAAAAGGGAATATTTTGGGATACCGTACTTGATTGTTTAAATAACACTGTACATAGGTCAATTGGTGAACATCCTAGTGTAATGTTATTTGGTACGGGACAGAAAGGGAAAGTAGTTGATTTATTGAGGGAATGTCTGGTTGATGCAAACGGTATTCAACGTGATGATCATAGTCCGATAAGGTTAAGGGCCAGTAAAAACAAAATATACTACAAAGCTACAACGAAGAATATGTTAATAAACGCAGAAAAGCGCCTATGATATATAAGGATGGTGACTACGTAATGGTGAAAAAAATTGATTCTACGGCCGGTGTGTCCCGAAAATTGATTCCGAAATATAAGGGTGCTTATAAAATATCAAAAGTGTTACGAAACGATCGTTATTTACTCGAGGATGTTGAAGGGTTCCAACAATCGCGCACGCCCTATAAAGGCGTTTGGGCCGTTTCGAATATACGTCCTTGGCTTAGAGGACGTGAAGAGTTACGTAAATAATGTGAGATCAGGGGATTAACAGTGTACCTAACATTATTGTTAATTTCTCTAAGTGTTGTTTCATATTATACGATAACTGTTTCTATTTATGTATACTTTTCTAGATTGTTCTCTATAATTATATTTATCCCTGTCTTACATATACTTTGACGATAACTGTTTCTAATTAACTACTCGACAAAAAAAAATTGCGGCAAATAAAAACCACTATTCCTGTATGGAAATTTCCCGCTGAATCCGAAAATCATAGTGGTTTTGCCAGATCAGGTCTGGTTTTTGAGATAAAGGGCAAAAACCAAAATCATGCACTGTCACGGGAGGTAACGCCATATAGGCTCGATTAAAAACGTTATTTTACATAATATTTATTCCAAATCTTTTTGTTTCTTAAAAGTAGAGATCACGAAAAAAATTTTGGAGTAATATATGTCACAACAGCACCACTAGTTTGGTCACTACGGCTAAAAACAGGTCAACAAAAATGCTATTTTTCAAAAAAATTTCAACTTTGGCACCTTATAACTCGAAAAAAATCTATTGAACTCAAAAAGTTAGCTATCCTCTTGTAGTATGTTGAAATCTAAAAATTTTAAATATACTATTTTAATTTTTGGCTTCATTTCATCTAAGTTATGTTAAAAAAACTAAATGTAAAAGTCAATTTCATACATTTTTGTTTATAATAATTTTTTTTTTCAAATAAATTTCAAATAAATTTTAATAAAATGTCAACTGTTTTAATAAAAATGTATGAAATTGAATCATACATTGTTTTAGTTTTTTTAAAATAACTTACATGAAATGAAACTAAAATATAAACTTATTATACTTAAAATTTTTATATTTCAACATACTACAAGATAGGATAGCTAACTTTTTGAGTTCAAAAGATTTTTTTCGAGTTATAAGGTGCCAAAGTTGAAATTTATTTAACCCTAGGAGGTTCAACCAGGTCTGTGCAGACCTTTTGCATATAAATGTGTGTATAACTTTTTTTTTTGCGTGTTAGAGACGAATCCGTCCATGACTTCCTAAAAGCGGTTACGGAGAGCCCAATGATCACAAAATCGGACGGCTTATCTGTCTGTGTTCGGTTTTATTCGTGTATACAAACGAAATGGTTCATACGTACCAACCAGGTCTGTGCAGACCTATGTATATAAATGTGTGTATAACTTTTTTGTTCTGCTTGTTAGAGCAGAATCCATCCATGACTTCCTAGAAGAGGATACGGAGAACTTAAAGAGCACAAAATCAGACCGCTTATGTGCTTATGTTCGGTTTTATTCGTGTTTACAAACGAAGTGGGTCATGTTTAAAAACGAAATGGTTCATACGTACCAACCAGGTCTGTACAGACCTTTAAATATAAATGTGTGCATTGTTTTGCGTGTTAGAGACGAATCCGTTCATGACTTCCTATAAGCGGCGACGGAGAACCTATTTTTCTGAGGTTTTAGCACATTTACCCATACTTTCAGTACACCTGCCTATACAAGTCCCACATAGGTCTGCACAGACCTAGTTGTACCTGTTAGCGACAAAAAATCCCCGAACCTCCTAGGGTTAAAAAATTGCAAAAAATAGCATTTTTGTTGACCAGTTTTTAGCCGTAGTGACCAAACTAGTGGTGCTGTTGTGACATATATTACTCCAAAATTTTTGTCGTTATCTCTACTTTTAGGAAGCAAAAAGATTTGGAATAAGTATTATGTAAAATAACGTTTTTAATCGAGCCTATATGGCGTTACCTCCCGGGACAGTGCATGTTTTTGTTTTTTGCCCTTTATCTCAAAAACCAGACCTGATCCAGCAAAACCACTATGATTTTCGGATTCAGCGGAAAATTTTCCTATAGGAATGGTGGTTTTTATTTGCCGCAATAATATTTAGCAAAAATTTGTCGAGTAGTGTTATGTATATTCTTCTAGATTATTCTTTATAACTATATTTATCCCTGTTTAACATATGTTTTGCTATTGTATTTATGCGGAATAGAATAAATCTTGGTCGACAAGCTTCCTTTTTGTGAAATGAAGTATCAGAATAAAGTAACCGTGGAGCCAAGCAGACGTTGTTGGTGCTTACATAATGTTTTCTCTAGCCCAAAGTGTCCTGCGTCATCATGCGTTATCGATTTCGTTATCCGCCATCTAATATCTCGTGGCATCACTAGTCTCAAATCATTTCCTATTTTACCATACAACCGTCCATTATGTAATTTATAGTCATTCTTAGCCTGCCTCGACATTTCGGAGTCGCACCTTTGCATTACTTTAACTATTTCACGTAGTTGCACGTTTTGTAACTGCATTACGAATATCCATTCGTGATTTTCATCTATTGATACGCTTAAAATATTGTCTGCTACTGTTTTAGGGTCGTTCGGTTTCAAAGCAGGAGCTCTGCTCAAAGCGTCAACGTGTGCCATCTTAGAACCTGCTCTGTATTTCATTTCGGACTCATTGCACTGTCGACTATAGAAAAATACCGGTTTCAAGCCCTCTGGTTCACATTGCAATAGTATGCTTGACAAACCAATACTACTTGCATCCGTGTGTACCTCATGTCGCTAATTTTGATCGTAGAGTACTAAAATTCGTTTTCGTGAAATTGACGCTTTTAATGCTACAAGAGCAATTTCGTTTTCTTCTTTCCAATCAAATTCATTCCCTTTTGTAAGAAGTACCGTTAATGGTATCGCTATTTCACTGTATCTTTCAATAAATTTACGAACGAAACCAGTCAACCCCAGGAATTGTCCCACCTCGGTTACATTTGTCAGCCTAGGAAATTTTTCAATACATACAGTCTTTTCTTTACCTGGACATATGCCTTCTGAGCTCACTGTATGGCCTAGAAATTTTACTACGCTGGCCATAAACTCACATTTAGATGTTCTTAAGGTCAAACTTCCCTGCTTTACTGCTTTCAAAAATTCTTGTAGAATCTGCAAGCCTTCATCCACTGTACCTGAGGCGATAATTACTTCGTCGACATAGCTTATAACGTGTTTGCGACTCTTTAAAGTAGATATCATGAGTACTACCATTTCTCGAAAATACATCGGCGCGTTAATTAATCCAAATGGCATAACATTATGCTCAAACAGTCCCTCATAGGTCAGGAACGCTATAAGCTGCTTGCTATCTTCATCAATGTGAATTTGGTAATAGACTGCTGTCATGTCCAGGGTAGTGAAGTAATTACCTCCAGCCAACTTTGAAAGTTGTTCCTCAACCACCGGCATAGGAAAGTGTTTCTTCAGCGTAACAGAATTCAGCACACGATAATCGATGCACATACGACTCTCTCCATTCGATTTCGTAACCTAAACAACTGATGCTGCATGCGGTGATGTACTCGGTCTTATAATGTTGTTGTCTAATAGATTATTGATGATTGTTGATAACTTATTTTGCTGAGCAAAAGGAACCTGATAACGTTTTCCTACAATTGGAATTTTGCTTGTCACTTCGATTTTTATTGTTGTAGTTTTGCATCTCCCCAATGATGAAATGTCTTCTGCAAAAAATTCAGGATATTTGTCGAGAACCGAATAAATGTTCTGTCGGTGATTCTCCTTTAATTCACTGTTGATCCTGCATGCATTCTGCATACTTTTTTTCACCGTTATTTTCGTAATAACATTTTATCATAGGAAATATATAAAAACATTGTAAGCACATATAGATAATCGCTGACAAAGTCAAGCAAACAAAACATTCAAAACCCACAGAAGTACAGTCAGTGAAATAGCTATATTTGCGTACAATGTTTTTATATATTTCCCATGATAAAATGATATTACGAAAATAACTGTGAAAAAAAAAGTATGCAGAATGCAAGCAGGATTTTCAGAAAGTAATTTGGAATATTGCTGTTGTTATTTGCTTTGAAAATAGTACCGTAGAGTGGCTTGGCAATGATGGAAAAAAAAAATTGACCTCAAATGTGGGTTAACAGGCATTAAACTCATGTCATTTCTTTATCATATTAATACAAATCCACAGTAAAATTTTAAGCGAATAAAAAATTGAGGGTTTTTGAGAAAATCAGCCTTGTTTTTTTTCATAAAAAGCGCTATAACTCCGCCAATTTTCAACAATTTTCAAAATTTCTTAAAGATTCTGACAGAGAATCAGAAGTTCTATTAGAATCAAAAGTAATAAGTTAATTATTTTGATTTGGATGAAAATGCGACTATTTTGAAACAATTTTCAAAGATTTTTCAAGCTCTGACACTAAAACATTAAATGAGCATAACTTCGTAAAAAATAATTTTCAATCATCTCGGGGAACGGTATATTTCCTTAATTACTTTGAAAAACAACATATTTAATCGGCACCAATTCCGCAATTTGAAGTCACTCCGACTGCATGGTTTGAGATGGATTTGGTCTATATATATATTTATGCATTATAAAAATGCATACACATATGTAGTGACTTAATACCAACTCACATAAACAACAGCACATAAACACTATAAATAAAACGAACTGATAATATTTACTGTAAAATTTTAAGAATTAAAAATTTTGTTTTTATGTAAGAAAACTAAAATTCAAATTAAAAAGAATCTTCAAAAAAATTCAAAAATGTAAAATTGTTAAAATATAAAGTTTAAAAATTTAAAAATCAGAAATAAAATAATATATAATAAATAGACTAGGCTCTATACATATATAACATTTACACTGAATTACATAGTAGTAGTAGAATCATATTTTTAAGGTTCTAACGACTCTGCTGAATTTTTTAGATTTTTTCTATCTGACGAGTCTTCGATTCATCATGTGTCTGACAAATCAGAGTTTTTAAGGAGATTAATTGGGGAGAAGTACTGCAATGACTGTATAGTAAAATGAATGAAACACCCTTTTAGAATTATTGTGTGGCCTGTCAGCAGCAGACAAGGTATTGACCGATTGTAACTTTTAGAGGACAAAACAAGACAAGATCAATTTATTACGGTCTTAGACACAAATAGGCTTCCCCAAGTTGAGGAATAGTGACTTTTTGGGAACAATTCAGACCTGCAAACCTTTGGGAGCTGCTAAAAAGAAAAATTTCCAGGAATCTCATGACCAAAAAGTGACAATTCATGAAGTGTTTAATAGAACTGTGGCCCAGAAGAAAAGAAATAGAAAAAAATTGGTTGGAATGCACATAAAGTATGTCTGAAAGAGCTAAAGAGATGATTGCTGCAAAAGGCGGTTTAACAACATTTTTGGCATATTTCTCTACAATTATTTTTAGTTCTATAAATACTAACAGGAACACCTAATTTGTATTTTTATTTTATCAATAAGACCCCTCAGAAACAGGTAAATAAAGATATTTGGACATTTTTTTTACTTTCATGCTTTTATCATGGTGCAAGTTGAAAAAATGTGTTTTTCACGTAGTGGCTCTATTAATATGATCACCCACTGTAACTTTCGCTCATAAGCCCAACCACACGCTTACACCACTATTCACAAATACCAAAGACAAAACTGAAAAGCAACACCAACATAACATTGTATATGACATTAAATGCAACGGCAAAGAAGGAGAACCTTGCAACGCTATATAGGTATATATAGGAACGACGAAACGAATGCTGGAAACCCGCATCGGCGAACACAAAACAGACGCCAGAAACAAAAAACAGAGCACTAGCGAAACATTTAACAGAAAAACATCATAAAGTGGACTTCGAAAACACCACAATACTAGACAGGGAAAAAAAAAGAAATGTTAAGCCTTAGAATCAGACAAAAACAAAAAACAGCTGTTAAAAGAAGATCACGACAACATAAGTTCTTGTTACAGTATCGTTTTATAAAGTATAATTGTTGTGCTCATCAGTTTTTAAATTTTTAAATGTTTAATGTTCAAATTAACTACATATTATATTTTAAAATAAATGTATAATGCCTAAAGTTTTGTAAAGTGCAAGTGCTTGACGAATGGTGTTTGAATCATAATTTCAATTTTTAATAAATTTTCATTTTAGTTTTTTCGAAAATAAATCCCCTGAGGAAGCCTAAATCCCATAGGCGAAACGTCGGGAAAATGTTATAAAGACTTTGTTTTTATTTTTGCATTGAACAAAAGTGACCTAATAAGCCCAACAAAAAGAATTTTTATTAAAAATCGCGCGCGCTCTTTTTCCCCAATACATCCTTATATTTCAACAAATTATGAATTTATATAACAACTAGATGACCCGGTGAACCTTGTACCACCTAAAATTGATCTCTATCCCTAATCCAGCCGTTTAGTTGCAGTATAGATAAATAACCTAGATACCGACTGCAGCGCTTTGTGAAAATTCTATTTTTAAAATATGTTTGTATGAGGGCCACCCTAAATATGTATCCTACATAAAATAGCTTAATATAAAAGACACCTGGTGTAAGTTCCATGTGAATCGATTTAGTGGTCTTTGTGAAAAGGCTATTTTAAAAATATTTTTGTATAAGGGCCACCCTAAATAAAAGTCTTATAACCTAAGCCATGCCTCTTAATATAAAAGATACGTGGTGTACTTTCCATGTGAATCGTTTGACCGGTCTTTGTGAAAATGATATTTTAAAAATATGTCTGTATGAGCGCCACCCTAAATATCCACCCTATGCAAAAATTACGTGGTCTCTGTGAAAATGCTATTTTTAAAATATTTTTGTATTAAATGCATCTTAAATTAAAGTTTTATAACCTTAGCTATTCCACCTAATATAAAAGACACGTGGTGTAAAATTCATGTGAATCGATTAAGTAGCCTTTGTGAAAATGCTATTTTTAAAATATTTTTGTATGAGGGCCACCCTAAATTGCCCATATAGGGGTATGATTTGTAAATCTAAACCATACAGGGAGCCACTCAAACGCATACGAAAAAATTCATTCAAATCGGTCCAACCGTTTAGGAGGAGTTCAGTTACATACACACGTACAGTAGAATTATATATATAAAGATATTAGCATTATAAAACTTAAGATTTTATTCATAAAAAATTTGTCCAACATCAGTATCAGAGAACGGCACGAGTGCCTATTTTTGTGACTGTAAGTATACTCACCTTAAAAGCGATTGCGGTGTGATCGCAACCGCATACTTTTTTGTCTATGCAGTCTATATACCCATAAAGATTTTTGTATTGCTATGACTGAATTACTTTTAAACTCAAGTGAGATGTATGCGGTTTCTGCTTTACTTTTCATCACACATTCTTTTTGTCATTTTCGGCAGACGTATTCATACTTCGCGCGAACAACAAAAATAATGCATGTACAAGAAATTATCAGAATACACTGTCGAAAGCAATGTGATGATTAGCGAAGCAAAGATCAAGTACCGAAAACACCGCATATGCAAATAGATAGATAGAAAAATTTCGAAAATTTGGCAATTTGTCTGATAAGGGACTTAGAAAAATCGTTTTCACTTAGAAAATCTATAAGGGACTTTTGCTTCGTGGGCCCACTTTTTTGCTCAAATGTGAAACAGGCCCCAAACTTTTGCTTCGTGGCCCCAATGGTGCATTTTTCCTCGCCGTTTTCCTCGCCGCCAATGTTTCTACTTGCCCCTCGCCACCGAACAAAGACTTGGAAATTTCAGGTCGCTAGATTTTAAGAGACTTGTAAAATTTTGGGACTTTGGTGCGAGGGCCAGTGGCATGCCACGTTTTGGGGCAGATTGAGTTGAAACTTGGTGTGAAGGTACAAGTAGGCATGGGACCGACACAGCCTTGGACGCAATCTGCCACGCCCAGAATTCGACCACTTTTTGGGGCAGCAGTGAACTTGTTTGACTTTGGTCACGATAAGTTCACCGCAAGCCGAACTTGAGTGTAAGTATTTCGGCCACCGCGATTTAAGTGATCGTGCAGAGCACACATAAAACCAAAATATGCAAAAAAAAAGATTACCCAAGTGTCAATGTGTCGCAAAAATTTGGTGGTGGTTTTTACTCTCACAAACTATTTGCAGTCGCTCTCTGCATGAGTACAAAAGTGAGTAAAGACAAGAGCGAAAGGTATTGGCGTAATCGCATTAAGATAGGTACAAAAAAGACATGGGTGCAAACAACACCGCATCATATTTTTGCGTTGTTTTTGGATATTTGGATATGAAAAATACCAAGTATGTATGGAGTATACTTATGGTTGCGGTGCACCGCTGCAGTTCTCTGATCAGTATGTTAACAAAGCTGGTGCTGGACATAATATAGTGAATTGCGGCCAAAGGCCGCCGTAAAGCCGGTATTGGATTTATTGAAGGATATAAATCCTGAGCACCCTAACTGTTATGTGAAATTACTGCGGCTAGCGAAGCCGGTGTTGGATATTTATTTAGTCTACGGATTATAAATCTTACAGACATTCAACTTAATCTAGTAATAATCTTTATATATATAATTCTACTGTACGTGTGTATCTAACAGAACTCCTCCTAAACGGCTGGTCCGATTTGAATGAATTTTTTTGTATGCGTTTGGGTGGCGCCCTGGATGGTTTAGATTCACAAGTCATACCCCTATATGGGCAATTTAGGGTGGCCCTCATACAAAAATATTTTAAAAATAGCATTTTCACAAAGACTACTTAATCGATTCACATAGAATTTACACCAGGTGGCTTTTATAGTAAGAGGCATATTTTAAGTTACAAAACTTTTGCTTAGGGTGGATATTTAGGGTGGCCCTCATACAAACATATTTTTAAAAAATCATTTCCACAAAGCTGGGTCAAACGATTCACATTGACTGTACACCACGTATCTTTTATATTAAGAGGCATGGCTTAGCTTATAAGACTTTTATTTAGGGTGGCCCTTATACAAAAATATTTTTAAAATAGCCTTTTCACAAAGATCACTGAATCGATTCACATGGAATTTACACCAAGTGTCTTTTATATTAAGCAATTTTATGTAGGCTGCATATTTAGGGTGGCCCTCATACAAACATATTTTAAAAATAGCTTTTTCACAAAGACCACTTAATCGAATCACATGGAATTTACACCACGTGGCTTTTATAGTAAGCATAACTTAAGTTACAAAACTTTTGCTTAGGGTGCATATTTAGGGTGGTCCTCATACAAAAATATTGTTAAAATATAATTTTTACGAAGAACGGCCAATCATACAAACATATACATCTTCTTTATACGTATATAATTATACTTTATATGTATATAATTCTACTGTACGTGTGTATGTCCGATTTGAATGAATTTTTTTGTATGCGTGCGCCCTGGATGGTTTAGATTCACAAATCAGCCCGGCAGATCACGCAGAAGTCGGTATCTAGGTTATTTATCTACACAGCAACTAAACGGCTGGATTAGGGATAGGGATCAATTTTAGGTGGTACAAAGTTCACCGGGTCAGCTAGTTATAATATAAAAATAAAATATTTAAAATAATATTATATAAATAATTTAAAAAGATTTAATTTAGATTTCTGTTCATTTAAGTTAAAGTTTATTAAAGGGGAAAAACTATTGCATAATTTTAAACAACGTGATACTTGCTCATAAAAAGCATAATTTGATCTATGGAAGCCTTCAACGAATAAACGGTTTATACTTAAACCTCGGGGGGGGGGGGAATATATAAACTAAACAAAGAAGATAATTCAACGCAATTCAATTTATTAGAAAGAACACATTGTATACAAACATAATAGAAAAATAAGTTCTTCCAACTTTCAAAGATTGTAAACCAGCTTACGTCTAGCATCATATGAAGGAAGACTACCTGGCCATTGCATTTTATATATAGCACATCTTGTTAAATTTTTCTGGATTTTTTCAATTCGATTTACATGCTCATTATAATAGGGATTCCAAATAATGGAGCAGTAATCTAAATGGCTCCTTACAAGTGAAATATAAAGAGCTTTAATAGTCAAAGGATCTTTGAAATTTCTAGTATTTTTTTTAATAAAACCCAACATGGAGTAACACTTTGAAATAATAAGATCAAAATGTCTTGAAAATTTTAATTGAGAATCAAAAATTATACCCAAGACTTGCTTCTCTTGTTTTTTAATGAATATGGAATTATTAAGAGCGTAATCAAAATGCAAGGGTGTTGAGCATTTAGAATATGATACATTTCTTAATATTCAAAGACAAATTATTTAGTCGACACCAATCATTTAGTGACAGCAAGTCACTTTGGAGTTTATAACAATCACTGATGTGTGAAATTTTTAAATAAATTTTCACGTCATCCGCAAAAATTAAGCATTTAGAAAACTGTAAGCTCAGAGGTAAATCATATATAAAAATGAGAAAAAGAAGTGGGCCACAATGTGTTCCTTGAGGTATCCCGGAAGATGCACTCACCTCAACTTCTGAGAATACTGAGCCAATTCGGACCAATAATTTACGTTCAGTTAAAAAACTTCTAAAAAACTTTAAAAGATGATCAGACAAACCAAACTTCTTGAGTTTTAGTAAGAGAATATTAAAATCGACTTTATCAAACGCTTTTGATAAATCTGTGTATATTACATCCAATAGGCTTCTTTTTTCCATCGCACCAACAATTTGATTTGTAATTAAAGCTAAATTCGTACAAGCTGATCTACCTTTAAGAAACCCATGTTGGCAGTCATTATTTGCATTTTTGACATGCTCAAATAATTTTTTTTTGAATAATTTTGTCAAATATTTTTGCAAAGGTGACTTGCTTCACAATTGCACGATAATTATTTATATTCTTGCGGTTACCAGACTTAAAAACTTGAGTAATTGAACCTGTTTTCCAGCAATCAAGAAAAGTACCAGTACTAAGGCAGACATTGAAAACAATTGAAATTGGCTTAACAATACTTGCTAAGCAACGTTTAAATAAAATTGGTGGAAAATCGTTATGTCCACACTTGGTAATAGGTTTTAAGTCTAAAATCGCAGAAAAAACGTCATTTTCTGAAACATTAAATTTTGAATACTTGGCAAGTTTGGAGGCTCAAAATCAAAATCAATTGGACAGTTGTAGGTTTCGTAAACACTTTGAAAAAATTTGGCAAAAAGATTACAAGACTCAAGGCTATTTCTACTATTATCACCACTGTATTCCATACTAGTTGGAAAGCCATTTATATTACGTTTCGAGTTTATGTATTGCCAAAACATAGTTGGATTTGATTTCAGCTTGTTTCAATTTTAAAAATATATTGGTTGTACAAAAAAGTATTTGAATTTAATATGTTATAGGCACTTGAGGGTTCAGTAAATGAAGTTAAGATTGACCAATCAATGGAACTCAGGAATAGATTAATTGCATCGAAATCGCCTCTAGAATAATCAAAAACAAATATATTTTCTTCATTAGAGTTTCGATCAAAATTGTAAAATTCAAATTGTATGCAAAGAGCTTTATGATAAACACTATTATTACAGACAGGGGATAAACTTTCTTCACATGAGGCTTTCAAATCAGCTGAAACAAAAACCAAATCTAAAATTCTACCAATATCATTTTTAGAACTGTTCACGGCTGTTAGAAAGGCGAAAAAAGTTTCGTCACGATCGCGACGAAAACCAACTATGCAGGGTTGTAGAGGTGGTTTTTGGGAAAAGTATCCCGCTGAGCACCAAATCGTAGCTGTTCATTTGACGAATTTTTGGCCATTTTTTCGTGTAAAATTCACTCGATTTCACCCATATGTGCAAAAGTGTTATTTGTTTCGCTCCACAAGCAATTTCTAATAGAATGAGGGTAAAAAATAAGATCTGCAAAAAAATTTTGTGTTTCTATTGGAAATTGGCCAGTCGCATTTGATCCAAAGCCTGAAAAATTAACTTAAAATGAGTCTTTTTATTGATTGAACTACAACCGTAAAATAAGCGATTTTTAGTGATAATGACCTTGGACATTTTGATGTAAAATTAAATGGTTAATACATCTTTCATACACTACTTTGATCTATATGTGTGCATTTGTGGTCTTAAATGATATTAAACTAAAATGTTAAGAAAAATTTCGCCATTTTTTTCCCTTAAAAGTTCTCCTTAACTATTCAAGGAAGATAAAATTGTTTTCGTTGTACTGTTTCATAGAAAATTTAATGCAGTTAACGCAAAATTATTTTGTTTCTAATTCAGTCTAATTCCAGTTAAATTATAAAAAATTTGTGAAACAGTTCTTGTTTGTTAAATCTTTCAACTTGAATATTTTACGTAGAATTGAAATTGCATTTTATTTTGTTTTGTTTTGTTTTGTTTTTGTTTAAATAAATGGAGTGTTATTAAATATATTGTGGATCCATCTTTATGGCCTGTTGATGTACGGGTGAAGGACTTTCAGTTTTTTCAGAAAACCGCAAAGCAATTAGAGAAAAAGTAGTGAATACTGCACTTCATTTGAATATTTCTCCGAATAATGATACTCTTAAAGTTTACTATCAGAATGTGTCTGGTATAAGGACTAAAGCTGGAAATATTTTTGCTGCAACGTCTCATGGCGAACTTGATGTTATCATATTAACGGAAACTTGGTTAAATTGTAACTTTAATAATGCGGAATTTTTTGATCCACATATATATAATGTGTATCGGAAGGATCGTGATGTGACTGCAACTGGTCGTCATCGTGGTGGTGGTGTGTTAGTTGCTGTTAAACGCGAGTTTTTGTCTTCTAACGTGTCACTTGCAAATAATAACGTGTTACTGGATCAACTATGTGTAGTAGTTAGAGGTTCATCGGTGTCTCTCTACATAGTAGTGTGTTATCTGCCGCCAAATAGTTCTGTTGAACTATACAAAATGCATCTTAACAACATCTCTACAATAGTTGCTGATTTTTCTATTGACGCAAATCAATTGATGGTTGCTGGTGACTTCAATCTTTGTGGTGTTACTTGGTCGGATGTCCGTGCTGATCGTTATCTCACACCATCTAAAGTATCTAGTGCTACTGAAATGTATGTTGTAGATAAATTTTTAGATCTAGGTCTTATGCAAATCAATAGCTGTTTTAATTGTCTCAATAGGCTACTAGATTTAGTGTTTATTAGTAGTAATATCAATTGGAATGTTTACGAATCCCCTTTTCCGTTATCAGCCATTAGTATGCATCATGTTCCATTATGCATCTCTATATCATTTTATAAGTTTAATACAGTTGAATCTAATTTTGATGTTTCCCACTTTAACTTTAAAAGATGTAATTTTCATTTGTTGAATAATGCGCTTAATCAAATTGATTGGGAAAAAGAATTTTACCTTTTAAAAACTGAGCCTTGCTATAACATTTTTTTAACCTTAATTCATAACGAGTTTATTAATTATGTTCCGAAAGTTAAAGCATATTTTTATAAATGTCCTTGGCACACTCGAGGATTGAAGAAATTAAAAAATCTTCGTTCTAAGTTCTTCAAAAAATTTATTGTTACCAATCAAAATTGTTACTTTTTAAAATATAGGCACTATATGAGAGAATTCAATTTTTTGGATAAATACTTATACAAGCAATATATTATAAAATTTGAATCCAACATTAAGTCTGACCCTAAATCCTTTTGGCGTTATGTGAAATCTAAAAGGGGCTGCTCAAATATACCTGCTTCAATGTTTTTGGGGGCCGAATCTGCTAATGATCCTTTGTCCATTGCTAATTTATTTGTTGATTTTTTTAAGTCCAATTTTGAACCACCTATTAACTCTATCCCTCTAGTTAATGATAATGTGCAACCTGTGATAGATTTTGGTAACTTGTCCCTATCACAGGATGATATTTGGAAGGGTATTCAAAATCTTAAGCCATCCACACGTCCTGATGCTGATGGTTTTTGTGGCTTTTTCTTTAAAAATTGTGCATTAAATTTACTTTACCCTTTGATGGTAATTTTTAATAAATCGTTGTCGTCAGGTGTATTTTTGGATTGTTGGAAAGTAGCGTTTATTACACCTACATATAAATCTGGTTGTAAAAATAACATTGCCAATTACAGACCTATATCCAAGCTCTCTACAATTTCCAAACTTTTTGAATCGATTGTTAAGGATAAACTATTCTTTGCTGTTAAAAGTATAGTCTCTCCTTATCAACATGGTTTTATGAGTGGCCGCTCAACTATATCTAATTTAGTTTTATTTAGTGAATACTGCATATCGGCGTTTTTGCAAGGATGTCAGGTGGATGTGATATATACTGATTTCTCAAAAGCTTTTGATAAGTTATCACATGCTCTTTTAATTAAAAAATTTGAAGCTTTGGGTTTTCATTCCTGTTTTTTGAAATGGCTTAAGTCATATTTACAAAATCGCTTTTGTGTTGTAGTTTTTGATAACACTAAATCTAATGCTTATCTTGCTGTTTCTGGTGTTCCTCAAGGAAGCATTCTAGGGCCATTGTTATTCATTATTTTTATCAATGATATTGCGTCTCTATTTGTGAATTGTAAATGCCTTTTGTACGCTGATGACTTGAAGCTTTTCTTGCAAATTAGAAACGCGACTGATTCTGCTCTCCTACAATGTGATTTAAATAAACTTCATCTTTGGTCTATTAATAATTTACTTCCTCTTAATTTAAACAAATGTGTTTATATGTCTTTTTCTAAGTCTAATATCTTTCTTTCAACCTCTTATAATATTGCTAGTTTTCCACTTATGTCTGTTGTTGAATTTAAGGATCTCGGAGTAGTATTTGATTCAAATTTTTCCTTTCGAGCCCATTTGGACTTTGTAATTCCAAAAGCATATGCTATGCTGGCTTTTATAAGGCGTAATAGTGCCTCTTTTAGTGATCCTTACACTCTAAAAGTTTTGTTCACTAGCCTTGTTAGATCAAGGTTAGAATATGCTTCAAATGTTTGGTTTCCTTTTTATGAAATACATAAATTTAGGATTGAAAAGGTGCAAAAATCCTTTACGAAGTTTGCGTTGCGATCGTTAAACTTTGAAAATGGTTCTCCCTCATATAATGCCCGATGCCTTTTGATTGGTTTAAAAACCTTAGAAAGTAGAAGAAATATTTTGTCTTTACTATTTTTACATGATATTGTTTCTAACTCAATGGATTGCCCTGACTTACTGGGTCTAATTAATTTTAATGTTCCAGCAAGAGCACTAAGAAATCAAATTCCTTTTCATCTTGCAACTCCTCGCACAAATTATGCCGAAAATGCGCCTATTTTTAGAGCAATGAAATTGTTTAACGAAGTTAATGCTGTTAATGATATAGACTTCTCGGCTACCAAAAATGTAGTTAAGCATATTTTAAATAATTTTTTTTGAATTAATGTAGATTATGTTATTCTAGTCTGTAAGAATCTTTATGTTCATAGACTTAATTAATTAAATAAATAAAATAAATAAATAAATAAATTACTTAATATGTATGTTCTTATGACTCAACAAATAAATACACAAAATTATATTAAGCACATATTTTTACTATACAAATTCCAATATTTTATTGAAATTTTTTTTACTTTGGAACCAAACTCTGATTTTTGTATGGAGTTAGAGTCTCCTACAACGCGATTTCCTACAACGCGGAGTTTTTCAGGAACCTATTCACCGCGTTGTAGGAGGTTTAACTGTAAATCAAATGCACTGTTTGGCGGAATATAAGAAACAATAACAAATAAAGAGCATAAATTAGAGAAAGAAATTTCTACACTAAGTTGTTCAACATTGTTGTCATGGTAATTGAATAATATTACTGCGCAGGTCAGCTCTCACTGCTATCAATACTCCACCTCCTCGTTCAAGCGCCGATCCTATCGGGCAACGATCAGCACGATAAACGCAATAATAATCGTCGAAAAGCTCAGCAGAACAAATACCTTCGTGGAGCTAAGACTCTGTTACAGTAACGATGTCATACTCGTGCAATGACATTGCAAGATGAAAATCAGATAATAAATAGCAAAAGAAAATTTATGTGAGTGCAATGTTTGATGCATTTTTGTTGTTGAAGAAATGTTCTCAGCAAGCGACGAATGTGTTGATGATGTCAACAAAAACGAAGTGGGAGAAGACGAAACACCGCAATTAGGTGAGCTTGCATATGGTGGCGATAAAGTTGATGACGAAGAACTAGATGATGTGCATACAAAAGGCGAAGATGACAAATACGAAGAGATATAATTGTTTACTTTGATTTCGCTCGAAGTGAATACGGCTTCAGTGTAGTCGTAGGTGGCACGGTAGTGCGGATGCTACAGTTTGAGCATGAGAGAGGGATTGTACTTGTTGAATTTGAGGAGTCGTTATTATGTCGGCTAAGTTTTTTGTATTATTGACAAATCGACTAATTTTTATAGAAAGTAGCCTTATTTCATGGTTATATACTTTGTAGAACAAAGGAGCAGGTACACCAAGTTTAAAATTAACGAAGCGGAGCTTTGTGATATCAGCATCTTTTTTAATAAGTTTGTAGCATGATAAAATTTCAGAATTTATCATAAGTTTTTCTGCGTATATTTGAATTTTGTATTATAAAAATTCCAGGTAATATTTTTTAACAATAAATGAGCATCTTTTTTAAACTACTTACAAGTCTTGTTCTTTCAATTGATAACAACACTTTTTTCATATTCCACTTAGTTTCAAAAATATAGAGCATTGAAGTTAAAATTATGCACTGCATGAAATAAGCTGTGAGCCAGGGGTTGAAATTAGATAAACTCATATGTATTTCCGTTTATACCAAGATAAAGACTAAAAACACAAAGCGGGCGAAGTTCAATCTTGGTAAATATACAAGTGCCCGGATTTGATGACATCGCCAGCATAGTCGCCAGGCCTTAATATGGTTGTAAATTTGTTGGCGATTTTGGAAAAAAATTCCGAACACACAATATTTCAACCAAAAACGACCAAAAAAAGGCACTTAAAATTGAGAGGCGTAATACTCCGTCAGATACCACTAAAAAATTTGCAGCTTCGATGCCAAACCACCGTTAAGCCGTAGTTGACCAAACAGGCTACTACATTAAATATTAAAAATTACAAAATTATTACTTTTGACAGTGTTTTTACAGTTTAAACACATCTGCATAAAATAAGCTGTGACATGAAATTAGTAGTATATTTCGATTTTCTATTATAAAAATTCCAGGTAATATTTTTTAACAAAAAATAAACATTCTTTTAAAACTAGATTGTGTGCTCTTTCAAATGAATAGAATATGTATTTTTTTGTGATTGAAAACCTTAAAGTATCTGTAATGCATCTGTCAGTATGTCTGTCATTCAGAGAAAAAAACTGTTCTTACAATAAGAAGACAACTTAAAGAGAAAGATTAAGACAGGTAGCCGACATATGTACATACCGACTACACTAGTAAATGATAACACTTGTGGACGAAATGAACCGATTTAAAAATTCGATTTGACAGGTAGTACGAATAAAATTTAGGTAGCATGTATTTCTGAATATTTCGGAAATATTGATAATTTTTTCTTATAAGCATCAAATAAAAAAGCAAAACTAAATTTATTGCCTCCTTCATTTACGATTTTTTTTTATTACCTGATTAGACATTTATGAAAATTCCTTGAATTTTTAGTCGATATTGAGAATTGATTTGTAACCGGCGATTTATTAAGATTTTAGTTTGCCGTAAAAAAAAGCCAAATGCTCAAAATAAATTTTTAAAAAAGGATGGAGCAAAGTAAACGGCGTCCAAAACATCATTTAGCAGGGTCGGGGACCACCCCTGTCACGTCCAAAATCCATTTCCCTTTAGGAGGGTTGAGGACCTCCCTTGTCACTTCTAAAATCCATTTTCGGCCTTTCCCCATCTATTCATGCAACAAAATATTTTTTCAAATATCGGTCTAAAACACCTTTTTAGGATGATCGGGGCCTTTTTTTGTAGCTTCAAAAATCCATTTTAAGTCTTTTCCCATCGATTCGTGTAACAAAATTTTTTTCGATAAATCGGTCCAAAACACCCTTTTAGGATGGTCGAGGCCTTATTTTGTGGCTTCTAAAATCCATTTTCAGCCTTTTCCCATCGATTCGTGCAATAAAATATCGGTCCAAAACAACCTTTTAGGAGGGTCGGGACTTTTTTTTGCGGCTTCCAAAATCCATTTTCAGCTTTTTTCCATCGATTCGTGCAACAAAATTTTTTTTAAAAAATCGGTCCAAAACACCCTTTCAGGAGGGTCGGGGCCTTATTTTGTGGTTTCGACCGCGGATCAGTCTGTAAAATATCCAACACCTATAGTATGTCCAACACCGTATACGGTAGCCACAGTAATTATAAATCAAAAGTAGGGTAAGTGGGCAGCCTGCGGCCGCTTTTAGGGATTTTAAACTCCCAAAAATCCAACACCGGCTTCGCCGCGGTCTTCTACCGCGGATCAGTCTATAAAATATCCAACACCTTTTAGCTACAGTAATTTTTCACTGTCACACTTACGTGTGGGTTGGAGCAAAATGTGAATTTTCGAAACTTTGAACCGCTGTAACTTCTAAACCATTTGAGATAAACATTTTTTTTTATCGCTATTTCATTTAGGGCCCCTAAATACATAATAAACGCATTTTGAAATGGAAATTTTCGTGAAAATAAATGTGAATTTTTGAAACTTTAAACGGTTGTATCTTCTAAACCATTCGAGACTGACAATTTTTTTTAGCACCATTGGGATCAGCGCCCTAAAATACATAATACAAAATTAAAATTTTAGTTTTCGGTTACTTATGCCGATTTTTCCAAAAGCTATATCCGCAACTTCCGATGGCTATATCTCCGAAACTAGATCCGAGCGATACTTTTTTTTTCATACTTTTAATTTATTTTTAAACCCCTTTTACCCCTAAAAAAAAAATTGGAGAATGTGAGCTAATGTAAACCTGTTCCAACAATCTTTTTGCAGAATACAAAAAAAGTCAAGCGCGCTTCGCTACTACATACCTTTTAATCCATTGGGCTTGGTGGTATAATTATTTGTATTATTCCTTAATATGGTTTCTTCCGATAATTTGATGGCATTTACTACTTTGTTAGGTCCAAGCACTTGTATAGAATTTCTCACATTAGGCAGTAAACAACGTTTTAGATTTACACTGCAACGTTTTAGCTTCAGAGTGCACATACCTTTTAATTCATTGGGCTTGGTGGTAGAATTATTTGTATTATTTCTTAATATGCTTTCTTCCGATAATTTGATGGCATTTACTATATTGTTAGATGCAAGCACTTGTATAGAACTTCTCACATTAGGCAGTAAACGTTTTAGATTTACACTGCAGCGTTTTAGCTTATGAGTGGAGGCTACTTGCTTAGGTTTCTTCTGCAGAGCTGTATTTAAGTGTTCTTTAATCGTGTTTTTGCAGCGCATTTTTGATCGATTGTTTCAGTGGCACTTAAGAGTAATGTAATTTATTTTACTCATGCGGAATTTTGCTTTGTTTTTATAACGTAAATTTTACCTTATACCAGGTTAATGTGAATATCTAAGGTAAATCAAAAATAAATGTTTTGTTATTGAATTTAAAATGGAGATGACGTAAAGATATGTAAATCTTTTGCGCTTAAAATGTTTCCTAGGTGAGTTCAGACCATCATAATGTCTGTCAACCCATTTGTGTCAAATGATTTGACATTTCAAGCACGATTATTACGTTATTCACACACACCGAATTTTAGCGTCGACGAATGACTTCGGGGTAGTTTATTGTTGTGTGAACGCGAATTACCTCGGAGTAGTAGTTCGGTATTTCAACGTCAGCGTGGTGAGTCGATGAACAAGTGCGCTGTCGTGTGAAAAGGGAAGTGCGTCGGCGTTCAACTGTCAAAAATGCTTAAGATAATATAACTAAAATTTAATATAAATATATTTTAAAATGAACATGTAGATAAAAAATATGAGATAACATTTATTATTATTAATTTTATTATTAAATTTTCTTCTTCTAGACTACATCGAAGCAAACTATTTTCTTTTTGTTTGTTTTTCAACAACATAATTTCAGCGCCGGCATATCTATGTGTAAATGCCTGAAAAAGAGCGAACTTGTGAGTCGGTGTTACTAGTCGACGCTGCGTGTAAACAAGATTTTTTTTTTATTATTTTATTAAAGCCAGTTTCTATACAATAATTCAATTAATAATAAAAAGTTCAACCAAAAGGTCTAATGAACTAAAGAAAATAGCAACTAAATAACAAAATTGAGTTATTATACGTACAGTCGCGCTCACAATTAAGTATACGGCTATCAATTTCTAATAAAATTAGGTATATCGAATTTAAGTAAGAAATAAGACAATTTTAAAATTTTTTTGATGTTAAGATGTTCTGTCATATATTCTCTGTCAATTCAATGGTTTTTAAATTACATTTTTATACAAATGAGGACAAAATAATGTCTCAAAACCAAATATCTGTTTATATGAAAAATCATAATATACAAAATTTTCGAAAATAGTTAACTAATCCAATTTTTATTTGTAAATTTAGTAATTTGTGGTACCACCTTTAGTATTTATTACCGCCTGTAATCTTTTTAGCATACTTTTCACCAAATTTTTTGGCTTTAACGGGTCTATTTTGTCCCACTCGTTCTGAAGCTACGGAAAAAAAGTTGGTAAATGGTGCCTTTTACTTCTAGGCTCATTGGAACCCAAAATTGTCCAAAGATGTTCAACAGGGTTTCAATCAGGATACTGGAGCATATATTCAAGTTTTTCAATGTTTTCTTCTAGAAAATATTGATTTTCAACACGTAAGATGTGCTTGATGCCATTGTCTTGCTGGAACACCAACTCCCTATGTCCAAATTTCATCACAGAAGATTTTAAATTTTTTTTTTTTTAATTTAAACAGTGTCCACCCAGTCATTCTCCATTTGATATGGAAACAAATCATAATTTAGCCGCCTTCATGCTTAACATTGTGTTGCTGAAATTGCTAATGCAGATCTTAATGCGCCTTTCTCCACACTTTTTTATGTTTTTTTTTGCCAATCAATTCAAATTTGCATTCGCCTTACCTAATTACCTTCTTCCAAAATTTCCAGAGCCATCGAACCATACTTTTTGCAAAAGCTAATCGCTTGATCTTATTTTTTTGGCTGATAAGCGGCAGTAACTTTGCCAAAAATTCTTTTTGTGTCCAATTTTGATAAATTACATTTCTCTGCCAACTCACGGTAGGACATCCCATTTTTTCGGTCGGTTCCGATAGCTGATTTTACAAATTCTAATCTATGAAACATATTTTTGCACCACCTTGTATAAAGCAATAGAAATCACAACTACAAAGCCGAAAATATAATATTCTTGCATACAATTTATTCACAATACACAAACGCAGCTTTAATATTAATAAAATATTAAAAGCCTCCAATTATTTCTGAATAAGACGTGAACAATATACCCGTATACTTAATTGTGAACGCATACACTATTTCGGAATTAACACTTCAACAACCTGACGGCGCAACAGATACTAATTGTTGCATTGTTGGTACAGCTTATCTTTGTATTGGGTAATATTAAATACCGTCAAAAATTCCTAAAAAATAACAATTGTTTTGAATATAATCGAATATATAGTAAATGTGCGTCGTCGTATACTTAATTTTGAGCGCGAGTGTATATGTATGTATTTAAATATTTACACAAATAACTTCCTTCCCTTGGTTTTTTTTTAAATAGCATCATATTATTTAAGTAATTTAAGGATCTATTAAGCTCGTTATACCAGATTACGCCATTATAAGAAATATTTTGAGATGAAGTACTATTTATTGAACGAGAAACAACAAAGTTGTCTCTATTTCTAGTGTTGTAGGAGTGTTGAAAACTCATTATTTGAACAGTGGGAATTAAATTTTTTAATAATTTGTGAATATAGCACAATAATTGAAACTTATGAATATATCTAATTGGTAGTATACGAAAATTTGAGTATAAGTCTACCGAGTGATAACGATAAGAGAGACTAAAAACATTTTAAGCATTCTATTTTCCATCACTTGGATCTTTTTCACATTGGAGACAATGACAATGCGCAAGACCGAAATATATTAATTTTTTTACCTATGTTGTAAGTTTATGCCCGACCTTGTAGATTAGACCATCCACCATGGCCAACTTATTTTTAACTAAGTCAATATGATCATGCCAACTCAAGAAGCAATCAATTTTGACTCCAAGGAATTCGACACAATTGAACTCATTTAACAACAATCCATTGTGGAGAATAACAAACCTGACAACTGACTTTCGTTTACTTCGGAAAAAAATAATTTTGATCTTGTTAACATTTAGGAGCAATTTATTCAATCTCATCCAGTATGGTTAAATCCTCCTTCATGTTCAGTCTTATTTCATTAATGTTGTCACCTGGATAGAATATTGAGCAGTCGTCTGCAAACAAAAAGATTTTACCTTTTAGGGGCAATTTTGAGACGTTATTTATAAATAATAAAAACAACAGCGGACCTAAAAGTGATCCCTGGGGAACACCGAGATTAATGGATTTAAACTGGATTCCTCATTAATACAAACAAATTGTTTCCAATTACTTAAATAACTTCTTATTAAATCAATCGCGCTCGTAGAAAATCCATATAAGTTTAATTTTACAACAAGAATATCATGATCAATGGAGTTGAAAGCCTTGCTAAGGTCAAAAAACATTCCGCCTACCAACTTGTTCTTTGCAATACTTTTACATATAAGGTCGACCAGTTCAATCAGAGTAGTTTGAGTACCCACACCTCGAAGAAATCCGTACTGGTGTTCATATAATAACACTGTAGGGACCTAAAAAAGACACACAAAACCGCTGAGATACCCTAAATTAATTTTTGGTCGTAGAATACGGTGGCATACTCAGTTTTTTTCAATTAGATTAAATTCTCGAGATATTCCCGGTTGATGTTTTGCCACTTTTAAACCCCTGTTTTAGCTATATTTTTCTTACATACAAATGTAGAAAAAGACATCGAAATCGAATGAAATTTGGCACATTATTATTTGAAACTATTTTTTGCAATTTCCTATCAAAAGCCCATAGTTTAATGCTCAAACATTAAATACGTAACCTAAAATTATTATTAAAACTAATAAATAAATTTTTCTTTGTAGAAAGCAAAATGTATAAAAATGGTATACGTCTGAAAATTAACGGTTGTCATTGTAAGAGTTATGTTTCGATTAACATAAATATAAAATAATTTAATTTCGAAACATATTTCAATGTCGTTTTCTCCGAAACTAAGAAAAATATTGCAAAAAAAGGGTCGAAAAGTAACTAAATTTGAATCGCAAATATCTCGAGATTTTGATCTGATTGGGAAAAACTGAGTATGCCACTACATTCTACGACCGAAAAATAAGTTGACGTGTTTCGGCGTTTTTGTGTGTCTTTTGAAAAGTTGGAAATTTGCCTACAGTGTAATTTATTATCTATTATATATTATTATATTTAAACGCCGTGGTTTATAATGAAATAAACAGATTTATTTTATTGAGACAAAAAAATGGTTTGTTCGAATTGAATAGTTTTTGTGAAGTGAAGAAAATTATTGACAACAAAATTTTCTTTAATAAAATAAAATACAAAGATTGCTATATACATGTATAAAAATAGCTCAACATATATGAATACATTTGATTATATAGCAGTCTTTCTAGTATTTTACTTAGAGTTGGAGGGATTGAGATTGGACGATAGTTATTAGGATTACTTTTCCCCCCTTTTCTGAAGATTGGTATCACTGTTTAAATTTTCAAAGAGTCTGGGAAGGTGCCAGTTTCAATTATAGAGCTGAACAAATTGCAAATTATTGGAGAAAGGTCCTCATGTGAATTTTTGAAAATCACACTCAAGACACTGTCCCAACCAGATGATGATTTATTGTATAAAGCGGCCATAACTCGAATTACCTCCGATGGTAAGGATCTCTGGAAAGCAAAAGGCTGACTATGAGCAATAGGATTGAAAAAATTTTATATCATCCCATGGAAAACAAATAAAAGATCGGGACATACGTTGAGCTATGGACCAGAAAAATCGTTGAATTCTCATAGATAGGATATATTTTTTTAGAATTTCCTTTAAGTAAGGAATTTATGCTTCTCCAAATCTTCTTAGGATCCCCACGACAATTTTCTAATTCTTTATTCAAATAATTAGAACGCTTCTGCTTTAAAATTGGTTTGATCAACGAATCAAGCCTGTTAAAATTTTCGAGACAGTAAAGATTGTTTTTGTTTTTCTTGAACTTAGACCAATATTAATTTTTAATAGCAATAAGACGTTCCAGATTCCCATCAACCCATGGAGCTAGTCTTTTGTTTTTGTTGACTTAAATTTTGTTGAATTGCGTATTTCTTTTAATGAGTTAGTAAGAAGATCACAGTTAACGAAATTGCTATTTAAAGTTGAAGTAAAAGCTTGAATTTCTCGCTTTATTGCTGTATAATTGATTTTTCTTAAAATTATCTCATTATTCAAATCAGGATTTACAGAAAAATTGAGGGTAGCATGAATTAATACATGGTCACTTATATCGCAAATAATTGTAGAAATTTTTGTTGAAATATAACCATTCGAAAACACATGGTCAATGCAGCTTTTATTACAAGGTCTTGTGACTCGTGAATGTAGAAAGTTGTAGCATAGACATAAATTTAAAAAACTATTTGAAATATTTGTCACTTCAAGAGTATTTATGTTCGAATCACCAAAAAACATAGATTCAGTATTTCCAAAGGAAACAAACTTTTGACGAAGAGATTCCATAAATAGATCGTCATTACATTGTTGAGATCTATAGTAACCAACTTAATTAAAATTTAAATCCAATAGTGGTAGTCCAATGAATTCACACAGGTGAGAACTTTCATTGAAAATAACTGAGAAAGCAATATTTTCATTGAGGTAAATACTAACGCCACCATAGCAATCGAATTTGCAACAATGGACTGCATTGTAACATTGCCTGATAATAACAATTGCTTAATTGCGTTGAATGCGTCTAGTGACACTGAATGCTATCTTATTGACAACTTTTTGAGCGCTGGCCTATCGCAAATAAATGGTCTTGTTAATAAACTTTGTAAATAGGATACTTGACCTTGTTTTTATTAACAATAACATTAATTTCTACCTTGAAGAATGTGATTGTCCTTTCTCACCTCCTGATTCTCACCACTTACCTTTATATATTAGGGTTGAGTTTTATCAATTTCATAGTGCTAAACATATGCCCGGTAAATTGTATTATAATTATTTTGCTTGTGATTTTAACCACATAAATTGTCTAATTAGTGAGATGAACTGGGAGGAAATTTTTTTCCAGAAAAACACATCTGACAGATTTAAGACTTTTTTAAATGAAGTGGAAAATATTTATATTGCGAACATCCCTAGATTTGTAAAAACATCCTTTAAAATTCCGTGACACACTAAAGCAGGGGTTCTTAAACTTATGTAGTCCGAGGACCCCTTATTGAGCTAAAGTTTTTTTGCGGACCCTAGAGCCCTAGACATTTGACGTCGTTCTTAAGGTTAGGTTAGGTAGGAGTGGGAGTTAGTTACAAAACCATTGTGATACAACAGGATTTCTGACTATACCCTCTCGTTGCACCTACATATAATAACATGTCTAACGTCATCCAGGTCATCAAATGAAAACGAACCAAGTGTTTTGTGGCGTTTTCTAGCAAGTGCGGGGCAGAAGCAGAGAAAATATTTATAGTTTTCTTCTTCTTCTTCGACATCTCCAGAACTTCTACTGAAGTCAAAGGACCTAACACCTAATCTCTCCGCATGTCTGCCGAGTTATGGCTGCAACAACTGACGAGACACTATGTATAGTGCGGGAAATCAGCTCTGACGAAGGCTTGGCGTCCGGCCAGATCTGCCTTGTTATATTGCAAGTTAACCCTTGAGTCCATCTTTTGTTAGCATTTTTTACCATTTTTTCTTTAAGCAGTAACTTGAAGGTAGCAAGTGGCATACCAACACCTTCCTTGTCCTGAGGAATTTGGGCAGGAGTCCCCTGTCTAGCAAGTTTATCAGCTTTGCAATTGCTGTCAATTCTCCCTGACACCCAGATGAGGTGATAATTAAAATGCTGGGCCATCTCATTTAGAGACGAGCGGCATTGTTGGGCCACTAGTGAGTTTAGAAAGACTGATTTTTGACATTTGATAGCAACCTGACTATCTGTATAAATGTTTATATCCTTTCTGGATACAGCATTCATCCTCAGCCAGGATGCTACCTCTTCTATCGCTATAACGTCTCGGTCTTAAGGCTAATTTCTGGCTCAATAATGACAGCGACACTCAGGTTTGCCAACCGTACGGTTTTTATCCAAAAGTCTGGTTTTTGAAAGCTTTGTCCAGTTGTCAAACTCAACCAGACATAAAGGTATTTTTATTTTGCTTTAATTTTTACGGTTTTTAAAGGTATTTTCAACACTATGTCCAGTTTTTGAAGGTCCAAAAGTTGACAAGCCTGCAGCCACTACTTTTTAATAAATATTTTGATACTTATACCATATAACTCTCTGTATTTTAATAAATCTTGCGTATTTAGAGACGCAATTTTTATTAGGATTTTCATGTATTAAAACACAAGTCAAAATACATATGTACATTAAATTTAGACAAATATCTCTTGGTCAAAATTTACAAAAATTGAAGTTGTTTTCAAAGAGTGGGAAGAGTTAGGTGCTGGGCATCCCGGGTTTGAACAAAAGTAAATGCACGCGTTTTTCTTTAAACATATGTTCAATCATTCAAAAAGCCATGGCCATGTAGAATTTTTAATAAATGAGCTATTTGAATAAAGCAAGAACTTTAATGATGTAAATTTATTTGATGTATAAATTGTTTCACGGACCCCTAGAATGGCTTCGCGGACCTAAAAAAAAAATGTTCTAACGTCCCTTTAAATCTTCATTTGAATGATAAATTTGCAACTTCATCCACTGATGCTGCTAATCTTTTTGCTGAATCATTTAGGTCAAATTTAGATCCTGATGTTGACACTGATGTTTGCCATATATCTGAATTGGACTCATTCGTTAATTTTGGTGCGCTCATTTTATCAACCACTGATATAATTCAAGGGATTTTAACCTTAAAGGATCTGATCATAGTGATATTAATGGAATATCTGCATTTTTCCTAAAACAATGTGCGCTTTCGATTTTCCATCCGTTGAAAATAATTTTTAACAAATCTCTTGCTGAGGGTACATTTATTAATGAGTGGAAAATAACTTCTATTACTCTCATCTATAAAAATGGAAACAAAAATGATGTGCTTAATTACAGGCCTATGGCTAAAATTCCGACTATATCTAAGCTCTTTGAAAATGTGGTTAAAGTTAAAATGACTTTTGCTGTCAAAAGCTTGATATCCTGCAATCAACATGGTTTTGTGATAATTGACCATTGAATATCACCTTGATAGTTGCACTCTAAAAAAATTAACGGAAGTCACAGATTCGGGAATAATTTTTGACCACAAATTTACTTTTGTTAGTCATTACAATTACATCATATCGAAGTCATATGCGCTACTTGCTTTTGTTAGGCGTAATAGCTCTGAATTTTCGGACCCTTATACCTTAAAATTATTATATACGTCGATTGTTCGATCTAAACTTGAATACTATGCGATTCATATAAATCGAATCGAACGTGTTCAAAAGGCTTTCGTTCGTTATGCGTTACCTTCTTTAAATTTTATTGACCCAATTCCGTCTTATAATGCAAGGTGTAAACTAATTAACCTCAAATCTCTTGAAAGTAGAAGAATCATCCTTGCTTTAACTTTTATTTAAGATATAGTCTGTGGTATTCCGGTAAGAAACCTCAGAAGTTCTGAAATCTTCCATGTTGGTCTTTGCAGAACTAATTATGCTTCTAATGTGCCTATCATTAGGGCTCTTAGTGAATTTAATATGATATCTAGCTGCATAAATGTAGATTTTATTTATTCTAGAAATATTTTAAAGAAACTGTTAAATTCTATTTTTAATTAATTGCTTGTTATTTATGATTTAAGTTTAATTTATTTTTGATTCTAGTCAGTAACGAATTACTTTGTGATCCAGTGATTTAAATAAATGAAAATGAAAAAAAAAAAAATAAGCTGGTACAAATCAGTTAAGCGACTGTTAAACCACGTTTCTTGAATAATCAGAATTTTTGACAAATCTCTGAAAGTGGAAATCATTTCTTTAATACGTGTGAATTTGTCAAAGGAGCTAATACTTCGAGCATTTAGAGAAATAATACTTAAGTTATTTACACTATTGTTTAATAAATTGAAATCTAGTATACAGCTAAAATCCATTATGAAAAATTCAAAAATTCTACTTAATACTTAGTTATTATCCTTATATTCTAATTTAGAGGATTGATATGAGCAGTTCCTTCAGCTTCGGATGCATTGATTCTTTTTTTCATCCGGCACTCTATAGCAGCTTTATCACGTAAAAGAATGGGTTGTGAATCAGCACCAAGCTTCGTAAAAATACGACCATGATGTGAGTAAACAGATATGTAACCAAATTTTCTCAGGTTACCAGCATACTGAAAATAAATCTAATGACCGTCTTGGTAAAGCTTCACGTAAAGACACAAAACGAAAATTTTTTGAGTCTTTCAGCACTTTTTTAATTTTTAGAATTGCATCTCTTAACAGCACTTTAACTCTTCAGTACATTCATTGAAGCTATGTCCACGTTTGATAATGAAATTTTCATATCGGAAGCTATCGAGATAATAGAAGAAACTGGATCAGTTAGGACTAAATCTTTAGCCGATGTCAGTATTTCGAACACTTTGTTTATTTGACAAGAATAACTCATTCTCCAGCTTTGCAATTCTTGATTTAAATATCGCATTTTCTGCTTTGAGGGTTAAAATTTCTTGTTTATTTTGAGATACAAGAAGTTTAATTTCGTCATACTGGTAACAGCAACAGAATCTTTAAGCTCTCTAACTTCTTTTAAAACTTCTTTTTTTAGACTTTCGATCATATTGATTACTGCTGAATCATTTCTCATAGTAGAGTTTGAGGTTAGGTTTGACGCTACACCACCCATGCTTCGTAAAGAGTCCGGATCACACTTATAGCACTTGTACTCATTTTCCGAGTTAACCAGAAAATCATACTGAGTTTCAGTGAGTTTGGTACATGCTGCGTGAACCTACTTGTTGCAGCTATCGCAGGAAACACACTCCTGACCATCAAGGCATTCTTTTTTACACCCAGCACAAGGAAACTTCAGATTTAGTTTTTTGGTTTTCGGCATGATTATTAGGTTTAACACTTTTAATGTTTATATAGGATTAGTTATTTTAGTTTTAATGATGAAAACAAAGACTTATATTAATTTATTTTAATTTTTTTTACTTCAGCAAAATAATTTCACAACTTCTAAGTAACAGTGTTGCCAGGCCAGATATATCATCAACGTCATTGGTATATTAAAGGCGGAACTCACTAGCTATCATGTTCGTCAGTTTAGCTCAAATTTCTCCCTTTTGCGTGTATGACCGCTCTTAAAATGGAGTGACAGACCACGCTTTGTGTCTTTGTCACTTAACATGCTTCTCTCAGAAAAAGTTGATACCCTGCATTCGTATGGATTGAGTTACAAGTACAACGCTTAGAAAGCCAAAAAGCGTATAACGCAAAAATTTCAGCAACTTTCAACTTTTTCTACGCTTTCTCGCGTCATCAACTGTTTCACTTATTTAACAAACTTTTCAATCCATGAAACAAATTTTTATGGTTTACAAATTTGTCAACTGTCATCTGTTTTCATAGAATGCTTTGACGCAAAGAAGCGTAGTATGTAACTAAAAAAAAAGACGCATAGAAAGCTATAACGCGATAAAGTGTGGTCTGTAACTCCACTTTTATTCGTTACTCGACAGTCAACCACAAAAATTTTTATGTTTGAGGGACAGTCAGCCGCCATCTTTTTTAACTGAGAGTGTGGACCATGGTGTAATAACATAGGAGTAATTATGACACTTCTGTCATAATTTTCTGGATATTGGCCATTAATAGACTCACAATGACATTTATCATCAATTCAATTTTATTGTGTTTCGTTATATTTTTGACATATCGTTGTTTTGATAACAGGACCCGTTCAGCAAGCTCAATACTTTTGAATCGCTTTAAACAATTTTTTAGTGAGAAGCATCAGTGTTAAGCGTTTAAAAAATTCTGATGCCAACACAAAATTACATGAAATAGTGTAGCGTGTTTCAATCCGACAGCGATAAATCTTTTTCGTTATTAAATAACTACAACAGCGACTAAATTTCTCAGAAATGAAGTAGTTTGCAACATTTGCGGTTCATCGATGAGAGAATTACATAAAACCGTTATTTTTCCAAAAAAAGTCCGGGTAATTGTCTAGAAGTACGGACAACGTGAAAAAGGGGGTAAAAAAAAAAAGTAAAATACTCAAATGATGTGCTTTTTTATAAAACTTATAATTCCGGCTGCGGAAAGTGAAAATTATGCACCGTTTATTTGTTATAAACAATTAAAGTTGCGAAAAATGCGAAAAATTGTCAACAATAGCGTTTTTTGACGCTTGAATCGCGCGACTTTACGAACACGTGAAGAACAACAATAGCGTTACACAACGCTTGAATCGAGCGGCTTTACAAACACCTGAAGAAAAGGTGCGTTTGGAATTGCAATAGTTGGTCACATTATCACATTACCGGGAAATACTTACATGCTGTAGAACATCTTGGCCATTTTTAATTATGTAAAAAGAATTCTGGGAATAATAAAACGGAAAAAATAAGCGAAACATGCATTTTTATGCAGCAGTTCTTCATGAACAATAAATATTTGTAAAAAAACTTTGTACAATCGGAAAACGAGTCAAAGATGTTCTACAGCATGTAAGTATTTCCCGGTAATGTGATAATGTGACCAACTATTGCAATTCCAAACGCACCTTTTCTTCAGGTGTTTGTAAAGCCGCTCGATTCAAGCGTTGTGTAACGCTATTGTTGTTCTTCACGTGTTCGTAAAGTCGCGCGATTCAAGCGTCAAAAAACGCTATTGTTGACAATTTTTCGCATTTTTCGCAACTTTAATTGTTTATAACAAATAAACGGTGCATAATTTTCACTTTCCGCAGCCGGAATTATAAGTTTTATAAAAAAGCACGTCATTTGAATATTTTACTTTTTTTTTTACCCCCTTTTTCACGTTGTCCGTACTTCTAGACAATTACCAAAGTCCGTTATTAACCTACAGTTTTATTAACAGATTTATGAAGCTCAATTCGTCTTATTTAAAATGATGTAAAACAAAAATTTTTGATACTGACCCTTTATATCCAAAAAGATTAAAAATCATTTTGAAGAATTTTTTCTCTGACAATATGAACATTAAAATATATTTTAATCGTTTATATCTTAAAGTATATTAAACTAGTGCTTCACCGAGAACCGATAAAAATCGTTCTCGTTATCGTTATCGGGACCGAGAACGAGAACGATAACGAGACGATATTAAAAAAATTTTTTCTCGTAGGACCGAGGCCGAGAACGAAAAAGGTCTGACCGATATCTCGTTCTCGGCGATAACGTAGTGTTTATCGTACGATAAACACTTGATTATCGTCCGATAACCATTTAGAACGTTGAACGCGCATACACCATACACGTTTGCATAATATGCACTATATTTTTAATAAGCACATGTATGTGTATGCACCGACGTTAATATTTTTTTTCTGAAAACGAACAAAAAAGTTCGTAAAAATATAAAAACAAAATCATAACAAAATTTGAGGATTCACATCACATTTGACCGTGGTAGCAAATAATACTTCAAATAATACTTCTTCGACTTCATTTTTAAGAGTTACCTAAATGTAAAAGCATGTTTTATTCTTGTTATGTTATGCGATAGAGCCACTTTTAGGGCGTTGGATAGTGGGTCTTTTCTTCTCCAATACAAGGAAACCCTTTATTCTTGGTACTTATACCAATTTTAGAAATTCGATCCATGGACCCAATTGTCTGCAGTAAGGACTGCGTAAAGTGTAAGAGGGGTGGAAAAACGGGTAGTGCGCAGATAAACCCACTAGTCCAGCTAGTATTAAGTTTTTAAATGTAATCGATATTAACCGAGAAATATCGGCAATAACGAGACGAGAACGATACGATAACGATAACGATACAGCTCAAAAAATTATAGAACGAGAACGAGTACGAGACAATAAGCTCCACTACGAGGACGATAGGATAATTTTAAAATTATCGTATCGTTCTCGTCTCGGTGAAGCACTATATTAAACAGCTTCGCCAGCTAGGAAAATAAAGGTTTTTTAAAACAAATCGGTCCAAATTTCTAAAAAGTCGTAATATCTCGTAAACTACGAGGCGGGCTTCAAAAATTTTTAGATCAATTTTGCAGCTTATTAAATTACCTTTCATATCACACCCATATTATGGATATCAATGGAGGAGTTTCTAACGTATGTATAAATTAACACAATCATACAATAAGTGCATTGTCAGAATTTCGCAATAACACCTTAATGCTGTGTGAACAAAATATTCCTCATCTCTAAATTTTGCTCACATGAACTTTCCGCTAAGTACAGCCACTTCAAAACCACAACAATAACCAAAATAACAGCAACATAACACGTCACCAAAATTTCTTCTAAAAACAGCAATAGCCAAACTCCATAACAACAATAGTTCGAAAACAGTTCGCTAGCAACCGTAAAACCAACATAGCAACAGCATAAACCATAATAAGCAACAACCAACAACAACACGTGCACTAGTTTGATCACGCAATCGAACGTGTTTGATGGTTGGTACGCAACAAAATCCAGTTTTGCCATAAGTTCAGCAGCGCAGAACGTGAATAAAGAGAAGTTGCAAGCACAGCAAGAGGACAGTCGATTGAAGATCAGCAACGAGTTAACAAGTGAAAAATTAAAAATAACAAGTGAAGTGAAGTGCAAAGTGTAACTGCTGTAACAAGCGGAGTACAGCCAGGCACGGAAGACAGCAGCAAGCATCGGAGCCTGTACGAAGAAAAAACCTACAGCAAAAGGTTGGACCAGGAACCACCAGGAGTTGGGATACGGGTAAGTATAGTGCTTATCAGGGTACGAGTTTGACTTCAAGTGCTCTTTTAAGAGGAAAAAACGTTTGTCGCATATCAATTGTTTGTGTCACCCCACGGCTTTGGTATTAGACAAAAGTATTTCTCCTGTTTCGAAGGTCTCGAAGCCCAATTCTGTGTTCGACGACTAGAACCACCAGGAGAGTTTTGGAATATTGTTAATAGTCTGTGTCACCCCTACATCTTTTAACTTTATTCCAAGGCTAGCCAGTGCCAATTTGGATTGGCCGGCCTAGGACTTGAACGAGCCTGTGTGTGCCGTACTTGGTGAGGATAGAAAAATTTCTAGCCAAAGGTGCGAACAAGTAGAGGTTCCCGAGTACAACCGAAGGCTCCAACTGCAAAACTATACAGTCCAGCGTCCACCACGGAAAAACCAAGCCTAGCGGCGTGATTCGCAGCGTTTAGCAACAGGTTGAGAGGAACACGCAAAGGTTCCCGAGTACACCCAAAGGCTTCAACTGCGAAACGAAGCAGAATAGAGTCCCTGAAACAAATAAATAATTTGTAAGGAAGAAAAACCAGAGAAATAAAGAAATTAAGTAAACAGAAAAGAAGTAGTTCTGAATTTTAAGAACGCCTGGACATCTGGCGAGTTTTACTCCGGCTAGAAATTTCCTTAAAATGCATTGTCAGAATTTCGCAACAACACCTTACTGTGGGACACCAGGCGCAGAGTCAGCACCGCAGTCTCGATATGGCACACCAACACGTCAACACCGACAGCAGCAAGAAAAAACTGAAATATAAAACCACAAACACAGCTCAAGACGGCAGCGGTGGAAAAACGAACAACAACAACAAGAACAACTGTAGCAAAAGTCATTTAAAAATAAAAATACAATAACCAAGGACAGACGATGAAGAGGCCAACCAGCGGTACAGCAAGGTTTACAGGTCCAAAACAACAACGAATTAATCAACCCCACAAAGTGAGGAGAGTTTAGAATATCAAACTGAGGCGGGCCAAGAGGTAGATGACATTGATGGCGACCTTTCCGAATTCGATAAGATTAATTTTTTAAGCACAACGTCCCTGCTCCCGTTCATTGAAAGAACAATAGTGGGGAGAAAAATAAATCTTTTAATAGATACGGGGACCTCAAAAAATTATATTACACCTTCACAAGAGTTAAAAAGCATCGTACCAGTAAATGAACCCTTTCGAGTAGAATCAATTTATGGCGTTAATGGTGTAAATCAGAATTCCGTTATGCGCCTTTTTAATATAAACACGATTTTTTTATATTACCAAATTCAACGACATTTGATGGAATCATTGGACTGGACTTATTAAAAAATATGATGTGCGGTTAGATTTCAAAAATAAAGAATTAATAACTAACACTGGGTTGACGCCATACAATTTTTTAAATGCTCAAGCGTAAATTTTACAAAAATAGAAGATATTTCAGGATATGATAAGAAACCGAACAGGTGTCTTTGCAGAATCCAATAAGACAATCCCTTACAACACCAATATCATTGGTACTATCCGAACTATAAACGAAGAACCAATATACTCAAAATTTTACGTAGCCGTCGGGTTATCACGAGAAAACATTCAAGTTAGCAAATAGCGACTAAGAACACACACAACACTAACAACATCCTGCTTACTACACAAGAACCTAGTTAACACATATCATAATTAAAAATACTAACAACAGGCTGCTTATTGCACAATAACAAAACAATAATTCAATAACCCTAAATTTAATAACCTTAATTCAATAACCCGAAGAGTTGCTTACGCTATAATTATTCTTTTATTTTAAAACTAAGCAATAGGAAATAAGTCAGCATATTTTTCATATTTTACCTTTATTAAAATTAAGCTGAAATTATAAAGCACTTTTATAATATAAAAAGAAATTATCAATAAAAATATTCTAAGTTCAGTTTGGAGAGCAATTCAAACGAGTTTCATTTTTGCGGTAGTTAACTGGCGCCCAACGTTTCTACGAGTTCTATTACAAACCCGGAATTTGAATACCTACAAAAAGCGGAAAATTTTTTCTCCATACACGCGAAAAGTGTTAAAAGGTGCATAAAGCACAAAAACGTACAAAAAACGTAAAAGTTAAAATTTTTTTGATAACGCAAAAGTGTAGGAAGTGCATAAAAGCACAAAGAACTTAAAACGCACAAAAAAGTGTAGTGAAAAGTTATTTTCGATAATGCAAAAAGTATAAAAGTGCATAACAGCACAAGAACTTGAACGTGAAAAAAAAAGTTTCTTAACACATTTGAAAAAGTGTGAAAGAGGTTTATATACAAAGATCCTCATATACAACTATTGCCGCAACTGCTCAGTGAAGAAAAAAGGAGATTCCAAAAACTCCACAAATTAGCTGTCCATCTTCACGAGTAAGCAGATAAAACTGACAAAAGGGAATCAACAGACCGTTCAAGCGAAAATGCTGAAACTGTTCTTCATCCAGTAAGTCAATAATATCTTATTTAAAAATTACAAAAAAATACTTTGTAAGATTCACTCAATTAATTTATATAAAAATTCTTTAAAACCAAGTAAAATCTTATTTAAAATCAAATTAGATTGTAAAACTCACTCATATAAAAACTTACCTAAAATTCTTTAAAAACCAAGAAAAATCTTATTTTAAAATAAATTATATTGTAAATTCACTCCACAAAAAATCAATTAACTTACTTAAAATTCTTTAAAAACCAAGTAAAATCTTATTTAAAATCAAATTACATTGTAAAATTCACTCACATAAAAATCAATTAACTTACATAAGAATTCTTTAAAAATCGAGTAAAATCTTATTTAAAATCAAAAAATACATTGTAAAATTTTTTCGCAACTCTTTAAACAAAGTTTTCTTTTTCTTTTTTTTTTTTAAACTTTTTATTTATTTATTGTACCAACTCGCTTGGAGACTAACAATAACTGAATAAATCTTAAGAAACTAAAATAACGTTGAACTTTTCTAAGCCATTGCTTAGAAATATTGTTTTTTTTCATATCAGTCTTGAGTTGTTGAAGGAGTTGCCAGTATTCGTGTACATAGTGGCTACAGGGGTGGTAAATCTTGTCTCTTCAGTCGAGATGAATTCGATGTTAGGAGTAGGTTCCTAGCCAATGTGTTTGGATGTTGCTGCAGTTTTAGTTGATATGATTGCTTTTTGATTTCCTGTATCTGCTTAATAAAAGGTATACCAAGGTCTTGGTGTATGTTTATGTTTTTGACATACCAAGGTGCGCCGGAAATAGTTCGAAGTATTTTTGACTGAGACCTCTGCAATAGTTCTATATTTGATAAGCTTGCGTTGCCCCACAGTTGGATTCCGTATGACCATATAGGTGTAATAATTGCTTTGTACAAAATAACTTTATATTCAAGGCTAAGTTTTGAATGTTTATGTAAAAGCCAATTAATGCTTGATGCTTTCAACTTCATTTGCATTTGTTTCTTTTCAATATGAGCTTTCCAAGTAAGCCGTCTATCGAGGTGCATACCTAAGTATTTAACTTCAGTGCTCTGAGGTATTTCCGTGTTGTTTAGGTGAACTGTGGGGCAAGTCTTTTTATTAAGTGTAATGCAGTTATTGCATTTTTTTGTATTAGCGTCTTTTTTGTCGGTAGAACATGCGGACGAAGAGTGAAAGTCGCCACAAGCAACACAAATTGTACGAAGAGTACAATATGATTTGGTGTGGCTAAACTCCTGGCAGTTTGTGTACTGCACAGGTCCCATTCGCCTATGAGGTTCCTCAACGGATATTCTGCGATTTATTAGGTAGCGCAAATTATAAATAGGATGTACCTCATTTTTTTGCAATTTTCGGGCATCTGGTTCAAGCTCTACACGAAAAAGCGGCTGTGGGACTTTATTTTTGTTCCTTATGTTGAAAATTGATTTAGGATTAAATCCGGCATGAGTAAGAGCTTCTTTTATTTCATTATGTTCCACGTCGGGTTCTATGCCCTTTAATATGACTGCTAGACCTTTGCTACTTTTAAGTTGGTAGGTGTAAAAACTTTTTTGATTTTTATTAAGGTCAGTCGCAATTGTTCTATAATTTTTTTCTGTGTATGTTTGTATTTTGGTTTCGGAAACATTGCCTTTCATTAGAGGAATTATATGAAAGGCGTCCTTTCCAATAAGTGAAACCAAGTTACAAACAAGTGCATTAGAACTGCGCTCACGCAAGTATATGGGGGGAGGTTTAAGTGTTTTATTGCTTGATTCGCTCATGTTGTCGTTATTGAGTACGGATGGGTCGTTATCAAGCAAAGCATAATGATTTTTGCTAAGTGGGTTGTTAGAGGATTGCTCGCATTCACTTACTTTATACATCTTTCTTGAATTATTTGCATTACCCTTTAATGGACTTAGCTTTCGCTTGATATTAATATAGCGCTCCATTCCAGTCTGGATTGCTGAAGTTTCTACCTTGTTGGAGTTAGTATCGGTGTTATTGGTTCTTTCTTGGTTAGAAGTATTAGAAATTTTGGGAAATTTTATACTTGCGGTTTTCGCATCATTTTCCTGAAATTAGTCATAACTGACATATTTTCCCGCTGGGGGATCAAATGCGAGCTGCATTGTACACTCCATGGTGACGTAGCAGTGAGAGGACCCGCTTCATTAGATGCAGCTGGTTCTTGGGTACCTTTTAATAAATGTTCGTGTGTGTGTACTTGGAGTGTATGCTTTTGCGCAAGAGCGATCGGTTGAATGTTGGAAGGCAACACATTGGTATTGGTACGCGCACTTGTTTGTATTTTAGCACTTTGGCTATCTGTTTTAGCGGAAGAGCCACTTTTTTTATTTTTTTCGTTCTCACTATTTTTTTTAGACTCAGCACTGACCGATGAGTCTTTCTTTTCGGTTGGAGGTGAGCGCTCAACCGGCATTTTTTTTCACTTGTTTATTATATGAAATAAACAATTAATTTTTTATTTATTTCTTTTTTTTTGCCACTAAGGGCACAGAATCTGCCGTCTGACAATTGAAATTTGGTTTAAAACCCACTTGTGCGTCTCTATAGCAATTTATTGAACTTTAATTTAGCGTTTACACTATAAAAAATCAGATTAAAACGCGGAGCGAATTTATACGCAGCTCAACATGGAGAGTGTCAAATGAGCTCATTAAACAAAGTAAACACTCTTAAGCTATGGACTAATTACAACAAGCTAACCTAACAGGTGCACTAAGCCAGCAAATAGAACAAATGAAGGTTATGAACAATAGATTAAATCAAGTAGAAGCTAGAATTAGTCCACCACAAAATGAAAATAATGTCCCTCCTGCTCCTGCTTCAGAAGCAGAATTAAATGAAACTAAAAAACTCCCAGATTGTGTAAGAGATTTACAAATATTCGACTTAAATCCCGTTCAATATATTTCATGAATCCACAGCGTGGAGTCCATTCTACGAGACTATGAGATAGTAAGAGGACCTGTTGATACCGTCTTAATATCCTATAACATTTTTGAAGAAGATTGGGAAAGGATTAAAGCCTGTTTTTCGCTCCACTACGCAGATAAACGCGACTTGAGCGCCTTGGTGCAAAGGAATATGAGTCTAGACCAATTCTATGCGAAGGTAAACCATCAACTTTTACTAATTATTAACAAAGTCAAAGCACAGTAGTATTCACAGGAAACTAAAGACGCATTAGTAGGAACTTACAGAAATAGAGCTCTTGACGTTTTTATGAGAGGTCTAAATGGGGAACTATCAAAAATAAAATATCAGAAACTATTCAATCCACTCTAAAGTAAGTAGTTAATAATTCTGTTACTGCCCCTATTAATCAAATATATAAACCTAAATATCAGTTTGAACCGAATTTACCGCCAAAAAAATTAAGCTTTCATGAAAAAAACCAAATTTATAACTCTAGAAATAAGAGCAAACTCCTCAGCCGATACCTCCACCTAGACCAATTCAGCCTAAACCGGCAATTCCTATGGAAGTCGATCAATCATTACGTTCCCATCGGGTCAATTACATGAACCGACCAGGAAATAATCTCATTATTGGTAAATCTAACGTCAAATATACCTAGGAAATAGCAAAGATTGTTTAAAATGGAAACAGAGTCATATTATGCTGACCAAACACAGGGAGATATACCACAAGAATATGAGGAGCAACAAGAATATAGTGAGCAACAAAATAGTGAGGAAGAACAAGATTGTGAGGAAATAAATTTTATAACAGAGGCCTATCTAGCATAACATACCTAGAACTCCATACTAAGAATGGAGAAATTTTGAAATTTTTGATCGACACAGGGGCGAACAAACATTTCATTTGCGAACGAATATCCACTAGTTCAAAAGAACTAACTAAACCATTTTAACTTCAATCTGCTGCCGGAGAAATATAGATAGCTCGAAAAATAGGAGGTACATCCTTCAAAAGCTTAGCCATTGACAACACCCTTGAATTTTATGACCTTCCAGGACTCAAATCGTTTGATGGTATAATTTTCGACGACACACTTAAGGAACTGTTCTATTTTTAAATAAAACTCAGTTTTCTTAATTCACTTTTTATTCGTATTAACACTATCGAAGCTGTACAAGAACTGACCATACAAAATTATTGCATGACCCTCTACCGGTGTTTACATATTTCATGCTTAGCACATAAGAGTCTATATATATGTATACCTAACAAAATAACTGGAGAGAATTAGAGTGATGCTAATAAACTTTAGACATCATGTAATACATAACATTTTCCCCTTTTTTTTAAATTATGATTATAAATCAAAAAATAACATATTCAATGTACATAAATATTAATGTTCATATTAGTAATTCAAAATTTTAGAAATTAAAATCTTTTCTCTTATTGTTAGTATATTCAATGTTTAATATTCAAAGTGTTCATTTATAAATAATTTTATTAGGTTTATTTTTAATTCGTTTTGATCTTCTTAGTGTAATTGATTCATGTAAAACTTTTTTATACTTTTTTCTTTTTTGTGATTTTTTTGTACTAACATTTGTATTATTATTATTCTTACTATTTTTATCAGAAACTTCCAAATCTTTATTAATCTCTGTTGATATAAAGGAATGGTATTTATCTTCTAAATTTGAATATCTTAATTGATTTCTATGCACAAATCTTATTGAATTATTAATATTTATCAAATATGTATTTGGACTCGATACACAGTTGCAGGTATCCATTTGATAACATCTTTAAAATGGTTTCTATACAATACTTTTTCCCCTTTTTTGAAAAATAATTCACCCTTATTTAATATCTTATTTTTACTTTTTGTTATATTTGATTTATTCTTCGGCAATTTGACTGAAACTTCTTTACACAAAGAATTAATTAAGTTCTTGGGGTAGAATAAAATATCATGCTAGCTGGACTGCGATTTGTTGTTGTACTCGGTGTGTTATTATAACACACTAAAATTTGATCTAATTTTGTTTGAATCGGAAGAGACTTTAAGGTTCCATCAATTAAATATTTTTGTAAACTATTTTTTATAGTTTGTACCCCTCGTTCGGCTAAGCCGTTGCTTTGTGGGTGATATGCAGGTGATTTCTTTAAAATAATATTGTATTTTTTTGCAAATTCTTCAAATTGAAACGAAGAGAATGGAGACCCATTATCTGACACAATTTCAGTTGGATAACCAAAAATTCGAAAAACTGATAGTAGACTACTACATAAACTCGAGGCGTCAGTTTTTAACATATGTTTTATTATTATATATTTACTAAATGAATCAATATAAATGTAATATGTTTTTGTTTCAAAATGAAAAAAATCTAAGTGTAGTCTTTCAAAAGGTTGTTCGGATCTTGGCCATTTACTAATAATTTGTTCTTTCGGTACTTTTTGTGTAGACTGACAACTAAAGCAACTATAAATATACTTTTTAATAGACTTGTCTATTTTAGGCCACCAAACTGAGCCTCGGGATAACATTTTTACCCTTACTATTCCATCGTGATTTTCATGTAATTCTGAAAGTACTTCCTCACGTTATTTTTCAGGTATAACCAATCTATCTCTGTAATAAACGCAATCATTGTCGGTTGATAAACTTTAGCGAACATTAGACCATATTTGTAAATATGATGGTATTTTTACTGGCCAGTCGCTCTTTACATACTTCATTACTTTGGACAATATTACATCACTAGCCATGCAGGCTCTTACCTTTTCAACACTTATTGGCATTTCCATTACATCGGAAAGGTTTTTAATTGATTCTATCTGTGTTTCGGTTTCTAAAGGCAAACGAGACATAGCATCAGCAGGTGCATTTCGTTTAGCCGGGCGATATTTGAATTCGTATTCATAAATCGATAGCATTACAGCCCATCGCTGCAATCGTGATGCAGTTATGCTCGACGTATCCCTATTTGGATTAAAAATTTCTTTCAGTGCTTCATTATCACTGCACAAGGTGAATTTATGGCCATAGATATATTATGGAATTTTTTAATCCCAAACATTACCGCAAGCGCTTCTCTGTGTATTTGAGAGTAATTGCGTTCTAATGGAGATAAGGTGCTAGACGCAAAAAATACTGCTTTTTCAACACCGTTTACTAAATGAACTAACACGGCTCCAACTCCATAAGGACTCGCATCGCAAGTCAATATTATTGGCTTATTTGGATCATATAGTTCCAACAAATTATTTCTTATAAGTAACTTTTTGATTTCCTAAAACAATTTTCTATTTCTGGTGTCCAATTAAAATTAGTGTCTTTACGTAGTAAATTATATAAATTTTTTAATTAGCTTGATAAATCGGGTATGAAGCTACTATAATAATTGATCATGCCTAAATATGATTGCAATTCATTAATATTCTTTGTCTAAAGAAGTTTCAGTCAAATTGCCGAAGAATAAATCAAATATAACAAAAAGTAAAAATAAGATAGTAAATAAGGGTGAATTATTTTTCAAAAAAGGGGAAAAAGTATTGTATAGAAACCATTTTAAAGATGTTATCAAATGGATAGCTGCAACTGTGTATCGAGTCCAAATACATATTTGATAAATATTAATAATTCAATAAGATTTGTGCATAGAAATCAATTAAGATATTCAAATTTAGAAGATAAATACCATTCCTTTATATCAACAGAGATTAATAAAGATTTGGAAGTTTCTGATAAAAATAGTAAGAATAATAATAATACAAATGTTAGTACAAAAAAATCACAAAAAAGAAAAAAGTATAAAAAAGTTTTACATGAATCAATTACACTAAGAAGATCAAAACGAATTAAAAATAAACCTAATAAAATTATTTATAAATGAACACTTTGAATATTAAACATTGAATATACTAACAATAAGAGAAAAGATTTTAATTTCTAAAATTTTGAATTACTAATATGAACATTAATATTTATGTACATTGAATATGCTATTTTTTGATTTATAATCATAATTTAAAAAAAAGGGGAAAATGTTATGTATTACATGATGTCTAAAGTTTATTAGCATCACTCTAATTCTCTCCAGTTATTTTGTTAGGTATACATATATATAGACTCTTATGTGCTAAGCATGAAATATGTAAATACCGGTTGAGGGTCATGCAATAATTTTGTATGGTCAGTTCTTGTACAGCTTCGATAGTGTTAATACGAATAAAAAGTGAATTAAGGAAACTGAGTTTTATTTAAAAATAGAACATTTCCATGAGTGTGTCGTCGCCAATTATTCCATCAAACGATTTGAGTCCTGGAAGGACATAAAATTCAAGGGTGTCGTCAATGCCTTAGCTTTTGAAGGATGTACCTCCTATTTTTCGAGCTATCTATATTTCTCCGGCAGCAGATTGAAGTTAAAATGGTTTAGTTAGTTCTTTTGAATTAGTGGATATTCGTTCCTTCGTTTCCAGGAACCATCAACTATTACTTTTAATATTTATTGATTATTTCCAATTTTGCTCGTCACCAAAATTGTTCTATTTTTTCCCGTAAAATTTTTCGATCTAGCAATCCTTGCCTCATACTATGTCGAAACCATGACAACATTACTGTGGTGAAATAAATATGCAGTAACATCGTTGAAGTGAACACACTCATTGATCACGATGAATTAGAGGAAGTAATTCCAATAATAACATCATTAGAGTCTTTCATCAGTCCACAGCCAGCATTAACGCATCCGATAACTGATCCTGAACCGCAGCAAGGACCTTCTAAGCGACAAATAACTGCTCAATAAACAGTCCTTCGTGGATTATAACTACACGGAAAAAACGAAACTCAAAATTATTGTAAATATTAATCAAAATTTAAGAAAAATTAGTAGGTAATTTAGAAACGGTTCGAGTGTCTATTAAAAATTACTAAGCGTAATATAAAAATTGCAACAAGCAGGCATTAATTTTTCAAATGCAAGTTTTTAATTTTTACAAAGTAGATATTAAAATGTCTGCAATAATTTATTATATTTTAAAAGGACTGTACTATTTTTTAATAAGTACATTATAAAGTTTTTATGATGAAATAATAATAACTGAAATTGATTTTTAAAATTTTTTGTGTGTTGAACAAAATTGGGACGGCCAGCGAGTTTCCGCTGCCGCTTTCCCGACCCCGTCCCAATTCTGTTCAACACATTACTTCAAAGCCAATTAGTAAGAGTTTGGCAAGCCTATATATTTATTTTTTTGCATGAACATTTTGAGAACTCAAACAGAGTACAAATTAAACACAAAAGAGAAATAAAATTCAATATAATAAAAATTAATAATCTTGAAATAATTTTTCTATAACTACTTTTTAAAAATTATAAAGCGGGAATCATATATTACAATCTGAAATATGTAAAAATTCTAATGTCGTAATTTATTGAAATTTAATAAAATCTTTGTAAAATTTCAAAGTTTTTATGTGATAATTAAAATGAAGAAATTAATTTTTAATATGCACTTATTAAGAAATGTAAAATGAAAATAATTACAAACTAGAATAGAATTTTTCATAATGATTTTTTATTTATTACTATAAAAGGGTAATATTTGTTTTCAGATTTTAATTTTTATAATTATAATTAATTTTTAATAAAATTTGAGCTGGTGTTTTTTCCGTGTACTGGGGAAACCACGTTAAAAAAATGCGCCTTCAAACTCTATCTCATGGGTGGTGGAGAAAAGAGTTCATTATTAATACCTGGAAGCAACTAAATAATTTTAAAAATTACGATACATAAAGTAAATTCTTGTAATAAGTCTACATATGTACATCGGTCATTCTTTTATTAAACGCACACTTTGTATTTTTTGACGTTTTTGAACCTTTTTTGAAACCAAATATCTCAAAAACTATAGGAGATGGGATGAAAAACCATTTAATCATTTTTGTTTCGAAATACTATAACTTTATAAAAAAAATTAAAAAAATTTAAATAAATTTGTTTAAACATTAATTTTTTTAATTAAAAAAATTTTTCTCAAAATATTTTCAATATAACACCTTTTGTTTTTTTGATTTTTTTATATGTTATTCCTCAATCAATCGTAAGAATGCATGTGCTTTCATATCGAAATTCCCGCCATATCTTATATGTTCAATTATACGCTAAAAAAGATAAATCCAAAAGTGTTTTTAAATTTAGACTTGGACTTTTAAGAACGGTGTATGTATTTTTCCCTTTTTTATTATTTTAATTATAACTCAAAAGCTATACATTTTTGGTACATAGTGATTAGCAGATTTTTGTAGGGAATAAAGTTTCCTATCGAAATGGCATTTTATAAAATCAAAAATCTTGTTTTTTCAACAAAATAACCTTGAAAAACTGATCTTAAAAATCCGAAAAATATAAATTTTTTGAAGCTTTTCTCATATCTAAGATCATATATTTTATATCAAAATTTTGAATAAATACCTTCATCATTATCATTGATAAGCTGAATATAACTTTTTGATTGAATAAAAAATATTTTTGTGTGGAAAAACCGAAACTAGCATGGTGTAAAGGTAAAAATTTGTAAAATCATACAAAAGTGGGCATCTTTGAAGGACTTTATTTCAGCCAATTTTCATCAGAAACTAATTTTGTTTGTCACCATTTTGACGAAAATGACGTCAGCTTTCTTTTGGGCTAAAAAGACCACTAGTTTCATTCAGAAAAAAAATAATTCCCAAAAATTAAAAAATATTAAATTTTTTCGGTTTTTTTTAAATAGTTTTTTAAAGTTATTTTGGTGAAAAAATAAATTTTTTGGCTCTATAAAGTGTCATTTCGATAGTAAATTTTATTCCCTATAATTAAAAAAATAAAAATGGGACAAATATGCACCGTCCTCAAAAGTCCAAGCTTAAATTTAACATATGAGACAATACAATATCTTTAACGAATCATTTCGTTATTTAATTACATAGTCAATGGGCTATAACGGCAATGCATGAAAATATGGAAATTACCTATTTTCATTGATTTTGAAATAGCACTCACAGTTTTTGTCCGACTTGGACCAAATCACACTTTAAATATTTGTAAGGCAATAGTCTTTCATTTTTAATCTTAAAAAAAATTAACTAATTTTTTTTGTATTCAAACGGAGCTTTTGAAATTTAGTGATTTTCAAAAAAGACCAAAAAAATCACTTTTTTTGAACTTTGATCGCTTGTAACTCCATCAATTCTTATTGTAATCACTTAGACAGCATAACATTAGAAAAACGACAAAAATATCTTTAGAATAGTGTACATTGTATTTGAGTCAAAAACAATTTGATGGAGAAATGGGCAAATAAATGAAAGAAGCCAAAAAACGGGTTTTTTGGGATATCTCGAAAACGATTCTTAAAAAAAATGGTTGGCATTTTTGGAATCTACGACCCAAAATACATCGTAAAAATTTTATGAGAAACCAGATCTCGAGATGATGCCCAAATTTGTAGACTAGTGTTATTGAAGTTAAAAAGAGTAACAATAAATTTTATTAAATAATAAATTCTTCATCTTTATAATTTATATAGATTTTTAGAAAAGCTATATTGGCAATTTCCGATGGCTATATCTCCGAAACTAGATCCGACGCTCATTCAAGGTTTTCTGTTCCGTATGGTAAATCCAAGTATGAATTCAGTAGCTGTTGTAAAAAATGACTTGATTCTTTGCCATTTGTATTTGATTAAATTCCGAGAGATTGTGACGAAGAGCCTTTCCACTTCGTCGACGAATTTTTCCCGAAGACAGGTTTCCTCAATTTTATATAGGGCGAACTTTCTGGATGTTGCACAGGTCTGCTTAATGTATACTATTTTGAGTGGAAGGGAATCCACTAGAAGGTGGTGATTGAAGTCTTGTGACATTTTTCTGTATTTCTTCAATATATTTAACAAAATAAAATAAAAAAAATCTCTTGAAAAATGGATTTTGAAGTTCGGGGTTCTGGTGGTTCCGCCAGGAACCATCCAGGTATCCATCCAGAATCGCAGAATCAACAAAGTATATTTTTTCAGCTCAAAAAAAGTCAGGCTTTAAGGGTTAAACAGAACACTGGCGTAAATGCCGCTACCACTAACGCACAGTGGAGGATCTTGGAAATTCGGTGGCCATAAATCATTTTTCACATTTCTCTGTATCAAAAATCTAATGATGCACTTTTGTTACGCGTACTTTGGTTAAGAAAAATGCAAATTTTCAGGTTCGTAGGTGGACGGGAACATATTGAGAGGCGTGCCAATTGAAAGGTCCATTCCCTTTTTTTTGTATATTTTTATTTTTTACGAATTTTTTCCAACTTTGGAGCTGTGCAACTTTTGAACGGTACAATATTTTTACACAAATCTTTTTTTAAATGAAGGTTAGTAAAATTCCTTTTTAATAATTTGAAATACTGTTACAATATATGCTATCTAATATTTTTGGGGACTTTTTTTGTAAACGTCAATTTTTAGCATTAATTCAGAGATAACTACTGGCCGGCGAAAGTCGGCGTAGTTTGGTTAAGTTTTTCAGGTAGCTAAAAGTATCTAGAAACTTTTTTCCAAACATACTATACCCGCCATGTCCCGCCCGTAGAACAGTTTTTTCAAAAATAGGTTGGCACCTCATATGAACTAACCTGAATTTATATGGCACTACAATTGTATTTATTTTGCTGTAGTGTTCATATTTGTATTTCAAGGTATTATTTATTTATTCCTTTTTATTGACAAAATTCCACATAATCATACATTTGATGAATTCTATCGCAGGTATCGCCACAGGTAGATTTCTGAATAGGGTCATAGGTAGAACCCTTTTTGTGCACATCTGTTCATACTCCTTTGTAGAAAACTTCTTGTTATGACTATTTTTATTGTTTATTACATTGATTTCAATAAAATTGTAGCAAGTTTTTGTATATAAATCCGAACACACGCATAGTCAAAGTATTTCATACAAAAAAACTCGAGCGCAATCATTACAGCAATGGAAAGTGTCATGTTGCTGATTTGCATTTGGAAAAAAACTTAGAAAATGATAATATAGTCGCGGTTATAATTGGCGATAATATTGTTAGCCACAATACTATGGAAACTATATTAAAGAAAGTAACAAATATAGTAGACAGCGTAAAAAAGCGTCATGAGCTCTGCAATCACTCCAAGCAGACAAACGAAGCTTGGCTTAAACCAATACTGGAAGACGAGTATGCATTAGACGAGCAAATTGATTCTGATATCGATCATGAAGATGAGGACGTAGAAATGAAGGCAAGGAATTATCTATTCAACCAACTGATGAATTTTTTGAAAAAAACTAATATAAAACTTTAATTTAACAGTTATTAATGAAGATCTTTTGTTAGTATGTTTTCCTTCCAAATGTAAATATTTTTCATGTATCTATTTTATTTCTCTAATATAATGTCCTAGCTGTAAGGTATTGCTACCATCACTGTAAATTGTGCGTCAACTATAAGTTTTGTAATGTTTCTTATACTTCAATAAACAATGATAATAATAGCATTTATTAATAAAATTTAAAATACAAAAAAAAACAAATATATTTTACTTTTCGAAATTTATAACGATGGCTTATATTAAAGGGTTATGTTTCCTCTTTTAGTTGTAGAAAACTGCATTAAAAGCTCCTTATTCGTTTAGAAGATACAGATGAAGTGTATAAAAATCTGCAAAAAATCAACTTCCCACTCAAAAAAAGTGATGAAGGAAAAATTTTTGGAGTGAAATGAACTAAAATGTATGAAAATCTACAAAAAATCAACTTCCGACTCAATAAAAGTTATAAAGGAAAAATCGCAAAATTTATAGTGATAGCTTATATTAAAGGTCAATATTTCCTCTTTTAACTGCATTAAAAAATTTTCATTCGTTTGGAAGATACAGATTTTTGACCACCAAAAGCCAAAAAAACCCGCTTTTTCCTCCACTGTGTGACGGTAGAATAAGATTTGATTTTAATTTTACCGTCGCGGTAGAGAGAGTAGTGAGTTGCACTCTCTTCTCCAATACGATTTTCTCATCAAAAATTTTATGTTGGCGGTATTTACGTCGTGCGCCGGAATTCTGTTTAATCCATTAGTCAAGTTTCTATACTTGAATGACGGTTTGAGCTTCTAACATGAATGATAGTTTGACCGCTGCTAACAATCATTCAAAACTGATGAATTTTTCACTGACGAACATGATCGCTACCCCAGTAGCACACGTTGCAAGTTTTTGGCTAATACAGCGCTTTTATAGCAAAACTCATTGCTGCATTGCTTTTCAAGCTACTAGGAATTGATCAGAAATTCACTGCAATATAGCTTATAACGCGCTTTTAGGAATTAGAATTTAACATTTCACTTATCTTTACAGTAGGAAAAATGGAAAAAAATAGCCCCAAAAAAGGAGCAAGAAATTAATTATTAAAATGCCTTAGAACAGCGGTTCTTAATTTTTTTGCGGACCCCATCCTAACCCTCGACATTTGACGTCGTTCTTAAGCTTAATTTCTGGCTCAATAATGACAAAGAAACTCAGGCTTCCCAACCGTTCGGTTTTCACCCGGACAGTCTGCTTATTGAAAGCTTGGTCCGGTTGTCAGACTCAACCAGACATTAAATGTCCGGTTATCTTAAGAGGTTGAGGAACGAATTTATTTTATTTTGCTTTAATTTTTCTGGTTTTTAAAGGTATTTTCAACATTATATCCGGCTTTTGAAGGTCCTGTAGACACTACTTTCTAATAAATATTGATACTTACACCATATATCTCTCTCCATTTTAACAAATCTTGCGCATTTATAAGGACAAACATTTTTTATTAGGATTTTCATGTAATTAAAACACAACTACCAACGTCGCACAGTGTAACATTAGCGGCCATAAGGAAAGAAAAAAAAAATTCCAAATTTCTTAAAAACTAATACATAGATCGACAAAAAAAATCTTCAATTAAGAGCAATCTATAAGCATTTTGGAAATATGTGGGAATTTGAATGAACAGCATGCACGGAAACTTGAAGTTTTATTCTAAAAATTTACAATTTATGTCTTATGCAATTCAATATCTCAAGTTTAGCTGTTATTATCTCCAAAACTATTCAGTCAATTTACAAACATATACACATTTTGGAAAAATTTGAAGTTTCTCTTTTCCAAAAATAGCATTTTTGAGAACATTGAAGAATTAGTTTGGCTTCAAGGTCATTTACAAGAAAACTTCCTAAGAAAAAGAAATTTGCAAAAATTGACAAAGTTTAGCAGAGGGAAACAAAAAAACATAGTCTTCGATTTTGCTTAAAGTTCTGTATAACAATAATAAATCAATATAAATAGATGACAAAAATATAGATTTGCACTTTTGCGTTATATGTATGAAATTCAATAATATCCTACACCACTGTTTCGCAGAAAATTGTCTAAAACCGAAATATGCAAATGGACTGAATTATGCGAATGTTTGGTGAGTATTTTCCGATATTTTTTTTCACTGATGCAGGTCATGTTATATATTTTTTAAAAATATGAAAAAAGCTTTTTCCAAATCTGTAAAGTTTGCTTAATTCCGTTCAATAGTTTGAAAGCAGTTGTGCATTTAAAAATATGTTTCGATGTTCTTGATATATAGTAAAGTGAGTAAAACTGGAAATGTTTCCTAACTTTAAGTGTGAATAGCAAAAAAAAAAATATTCTCTTCGATTTTGCTTAAACTTCCGTATAGTGATTATACGTTCAATACAAATAGGTGACAAAAGAATAGACTTGCACTTTTGCGTTATATGTACAAAATTCAATAATTACTTATAGCACTTTTTTCAAGAAAATTGCCTTAAATGACCACATAAAAACGGTTAAATTGCTTTAAATTCTACAAAAATGAATTGAATGACTTAAAATTTTGCACATATAATTTGATATTAGTTGTGCACTCTCATTTTTAGTTGTATCAAATTCGAGCGAAAACCACGCCTACCGCCCATACAATGTGACCACATAAATATGGTAAATTCTATTTAAAATCCATACAAATTTTATATGTTAAGTTTAAGAACTTCAAATTTTGTACATCAGCCAGGGAAAATTCGAATCTTGATCGTGATCGGACCGTTTTTTGGCTCAAATTGGTTGACAGAATTCGTCATGACGGATCCAATATGGCGGTCAAAAATCCAATATGGTGGCCGAATTTTTGAAAGTCAACGGATTTGCACCAAATTCGGTATACAAGGGTCTTGGGGGTCACTGATCACGAATCCGAAGTCAGAATTCACAAAATCAAGATGGCGGATTCAAGATGGCGGACGTATTTTTTAAAAATCAATCGATTTGTACCAAACTTGTTTTACAGGGGTTTTTAGGATCGGTCATTACGAACCTGAGGCTATATTTTAAAAATTTCAAATTCAATATGGCGGAAGTATTGTTTAAAAATCAACCGATTAGTACTAAATTTGGTATATGGGGGTTTCTAGAGAAGCGGATTACGAATCCAAGGTCAGAAATTTAAATGCGGGGGTTTCTGGGGAAGCTGATTACGAGTCCAAGGTCAGAAATTTAAAATTCAAATTCAAGATGGCGGACCCAATATGGTGGATCAGGGTATTGAGTTTCCGCCATATTCGGTCCGCCATCTTGACTTTAATTTCAGCGACCCCAGAAACCCCCGTATATACAATATGTATATTTTTCAAAAAAAAATAACAAAAATAAGTGAAAGTTGTTAACTGGTTTTAAATGTTTTTTTATTTCCTTTTAAAGAAGGTAAAAACTTGACCACATTTTTTTCAGCCTTATTTTTAAAGAAGAAAGAAACCTACTTGTGAAATTTTCTAAAAAAAAAATTTAAAATAAAGATTTTTTTTTTTTGTATGGGAGCTATGCTTGATTATGAACCGATTTTATTCATTTTCACAAAATTTCTTAATCTTTACAAAAAAACAGTCCATGACAAATTTCATTACTCTACGACAACTCCTTATAGTTTTCGCCGCAGCTTATATGAAAGTGTTACACAGTGCGTCGTCTCTTAGCCTAAGCTTATTTTCACATTAGTATTTGCCCAGTGTATGCGTACGATTTGCTCTGTACGATACTCGCCCGAAAAGAAGTGTCTGCAAATCTTTTTCTGCGTTCTTGATTTGCATCAGTTTTGAACGTATCGCTACGAACCAACACAGGTAAATATGCTAATTATTATCATTGGACCTTGCCCTTTCAACATAAAGGGTGTTTTTTTTAGAGGTTTGTTTTTCGAATAGATAAAACTGGGATTTTGTGGTCAAATCTGGCAACTCTAATGTCATTTATATTCAGTTTGGTTTGCCATTTCATCATGAACAGGTTGACGCATGAACAACGCGTCCAAATTGTGCAAATTTATTATAGTCACTAAAATTTCAACTTTATTTTCACTCAAAATTCACATGATTTTTGCAATTATGAAGTCAAGAAGGCCGCCTAGATCTTGTGATATCACACCTTAATTTTTTTTTTTGGGGTTATGTGAAGCCAAAAGTATGCGTCGATAAGCCAGCTACGATTCAATACTTCGAAGCCAACATTACTCGCGTAATTCGCGATATACCTTGAAAATTGGACCTCCATTTTAGACTACGTCCGAGCTAGCCGTGGCGTTCATATGCCAGAAGTCATATTTAAATTATAATGCCAGAAGATTATCTTTCGAATAAAGTAATTTTCATGTCTATTTAAAAAATTCATCTTTGTTTTATTCCATTTTAAAGTTCTATACCTCTAAAAAAAACACCCTATACAAAAGGAATTTTCCATTACATTTCAACCAGTCACTCACACACCGCCATGTTGGAGCCATAGCTTGTGGGGAATCATGAGCCACTTTTGATGGGGAATTGTGGGCCACGTGTTTTCGTATTCATAGATACATGGTTTTTATGCAAAATCGAGGCTGTGAATAAATAAATAAATATTTTTATTATGCGTTATTATTAGGGTCCGACCGAAGGCTTCGGCTTCGGCCACCTTCGGCCTAAAAATCACACATTCGGCCTACCGAATAGCCGAAGGTTTGCAAATGAATGCAATTTCGAAGTTAAATTCGCCAATTTGAAACACACGAAATATGCAAAAGAGAAATAGTTTGGAATAGAAAGTTTTTTAAACAAATATAGCTCAGAATGTGACATTGTAAAGTTAATGTAAACGACATTAGTTGTGAAGTTAAAGCAATAAGCACTACAAATATTGAAAATAATCTTTGGGAATCTCATGACACAACGGCCATGCAGCCATATAACTCATGCTGAGTTTCAAGTTTTAAGATAGAGTTTGAGATGCACAATAAAGAATCTATTATTATGAGGAATGGATGTATTTTTAGCAATTGGCATTTAAGATCATTTTTGAAACTGAAAAAAGCACAATAAATTTCTATCTGCCCCTCCGACTAGCGCTGCAGGTCAGCTTTATACCGAATCAGGTTCAAATTTATATGGCGAAAACGTTGATAAACTTTTATTTTTAGCTTACAATAAAAACTTATTTGACTTTGAATATTAAAGTACCTTCAACTTTTATTATCATTATAAACTAATATTGTTTATGTTTGCTCATAGATTATAACCATATAATTTATTTTTTGTTACTTATACATGGAATTTTTGTTTATGTAAGTTTTTATTTATAAAATGCTAGACCTTCGGCTTCGGCCGAAGGTTTCGAAAATGGCCGAAGTTCGGCTTCGGCCAAAAAAGTTACCTTCGGTCGGACCCTAGTTATTATGCAAAACAGGATAAAAAGGATGATTTTTCTGCTGCTTTAAAGGCTGTTAAGCGGATTAAAATTAATAACAATTCCCTTCATGCCGTCGCTAAATTCATGAATTTACCACGTGCTACATTGAATTTCCAGTTATTTAATAAAGTTTTGCATCGTAATTTTTTGGTTTTGATTTAATTAAGGCGGTGGCTCGCGATTCCCCATCATTTTTGGAAATCTCGAAAACATTGATTTTTCAAACAACCAAAACTGGAAAAAAAACCAAAACAATAAAAAACTTTTTTGGACAAAATTTAAGTTTTTCCACGTAGAATACCATACCCTATTAAAATTTGCAAATTTCCTGATTTTTGTTAAGAACGTGGCTCATGATTCCCCACCTTCCCTTACTACTTGTATGCTCAATATTTGCCTGCTCAAAATAATAGGTACACCGGAAAGATATACAGAAAATCAAAAGAAAATGTTAAAGATATGAACTTTTTTATTTACGCTTTCATTATTTAGTGTATCCACCTTCATTTTGGATAACTTTCGCAACTCTTCTTGGGATACTTTTGAATAAAGCTTGGCATGTTCCTTTGGGTATCTCATACCACATTTCTTGCACACTCTCCCACAATCGCTCCGTATTCGTGAAATTTTTTTTTGCTTATTTTCTTCTTAAACGCCCCCCACAAGTTTTCTATCTGCTTTAAATTCTGTGACTGACTCGGCCAGCTAAACGCGTTTGACTTTATTGTCCTCAAAACATTTTTTCACAAAATAAGAGGTGTGTTTTGGGTTGTTATCTTGCTGATAGATCCAAAGTAAGGGCATGTTTCCTCAGAATATGGCAGCATTGCGTTTTCGAGTATATCTTTGTATTTGGCTGCTGTCATTTTACTCGTTGTCTGGAATACAGGACCTATCCCATATTAAGGAAAACACTTCCACACCATAATATTTCCGCCTCCGTGTGTATTTTTTTTTTTGTGAATCTGACGTGAAACTCTTTGCCTTTAGGCCGTCGCACATTCTTTTTTAAATCATTGCCAAATAAATTAATCTTAGTTTCATCTCTCCTTATGATATTACGCCACTTTTTTCCCCGTTCAGTTCATGACCAGTTTTCATGATCCCTTGCAAAATTTAGCGTCATGCTCAATTTTTTTTTCCGTAGCAAAGGAACTTTTTTAGCTATGCGCCCAGGTAGGTTAGCCTTTAGTAAACGTCGTCGAATTGTTTGAGCCTTAACCGCTTTACCTATTTCTGCTAAAATTGTTTACCACGAGTTTCTTTTTTTTTTACGGCTTTTTTATAAATACATTTCTCACAAAATTGTGAGATATATTCAGCAACCTGCAAGCTGCATCGAAGAGATTTTCTTTCTTTTTTCAAGTTTAAGGCCAGTCTGTATTCCTCAGCAGATCAATTTGACTTACGACCCATCTCAACTAAAATTTTTTTCTGTTAATTCATTGCATTTTAAGATTTAATTAAAGAAAATTAACCGTTCTTCTAAGGAAAGCTCAAAAAAATTAAAAACAAAAAAAATTTATCAATCAAAAATTTGAATCAAATTTCAGGTGTAGATAACTATTATTTTGAGCAGGCAAATTTTCAAACTAAGCGCAGTAAGTAGAAACGTTCAAAACTTAGGGGAAATACATGATTTGTTTTACTAAAGATCGTGCTACCAAATTGTGTAATTCCCGTAACCACTATGATTTTTCCTCTATATTTCCAAAATATTTTTGTAATAGAGTTTAAAGTAAAAACTTAAAAGTGTAACTATTGTTTTGAGCAGGTGTGAATTACATAGGCTACAAAAATTTTATTTAGGGTGGCCCTTATACACAACTTTTTTTAAATTAATGATCTTTAATTTGTTGCATTTGTCTTCACACCAAAAATATCATAGGCTACAAAATTGTATTTAGGGTGGACGTTATACAAAAATATTTTTAAAATAACATTTTCACAAAGACCTCGTGATCGATTCACGTGAAATTTACACCACGTGTCTTGTATATCAAGAAACATAGTTTAAGCTATAAAACTTTTTCTTAGAGTGGTTCTCATACAAAAATATTTTTGGTTTGGAGATAGATGGAACCCTAAGGAAGGAATAGAGATATGATTTTTATTTTTTTAAGCATTCTAAATAAAAATGTTATAGCCTAAGCTGTGCATCTTGAAATAAAAGCTGCGTGATGTCAATTTCATGTGAATCGAACACGTTGCTATTTTAAAAATATTTTTGTATAAGGGCCACCATAAATATTTACCCTAAATAAAATGTTTGTAGCCTATGCTATTTTCAAGGCGGAGACAAATCCAAAAAATTAGAGAACATTAAAATCGGCCCAGCCGCTCTTGAGTTATACAGAGTGTAACTAACCCGACTTTGTTGCATTTATGGGGTAAAATACACGAAAACGCCACCTGAAAAAAATTATGGCACCGATTTAGCTGAAATTTCACATTATTGTAGCATCAATATCCAGCAATAAAACTGCGAAAGGATTTCGCCCTAGTGTTATTTGTTGTTGAAATAAGTGGGTATGAAGTTCACGATTTTTGTACTTTTACAGAAAAAGTGTTTTGTTTCATAAATTCAAAGCTAACGTCAAACTTTATCAATTAACAATTGTTATACCAACAATTATAGGTTTTTATGTGTACTTTTTGAAAAAAAATATTACTGTTGCAAAAAAAAATTTCGCAAACATTTTGCGAATTGAAAAATATTTTTTCATTTTTTTTAAAAAACCTATTTTTTAATTTTTTCTTTATTTTTTAAAAAAACTGTGTTTTATTCTGCGCCTAAAACTGCAAATTTATTCATGGGGAAAAATTATTTATATACTTCTTTTAATTTAAAAAAAAATGAAAAAGCTAAAATTTTGCAAATTGGAATATATTTTTGATTTTTTTGGAAAACCCATTTCTTAATATTTTTTTAGTGAACTTCAGATTAAAGCTCAATCACCAAGCTTCAAAATTATATGCCACCGATATTGGGGAAAGTAGTTAATTAAAGTTTTTGAACCGTTAAACGCGCGCTGTCCTGAGTGTTGAGATTGCTTTTCTAGACTAGTCTACAAATTTTTGCAAAGTAATATTGCGGCAAATAAAACCACCGTTCCTATAGTAAAATTTCCCGAAAGTAATAGTGGTTTTGCTGAATCAGGTCTGGTTTTCGAGATAAACGGCAAAAACCAAAAACATGTACTGTTCCGGGAGGTAACGTCATATAGGCTCCATAGAAAATGTTATTTTACATGATACTCTTTCCAAATTTTTTTGTGTCCTAAAAGTAGAGATTACGACAAAAATTTCAAAGTATAATAAGTCACAATAGCACCACTAGCGACCAGCTACGGCTAAAAACAGTTCAGTTTCAGTGGATCTCGTCTCTTTGTTAGTGTCGGTTGCGTTTTTGTGTTGTTTTTTAATACGTATATTTCTTGCTGTTTAATCATTTTGTTCAATAATAATAATTTTATTTTTTTGGCGTACTTAATTGTCACTGTGTAATAATTGGTGTTAGTAGAAATTTGATTTTGATTTAATTTTGTATTTGCTTACTTTAATTTAATCTTCAATGTAAACATAGATACATATGTGAGTACATTTCTTTCTACAAGCAGTGATCTGTTTTGTTTTTTCATTCCCTTTCTTGCTTTGTCCGCTTACATTGCTTTACCTTAATCTCATTAGGTTGTTGCTTTTCAACGGGTATATTTTTCACAATATTAACCGTTGTAAGCGCTTTTAAAAATATTTTAAGTCATTATAAAAATAACATTTTTTCATTATAACTTTTTCTTTTCTTTTTTTTCATGATGGATTATTTTTCGTCTGAAAACTTATAAGCTTGCTCTTTAAGAGATCAATGTAAAAGTCAAAATATATTGAATGCCATGTTTTCCTGTTCAGGTCCCTGTGAACAGGTGTTTCATGCTTAAGGGGAAAACCTAACTAACACCGTTACTGATTTACTATCTTCCAAACGTTCGGGCCTGCATTGTCCCCGTCGGTTTTTTTCGACAAAATTAAGCAATTTGGGGAAAATCTGAACAATCTGAACATTAATTTCAGAGATATTCAAAATAATCATTTAGACATAACTCCCCATTTTGAAAAAAGCCTTAATGAGGCTGTCTCACCCGATTTTAGTTTGGTGGAAAATAAAACTATTACTGAGGCTACTATGGTTTTTTCTTCTACTCCTTCGATCTCTACTTTACCCAAGCATGCTATTTCCCTGAAAAAGAAAAGAAAACCTAAACGAAAATTGCAAAAAAATCGAAAGTCGAATGAGAATCTGGGTAGTGTGGGGGGACAGGTGACACGGCTGTTAGTCGTAAAATAACTTCTTTAGATCCCACTCTATATACCTCTCCATCTACTTCCAATTTTCCCGCTCCTTCTGCTGTTTACAACCCTCCATCCCATTCCTAGATTTTAAATACTCCTGCTTCCATTTCTGTCATTCCTAATCCGCAAGGGGTTGTTACGATTGGTGGTTCTGTTGCGTCTGTCTTCTTGCAAGCATTGCCAAGGTTGAAATCGATTTTCATATCGCGACTTCAATCTAACACTACTACTGATAGCGTTATAAATTTTATAAAACAAAATCGAATTATTCCTGCTGATGCCTTCGTTTCTTGCAGGAAAATCGATAATAAACCTACTCATGCGTCTTTTAAAGTAACTGTGGCCTCTTTCCATGTTTCTGCCATTCTTAATTCTAAGGCATGGGTGGATAATATCTATATCTCAGAATTTGAGTAAAAAAAAAATAATAATAAGACTGTCAGACATATTATCCCTTCCAGTTCAAAAAACTGAAGCGGCTATCCCTTTACTATCAAAATGTAAGGGTTTTGCATTCTAAGAGGCATGACATCTTTTTAGCCACTCAGAATTTTTCTGAGGATGTTATCGTTTTTACCGAAACTTGGTTAAATAACACTTTTCTCAATTTGGAGCTTTTTGACAATAGTTTCAATGTTTTTAGAAGAGACAGACACTTGGAAGATATTTCTTCTGTTGGTGGAGGCGTCTTAATAGCCATAAAAAATCATTTAACAAGTTCATTAATCGAAATTGCCTGCGCATCTAATATTGAGCTATTATGCGTTAAAGTTACTCATTGTAACTCCAATATTTATATTCTTAACGCTTATTTTCCTCCAAATAGTAGTGCAGATGTCTACGAATGTCTTTCGATGTCCGTAGAATACATAATAAATGAACTAGACACTAATGACGACATTTTATTGTTAGGTGATTTCAATCTGCCTGACCTTAAATGGACTCCTTCGGATGATGGTATATATTTTTATGCATCGTGTCCAAAAACTCGACAACAAATTTTTGTTGACGAATTACTTTCTAATTTACAACAAGTAAGTTGTATACCTAATTCTCATGGACGACAGCTTGACTTAGTCTTGGCTGCAAATAGTAGTAATGTTGTTGTAAGAAATGCTATCCATACTCTTTCTACGGTTGATTCCTATCATCCACCTTTGAGTATTGTGTACCAATCTGACAATGAAAATTTAATTAATGCATGTTCTTCCATCAATGTTTATGAATTCAATTTTAAAAAAGCTGACTTTTTAAAGTTGAATGAGAATTTAAGGAACAAATTAGACGACCTAATATTTTTTTTTAATAATACGAGTAATTCATTTGATGAGTGCATTAAATTTTTCTATGGTGAACTTTTTTCGGCCATAGCATTGTCGGTGCCTTATGCAAAGAGGTATGTTAATAATTCTTCATACCCTTGGTACAAAAAAGATTAAAAAAAAATTCGCAATGGCCGTAATAGGGCATGGAACAAATACGTTTGTAGCCAGGACCGAAATGACTTAGTTGCTTATCAGCAACTTTTTCATGAATTTAAGGATATGTCGGCTTTAGTTTATTCTGAACATTTGAATAAAATTAAGCTGAATATTCTTCATGACCCCAAGCATTTTTGGATATTTATTAATACAAAAAAAAGTCTGACGGGTTTCCATCAGAATTCAGAACAGTTGATTGGCTCACTAGCGACCCACAAATTATAGCTGGGTTGTTTGCTAATTTGTTTAAAGTATCCTTTTCTACGGAATTATTTAGCCCTGAGGTCAACTATTTTGAATATATGGATAACGACCCTTTAGTTTCGATTAATGAGATATCTTTCTCACCTGACCTAATAGAGAAATATATCTCATCTCTTGATGATGACTTCAGCTCCGGACCTGATGGTATTCCTGCGACAGTACTAGTTAACTGTAGCTCTGTGGTGAGTCAGCCCCTCAGCTTGTTATTTAATAAATCGATTAGAGATAGCTAGTTTCCTAAATTTTGGAGAAATGCATATATAAGCCCCATTTTCAAGAAAGGGTGTAAAAATTATGTTTCAAACTACAGGGCCGTAGCGAAGTTATCATCGATACCGAAAATTTTTTAACGCATTGTGTACGATCAAGTTAAGGTGTGCTGTGGTGAAGTCATAACAACGCGTCATCATGGTTTTGTTAAAGGCAGATCTACAGTTTCTAACCTCCTTGATTTTACTTCCTTTGCATTAAGTTCTTTTGACTCTGGTGGGCTAGTTGACTGCATCTACACCGACTTCTGTAAAGCATTTGACAAATTACCACATAATTTGATTTTGTTTAAGTTAAAGAAGCTTGGATTTCCTTTAAGTTTTGTCAGCTGGGTTGAATCTTATTTATCTGATCGCTCATATCAAATAAGATTTCGGAGGGTGTTTTCCTCTCTATTTTGCGCGACATCAGGTGTTCCACAAGGAAGCCACCTGGGGCCGCTCCTGTTCATTTTAGCAATTAATGGCATTACACATGTCATTAAAACTCCTATCTGTTAGTATATGCAGATGACATGAAAATTTACAGGAACGTGAAGGGGGTTGGTTGGTCTAATCGCATGACTACTCTCATTAACAATTGCGATACATATAATATTAGCTTGTCAGAAGGTCAACTCAAGCTTAGATTTGTGTTGTGTTGTCGGAGCCCCACAGCATTAGACTATTGACTATGTCGAAAAAAACAGTGGTAAAAGGAACTAATTCGTTAAAGGTATTTTATTGTCTTATATGTTCAATTGAACCTTAAAAATTATATAGCCAAAAGTGCTACTAAATTTTGGCTTGGACTTTTCAGAACGTGTGGATTATGTCCATTTTTTATATTATTAATTATAAATCAAAAACTATACATTTTTGATAGAAACACATTATAAGATTTATTGTAGGGAATTAAATTTCCTATCGAAATGACTTTTTATATTGGGAAAAAAAGTATTTTTCTAACAAAATAAGTTAAAAACACTATTGAAAAAAAAACGGAAAATTTCACCTTTTTTAATTTTTTCAAATTTTTGAGTAGAACTTTTTTTGAGTGTTGCGTCAAATTGAAGGCCCACAAAAGTATTTTGACTTAACCCATCTTTGCCCAACCGGTAATTTCGCTTACTACTTCTTTAATCAAACATACAGTCTCACTTATTTCACATATCGCGCATTTACTGCAAGAGTGGCATAACTCAAAAAACACAAAGTGGGAGAAAAACGCATTTAAAGTTTTCAATAAGTTACTTTTTATATGAAAATGATGAAAAGTATGTTTGCATAAATTATTCTTACAAGGCGAGTTTATAAGATATCTTTTCTGAGTTTTTGACACAAAAAAAAAACATGAAATGGCGAATATTTCTACATCATTTACTCAAAAAAAGTAAATGATCGATATGTCCTTTATTGTGAATAAATATTGATTAACGGTCTGTTTGCAAAAAACAATTTGAGGAAAATGTTTCTAGCTCCTCCCACTTACCTGTCAGGTGGGTTTACGTGAAGGTCTACAAATTATCAAATTTTCAAAAAAAAGATAAAAATATTTATAAACATTTTTTTTATAATTCTTTATATGATTCTGAATGCCCTTGATGCAAGCTTTCAAATATATATCTATGTGATAGAACAGGTAGCTCCATGCGTGATCCATATGGATGAAAAGTCAGGTGGTAAGTTTACTTACCAGTAGGTCGATATATTGTCATTTCGTAGAATTTGAACTGTCAACATGCCATGAATTGACAAATAAACGAACTTTTTACGCATAGAAAAAAATCTGCCTAAGGTGCCCAGATATAGCCCTTAAGGTTTTTAAGTTGCATTGAGTTGCCACATCCTGTTGTAAAACCAGGCCCACATTTTTCATGTGGCTGAAAATTCGAACAAGAGGCATCCGATTGGTTTTTTTTTGGTTTGAGTGCCCATTGGCCAATGTTTTAGCATTGGACGTAAAGAAAATTCTCCCAAAACTTCAGCATCCTAGATCAAAACTATTGAGAAAAATTTTTAAACCTAATGCCATATCATAGGCAAAAAAGAAGAAATAAAATCTATAAAATTTTCAAAATAACGTAAAGGTGCCCCGCCCATATATATTGTACTTTTATATAAATTATGCAAAGTATCTCGTAATAAAAATCAATTGTTTGAATGAAAATACTTTAAGTCTAAAATTTAATATCAAGTCGAAATTTGTATACGTATAAGCCTACTGGTAAGTGAAATTACCATCTCATAACTCGAAAACCGGAAATACCATTTTGATAAAACTTAAAATTTATCTTGATTGGACCAATTTAAGGTATGGTATCAAGTTTCATCAAAATCCGTTCACATTTTCTTGGTGCGGGCAAAGATGGGTTAAATACAGTTGTGCAAAGTTACCTGCTTTTGTATGATTTTACTAACACAGGACGATAAAAATAAAAAAAAATTCAAAATCATAGACCAGACCTATCATATCCGAAGGACTTTGATGCGCTGAGTCCGAATCCAAGATCTATCATATCCAAAGGACTTTGATGCGCTGAATCCGAATTCGAGCTCAGAATTTCTCCTATACGTCAGGTTTTTTAGATATTCTAACCTAAAAGTGCAAAAACACGGTTTTTGGCTATATTTGAGCTTATTTTACATCGCGAATAAATTTTTTTTCCAAAACTGGCTCCGGCATCTGAAAGCATTACTTTTACCCTTCAAAATCCATTTTAAATTTTGTCGATATCTCTTTTAATCACCGAAATATCAAAAATTTAAATTTTCTATGCAATCTGCTATACTAGAATTAATGTAGATCTGTATGTAAGCCTTTGTAATAAATTTTAAGTTACGATATTTCGGAGAAAAAAAAAGTTATCGATATAATCTAAAAAAGGTTTTGTAAGGCAAGAGTAATACTTTCAGATGCTGCTCATACATATATAGCAAAAAACCGTGTTTTTTGCACATTTACGTTAGAATATCTCAAAAACCTGACGTATAGGAGAAATTCTGAGCTCGGATTCGGATTCAGCGCATCAAAGTCCTTTGGATATGATAGATCTGGTCTCTGGTTTTGGATTTTTTTATTTTTGTCGTCCTTTTAGTAAAATCATACAAAAGTATGTAACTAAGCACAACTGTATTTCAGTCAATTTTTATCCAAAATACTTTTTTAGGCCTTCAATTTGACGGAAACTACGTCACCTTTCTTTTTTGAGAACAAAAAAGTCCCCTAAATACACTCAAAAAAAAGTTGTACTCAAAAATTTTAAAAAATTAAAAAAGGTGAAATTTTCTGTTTTTTTTCAATAGTTTTTTTTTACTTATTTTGTTGAAAAAATAATTTTTTTCCCAACATAAAAAGTCATTTCGATAGGAAATTTAATTCCCTACAATAAATATTCTAATGTGTTTCTATCAAAGATGTATAGTTTTTGAGTTATAATTAAAAATATAAAAAAAATTTTTTCATTTTCCTTAATATATGGGCAAATCCGTAAAGTTGTTACTTTTCTTGTCACTCGCTTTTCTAGTCGAAAAAAACTTTTTTTAGGTAAACAATACATAAAAGAACAGAACTTAAGCCACATATCTACTAAATAAAAAAATTGAATTTGCAAAAAATGTATGAATATGACGATGACTTAGGTATAAAAACGTCGAAATTTTCCACTTTCAATGTGTCTCTTTCAACATGTCTCAATCTTTACTCGCTGATAACTTTTGAACATTCCAAATAGCGTCTCGGGGATTTGGGTAACGAAAGAAGGCACACAAACCTATATGCTCCAATATAAGTGTCTCCACTTATTTGTAAATTTGAATTTTTTTTCACTTTTTGGCCTATAAAAAATTGACCATGTTTTTGATCACGAATTTTCTTCTATAAATACGTTCGTCTTTCTTCAAAATAAACAATTCTAGTTATCAAAATTGAATGTGCTTTCAAAAATAAATAAGATATTAGGGCATATACAGCCATGATCATATAAATAGCACACATTTTCTTAAGTCCGGATGCGCAAAAAGGACCTAAATATTTCAAATGCAACAATTTTGGACATAAAAGTCTTGAGTGCAGTACAAAAAACAAATCCAGTGTGAACTTAATAACAAATAAAATGTGTCAAACGGTGCGCGTGAATAATTTTGAACTAATTGGTTTGATTGATACGAGCGCGGAAATAACATTAATGAAAGAGAAATTCGTGGAAAAAATTAATCCGATAAAAACGCAAAAAACTGAGGTTATGATTTCGGGACTTGGTGCTACTGTGAAAACACAAATGTTGGTGGCGTCAATTTTTCGGGGAGCAGCATTTTCGTCGATAATCTTATGACACATGATTTTGTTGTAGGCATGGATGTGCTGGAAGAAGTGGACATTCTAGTTGACGGAGATGGTGTGCATTTAAAGAAGAGAGAGACTGACGGTGCAAAGAATGTCGCTTATACTACATGTTTTTTATCACAAATCGAGATCAGTGAGGACGACAACGACAAATTAGTTGAAAATGAACTACTAGACAAGGAAATTTCAGTCAAAATGAAAATTGTATCGACTGACGAGGTGCCGATTCATCAACCTCCCAGACGTTTACCAGTGGAACGCCAAATTGATGAGTGGTTGCGAGAAGGAATTGTTAGGCCGTCGGTTTCAGACTATGCTAGTTCAATAGTTTTGGTAAGCAAAAAAGATGGCTTGAAGCGGTTATGCGTTGACTATCGGCGTATTAATAAGAAAATTTTCAAAGATCGTTACCCACTTCCCGTTATTGAAATCAAATCGATAAGCTGCATAGTACTAAATTCTTCACAACGTTAGATTTAGCCAATGGGTTTTTTCACGTATCGGTCGAGGATGCTAGTCAACGATTTACTTCATTTGTGTCTCCATCAGGCCAGTTTGAATTTTTGAGGGTCCCATTTGGACTATGCAATTCGTCTAGCGTTTTCCAAAGGTATATCAACCATGTATTTCGACAGCAAATTAACGATGATATATTTATGGCAAATAATTATACGATTTGAATAAGTTTAATTATTAAAAATATATAATTTATTTAAGTATGTATTTGGAAACAAAAATGCGTTGTCATTCGGAAATAATTCAAAATTAATTAATAGCGTGGGTTTTCAACATTTGACGTTTTCTCTTCTCTTTCTTATCAAGGCTGCCGCTCGGTAACAGGGATGCCACATTACTCCCCCTCCGGAAGACGAAAACGGACATGCCGTCCCGACCTTGTAGTATAGTTCGACGGAGTTACTTGAGATGTATTTTGTTCTGGCATGTTGATTTTATATGCAGCCTTAAGTCTGTCTATGGATATTTTTGCCTTTCGACCTTTTATGTCTATAACGAAATATTTTTCATATCGTTTGAAGACTGGATACGGACCTTCGTATGTAGGTTGTAGTGGACGTTTAACTGCATCGTTGCGAACGAAAACTGCCGTAGTGTTACTAAGCGATTTTTGAATAAAAGGTGTCTGCTTTGAATGATCAGCGGTCTGCTTCGGCCTCAATTGTTGCATACGTTGTTTCAAATCGGTAATAAATTCGTTTTCAGCTCTAGTTTCTTCGCCTTGGTTATGTAAAAATTCTCCTGGAATGCGTAAATTAGTTCCGTAAACCAATGAAGCAGGTGTAGCGTCTATATCGTTTTTTATCGAGCAGCGAAAACCAAGCAATATTAAAGGAAGTACGTCGACCCATTTTTCTGTAGCGTAGCATTTTATTGATGTTTTTAACGTTCGATGAAAACGTTCTATAATGCCGTTAGCAGCTGGGTGATAAGCGGTTGTTTTTAGATGATTGATACCCAACAGTTTTGTGAGCTCGCGAAAAAATGAGCATTCAAATTGACGACCTTGATCAGTAGTTACTCTCAACGGCACACCGAATCGAGCAATCCAATTTGAATAAAATGTAAATCCTATTGTTTCTGCTGTTATATTTTCGATAGGAAATACTTCCGTCCACCGAGTAAATCTATCGATGCATGTCAGGCAATAACGATACCCTCTACTTGATGGCAATGGTCCGACAATATCAATGTTTACATGTTCAAATCTTTCGTCTGGTAAGTCATACGAAGAAATTGGTGCTTTATTGTGACGATGAATTTTTGCTCGTTGACAGGATATACAACCTTTAGTCCATTCTCGGCAATCCTTTTTTAAATTCGGCCAAACGAATTTTTCAGCTACGAGTTTTGTTGTCGCCGATACGCCAGCATGGCATAAGTTATGTACACTGTTGAAAGCTGTTTTACGAAATTCGTTTGTTAAAAAAGGTCGAATTTTATCTGTGGAAATGTCGCAATAAATTTTAGTATCAGTATCAGGCATTGTAAATATTTTTAATTTCAATCCAGTGTTATTTGTGAAGAAAAGTTTCAATTCTTCGCTTTCGTTTTGACTTGCAGCTAATTTGATATAGTCAAGAATATCATTTGTATGAATTGCGTTAACTCTGGATAAGCTATCAGCTATTACGTTGTCTTTGCCGGGGAGATATCGAATGTCCGTGGTGAATTGGCTGAGGAAATCCAAGTGACGAATCTGCCTTGGTGAAGCCTTTTCCACTTTTTGCTGAAATGCATATTGCAATGGTTTATGGTCAGTCAAAATAAAAAATTCACGCCCTTCTACCATGTGTCTAAAATATTTGACTGCACTGTATGCGGCTAATAATTCGCGATCGTATACACTGTATCTCGTTTGTGCGTCTGTCAGCTTTTGTGAAAAAAATCCAAGTGGTTGCCAGTGATCGTCAACATATTGCTGTAAAACTGCGCCTAAAGCGTTACTAGATCCATCAGTAGTTAATGATAATAGTGCACCAGACTTAGGGTATACAAGAAGCGTAGCGTTGCATAAATCATTTTTACAATTTTCGAAAGCTGTTTTTAATTCTTCGGTCCACTTAATGACTGTGGTGTCGTTTTTCTTGTTGCCTTTCAGAATTTCAGTAAATGGTAACTGTTGTTGAGCGGCTCCAGGCAAAAATCGTCGAAAAAAATTAAGCATACCAAGGAATCGTTTTAAATCGCAAACCCTTGTCGGTAAATTAAAATTTTTCAAGTGGTGAATTCTCTCAGACGGTGGCTGAATACCTTTTTTATCAATTCTGAAACCCAAAAAAATCACGTCTTCTTTTCCAAAAACGCATTTGGAAGGATTAATTTGCATGCCATATTCGCGTATTTTTTTAAGTACTAGTCTTATGTGTTCTCGATGTTCCACGACATTTTTTGAAGCGATCAAAACGTCGTCCAAATATGGCCAAGCGAATTCGAATTCTCGCAAAATATTGTCCATGAAGCGTTGAAAGGTTTGGCCTGCGTTTCGTAAGCCAAAACACATGTACATGAATTCATACATGCCGAACGGTGTTGTGATGGCAGTTTTTTGTATATCGGTTTCTTCGACGGGGAGCTGGTGATATGCTCGTCTCAAATCTATCGTTGAAAATATTGTACAACCCTCAAGCAAATGAGTAAAATCGTGTAAGTGAGGAATGGGGTATCTATCAGGTTCAGTTACGCTGTTGAGTCGCCTGAAATCACCACACGGGCGCCACTCACCATTTTTCTTTTTAACCATGTGCAATGGACTAGCCCATGGGCTTCGCGAAGGGCGACATATACCTGCATCTAGAAGTGTTTGAATTTCAGCTTTAGCGATTTTCAACATATCGGGTGCGAGGCGGCGAGGTTTCGCAAAGATCGGTGGCCCTTTGGTAATAATATGATGAGTAACACCATGATTTGTGTTTTTTTTTTGTGGAATATTTTGTGTAATGTCTCTGAATTCGAAAGTTAAATCCTGAAATGAATCGTTATGATTAATGCATGATAAATTATCAATGGGGTTTTTTAAAATTGCCATTGTACAATTATGTGAGATACTGGTGAGCTCGTCGATCAGTTTACTACTGCGAATGTTAACAGAAATGTTGTAATGTGATAAAAAATCAGCGCCTAATATTGGATGTGATACGTCAGCTATTATAAATGTCCATTGAAGGGGTCGGCGTAAACCTAAATTTAATGTAATTTTTTTTTCGCCGTATGTTTTAATTTTCGTTTTATTGGCAGCATAAAGTGACAATTTTTCATCGGGATATTGTCTTTGATATTGATTTGGTGGTATCACGCTAATGTCCGCGCCAGTATCTACTAAAAATTGAAGTTTAGAATTTTTGTCAAAAACAATAAGACGGCGGTTGGCTGATTTCTGTCCGTCGTTAACCGCCATTTGAAACGGACAATTTAGTTTTTTGCATGTTTGCACGGTGCACGACATTTTTTGGCTCTGTCGCCCAATTTTCTATGGAACCAGCAAATGTCTTCATCGTTAGAATTGGAACGCGTGCGTGAATAGTTGCTACTTCTCGAGCTACTACGGGAACGTTGCATCATCTTCTTGAGCGCAGCTATTTCTTTGAACAGTTCATTTACTTCATTCTGTATAGGGAACTGTGTGTCTTGTTTGAGGTTAGAAATCGAATTAACAGATTTCGCGTCGCCAACTTCCATAACTTTATCTGCCATGGAAGCAACTTTTTCGAGAGGTTCGTCGCTAATAGATATAATCGATCTTATATTTGCTGGCAATCTATTCATCCAAATTGATTTGAGCATGTTGTCGTTCATATCTGCGCCTGCCAGATTACGCATTTCTCGTAACAAATGCGATGGACGCATGTCGCCCAATTCAAGTTCTTGCAATAGTTTTTGCAAGCGTTTTTGCTCGGAGTCGGCAAACTGACCGATAATTCGTTGTTTTAGAGTCGCGTACATGTTTGTCTCTGGTGGATTTAGTATAATGTCGCTTACCTGCGCTAAAATGCTGTTTTCAACGGCGGCGATAACTGTGTGAAATTTCGTTTGATCGCTAGTAATGCCGGCAGTGATGAACTGCGATTCCACTTGTGCTAGCCAAAGCTCCGGCCTTGCATGCCAAAATGGTGGAATTTTGACGGCAACGCGTTGAATATTGACCGGAGCACCCGTTGCGCTAGCTGCGGCCGAGGTTGTTTGGTCGTTGGAAGCTGCTGTGTTGTTTTCGTCCGGCATCACGTCGGGGTCACCAATTATGGCAAATAATTATACGATTTGAATAAGTTTAATTATTAAAAATATATAATTTATTTAAGTATGTATTTGGAAACAAAAATGCGTTGTCATTCGGAAATAATTCAAAATTAATTAATAGCGTGGGTTTTCAACATTTGACGTTTTCTCTTCTCTTTCTTATCAAGGCTGCCGCTCGGTAACAGGGATGCCACATATTTATAGCATACATTGATGACATTGTAATACCATCAATTTCGATCGAAGAAGGAATGCAACGTTTAAAAATTGTCTTTAAAGTAGCTGCTGAAAATGGTATGCAGATAAAGTGGCAGAAATGTCAATTTCTTCAAAAAAATATCAACTATCTAGGATATTTAATCGAAAATGGAAGGGTGTATCCATCGAGTGAGAAGGTTCAAGCAGTGTTGCGATATCCACAACCAACGACGGTGAAACAAGTGCAATCGTTTCTAGGACTGGCTAGTTACTTCCGCAAATTTATATTGGATTTTTCAATAATAGCAAAACCCCTTTCCGATCTGCTGCGTGAAGGTGTAAAATCTGATATTGGAATACGAGAGAAAGAAGCGATACAAAATTGAAGAAAGCTATGAGTAACAATCCAGTTCTTCACATATTTCGTCATGGTGCAACGACCGAGCTTCATACTGACGCATGCAAATTTGGGTATGGTGCGATACTTTTCCAGGTGGCGGTAGATGACAACAAACTTCAGCCAGTAAATTATTGGAGTCGAAAAACATCGTTAGTTGAGCAAAAATATACGAGTTATGAATTGGAAGCTTTGGGTATCTACGAAGCAGTAAAGAAATTCAGAATATATTTGCTGGGACAACCATTTAAATTGGTGACAGATTGCAAGGCCTTCACGATGACGCTACAAAAAAGGGATTTGGTGACTAAAGTTTCTAGATGGGCAATGTTTTTAGAAGAATTCGAATACGTGGTAGAACATCGAAAAAGTAGCCGTATGCAGCACGTGAATTCGCTAAGCCGGAACGCCGTGGTGATGGTAGCATCAAACAATGTACTTATAGACAAGTTGCGCAGTGCCCAGCAAAACGATGATCGTCTTCAGGCTATAAGCCAAATACTACATAATAGCAGCTATAAGGATTATGTGTTGGAGAATGGATAGCTGATGAAGATGGTCGACAATAAATCACTATTTGTAGTTCCTGATTTTATGATACAAAGCGTTATTGGCGAAGTGCACGAGAATGGCCATTTCCATTACAAAAAGATGGCTGAAATGTTGAACAGTGCATTTTACATACCTGACTTAAAAGTTAATGTTCAGAAATATATAGATGGCTGCATGAGGTGTATACTAGCCGAAAGAAAAAAAGGGAAAGAAGAGGGATTCCTGATGCCTATCCCAAAAGGAAATCAACCATTGGAAACGTTTCACATGGATCATTTGGGACCAATGACAACAACTTCCAAACAGTATAAGCATATTTTAACAATAATCGATGGATTCAGTAAGTTTGTGTGGATTTTTCCAATCAAGAATGTGTCGGCGGATGAAACGATCGCTAAATTGGAATTGTTAACAGCTATTTTTGGGTATCCAGCACGAATAATTGTAGATCGAGGTTCGGCGTTCACTGCAGACAAATTTAAGAAATTTTGTGAAGATCATGAAATTTGTCTCCATCATATTACGACTGGAACGCCATGTGGTAATGGGCAAGTCGAGCGCGTCCATCAGGTTATCATTGGGCTGTTAACAAAATTGGCCATTGACAAATGACAAATGGTACAAGCACGTAAGAAGGGTGCAACACGCAATAAACAGTACGAATCATCGCTCAATTGGGATGTCACCATGCGAAGTGCTCCTAGGGGTAAAGATGAAGACAGATGAGGGTGTGGAATTGCAGCGGTATCTAGAAGAAAATAACACTGAAATTTTCATGGATTCGAGAGTTGAAGCGAGAATCCGAGCAAGAAAGCAGATCGAAAGAGATCAGCAAGAAAACTTTCAACAATACAACAAGAAACGCAAGCAAGCAGTGCATTATAAAGAAGGTGATAGAGTTGCCATCGAAAGAACTCAGTTTGGTTCTGGCCTAAAGGTCAAAATTAAATATTTCGGTCCTTATAAAGTAACGAAGGTACTGAATCGAGATCGATACGAAGTATCAAAAGAAGGAGAACACGAAGGTCCTAACCGTACAACTACCAGTTCCGACAAAATGAAGCTGTGAGTCGAGGGACATCTGAGGCAGATTTGATCAAGATGGCCCAGTGTGGGAGTTTCATCGTGAATAGACCACAGTCTATTGTGAATGAAGGTAGTTCAAAAATCATAGCGTGGTGTGCGGACGTGAAAATAAGGCGGCAGCCTTTTACTTTTTAAATTTAATTGAATTAAACCTTTTATTTTTCTTATTAAAGTTTCTAATAACTTAACTATGGTTATGTAACATAAAATTAAGCCAGTTTTATTCTTTTTACATGTACAATTTTTCCTTTTCCTAAAATATATAAGCCTTTTACTTGGTTTTAAAGCTTCAAGCTAAATTGCTAAGAAAGCTAATAGCTGTAGTAGCTAAACTCTATTGTTATTATTAACAAAAATGCAATTTTTGCATTTTTTGAATAAATTTTCAACTTTGGCACCTTATAAATCGAAAAATATCATACATACAATTTAAATATAATTATAATATGTTTATATTTTGGCTCATTTTATATAAGTCATGTTAAAAAAACTAAAACAATGTAAAATTCGATTTCATATATTTTTGTTTATAATAAATTTTTTTTCAAATAAATTTTAATAAAATGCAACTCTCACATTGTTTTAGTTTTTTTAACATGACTTATATACAGTGAAGTTAAAATATAAACATATTATACTTAGAGATTTTGTATTTAAATTTACTACAAGATAGGTCAGCTAACTTTTTGAGTTCCATAGTTATTTTTCGAGTTATAAGGTGCCAAAGTTGAAAATTTATTCAGAAAATGCAAAAATTGTATTTTTGTTAAACTGTTTTTAGCCGTAGCGACCAAACTAGCAGTGCTATTGTAACTTATGTTACTTTGAAATTTTTGTCGTGATCTCTACTTTCAGGACACAAAAAAATTGGAAAGAGTGTCATGTAAAATAACATTTTCTATGGAGCCTATATGACGTTATCTCCCGGAACAGTACATGTTTTTGGTTTTTGCCGTTTATCTCGAAAACAGACCTGATTCAGCAAAACCACTATTATTTTCGGATTTAGCGGGAAATTTTACTATAGGATCCGTAGTTTTATTTGCCGCAATATTACTTTGCAAAAATTTGTAGACTAGTCTAGAAAAGCAATCTCAACACTCAGGACAGCGCGCGTTTAACGGCTCAAAAACTTTAATTAACTACTTACCCCAATATCTGTGGCATATCATTTTGAAGCTTGGGGATCGAGCTTTAATCTGAAGTTCACTAAAAAATATTAAAAAATGGGTTTTCCAATAAAATCAAAAATATATTTCAATTTGCAAAATTATAGCTTTTTCATTTTTTTTTTAAATTAAAAGAAGTATATAAATAATTTTTTCCCCATGAATAAATTTGCAGTTTTAGGCGCAGAATAAATCAGTTTTTTTTAAAAATAAAAAAAAAATTAAAAAATAGGTTTATTTAAAAAAAAAATGAAAAAATATTTTTCAATTCGCAAAATTTTTGCGAAATTTTTTTTTGCAATAGTAATATTTTTTTACAAAAAGTACACATAAAAACCTATAAGTGTTGGTATAACAATTGTTAATTGATAAAGTTGACGTTAGCTATGAATTTTTGAAACAAAATACTTTTTCTGTAAAAGTACAAAAATCGTGAACTTCATACCCACTTATTTCAACCACAAATATCACTAGGGCGAAATCCTTACGCAGTTTTATTGCTGGATATTGATACTACAATAATGTGAAATTTCAGCCAAATCGGTGCCATAATTTTTTTCAGGTGGCGTTTTCGTGTATTTTACCCCATATGGGACGTTTCACGTCAAGCGAATGACCTTCGGGGCCAAAAATTGGCTGAACCGATCAAGACGTACGAGGTCTTAAAATGTTCGTCTCATAAAAATATTTTTAAAACCTTGTGGCTCGTTAAGAAATTCAAAATGGTGGATCCAATATGGCGGCCGGAAGCCGGAAAAAAATCGAGTGTCCAGACAAAAAAGCTTGTAAAAATAAAAAGTCTCAATCGATCAAGCTGTTTCTTGGCTAAATTGTAGCTCCTGAAAAGCTGGCGTGGAAGACTGATAGAATTCAAAATAGCGGATCCAATATGGCGGTCAAAAATCTAATATGGTGGCTGATTTTTTAGAAAGTCAACCGATTTGCATCAAATTTGGTATACGGAGGTCTTGGTGATCACTGATCACGAATCCGAGATCAACTTTTACAATATCAAGATGGCGGAACCAAGATGGCGGACGACATTTTCGGAAGTCAACCGATTTGCATCAAATTTGTTATACAGAAGTTCTTGGGGTTTCGAATCTGGAGTACACGATTCTCAAGACACCCGTATATAAAATTTCAAATCGGTTGACTTTCGAAAATTTCGTCCGCCATCTTGATTTTGTAAAATTTGATCTCGAATTCGTAATCAGTGATCACCAAGACAGTAATCGCAAGTAATAATTTTTCTAATATTTTTAATGCTTCTTTCCAAAAAAGCAACCTTTGCACCGATGCTAACTCCAACAAAACTACAAATTCAGCAATCCAGACAGGTATGGATCGCTACATAAAAATAAAGCGAAAACTTAGCCCATCAAAGGGTAATATAAATAATTTAAAAAAAATGTATAAAGTAAGCGAAAGCGAGCAAATTACAACCAATCCACTTGGCCAAAATAGATATGCTTTGCTTGATAAAGACCCATCTGAACTGAATAGTGACAACAGAAACGACTCAAACGATAAGCCATTGAAACCTCCCCCCATCTACTTGCATGAACGTAGTTCTAATGCTCTTGTGTCTAATATAGTTTCACTAATTGGAAAAGATACTTTTCACATAATTCCTCTCACCAAAGGTAATGTCCATGAAACTAAAATACAAACTTATGGAGAAAATAACTATAGAACATTAGCCACCTACCTGAGTAAAAATCGAAAAAAGCTACTACACTTATCAGCTCAAAAGCAGTAATGCTCTAACTGTCATAATAAAAGGCATAGAGCCCGACGTAGAGCAAAATGAAATTAAAGAAGCTTTTATTCATAGCGGATTTAATCCAAAATTAATTTTTAATATTAGAAATAAAATTAAAATCCAACAGCCGGTTTTCCGTATAGAGCTTGAACCAGATACCCGAAAATTGCAAAAAAATTATATGCATCCGATTTATAACCTGCGCTACCTACTAAACCGCAGAATATCCGTTGAGGATGCCCCAATGCATGACTCAGTTCATGGCAACAATGCAGACAATGATGCAAGAGATGATGAACAATCAAAACCAACTTATGAAAGTTTTGATTGGAAACAAATGAACACTCTCAAAATCTGTCACTGGAATGCAAACGGCGCACATGCAGGTATTGAACTCAATTAGCTGGCCAAAATTATTTTGAAATGAAAATTGATTCTAAATGTTTGTTTAATGCTGTACAATGATAAAGCAGTGATTTCAGTCTATGTTTTAAGAAAATTTAAAAAATGAAAAAAGACGGTTAAATTTATTAAAAAAAGCGTTTACTTTGATTTAAATAGCATAATTATTACTATTTACTCATCACTATCGTTACTTAATAGCATACTAACTGTATCCGGAGAAAAGTATAAAACAAAATAAATCAAAAAACATAAGAAGTGGAAATATCCATCTCTTAAAGTACTGAACTTAAAACCTTTGAAGTTGGGAAACCGGAGCATTTCGGACTTTAATGATTATTATTTTTTTTATGTTAAAACTGCAATTTAAGAAAAGTTCTTCTAAGGACGAAAGCTTAGGGTAAGATGCAAAGACTACATTTCAGATGATGTAGAAATTTTTGGAGGCGTACCACAAGGTAGTGTTCTTGGCCCAATCCTTTACCTAATTTACACTTCAGACTTGCCAACAAACAACTCTGTGCTTACATCTACTTTTGCTGATGACACTGCAATTTTGCCTTGTCACGCAGACCCTCATAGTGCGTCACATACCCTTGATGAACATAAACGTCTAGTTGAAACATGGCTTTTAAACTGGCGAATAAATGTAAACGGGCAAAAAACTACACATGTAACTTTTACACTCAATAAAAAGACTTGCCCCACAGTTTACCTAAATAGCACCGCAATACCTCAGAGTGCAGAAGTTAAATACTTAGGTATGCACCTCGACAGACGCCTTACACGGAAAGGTCACATCGAAAAGAAAAAAATTCAAATGAAGTTGAAAGCATAAAGCATTCATTGGCTTTTGCATAAACATTCAAAACTCAGCCTCGAATATAAAGTTCTCTTGTACAAAGCTAATATTATACCTATATGGTCATATGGAATCCAGCTGTGGGGCAATGCAAGTTTATCAAATATAGAAATACAGTAGAACCTCACAAGAGTTAAGACGCGGAAAAGTTAAATATATGGAGAAGTTAAGTGGATTTCAATCACCACACGTTTCTATAAAAAGTTAATTTTTGTCTTAACTTTTTTGAGTCATTTTTGTGTTTAGCTTAGGTTTCTTTTTCTAACAAAAATTTGACTTATTGTACATATGTCAAAACGATGATACGCAAATACAATCGGCCTTTATAAATTTTCTGCAAATTCATATGTATACAGATATACATATGTATTAGCTATGGAATAGTGACATATGGAGATTATTAATATTTGTATTTCAAAACGCTGGGACCATTTATTTTGTGAGGTTTGATAAAAAAATGCGTGAGCCAAAAAATTAAGTGGATTGGAAAAGGCTAAATGGCGTCTCATCAAGGTCAAAGTTACAAAATTTGGGAGATTTTCAGACAAATCAGCCCATAGCTGCTAAGGAGTAGCCCATAGAGCAGTAGGTGGTATGACCGACCCTCAATTATTTTTCATGGCCAACATTTTTTTCATACATACTTATCCCCTCTCTCCACCCCTTTGGGAGGTTTCCATACAAAAGGGATGTTTTTATGAAATTTACTCCCAACGTTCCCAATGCTACCAGGGTGCCCCTAGAAGATTCAAGTATATGCCCAACCCCCCCTAATTAATTCTTCCCAACATTTCTTCAGAAAATACTAACTCTCTATCTCAACCCCTTAAGGGGTTCCCCATACAAAATTGAACTTCATACCGAATTTGGCTTACTACTCTTACCTTTCCACCGCTTCCAGCGTGTCCTAAGCGGATTCCTTTGTATCACCGACCCACATAAATTTTTTCATCACCAACTTTTTTTTCCACATATGTAGTTACCCCTGTCAACATGCAAAAATTACATTCTAACATAAGTGTAACACTAGTTTACACTCAAAATGTTCCATTGATAAGAAGTTACTTTTCTTATGTAGTTTTTCCTGCTGAGTTCGGAAATGAAAATAAAAATTTTTTGAATGGCACAGTTTTCGAGATATTGTGGTTTTTTCATTTTTTCGACCTTCTTTCACTTTAAAATTCATATCTTCAGCTATAAATGTCCAATTTTATCGTGCTTAGCACCATATTAAAGAAATTAAAATGATAAATAAACATGTATAATTACATATTCTATTGAGTAAGCGGTGCACAAGATATCGATGAAAACAGGCCAGACTTAAAAAAAATCAAATTTTACATTTGATTCTATGGCCACGGAAAAATAGAAATACAATAAAGCAAAATAATTATGCTTCATACTCGTAGAGCTGATACATTTACGCAAAAATAAAGATATACCAAAAGAAAATCGACCATAAAATGACAACGTTAGAAGCGATTGAATGAGGGAATCCAACGCCACATTTTCTGAATATATTAATTTTTTCGACAATTTGTTGAGAACAATCGATACAAAAAAATTTTTTGTATCGAAAATGTGGCGTTGGATTCTCTCATTCAATCGCTTCTAACGTTGTCATTTTATGGTCGACTGGCCAAATGACATACTCCTCAGTGAAAAGTAACCTTTTACTGACGTCCTGTTTGGACAGGACAGGTACTTTTCTGGATCTCTTTGCTTTTAAATTATTATTAATTAGCCTTTTTCGAATAGTCGAAGTGCTGACATTCATGGAAAACACTTTTTTACTTCATTAGAAGATGCAAAGGGGTTCTATCTCACAAATCTCAACATAGTCCTCTCAAGAATTGCCGATATTTTTGACTTTCGCCTACGAGTTTCCTTCTGTGGCGTATATTTTATTGCATTTTCTACCACTCTCTTGGGACAATTTAACGTTCTGGATATTTTTCGATATGAAAATCCGTTATCGTGAAGGTCTTTTATGTCTCTACGAAGCTGGACGGTGCAATTTCGACCTCTCCCCATTCTGAATCACTAAATTACATTATTTGGTTATTTTTTCACATTACAATTTTAGATCATCTCATATACAATACCGTTATAGCTTATAAATATTTAAAAACCACAAAGTTTCAAAAATATGACTTACTTCATATTCGTGTCCCTATTATTTTGCACAGGCTAAATTGAGCCCACTTCACAATACGATCAACAACTTCGAAACGACGAAAAATATTTTTAGTCTGATAACGGTTCTTTTGATATCCCAGCAAGTAATGTAATGTAACATTTTACCTCAATTTATTCAAACATAAGCAGACATGTGTTTGAACTATTTCAATGTAAGTGTCCCTATTATTTTTCACATGACTGTAAGCGCTAGTTTTATAATCAAAATTACAGTTTGTTTATATGAAAAAATCAGTTAAAAAAGTTTTTTGTTAGGTAAAAGTTTACTTTAAACTTTTATTTTCTTGAAATAAAAGTATTTATTTTCTTGAAATAAAAGTAAAAGTTTCCTTAAAACTTTTTCATTAGAAAATGAAAGTTTTTTTAACTTGTATTTCAAAAAGTCAAAAAAAACTTTTATCAATAAAAGTTTTTTTTATAAGTTTTTTTTGACTTTTACTTTTAAAAGTCATTTGTAAAAGGTTTTTTTTAACTTTTATTTTCACAAAGTCGAAAATAAAAGTTTTTTTTTCTTGAAAAAACGAAGAAAATAATATCTTGGATGGGTAAGCAAAAAATTTCAAAGGAGAAAACTTAGGATTTTTATAATAAAATCCAAAGGAAAATACTTAACAACCCAGCGGCAAATTAGCAGAGTACTCGGAAAGTTCATCGATGAAAAGCAACTTATTTGTGCGTTAGTGGTGCGTTTCATCGATGTGATTTATTTTTATTTTTATCTATTTGCTGATTTCAATTTAACTGTTAAATTTTGTCTATTTAATCATCAACATTGTGTAGCCGAGCTAGCTAAGGAACGGGGTCGCACTCGAACTATTCTAGAAACGAAGCTGGTTCAAATCTCAGCCGAATCAAATTGTGTTATTGAAATAATTTTATAAATACAAATTGTTATGTAGTAAAATTCAATTAAAAATAATTATCTGATCTAGGGTTTGAACTCGTGCTGTCTGCGTCCCAAGCAAAAGCTCTAACAACCGACATAAATATACATTTTTTCACTATCGTCGAAATTGAATATAAATTCCACTTCGATTTTTTAATTTATTGAAAAAATGTTGCTTGATTTCTGCCTGCTTTGTATATGGAGCTGTAGGCAGCCTGTGTGTTTGCTGTCTGTTTTGTATATGGAGATGTAAGGGGTCTTGCCTATTGGCTGCATGCTTTGTATGTGGAGATGTAGGCAACTCGTTAAACGATACAGACACTTAGTAAGCGATGTTTTAAGGCAATCTGTCTTTCGTTTGTTACACTTTGTATATAGAGATGTAGGCAAACTGCCTACAATGCGGCCATCCCTTTGTAAATAGAATTTATAGTTGTGGCTGGAGCTGTGAGCATTACTGCCTACAACGAGTGTAACCAATCATCGATGTTGTGTATCACATATTTGCCGCTGGGAAGTTTCTAAAGAGAAAAAATTTATGATAATTACGTACTCTTATTTTTAAAAAAATTTGATTGCACGCATCGATGGGAAAAGGCCGAAAATGGATTTTGGAAGTGTAAGGGGAGGTCCCCGACCCTCCTAAAAGGGTTTTTTGGACCTATTTTTCGAAAAAAATTTTGCTACGAATCGAAGGAAAAAGGCTGAAAATTGATTTTGAAAGTGACAAGAGTGGTCCCCGACCCTCCTAAAAGGATTTTTTGAATCCATTCTTCGAAAAAAATTTTACTGCACGAATCGATGGGAAAAGGCTTAAAATGGATTTTTAAAGTGACAGAGGTGATCCCCGACTCTCCTAAAAGCGGTTTTTGGACCCATTTTTCGAAAAAAATTTTGCTGCACGAATCGATGGGAAAAGGCCGAAAATGGATTTTGGAGGTGCCCGACCCTCTAAAATGGTGTTTTGGACCCACTTTAAAAAAAAAAAATTTACTGCACCCACAAAAAAATACCCCGATCCTCCTAAAAGGCTATTTTGGACCCCTATACCGGAAAAAAAATTTTCGTACGAATCGATGGGAGAAGGCTGAAAATGGATTTTGGAAGCCATAGAAAAAGGCCCCGACCCTACTAAACAGCTATTTTAAACCAATTTTCTGAAAAAAAATGATTTCCACGAATCGATGGGAAAGGGTCGAAAATGGAATTTGAAAGTGACAGTTAACAAAATTTGGTTTAATACTATGTGATAAGCAAAATGTAGCCTTAACTCTAGAAAATGAAAACCTGTAAGTATATTTGATAGTTTCTTGTGGATGAGATTTAAAAATTGATTCCGAATCAGTGACGGCATTTTCGGTACATTTGTACTTTTTCCGTACATTTCCATCCTGAAAATAGACGTCAGTACATTTGACACATTTTCAATACATTATAAATAGTTATAATAATAACTACCTCCCTTTTTTAGTAAATGAAAATAATCGAAATGTGTAGATTTTCTAATTTAAAGTGTGACATATCTCATTTTATTAATGTTTTTGAGATGGCAAATATGAGGGCTTTTTTTTGTAATTTTTAGAAAAATTTTGTACATTTTAGTAGAATTTGTGTACATTCGGTCTATAAAAGTAATTTCAAGTCTCGGTTCAGTACATTTTCACAAAACTTAAATACCATTACTGGTCCAAATAAAAGGTAATTTGTGTATCAGGAATTTCAGTAATTTTTTCTAATGAGCGACAAAAAAAAAACAAAAAGAAAATTTATGAAATTTTTTAAATACCCGCATAGATATTTATTCAAATTTCTTGAGCTTTTTGTCGATATTGGAAATGGATTTGTAACCGGCGATTTATTGAGGTTTAAGTTTGCCGTAACTAACAGAAAGCGCTCAAATTGATGCAGCAAAGTAAACGGCGCTCCAAAATTTTAATATTCGAAAAAGACATTTCCTTTGGTGATGTCCTTATATAGTTTTGATATTTTTCTTCGACTTAAAAAAATTATTTTTGGCAGTAACATTTTTTTTTGAAAAATGGGTTCAAAACAATCTTTTAGGATGGTCGGGGACCTCTCCTAATACTTCCAAAATCCATTTTCGGCCTTTTCCCATCGGTTCGTGCAATAAAATTGTTTTCGAAAAATGGGTCCAAAAAAACCTTTTAGGAGAGTCGGGGATCACTGTCACTTTCAAAATCCATTTTCAGCCTTTTACCATCGTGCAATAAAATTTTTTTCGAAAAATGGGTCGAAAAAACCCTTTTAGGAGGGTCGGGGACCACCTTTGTCACTTCCAAAATCCATTTTCACCCTTTTACCATCGATTCGTGCAAAAAATGTTTTTTCGAAAAATCGATCCAAAACACCCTTTTAGGAGGGTCGGGAACCTCCACTTACACTTCCAAAATCTATTTCCGGCCTTTTCCCATCGATGCGTGCAATCAAATTTTTTTAAAAATATAAGTACGTAATTATCATGTTTTTTCTCTTTAGAAACTTGTTAAGTATTTTCCTTTGTATTTTATTATGAATAATCCAAGTTTTCTCCTTTGAAATTTTTTGCTTACCCATCCAAGATATTATTTTCCTCGTTTTTTCAAGCAAAAAAAAACTTTTTTTTTCGACGCATTTTTGATTTCTCACATATTTTTTAATTATTGAGTCAAGTCCATGGCCCGTTATCAGACCCGATCTCAATCCCATCGAAAATGTTTTGGCCATTTTAAAACGCAAAGTGCGCCAACAAAGACCTAATAATATTCCAAAGTTAAAGGAAATAATTGAGTCCACTTGGTACAATGGTATTTAATTGAATTAATACGGAAACTCTATGAGAGCATGCCTTCTCGAATGGAAAGCGTCGTCAACACAAAAGGAGATCCTACGCGCTATTAAAATCAATTTTATCGTATTAGTTCTTGGGCCTCTATTGTTCACTATTTTCATTAATGATATTTTTCAAACTTGCAAATATGCGTCTATATATGCTTATGGTGACAATGTACAACTGCATTTGTCTAATCGAACTGGTCTTTTGGAAGACTTATCCTGCCGGCTTAATGAAGACCTGCTATCTATAAGTGAATGGGCTACAAGGAATTGTTTATCACTTAATGTAAAAAAATTTTGTGTTTTACCAATTGCTAAAGATGCTATTCATTTTGATGACATTCCCAATTTATATGTAGCGGGTAACAAGCTTCAATTAGTTCATAAAGTAGTTAGCCTGGGTATTGCATTAATTCTTCGCTGTCTTGCATTGACCACGTCAACAGTGTAATTAGAAAATTTACTATACACTGCGTAACCAGAGAATGTCCGCTGAATTTACCCCTGTTGATACTAAATGTAAACTTGTCCTCCAGTTGATAGTGCCTATAATTACCTATTCGGAAATAGTCTTTAGCAAACTTGATTCCAGCTCTAGACTCAAATTACAAATTGCGTTTAATCACGCTACGTATACGGACTTAGAAGGTACGAACATGTATCTGGCTTCAATAAAAAAATTCTAGGATGTGATATAATTTCCTATCTTAATATGAGAAATTGTATATTCCTTCACAATCTTATTATAATAAAAAACAATGTATTTTTTCATATAAACAAACTGTAATTTTTTATTATAAAACGAACATTTATGTATTTAATTGGAAAAGGTCCTAGAATTTATAATTGTTAAGTGGACAGTTTTGAAAATGTCTAAACTTGTCCCTAGCAACTGTATCAAACAAAATTTACACCGTTAAACAAGAGTAGATATTATTTTACGCAAAAAATTTTAAAACTTCTTGCAAAATTCAAATCGGCGTTTTTTTCTGACCGTGAGTGTATATAGAGGGAATTTAAGAATAAAGGGCACTCCCGCAAAAGTGTCCTTATCTCACCCAACTACTCAATTAAAATTGTTGAATTGTTGATTTAAAAGAAAAATGTTCTCTATTAAGATTAAGCCGTTTTCGACCATTGAGACTTTTTTCAAATGTAGTTTAAACCTTTCTGTGTTAATAAAAAAATAAACTTCAAGAAAAAAAAACTGATACACCTAAAAATTTTTTGATTTTAAATGACTCTGGCTTACGATATCAGCAATATTTTATACAAAATAATTTTGTTTGCACTAAATGTCAACTTTTAATAAAATCCATTAAATTATGAAAAGTGTGAAAAAAAATATGAAATTCTGTTATTTATTAAAAAAATATCGACAAATTGAAGTCCTTTGGGTATTTGAAGTCCTTTTGAATTCTTTTTTTTATAATTTTAAAAGACAAAGTTCAAATTATCATAACTTTGAAAATTGGGTCCATTCAGCAAAATTAAAAAAAAATTTGGGACCAAATCCATCTCAAACCATTTTATTATATAAAAACATTGTGCGCACATATAGCTTTTTCGCTGACAAAGTCAAGCAAACAAAACATTCAAAACCCAGAAGTACAGTCAGTGAAATAGCTATATTTGCGTACTATGTTTTTATATATTTCCCATGATAAAATGTTATTACGAAAATAACGGTGGAAAAAAAGTATGCAGAATGCAAGCAAGATTTGCAGAAAGTAATTTGGAATGTTACTGTTGTTATTTGCTTTGAAAATAGTACTGTAGAGTGGCTTGACAATGATGAAAAAAAAATTGACATTTTCATTTTGGGGAAAAAAATCTCCTGACCTCAAATGTGTTTTAACAAGCATTAAACTCATGTTATTTCTCTCTCATATTAATACAAATCCACAATAAAATTTTAAGCGTAAAAAACATTGGGGTTTTTGAGAAAATCAGCCTAGTTTTTTTTTTCATAAAAAGCGCTATAATTCCGTCAACTTTCAAAATATCTTAAAGATTCTGACAGAGAATCAGAAGTTCTATTAGAATCAAAAGACAAAATTATTTTGATTTGGATGAAAATGCGACTATTTCGAACCAATTTTCAGAGGTTTTTCAAGCTCTGACACTAAAACTTTAAATGGTCATAACTTCGTAAAAAATAAATTTCAATCAAATCGGGGGAAGGTATACTTTGAAAAACAACATATTTAATCGGCAACCAATTCCGCAATTTGAAGTCACTCCGACTGCATGGTTTGAGATGGATTTGGTCATTGGTACCCTAGAATTGAAAGTAGAATAATATCTGTCAATTTCAAGCAAATCGATGACATTGAGTTGATATGTATTTATTTCGATTAGAAAAATAATGTGCAATTGACAAATTGCTGCTAAAACACCAGCAGAGTTTGCTAACGGCGAATTTTGGTCCAGAAAAACTATTTCCAAAAACACGTATCGAATATTTTCAGATAAACTAACAAAAAAAAATTGATTTTGTGAAATCTTAATTTTGAATGTAAAAACGAGGTAGAATGACCCATATTCGTTTATCCCGTGCAGTGTTTTAAAAGTTTTAGTGTTGCTTTAATTTCAAAGCCAAACAATTTTATGGAATCTTAACTTAAACTTAAAAAAAAAAATTTAGTATGTATTATATGTTCCAAAAACACAAATAATGAAATTACTTCTCGGTGAGCAAACCGATATTTGCATATAGCACTTGCAACTTGCAAATGTGTAATATCAAAAGAGCTACAAAAGCAATTGCATGTGAAGGAGGAAGGAATGTGTGTGTGCACTATGTTTTATGTTTGCTATGATTCTCAACTAGTCAATACAGAAAATAAAATATAGTGTGCTTGCAGACTATTAAATGTCGGCTAACAAAGCTTACTGATGAAGTGACGTAGCGTCATGGAAACTAGTATAAGCAGCTCCTTGCCCATTTTTTGTTCCTTTTTATGCATTTTGCGTTTGTAATTTTTTTGTTGTTTTTTGCACTAAAACTACTGTACAAACAGCTCTGTAATATACATATTAAATTTTACATTGTTCCAAAAACACAAATAAAGAAATTACTTCTCGGGGAGCAAACCGATATTTACATATAACACTTGCAACTTCGTTCGTATCGCCAGAAAAGCTTTCAACGGAGCGCTCGTCAAGAAATGTGTAATATCAAAAGAGCTACAAAAGCAATTGCATGTGAAGGAGGAAGGAATGTGTGTGTGCCATATGTTTTATGTTTTGCTATGTCTCAACTAGTCAATGCGGAAAATAAAATATAGTGTGCTTGCAGACTTAAACGTCGGCTAACAAAGCTTACTGATGAAGTGACGTAGCATCATGGAAACTATTATAAGCAGCTCATTGCCCATTTTTTGTTCCTTTTTATGCATTTTGCGTTTGTAATTTTTTTGTTGTTTTTTGCACTAAAACTACTGAACAAACAGCTCTGTAGAATACATAAAAAAAAATTTAGTTATCCTCAAAATTAACTTAATATCAGCCTTTTAAGTCGCAGTGTGTTTTGGGTGGTACGTTTTTTTCCAGGAGTTTCTATAGGAGTTTCTATTGTAATTTTGCATATTTTTTTGTCGAAATATTAGCTGTGTATGTTTACTTTTGTAGTTAGATTTTTAGTTAACTCCGTAGTGACATAGTTTTAGAGAGTTTGAGCTGAATTGTTCTCAAAACAGATGTGACTAAAAGTAAAGAATGTTGATTTTAGCGACTGATTATTTTTATTATAAATAAACATTATGAACTTACAGTCATTCAGCAAAGACCAATATAATATGCGAAATTTAATGAAGAGATAATGCCACTTTTTTTTAAATCAATTTTGGAAGTTGCAGAAAAAAACTACATACAGCCGTGGCCCACTAATTAGAAACAGTTTGTCCTCTTAGCTTTACTACATTTAAGAAAAGGAGACGTTTGGTTGAATCTGGGCTGGGTTTACCTTGCAAACTCAATCCATCTTTTTCTTTGTTTTTTGTCTTCATGCGTGAAACTCTTCCATGTAGCGCAGATTCAATCAAACGACTCCTTACAGTAAGAGTGGATATCATAGTATCAGTTTGATCCAAAATTTGGGATTTAGTCCCCCTAGGGGCTATTTTGGGGTCTAATATAGCCATTCAAGAAATTTTTGCATCCGTTCTTTCCGTTGTTTTACAAGTTCGTTTTTGTTTTTTTTTTGTTGGCACGTTTTCTGTTAATTTAAAAGTGGTGAAGTGTTTAATAGCACCCTAAACTTTCTTAACTGAGCAACCAAAGTGGGTGGCAATAGATCAGTATGGCATTTTAAGGTTAAAAATTTCGACAATGACTGTTCGGGTCACTGGGTCACAACTTCGTGGTTTTCTCATTTCAAGAGTATCTGAAACCCAGTAAATTAACTTCTCCACAACTGAGGTTTTTGTCTGATTAATAACTTACCAGTAAAATTAATCCAAGGTCCAGAAATTTCCTACTGACTTGAACACAACTTATTGTTTCTAATTCTAATGTCCAACCAAATTATGCACTTCTCCTGATTTTCACATCAGCCAAAGGTCACTTCTTCAATAAAACCAAGAACAAACACATAAACCGCAAGAGGGCGCTTGTATGATCACAACAAAAATAACCGTTCCATGAAATTTTTTTTTTAAATGTAGTAAAAGCTAAGAGGAGAAACTGTTTCTAATTAGTTGTCCACGACTGTATATACAGCTCCGTGCAACTAATTAGGGACAGTAGTTTTTGATGTATATAAAGACATATGCAATTTGGAATACGCAACAAAATCCGTAGTATCAATACGTTTTTAAGAGTGCATCTTTAGTACTTTAAAAATACAACATTGCCATGGATGAAAATATGCCCGTAACTTGGATATTTAAGCAAGACAATGATCCGAAGCACACTGCCCGGCAGGTTAATCAATGGTTTACTGGTAAACAACTTACTGTATTGGACTGCCCATCTTGCAGTCCTGATCACAATCCAATTGAGAACTTATGGCAAGTGGTAAAAAGTAAAGTGAGCTTGCTCAAGATTAGCAACTTTGATAAGCTGGACGTCGAAACTAAGAAATTCTGGGAAGCAGTTCCAAGCAGTGATTGTGAGAATTTTTTAGAGTCAATGTCTCGCAAATGTGAAGCAGTAATGATAACAATGGCTTTGCTACAAAATATTGACAAAACTTCAAAAAAAATTAAAAGACAACATTAAATAGGTAAAAAAAAACACTGTGTGTCCCTAATTATATGCAGGACTCCTTTGGCAGTGTATTTAAGTTTTTTACATAATTATAAAAATTTTGGTACGTAATAGAAAGACAATAGTTTTTTAAGAAAGGTAATTAGTTATTCAAGCTAATTTTAAACAAATATCAGTGTTTTTTTTATAAATAAAATACTAATATTACCAAAAGTTTCAATGCTTATTTAGTGTCTCTAATTAGTTGCACGGAGCTGTACATATGGTACAGTATTGGCCAAAACTAGACCCTTAGTAAATTTTTTTTCAAATCATAAATTTTTTGTGAAAACGACGTTTTTGAATCATGCTGTGTATTTATTATATATATTTATACCTTTCTTATTGACAGACAAAAGTTTTAAAAATTCAGCGTCTCATAAATAAAAAGTTATTATCAAAGGAACATTTTAATATAGAAAAATTAACGGACAAAACTAACAGCCCCGTTGGCTACTGATTTTTGTCTCCGAGACGATACAGTAAGGAGACAATTTTAATTTTCGCCTTCATGGTTGGCTACCGTTTCCTAAGTATTAAGTTCCACACTTTGTGGATGACAAAAATATTGACATTTCTGGATTTACTTGACATTTGTCGCGAAATTTGACATTTCTGCCCAACATTTATTAACATAAATTTTGCAATTAAGCTTTTGTAGGTTCATTTCCAATGTTCGTCTCAACAAAGAACTTTTATGTACGTTTGTAATAAAGGACTCTCTTTAGAAACCCAATACGTGCATCAAGTATGCCACCCGTTTTAAAATTCTGGTTATTTTTCCAAAATTTAAATATTTCGTTCATATTCCCTTTTGGTGGATTTTTGTACTGAAAGAACATTTTGAAATACATTTTTTTGAAATAAATTATAAATATTTTTTCATTTCTGGATACAACTATAAGAGACTGTCGCCAACCATGTAGGGAAAAAAAAGTGTGGAAGACATTGCCGCGGAGATACTTCGCCAATCATGTAGGGAAAAAAAAGTGTGGAAGATATTGCCGCGGAGATACTTCGCCAATGTCGCCAACCATGAAGCCAATTTTATTTCGGCGACTAAAAAGGCGAGATTGTAGCCAACCATGAAGGGGCTGCAAAGCACCCTTTTTTTTTTGGTAAATAAAAATTTTTAAAATTAGTACTTAGTTGTAAACCCTTAATTCTAGACGACACACGCACATCTCTTTGGTATAGAGGAAACTACATTATTAATGATATCCTGCGATATCCCTTCCAAGGATATTTTCAAGGATTGAAACAGATTCGTAGTTCGTTAACATGAAAGTCGAGAGAAAATTAATAATAATAATAATAATAATAATAATAATAATAATAATAATTTTTTTTTTTTTTTTTTTTTTTTTTTTCGTGGGGAAGGTTGTGGGAAATGTACTGCAATATCTATGCAATTCACTATCCTTAAGCTACCGTCATAGCTTCAGAGTGTGTCACTTCACTAAAACCCACAACCTTTGACCTCCAGGCCTCCTACCCTGGGACTGCGTTAGCATTGCTTCGGGGTAGGTCCCTTGATTTGTCCTCAAATCATATACCTGCGTCCAGGTCCCACTTCTTTTTTCTGAGAACGTCCTCAGTAAAACTTGCAACTGCATTCCAGTTTTCTTCGCTCTGCAGCATCCTTTCGATCACGTTGTCAGCGGAGCACTGGCCGACTGATTCCTGTAAGGATGTGCGTTCGTTGTCCCATCGATTGCAGTTGAAGAAGGTGTGCTCTGCGTCATCTTCATCAGCGTCTCCATATATACAGAAAGGGTGCTCTGTTTTGCCCATACGGTGTAGATACTTCTGGAAGTATCCATGGCCCGATAAAAACTGAGTGAGGTAATAATTTACTTCGCCAAAGTCTCTCTCAAACCATCTTCTTATGCAAGGGATCAGTCTTTTTGTCCACCTGCCGCTGACTTCTGAGCGATACCTGTCCTGCCACTTAGAGAGGGTTTCCTGCCTTGCGTCTGCAAAACTTATTATCAGGTTTCCCTCCTTTTTTGCCTCCCAGACCATTTTCCGTTCGCTGGCTAGTAGGTCAATGGGGATAACCCCACTTATTACTAGCACAGCCGCTTCGGAGACTGTGCGGTACGCACATGCAACTCTGAGCGCAGCAGTTCGTTGCACTGACAGTAGCGTCCTTTGCCGACATTTCGCCTCTAGCGTTCCTGCCCATATCTCACTGCCGTAGAGCAGTATCGAGTTTGTTGTCGCCATTAGAAGTTTCCGTTTACTTTGCGTTGGTCCACCGATGTTTGCCATGAGCTTGCTAAGCATGCCTGTTATCTTGGCTGCTTTTGTTGCTGCGTGTTGTAATTGAGCCCAAAATGTCAATTTTGGGTCAACTCTTACGCCGAGGTACTTAACTACCTTCTTTGTTGTAAGAATGCTGTCGCATACTGGCAGCTCCAGTTCTAATGGTATGTGTTGCTTAGTAAGCAGTATAACCTCCGTCTTTTCGGTGGCGAGTTGGAGTCCGTGAGCCTGCAACCATTCCCTTGTCCTTAGCATAACCTGGTTTAGTTTTCTCCTGGCCTCTTCGGTGTTGCGAGCCGTTATTACAGCTGCAATGTCATCTGCGTACCCCACCAGATGTGTATCATCCGGCATTTCGATTCGGAGGATTCCGTCGTAGCTCAAGTTCCAGAGGTCTGGGCCTAGTATAGACCCTTGCGCTGCTCCGGATGTTATCCTTTTTGTCCTTCTTCCTTCGCAGGTGTCATAAATGAGCTCCCGGTCCCTTAGATAGCTCTGCAGGATCCTCAGCAGATATTGCGGAGTAGCAAACTTTAGCTTAAGAGCTTCAATGATATCTGACCACCTGAGGCTGTTAAAAGCGTTGCGTATGTCTAGTGTTGCCAACAAGACAATCCTCCTGGAGTGATGGTTCCCTCGCTGTGCGTGTTCTACGCTAGACACTACATCTTCTATAGCGCCAAGAGTTGACCTTCCTGCTCTGAATCCATGTTGTCGTTCCGATAATCCACCAGCGTCTTCAATAACTGCGGATAAGCGAGTTTTTATCATCTTCTCTAGCAGCTTCCCAGCGCTATCAAGTATACACAATGGTCTGTATGCTGATGGTTGGGTAGGATCTCCTTTGCCTTTGCTGATCAGTACTAGTTTTTGCTTTTTCCACACTTCGGGGAATAAGCCTTCCTTAAGGCACGCATTATACATCGACAGTAGAACACTTGGGCGATTTTCCGCTACTTATATCAGTATTTCTGCAGGGATTCCATCAGGTTCTGGAGCCTTGCTACTCTTGAGAGATTTTGCTGCTCCTTTTAATTCTTCTTCAGAAAATAATGGGGTTAATCCAACAGGCAGCGCGTCTTGTTCTTCCTGCTGCAGGTTATGCGTAGGGAATAAGGCATCAACGATGTTGCTCATGGTTTCGCCGTCCATATTTGGGCCAGGAATTTTAGAGCCCAGTTTCTTCATAACGATCTTATAGCCGAGACCCCATGGGTTGTTGTTCAGATCCTTGCGGAGTTCCTCCCATTTTTCTCTTTTGCTACGCTCTATGACAAGCTTCAAATGTTTCTTGGCTTGTTTGTAGTTTTCGGCTTCATTTGTAGCGGCGCCTAATCGTCTGGCTCTAGTGAGTTTCCTCCTCATCCGTAGGCAGTTCCGTCTAATTTCTGCTATTTCATCTGTCCACCAGTATACGGCATCTTTTCTGCGGCTTGTGCCAACTTTAGGCATCGATGCGTTGCAGCATTGAGCTAGTCGCTGCATAGTCGCATTTGTGAGAGTTCTGGCGTCCCTAGTTGTGTCAGTTGGCAATGAGTTTTCGTCGATATTTGCCAGCAAATATTCGGATCTAAGTTTCGCTACATTCCATTTTCGCGTGCCTCTTCTTGTTGGTGCCTGGATGGGGCGACTTCCTGAGTCTAGATGGTAAGTGATATACTGGTGATCACTACCAGTAAAATCTTCTAGGACTCTCCATTCTTTAAGCATTCCAGCTAAGCTCTCTGACACTAGAGTGATATCTGGTGTGGTGGCCTCGCACCCTGGTCTTCTGAAGGTCATAGCTGCGCCAATGTTAGCGATGGCTAAGCCCAGCCTAGCGGCCATGTTTAGCACGCGTCTGCCTCTGGAGTTTGTTGCTGCCGTTCCCCATTCGACAGCTTTAGCGTTGAAATCTCCTGCGATGATAAAGGGACCTCCAATTTCCAGCACTTTGTCTTCAATGCTTTCAAGCTTCTTCTGGAATTCAGCAATGCTATCGCTTGGGGTTAGGTAACAGCTGAGCAAAGTGAAGCTCGTGTTTTGCACGTATACGAAGCAGTTCCTTGCACCTTTAAGTGCATTGACAAAACTGCTGCTGCTAGGCAGCCAGATTGCTGCAGTACCGGTCGCATCTTCTAACCAGTTTTCTCGATTCACTCGCCCATACTGTTCACTTATAACGACAGCGTCCGCTTTCTTCTCTATTGCCATCTGCTCTAATAGCGCATCAGCCGTTCTGCTTCGATGCATGTTGGCCTGGAGTATTCTCACTTTGTCGCTTGGCACTTAGTTGAGCCAGGTATATGATCTACCCGGCTACGCCCAGCTTCTGTGCACAGGCAGCACTTTGGTCTCTTGCTGCACTCCTTTATTTTATGTCCTGGCTCTCCGCATCTCATGCACACACCTTCACCTTTCCTATCCGGTCACTTGCAGTCCATTTGCATGTGGCCCATTCCGAAACATCGGAAACATCGTTTGATGCTTGAGCAGAGTCTAACTCTGGCTCTGACGTAACCGATTTTTATGCCATCTTCTTTGAGCAATTTTTCCGCTTTTTCTTGCGCTAGTGTTACAAACGCTCGTATTTGCTCACGCTTGTTTGGTGCTGTTACCCTGACGCGCATTTCCTCAAGTTGATCTCCTAGCACCTTTTTGATGGCCTGTTCAACTTCTAGTTGGACAGTAAGAGAATCTAGGTCTCTTATTTCCACTGTAGCGACTGGTTTCAGCTCTATTACAGAAGCATCTTCCTTTACAGTGGTTTTCAGCCTCTGGAGAAATTCGGGTCCCACCTTTCCCCCTTTTTCCATTTCTAGGAGGAGTGCACCAGTCCTCGTTTTCCTGATGCCTCTTATATTGGCGACCTCTTCCGGCTGAATTTTGCTACGCAGGTTTTTGAGCACCTCCGCATAGCTATGTCCTTCTGTCGGTTTTATGAGGACTGCCTCCGGTTTCGGCCGTTGCCCTCTCTCTCTTCTCTTTTTTGGGGTTTTCCCTCCTCTCCTTACTTCTTTCTCCTTTTCCTTCTTTGTTTCGCCCGTTCTTCTGAGAGGGTTTGGTTTTGCTCGTCTTTTGACTTCTTGCCATTTCTCAGAGTTATTTTCCTGCGGCTTTTCAGCTTTATCGGACTTTGCCACATTTGTAGCTGTCCTTTTTGGGCGCGGGAGGGCCGTGGTGTTTTCTTTTTCCCTCGGTCTTTTGCCTGTACTAGGCTGCGCCGGGCTCGATGCGTGCCTTATCGGGCGGGCTGATGGAGTTTCATTTGCTACAGCTGCATTTGTCTCCGGAGGTGCGGTCTTCTTTATGATAATAATAATAATAATAATAATAATAATAATAATAATAATAATAATAATAATAATAATAATAATAATAATAATAATAATAATAATAATAATAATAATAATAATAATAATAATAATAATAATAATAATAATAATAATAATAATAATAATAATAATAATAATAATAATAATAATAATAATAATAATAATAATAGAGTTTAGCTACTACAGCTATTAGCTTTCTTAGCAATTTAGCTTTAAAACCAAGTAAAAAGCTTAAATATTAATGGAAATGAAAAAATTATACATGCAATTAATTTTTTTTTTTTTTATAATTCTTCTTAGCTTTTTCACACTTTCTCAACATACCCACCCAGATCATATGTATATAAACATACAATTGCATGAATGTAATTGTTTTTGTTTTGAATTTATTAACATGGTCCAAGGCATAAATGTTAGAAAAAATTTACCCATCATGCGGTGGGGCTCGGACAAGACAAACATAAAGACCAACAACCATTAAGCTACAAAATTAACTATAGTTATTTTTCAATCTAAGCTTGAGTTGACCTTTTGCAAACTAATATCATATACATCGCAATTATTAATAAGTGTAGTCATGCGATTAAAAGGAGCTGTAGCCATATAATTAGTTCTACTGAAAGGTTGGTAAAATAATATATAAGAGTTACGATTACTCCTGCGATTAGTATTTAAATGAATATAATTAAGAAGCTCTGGTGCAGCAAGAGACCCAGTTACAAGTTGATGCAGATAAAGTATATCCGCAATATTTCTAGGCGAGCTCAAAGACTGCATATGTAGTAACTTCAAACGATCCTCATAAGGAGAAAGGCTTAAAGAGTCAATCCAATTTAAGCCATTGACAGCAAAACGAATAAAATTTTTTTGAATTCTCTCAATTCTATTAATATGAATATTATAAAATGGTGACCACACTTGGCTGGCGTACTTTAAGTGAGGACGCACTATTGTATTATATAAAGTCACCATTACTAAAGGGCTATTAAATTCTTTTACCCACCTCTTAATGAAGCCAAGCAGAGATGAGGATTTTTTACAAATTTGGTTAATATGCTCATTAAAAGTTAATTTAACATCAAAATGTATACCTAGGTCTTTGACTAAATCAACACGACCAATTTTCTTATCTTTTAATTCGTAATCAAACTCCACAATATTTTTTCTTCTGTTGAAAATCATAGTTTGGCATTTATCAGGATTAAGATGTAAGTAATTTTTAGAACACCAAACCTCAAAGGATTTCAAGTCAGACTGAAGTGGAATAGTATCCTCAACCCCCTTCACGTTCCTGTAAATTTTCATGTCATCTGCATATATTAGCAGATGCGAGTTTTTAATGACATGTGTAACGTCATTAATTGCTAAAATGAACAGGAGCGGGCCCAGGTGGCTTCCTTGTGGAACACCTGATGCCGCGCTGAATGGGGAGGAAAACACCCTCCGAAATCTTATCTGATATGAGCGATCAGATAAATAAGATTCAATCCAGCTGACAAAACTTAAAGGAAATCCAAGCTTTTTTAACTTAAATAAAATCAAATTATGTGGTAATTTGTCAAATGCTTTACTGAAGTCAGTGTAGATGCAGTCAACTTGCCCACCAGAGTCAAAAGAGCTAATGCAAAGGAAGTAAAATCAAGGAGGTTAGAAACTGTAGATCTGCCATTAACGAAACCATGCTGACGAGTTGTTATGACTTCACTACAGCACACCTTAACTTGATCGTACACAAATTGCAAAACCTCGCCGGATCTGTTTCAATCCTTTAAAATATCCTGTGAAGGGATATCGCAGGATATCATTAATAATATACTTTCCTCTATACCAAAGAGATGTGTGTCGTCCAGAATAAAGGGTTTGCAACTAAGGGAGTTCAAAACGGGGTGCTAAAGTTTTGGCCAATACTGTATATAACTATATTGCCTCAGATATATTGTCTTAAGGGAATAGTACAGATAACGAAAATATAAAAGGCAGACGTCCACACTACCTCATTTTTAATAACAGCAATTGTTAACATGTGAATAAAAACTCCATTAAATAATTTTATCCTTTTTTTCCAGAATTTCATTGTCTTCAGTATTGCCCATTGAAGCTGAAAATACAAGAGGTAGACGTTTAGGTCGTCGCTTTTTTAAAATATCTGAGGTTTTATATGTCAAAATTCGATTTTGGTCAAATTCTAATTTTTTTAGGGATACCGGGTTTATCCAATATATTTAATGGTAAAACGGAAAAGCTTAACCTTTTCCCTTCAAAACCCTATTTGAACTATTTTTCTTCAAGATATCGTAAATTTAAATTTTCCAGTTATCCCGCAGTACTGAAACTTATACAGATGAATGTAGACCAGTGATGGCAATTGGGTTTTGTGAAAATGTACTGAATCGAGACTTGAAATGTACTTTTTAGAGGCCGAAAGTACTTTTTTAGCGTGAACATCCAATTTTACTAAAATGTGCGAAATTTTCTTAATAACTAAAAAAAAAGGTCCTCACTTTTGGCATCTCAAAAACCTTAGGAAAATATGAGATATGTATATATGAAATTAAATTACAAAAACTACACCTTGCAATTATTTATAATAAAAAAGGTAATTATATATCTTCACATTGCAATTATTTTCATTTAATTAAACCGAAAACAGGTAATTATTATAAATTGTTCAAATGTACCGAAAATGTACTGAAAATGTGCTGAAAATTCGCCGCATGTACTAAAAATGCGGCAAATGTACCGAATGTACTGAAAATATCTTAAATGTACTGACGACGGGTTTTGAAATCAGTGATTGTCTACCCGAGCCGACTCGAATAACTCGAATAATTTTAACTTTGGAAAAATTTTACTGACCTATGACGAACAAAACGTCTTTGTTCATGGACCACATTTCACCTCACCTTGCCTCTACCTCATGCAGCCATGAACGCGATCAAAATTCGTTGGTTAAAGCGTTTTGTATGGGGGAATCATGCGCGTATGTTTTCTTTATTTTACCTGCCTTAACGGCACATATTACAAATTATTTTTTCTTTGTACACATCTACTAAAAAATGTACCATAAGTTTCGATGTTTAATACACATATAGAATAGATGTGTGTCAATTATATTGAAAATTGGGATGTTTCTGTTACAAGTCTTATTTAAAAAGTAGGTCCTAAATTTTGAAGAAAATCTGCTCTTCCGAAAAACATCAAACTGGATAGAACGAGTTAAATGCATTCGACTATTTTTATAAAATGTATTTCTTTTGCAGCGCAGGTTATTTAAAATTTTGCTGTATTTTTTTTGTAGTTCATTTGGTTTTAATCTTAAGACTATAGTTCTCATCTCATGTTCGAGTGTAGCTGGATGTGCTTTATCGTTTTAGAAATATCATTCTTTTAAACTAGTTTTTAGGATAAACTAGTTTTTCCTAGGCCAAACAAGTTTATCCCATGCGTGTTTGGATAAACTAGTTTAGCCTAGGACGAACTAGTTTGTCCTGATAAAAAAGTTTAGCATTTCAGGACAAACTAGTTTGTCCTAGGATTAACTAGTTTTTTCTAAGAGGTACTCTGAAAATAATTCCGTTGAATCTAGCCAGCGGTCACCCCTTGAAAAATTTTTATGATATATCCAACACTTAGTTTGCTAGCCACAGTAATTTTTCATAAGAGTAGGGGTAAGTTAATTGTTTTAATTTGAAAGTGTTTTTCCAATATTGCATTTCCATGCTTTATGATTTCAAGTTTAGTATGTACATATACAGTCTCGGCCAACTAATTAGAAACAGTTAGTCCTTTTAGCTTTTACTACATTTAAAAAAAAAATTTTCAGGGAATGGTTTTTTTTGTTGTTGTTATAATACAAGCGCCCTCTTGCTGTTCATGTATTTGTTGTTGGTTTTATTGAAGAAGTGACCTTTGGCTGAAGTTAAAATCAAGAGATGTGCATAATTTGGCAGGACAACTAATTAGAAACAATAAGTTGTGATCAAGTCAGTAGCAAATTTCTGGACCTTGAATAAATTTTACTGGTAAGTTATTACTTTGATCATTCCGTTGGCAACCCTACGCGACGAAAGTGAAAAAACGTTCGAGCTCGCGACTTCTTAAAGTTTTTAATAAAAATTACTTGTTTAAAATATTTTAAAAATTTCAATATCGATTTATTTCGGTCAAGTGAATTGTGTTTATCAAAAGCAAATTGATAGAAAATCGTTTGCGTTGTTTAATTAAAGAAAAATTTAAAGTTTATCGAAACGGATTTTCGGCGCGGAAAAGTGCAAAAACAATCATCGTTTTTGTTTTTGCTTTGAATTTCTTTTCCTTTTATTTGGTTCCATAAAGTGTTAAAATTTTTGTTTTGTGCCGCGATTATTGATAAAAATAAAACAGCGAGAGCAAAAACTAAAAATTATAAATAATTAATTGCTTCCAAATAATAATAATTTTAAGCAAATTTTTCACAATTTGAAGCAAAGAGACATACATATTTTGCATTTGTATGTACGTGTGGTTGCGGCACCGTAATAACACAAGAACAACACTGTGCTTTGTTGCTATTTTCTACATCTCTTTGTGCTTTGGCCTAAACTGATAAATTATTCGCACCTCTACAGAAGTGCAAAATTGTCCTTTCCTTCATAGAAGTGGTAAAAGGAATCGCTCGGCGGAGTTTTCGGACCCTCGTGATTCGCAAAAGAAGCCGAAGAAGGCTTTGCCGAAAATGTTTTTACTGAAAAAGGTTCCGAAGGCAGGTAAAGGCAGCACTTTTAGCGATGGAGCAAAGGAATGCTTCAAAGTAAGTTTGGTAGGGTAATGGGAACGGTACTATCCCAGAGGATAGATGGGGTTTAATAACAGCTTTTCTTATGAATAAGCTCATAGACCTCTGTACCGCTTCTCCAGACGCCCGGTCACCCCAATTTGATGCCATGAGCTGGCAACATGGTTTCAGAGTAATTGACTGCATGGATCAATACTCTCTCGACTTTATCACATCATGCGTGTCTCAGATGGGTGGGCTTTGGATGAATTCAAAGCTCAAGGTTATAATAATAATAATAATAGAGTTTAGCTACTACAGCTATTTGCTTTCTTAGCAATTTAGCATGAAGCTTTAAAACCAAGTAAAAAGCTTGTATATTAAGGAAATGAAAAAATTATACATGCAATTAATTTTTTATTTTTGTATAATTTCTTCTTAGCTTTATCACACTTTCTCAACATACCCACCCAGATCATATGTATATAAACATACAATTGCATGAATGTAATTGTATGAATTTATTAACATGGTCCAAGGCATAAATGTTAGAAAAAATTTACCCATCATGCGGTGGGGCTCGGACAAGACAAACATAAAGACCAACAACCATTAAGCTACAAAATTAACTATAGTTATTTTTCAATCTAAGCTTGAGTTGACCTTTTGACAAGCTAATATCATATACATCGCAATTATTAATAAGAGTAGTCATGCGATTAAAAGGAGCTGTAGCCATATAATTAGTTCTACTGAAAGGTTGGTAAAATAATTGATAAGAGTTACGATTACTCCTGCGATTAGTATTTAAATGAATATAATTAAGAAGCTCTGGTGCAGCAAGAGACCCAGTCACAAGTTGATGCAGATAAAGTATATCCGCAATATTTCTACGCGAGCTCAAAGACTGCATATGTAGTAACTTCAAACGATCCTCATAAGGAGGAAGGTTTAAAGAGTCAATCCAATTTAAGCCATTGAAAGCAAAACGAATAAAATTTTTTTGAATCCTCTCAATTCTATTAATGTGAATATTATAAAATGGTGACCACACTTGGCTGGCGTACTCTAAGTGAGGACGCACTATTGTATTATATAAAGTCACCGTTACTAAAGGGCTATTAAATTCTTTTGCCCACCTCTTAATGAAGCCAAGCAGAGATGAGGATTTTTTACAAATTTGATTAATATGCTCATTAAAAGTTAATTTAACATCAAAATGTATACCTAGGTCTTTGACTAAATCAACACGACCAATTTTTTTATCTTTTAATTCGTAATCAAACTCCACAATATTTTTTCTCCTGGTGAAAATCATAGTTTGGCATTTATCAGGATTAAGATGTAAGTTATTTTTAGAACACCAAACCTCAAAGGATTTCAAGTCAGACTGAAGTGGAATAGTATCCCCAAACCCCCTTCACGTTCCTGTAAATTTTCATGTCATCTGCATATATTAGCAGATGCGAGTTTTTAACGACATGTGTAACGTCATTAATTGCTAAAATGAACAGGAGCGGCCCCAGGTGGCTTCCTTGTGGAACACCTGATGCCGCGCTGAATGGGGAGGAAAACACCCTCCGAAATCTTATCTGATATGAGCGATCAGATAAATAAGATTCAATCCAGCTGACAAAACTTAAAGGAAATCCAAGCTTTTTTAACTTAAGTAAAATCAAATTATGTGGTAATTTGTCAAATGCTTTACTGAAGTCAGTGTAGATGCAGTCAACTTGCCCACCAGAGTCAAAAGAGCTTAATGCAAAGGAAGTAAAATCAAGGAGGTTAGAAACTGTAAGTCTGCCATTAACAAAACCATGCTGACGAGTTGTTATGACTTCACTACAGCACACCTTAATTTGATCGTACACAATGCGTTATTCTTCGGAAGGACCTTCCGAAGCCACCTCGGGCAAGAATTTTCATCCCTCTGCCCATAGTTGAAAAGGAGAAAGTCCTGAGATTGCTCCAATTTCAAAATCCCGAGTTAGCGACTGAGTAGTTGCGAATTATTCGGGCTGAGAAAAAGCGAGAGAGTGGCCAGAGTTTCATTATTGAAACTGGACTGGGAGCCATAAAATTTATTAAGAGTAGGGGTAATAAGCTGACTTTCACTGCTGGAGTGGTTTTTTGCAAGTTCTTTGACGACGATGATGTTGAAAAAGAACCTACTCCTCTCATAATTGATAAAGACGCTCCCACCACTAAAACCAAATGTCCACAACAACCTCCAGCATTGTAAGGCAGCCTCTGCCTCTCTTTTAGCGTTTATTGCTGAGGAACGCCTTGATGTCGCTTTAATTCAGGAACCATGGATTTCTGAAGATAGAATTCGTGGTCTTAACCATAGCGACTTCAAAATCCACCTACAAGTCATGGCAGGGCTAGAGCTTGCATCTTGGCTCGTAAGGACATAAATATTTCTCTTTTACCTCACCTATGCACTAACGATCTAGTTGTAATTCGCGCTGATGATGGCCGATGTAGCCCATTTCTTTTGGCGTCTGCTTATCTTCCACATGGATCTCCAGCACCCACTGCAGAAGTTGTAGCAGCTTATAACTGGGCTGTCTCGCGTGGACATCATACACAATGGGGCAGTACGGGTATAAATGTCCGTGGTAAGTCTCTTTTTGATTTTATCTCGTACCAACCATACTGTACGGATCCGAAATTTTCGCATACTGTGATGCTGCAAGCAAACGCAAACTAAATATGGCATACAATAACATCGCTCGCTATGTTTTTGGATTGAAACGTAGTGACCACGTATCGCAGTACGCCAAGAAAATTTTTGGCTTAACTTTTGATAGTTTATTGAACTTCAAAGCGCTTGGAACACTGCATAAGATAATCTTCACTAAGGAGCCTATATATTTATATGAAAAACTGAAATTTTTAAAGTCTAATCGTGGTAATAATTTAATTCAACCGATGTATGCCAGTCTATCATCCGAACGGCAGTATTTTGTTAATTCCATACGTCTTTGGAACACACTTCCACCCGACTTCCAGCGTATATGCAATACAATAGAATTCAAATCTAAACTATATAAATTCTTGTCTTCAGAGTAGTTGTGCATTTTAATGTTTTATGTTTGGTTTCGAAATTTATGAGCATAATGTAATTTCATTGTAATTTAATTTAATTTATTAATAGTTTTTAATCGTTTTTCATGTAAGTGTGATCTCATCGCATTAATTTAAATAATGTTTATAGCAAACATAACCTATGTTTCTACCATTGCAGCTGGACTGCAGACAAATTCTCTTATGTTTTGGTTTCTATCCATTTATGAACGATTAGGTCGCACAAATTCCTGCTCGATTTTTCATGTCTGTTTAGTTTTATTCTTTTTTTTGTTCTATTTTATTAACTAATATTTTTAGATTTTTATTAATTATATTTTAATGTTACTTTGTACACATACATCACTCTGTAATTAGTGCTTAATTATAAGTTCATTCTTGTAAGTGCTAAATTTAAATAAACAATACAATACAATACAATTATTAATTCTTCTCTTTTAATTTGCAATAAAGGAAACGAACCAACTTTTGTAACTCGTGCAAGATCTGAAGTTTTGGATATTACTTTAATCACAGAGTCTAATGCACTGAAAGTTGATAACTGGCTCGTTTCTGATAATGCCACTTCATCTGATCATAGGTACATTACTTTTTCTATTTGTCGATTTAAAATCGAAGAAGTTAAATTTCGAAATCCTTTGAAAACAAAGTGGTCGAAATTTGCTTATTTTCTTGCTAAGGACCTAGCTCCTCCGAAAATGGAGAAGCTGGAAAGCTCTGAGCAAATTAACAGGGTTGTGAACGACCTTACAACAAAATTACGTTCAGCTTTTGAAGTCTTGCCCACTACGTAGAACCTCAAAACACACTTTCATTCCACCAGGGTGTGGAATGAAAGTGTGCAAATAAGTCGTACCACCGCAAGAATGCTGTTTAACGTTGCACGGAAAAGCGGCTCTGCAGTGGACTGGACAGTTAACAGATTTCATTTAAGACTTTTTAAGAAAACTGTTCGAATTGCGAAACGTACATCCTGGCGTGACCTATGCAATTCAATAGAGAGCATCAATCAATCGGAAAGGCTCAGGAAAATTCTTACTAAAGAATCATTACCATTAATGAAATGAAATGCCCAAATGGGTTATGGACTGAGTCCCCGAAAGACACACTAAATTTGCTTTTTGATGTACACTTTCCAGAAAACTCATCAGGTTTTCAAAATTTCCCTAGTAGTTCGATAAACGAAAATGAGATCGAAGACTGGAATTTAGCATTAACTATTGTATCTGACGAAAAAGTTAGATTAGCTATTAGTTCTTTTGCACCTTATAAATCTCCAGGGCTCGATTGTGTTATTCCTAAAATGATTCAAGAAGCCCCTAGCATCCTTCTGAGTTGGTTGAAGGTTATTTATAGGAGCTGTCTAGTTTTACGCTTCCTGCCCTTAGAATGGAAAAAAGTGAGTCTCTTTTATTCCAAAAGCAGGAAAATCTAGCCATGTAACAGCAAATGATTTTAGACCTATCAGTTTATCTTCATTTCTGTTAAAAACTTTTCAGAATTTTGGATTATCATTTGCGCGATAAGGCAGCAGCTTATGGATTATCTAATGATCAGCGTGCATATATGAAGGGGAAATCAACAGAAACAGCTTTGCATGATGCTGTGACTGTTATCGAAAAATCCCTTTTCCATAAGGAATTAACACTTGGCGCTTTATTGATATAGAAGGAGCTTTCAACAATATTCTTCCTAGCGCCATGATTGCGGCCCTAAACCGCATTGGCACGGGAGGATGTGTTCAATTAATTGTTAAAAACATGCTTCTGAACAGGACGATTTCGTCAGAGTTAGGAGGTAGCTCGCTCATTAGATCTGTATCAATGGGTACACCACAGGGTGGTGTTTTGTCACCATGATGATCTTCTTTTACTTGTGTCTGATAAAGACTTAAATATTTTAAGTGATATTATGTCCCAAGCTCTTAAAAACATAAAATTATGGACCACAAAATGTGGACTTAGCATTAACGCCCAGAAAACGGATTGTGTCGTCTTTACAAATAAGCACAATGTACCAAGTTTTAAGCTTCCAGTTCTTAACATTTGTTTGTTACCTCGAGAGAGTGCCAAATATTTGGGAAAATTGTCTTGGAGGCTAAACATAGAGGAAAAAACACGAAAAGCATGTTGCTTTTTATACATGTAAGAGGATGTTTAACAAATCTTGGGGCCTTAAGCCAAAAATAGTTCAGTGGATGTATAAAGCCATCATCAGACCAATTCTGACACATGGAAATCTTGTATGGTGGAAGGCTTTAGACAAGCATACTTATTTGGCAATCTTATCAAAAATTCAAAGAATGGCAGCTATTGGAGTAAGCGGAGCAGTAAAAACAACTCCGTCTGCTGCTCTCGACACTTTGCTCTATTTAGAGCCTCTTGACATTTTCAGTTAAGGGACTGCAGCAAAAAGTGCTATTAGACTGAGGGAATCTGGTTTTTGGAAATCGAAACCTTACGGCCATGGTAGTATTCTCGCTCAATTTCCTGGCTGTGACATTCAAAGTGGGACTGATTATATCACCCCCACTCTTACGTTCTCAACCAACTTTCAAGTGAAAATACCTAAAAGGAAGGGTTGGACTCCTATTTCGAATTCCAAAGAAATATATACTGACGGTTCGAAAATGGATTCTGGTACGGGGGCTGGAATTTTTTCGTGTGACTTAAGCATCAGTGAATCTTTTGTTTTACCCTGTTACTGTAGTGTATTTCAAGCGGAAATTTTTGCTGTCTGAAAGGCATGCCAAATTATTGAATCTAAAATTTTTGAGCGTAGTGACAGTTTTTTTTATATACGTCAATAGCCAAGCAGCCATTAAGGCTGTTGGCTCTAATATTATCAAATCTCGCTTGGTCCTAGATTGCAAGAAATCACTATGTGAAATAGGCGGAAAATGCAACTTAACCGTGTGTTGGGTGCCTGGACATAGCAAAATCCACCTACAAGTCATGGCAGGGCTAGAGCTTGCATCTTGGCTCGTAAGGACATAAATATTTCTCTTTTACCTCACCTATGCACTAACGATCTAGTTGTAATTCGCGCTGATGATGGCCGATGTAGCCCATTTCTTTTGGCGTCTGCTTATCTTCCACATGGATCTCCAGCACCCACTGCAGAAGTTGTAGCAGCTTATAACTGGGCTGTCTCGCGTGGACATCATACACAATGGGGCAGTACGGGTATAAATGTCCGTGGTAAGTCTCTTTTTGATTTTATCTCGTACCAACCATACTGTACGGATCCGAAATTTTCGCATACTGTGATGCTGCAAGCAAACGCAAACTAAATGTGGCATACAATAACATCGCTCGCTATGTTTTTGGATTGAAACGTAGTGACCACGTATCGCAGTACGCCAAGAAAATTTTTGGCTTAACTTTTGATAGTTTATTGAACTTCAAAGCGCTTGGAACACTGCATAAGATAATCTTCACTAAGGAGCCTATATATTTATATGAAAAACTGAAATTTTTAAAGTCTAATCGTGGTAATAATTTAATTCAACCGATGTATGCCAGTCTATCATCCGAACGGCAGTATTTTGTTAATTCCATACGTCTTTGGAACACACTTCCACCCGACTTCCAGCGTATATGCAATACAATAGAATTCAAATCTAAACTATATAAATTCTTGTCTTCAGAGTAGTTGTGCATTTTAATGTTTTATGTTTGGTTTCGAAATTTATGAGCATAATGTAATTTCATTGTAATTTAATTTAATTTATTAATAGTTTTTAATCGTTTTTCATGTAAGTGTGATCTCATCGCATTAATTTAAATAATGTTTATAGCAAACATAACCTATGTTTCTACCATTGCAGCTGGACTGCAGACAAATATTCTTAGGTTTTGGTTTCTATCCATTTATGAACGATTAGGTCGCACAAATTCCTGCTCGATTTTTCATGTCTGTTTAGTTTTATTCTTTTTTTTGTTCTATTTTATTAACTAATATTTTTAGATTTTTATTAATTATATTTTAATGTTACTTTGTACACATACATCACTCTGTAATTAGTGCTTAATTATAAGTTCATTCTTGTAAGTGCTAAATTTAAATAAACAATACAATACAATACAATTATTAATTCTTCTCTTTTAATTTGCAATAAAGGAAACGAACCAACTTTTGTAACTCGTGCAAGATCTGAAGTTTTGGATATTACTTTAATCACAGAGTCTAATGCACTGAAAGTTGATAACTGGCTCGTTTCTGATAATGCCACTTCATCTGATCATAGGTACATTACTTTTTCTATTTGTCGATTTAAAATCGAAGAAGTTAAATTTCGAAATCCTTTGAAAACAAAGTGGTCGAAATTTGCTTATTTTCTTGCTAAGGACCTAGCTCCTCCGAAAATGGAGAAGCTGGAAAGCTCTGAGCAAATTAACAGGGTTGTGAACGACCTTACAACAAAATTACGTTCAGCTTTTGAAGTCTTGCCCACTACGTAGAGCCTCAAAACACACTTTCATTCCACCAGGGTGTGGAATGAAAGTGTGCAAATAAGTCGTACCACCGCAAGAATGCTGTTTAACGTTGCACGGAAAAGCGGCTCTGCAGTGGACTGGACAGTTAACAGATTTCATTTAAGACTTTTTAAGAAAACTGTTCGAATTGCGAAACGTACATCCTGGCGTGACCTATGCAATTCAATAGAGAGCATCAATCAATCGGAAAGGCTCAGGAAAATTCTTACTAAAGAATCATTACCATTAATGAAATGAAATGCCCAAATGGGTTATGGACTGAGTCCCCGAAAGACACACTAAATTTGCTTTTTGATGTACACTTTCCAGAAAACTCATCAGGTTTTCAAAATTTCCCTAGTACTTCGATAAACGAAAATGAGATCGAAGACTGGAATTTAGCATTAACTATTGTATCTGACGAAAAAGTTAGATTAGCTATTAGTTCTTTTGCACCTTATAAATCTCCAGGGCTCGATTGTGTTATTCCTAAAATGATTCAAGAAGCCCCTAGCATCCTTCTGAGTTGGTTGAAGGTTATTTATAGGAGCTGTCTAGTTTTACGCTTCCTGCCCTTAGAATGGAAAAAAGTGAGTCTCTTTTATTCCAAAAGCAGGAAAATCTAGCCATGTAACAGCAAATGATTTTAGACCTATCAGTTTATCTTCATTTCTGTTAAAAACTTTTCAGAATTTTGGATTATCATTTGCGCGATAAGGCAGCAGCTTATGGATTATCTAATGATCAGCGTGCATATATGAAGGGGAAATCAACAGAAACAGCTTTGCATGATGCTGTGACTGTTATCGAAAAATCCCTTTTCCATAAGGAATTAACACTTGGCGCTTTATTGATATAGAAGGAGCTTTCAACAATATTCTTCCTAGCGCCATGATTGCGGCCCTAAACCGCATTGGCACGGGAGGATGTGTTCAATTAATTGTTAAAAACATGCTTCTGAACAGGACGATTTCGTCAGAGTTAGGAGGTAGCTCGCTCATTAGATCTGTATCAATGGGTACACCACAGGGTGGTGTTTTGTCACCATGATGATCTTCTTTTACTTGTGTCTGGTAAAGACTTAAATATTTTAAGTGATATTATGTCCCAAGCTCTTAAAAACATAAAATTATGGACCACAAAATGTGGACTTAGCATTAACGCCCAGAAAACGGATTGTGTCGTCTTTACAAATAAGCACAATGTACCAAGTTTTAAGCTTCCAGTTCTTAACATTTGTTTGTTACCTCGAGAGAGTGCCAAATATTTGGGAAAATTGTCTTGGAGGCTAAACATAGAGGAAAGAGCACGAAAAGCATGTTGCTTTTTATACATGTAAGAGGATGTTTAACAAATCTTGGGGCCTTAAGCCAAAAATAGTTCAGTGGATGTATAAAGCCATCATCAGACCAATTCTGACATATGGAAATCTTGTATGGTGGAAGGCTTTAGACAAGCATACTTATTTGGCAATCTTATCAAAAATTCAAAGAATGGCAGCTATTGGAGTAAGCGGAGCAGTAAAAACAACTCCGTCTGCTGCTCTCGACACTTTGCTCTATTTAGAGCCTCTTGACATTTTCAGTTAAGGGACTGCAGCAAAAAGTGCTATTAGACTGAGGGAATCTGGTTTTTGGAAATCGAAACCTTACGGCCATGGTAGTATTCTCGCTCAATTTCCTGGCTGTGACATTCAAAGTGGGACTGATTATATCACCCCCACTCTTACGTTCTCAACCAACTTTCAAGTGAAAATACCTAAAAGGAAGGGTTGGACTCCTATTTCGAATTCCAAAGAAATATATACTGACGGTTCGAAAATGGATTCTGGTACGGGGGCTGGAATTTTTTCGTGTGACTTAAGCATCAGTGAATCTTTTGTTTTACCCTGTTACTGTAGTGTATTTCAAGCGGAAATTTTTGCTGTCTGAAAGGCATGCCAAATTATTGAATCTAAAATTTTTGAGCGTAGTGACAGTTTTTTTTATATACGTCGATAGCCAAGCAGCCATTAAGGCTGTTGGCTCTAATATTATCAAATCTCGCTTGGTCCTAGATTGCAAGAAATCACTATGTGAAATAGGCGGAAAATGCAACTTAACCGTGTGTTGGGTGCCTGGACATAGCGACTTCATTGGCAACGAAACTGCAAATGAGCTTGCCAGGAAAGGCTCTAAAATTGGCATTATTTCTGAACCTAACATTATGAAACCACTAGCCTTTATTAGGGCCAAAATTGATTCAAAATGTATAAATTGGGCTAACACGAGATGGTCTAACCTGACAACATGTTGTACGTCGAAGGCAATCTGGCCTTTTTATGATGCTAATAGAACGCGAAAAGTGATCTCATTAGACAAACAAACCCTGAGAATCTTTGTAGGTGTTATTACAGGACACTATTTTATAGGCAAGCATGCCTCAAGACTAGGGCTTTCTGACGTAGGGGATCTTTGCAGAAGCTGTAAAGATCCTGACGTCGAAGAGTCTGTCTTTCATTATCTTTGTGAATGCCCAGCGCTGACAAATCGGCGCTATAAAGTATTCGGATTCCACTTCTTCGACTCTCTTGAAGACTTCGCTTAAAAGTGTCCAAAATCCATTTTAAAGTTTATAAAAATTTCGAAATGGTTTGAATAGGTTGAAAACGAAGTTATAAACAGGGTATACAATGGGCCCAACTGTGGCCTAAGTTATGATGACAATTGTCATCTCCCGTGCTAACCTAACCTATTAATCAGACAAACACCCCAGTTGTGGATAAGTTAATTTACTGGGTTTCAGATACTCTAGAAGTGAGAAAACCACGAATTTGTGACCCAGCAACCCGAAGAGCGATTGTCGAAATTTTTAACCTCAAAATGTTATACCGATCTATTGCCAATCACTTTGGTTGCTCAGTTAAGAAAGTTTATGGTATTAAACACTTCATTATTTTTAAATCGACAGAAATCGTGCCATTAAAAAAACGACCTTATAAAACAACGGAAAGAACGGATGCAAAAATTTCTTGAATGGCTATATTAGACCCCAAAATATCCCCTAGGGTGATTAAACACCAAATTTTGGATCAAACTGATACTATGATATCCACTCTTACTGTAAAGAGACGTTTGGTTGAATCTGGTCTACATGGAAGAGTTTTACGCATGAAGACAAAAATCAAAGAAAAAGATGGATTGAGTTTGCAAAGGTGTACCTTTTTTTTCGACGCTTGTATAATATAATATAATAATAATTATAACACAAACAACCGGTCCCTGGAATAAATTTTTTTTAATGTAGTAAAAGCTAAGAGGACTGTTTCTAATTAGTTGGCCACGTTTATTTTTAAAGGCTGCGTCCCGTTTTGAGTCAAAAAAGATAAGGTCACGTTAGGCATACCCCATATACAAAGCTAGAAAAAATATATAAAAATATGAAATGACCGAAAAAATAGAATTTTAGATAACCAAATTTGCACGGTATTATTTTTTTTAGATATATCCTTAATAATATGCACCTTAAATGCTCAAAAACCTTAGAAAGAGTAGCTCATGAAAATTTGTTTTTTTCTTTTTTTTGAGTTAAGGAACCAGTCAGCCAAGAGGCAAACGGGGTAAAATTATTTAACAATCAATTTTTTTTAATATGTTTCTAATATTGCCATTCTTAAATGCCGCAATAACTAAGTGACAGAGGTTCTTCCTCACGTTTCTTATATAATCTTTATAATGATCTCAATCTTTCTGACGAAAAAATCTCTTAAGATTGTACACTTATTTTGAAAAACATTTTTATTACTCTTAAACGAAGCAACAAAAACGTATGTCTCTTGCAGTTATGTTTTTGTGTATGGACATATTTTTTAATATATAAGGCAGACGCGATAAAATTGTTTATACTTTTTTTTACAATTCCAAAGGGCTCTCAATTTTTAACGCAGAGGCAATGCAATGGCAGAGATTGTTCATATTATTTAAATGGCTAAGGACTTCATTATTTTTAACCTCTGCTGCCCGATAAAATCATATAGAAATTGAGGCCTTCAGCTCCCTAACTAATATAAATATTATTTTTGTGATTTTTTACACAAATTATTCAATCTTGATTTGTGTGCCGAGTTCTAATATTTATTATCCATTTTGCAATTAATGCAGAAACAATTTGAGCGATTGATTAAAAAGCAAAATAAAAAATCAAACTCAGTGCTCTTTATTTTTTGTAAGCGGCTTAAGTTTAAAAATGTGTTATACATGTTAAAACCTGTTATTACATTGTAGAATAGATTTCTGTAATTAAACAGTTAATCCTGTAAGTTTATATTTTATATATTAAGTATTTTTTTATTAGTCAATAAAATTTTGTGAAATGGAAATATATAAAATTATATTTTTCTTGATAAGGGAAAAAATTCTTAGAATGAAATTAGTGTCAGTATTACTAATTATTTAAAAATAACTATTACAATGATTTTAAGTTAATTTTAGTAGTAATTTCCGTAACCACTCCATTGACCATAGCCACTATAGCCAGATCCATATTGCCACTGATTGTAATAACCATCATATGACTGTTGATACGCGTTGTTGTTTTGTCCGTAAGCAGAATAAGCAGAATTTGCTGAATTGTAATTATAATTAGTATTAGTAGAAGGGACACCATTGTTATATGCGGTTGACTGAGCTAACGAACTAGACATTGTCTCTTTAATGACAGTTGTAGAGGACTTGCGGCTAGGACTAGATTCCCTGTATATAAGAATAGAAAATAAATACAAAATTACAATGTAATCAAGTTTTTTAACTACCTTTTTTTTTTAGCTTCATTGGCTTTGCTTAACGCCATTTGTAGTTCACGCTGTGCATCTTGCAAGCCCTTTGCTGAGCTACCAAAATCTTCGAGAAATTCCACTTTACGTTGGGCGAATAGTACCTTTTGTTCTGGGTCAATGTTCTCACGTGCCATAAATTTTTCCATAATAAGGACTACTTCATCCTCATCAACTTTTGAGCGTTGCAACGCTAAATCAATCATTTGAAGTGCAACACGCGTATTTGCTGGATCTTTTTCGAGTGTTTGACGCAAAGCTCGCAAACCAGCGTCAATATCATTGCATATTTTATTTAGAAACCGTGCATATTTAATTGCTAAGCTGCCAGCTATTGTTTTATTCTTTGCAGTGACAATATAATGTTCGTAAAGTTCTTTGCATTTATTAATGCTGCCACGTCGCCGCTCTACGTTTATACGCCTGTAAGCAACTTGTAAAAGGCTCGGACACTTTTTTTCAAGGTTTACCAGCACTTCGGCAGCTTTGTTGAAGTTATTCTGATTTTCTTCAAAGGCAGACCACATAAGATGCAGACTTGGTTTGTCGGGATGGTGAATTTGACAAGCACGTCGATAAACGTCACTGGTTAACGCTGCAATACCTGGCTGATCATCCAATAACGTTTCTAAGTATCGTATCATCTTTAACCAAAATTCATCGTACAGCGCACAAGCAATTAAGCACCGTTCAAATAAAACAAGAATTCGTTTGCGATCTCCCTTCTCAATTTCAAAATCTAGGTATTCTTTCCAGTTCTTAAGCTGGCATCGCTCTAAAGGCTTCACGTGGAAATAAGGACGTTTAATACCCTCTTCATAGGTCCAACGAGCTGTCACAGCAGCAACGGTATTTTTGTGAATCTTACGACGTGTGGAAATTACCCTATCTTTTATTGCAGACATCTCATTCTCTGTGAGAGTACTAACATCAGATATATGTTCTTTAACTTTGATCTCTTTATGTATTAACATTTCTTCAGAATCAGGATCAACGATTTCATTCGAATGATCAAATTCATTAGAAGTCTTAATATTTACTTCATTTTTGCCATCTAACTCTCCCTCACCAGTTTTTGATTCCTTTTGTTCTTTTTCTTTAGACTCGTTGCGACGGTCTTTTGTCTTTGATACACGAGAAGATCCAGAAGTGTCGCGTAGCTCTGTAAGAATTTTAACCAATTCTTCTTGACTTATGGTGCTTATTATCGAATGTTGGTTTATCAAATCCTGAAAACTACAAAACAAATAATGATTAACTTGCATTTAAGGGAGAATATTGGTTTATTATTTTAGACTTACTTATCGAAATGTCCGCTGTAACCCTGCGTCGGAATGGCTAAGAGACGGTCATAGATATGAACAACGCGATTATGAAGTTTATTGTCATTTTCCCATTTTATATATGCATCCCATAGCTTATCGCTTCGAAACTCTAAGCCACATGAATCAATAGCTCTTTCAAATTGAGAGCGAATATATATCTCGTCTTCGCTATGATTACTTTTGACATGAGACAGATAGTGAATCCATAAATCGACTGACAGCGGTATTGCTTCAAGACCTCTTTCAAATACCTATACACATACATCGCGTTTTCGAATTTTGATTGGATTGTAGATATGTAATGTGTAGAAATGAATAAGAAGAAAAGAAATTTGTGCAAAAGTTTAGTTGACTAAATGAAATTTATAGATACTTAGCTGTTTCTTTGTTTTTTTTTCGTGTGTTCAGTAGAAAGTTTAAAAAAACACAAATTGTAAAGCAAACGTATTCAGAAGTTTGCTAGCATAATATTGGATGAAATGGCAAAAAAAAAACTTAATGGACGATAATTAAGCACTAAATATTGATTTAAAGACTTCAATCAGGTTGAAACCTGATGTGCATAACATAAACGCTTTTCTGACTGCTTTTTTAGGGTTATCGGATTCAAAGTACGAATATTACAGAACAATATCGGGAAAATGAAATAATAATTATTAATACAGAGAACATATTGATAATAGTAACAAGCAGGGCGCAATGTGAATTTAGAACTGTACAGTAAAAGATAGTTGGACTAAAGATAAATAAATGTTAATGGGTTTGTATTGTAATGCGAAAGGTTTCACCAAAAGCGAGTGAGCTGGCTGTTAGGAACGTAGAGCAGCAAAAATATTTTTTAACAAAGCAGCTATATCAGGAAAGACAACAAATATACTTTAAATATGACAGGTGATTATTAATAATATATTAGAGGATATTTTATCCCAGTGACGTGACGCGCTCTGCATAAAATTGTCCGAAATGATTTTTTCATCGATGAATCATTATGAGAATGTGTCGGACAAGGTCATTCAAATGTCTCTGTACTTTTGAATCGTTCCGAATTAGTAAGATTGTCCATTAAGTCACTAACAAGTTGACGGCCAAATTGGCCCGAGGAGCCTTTAAAAGTGGCCCGCCAGTGTAGTTAATGAAACTGTCTCCGCATCAGAAATTTTTAATATGCACCTTTCAATCTGTTTACTCTTTCTCTTTTCTCCCTTTCACGACACGCGCGGAAGCAAGAGGAAGAGCAAACGCATGCTGGTACTGTGTAATTGCAAAATAGCAATGGTGAAAGAACGTAACTTTGGCCTCCGGCATGACACTTTTTGATTTTTGTGGCCCCTTATCGAAATAGATCGCCACCAGTATGTTATTGCTTAAATTATTTTCTAGGTATTGGCAAATGAAGTTCAGGCATTTCCTAACCATAGTTGTCTTAGCAGTAAAATAATTCTACAATTGCCTGTTTTATACAGCCAGAATTGCTGCGTAATATAAGAGAGGATGGGCAAATATTCGTCTTCGTCAAGAATATAAAGAAGTTAGTTCTCTATTCTCATGGTCGCAGCTCTTATCACAAAACATTTTATTTCATCGCAACTTTTGCTGCAATCCACGGATATTATTGCCTTCCACGTAAGATAAATTTACGTTTAGATTTGACTACAAATTAAGTTTTTGTAATTAAGCGCCATTTTGTAAATATTGTTTAGTATTGAAAATAAAAAAAAATCTTGTCAAAATAAATGATTTAAAAACTTTATATTTAAAATAACTTACAAATTTAGCCTGTTACAAAAATATATATATATATATTGTATATATATAAATTATAATTATTTGAATGAAGATTACTTTAACTGAATCACACAACACCTTTTTTGAATACTTAAAATTTTATTAAACTTCATTTAAATTCAATTTGTACTTACGCCTGCGATGATTACAAATATCAGTCTGCAAATTTTGACAATTACATAAGGTACAATTGAATTAAAAAAAATTTGATCAGAAGGGAATTAAGGTTCCCGAAAAATTTGAAATAGCAAACTTGTAGTCAGCAACAATAGAAGGACGTGTTTTTACCACTTTCGATTTTTTTTTTTTAAAAAAATGCAGGGAACACATTTTATTGAACTTCCATTAGGGAATGGGCTTACTTAAAAGAAATAATTGTATAATTTGAAATATTTGTTCGTTCGTTTACAAAAAAAAGTTATATATTTATATGTACCTACTATATAAATATATGGTGTATATATACATACAATGTGTATATACAATATATATATATATATACCATATATATATATATATATATATTTTTATATATACAATATATATATATATATATACAATATATATATATATACAATATATATATATATATACAATATATATATGTATATAAATACAATATATGTATACATAAACATATATTGAAAAAATTGTTGTTGGAAAAAATATAGGGACAAACGCATAATTTTATTTATTATTGCATAATTTTTTCTGCTAAAATCTATTTTTAATGGAATCGACTGTAAAGGTACGTTATCTAACGTCACTTAATTTAGCAATATTATTCAAGTATGAAAGCGCATGGAACCGCCATTGTCGTTTTTTGGCTGGAAAAAATAATAGGGACAAGTTATTATTCAAATAAATTAATACAGTTTTTTAAATATTACTTACAAAATTTTTATACAGTGGTCGGCTTTCAATACTGAACACGAGTATATAATCAAAAGTTGGGTGGCGCATATAGTTTCGGATATATAGCCATCAGAATTCGGGGATATAGCTTTTAATGAAATCGCTATAATTTGGGAACCCCTGAATCGACTTTCAAAATATGGATGCCATATGAAAGATAATTCAATGAACTATAATATAAGCTCATAAAAGTTTGAAACTTCACCTATAGTTTTTGATAGTTTTAGAGGTATGACAATTTATCAAAATTTCTGGTCAACTTTCTTTTTAAAAAACCGTTATTTGTTTGGAGAAATTTTTATTTTACAAACATTTTTATTAATACATAAGAAAGCGCATTTTATGCCCTTTCAAATAGTATGCTGTTCTAAGTTGGTTTTTCTTGCCCAACTGGATTTTTGAAGGAAGGATAATGAACGAGCTCTAGAAATTTACTTGAAATATTGGATCGCTTAATTTTTTATAAAAATTTTTAGTTTTTTTGTGAAAAATACCACCGCAAACAAATATGTTATAGTTAATGTTGATACTGTTGCTGTAGTTGTTCTTATTGTTGTTGTGGGCGTTCTTGCGTTTGTTTTTTCAACAAATCTCAAATTATTTAAAAGACTATTAATTTATTTGAATAATAACTTTTGTCCCTATTATTTTTTCCAGCTAAAAAAACGAACAATGACGGTTCCATGGAAAATGAGTGATCTTTCATACTTGAATATTATTGCTATATTAAGTCCCGTTAGATAACGTGACTTTACCGCTGATTCTATCAAAAACAGATTTTAGCTGAAAAAATTATGCTATAAATAAAATGATGCGTTTGTCCCTATTATTTTTTCCAACATATATATACATATATATATATCTTGTTTATAATATATATATATATATATATATATATATATAAATGTATCTTGTTTATAAAATATATATATATATATATCTTGTTTATAAAATATATATATATATATATCTTGTTTGTAACATATATATATATATATATATATGTCTTGATTATAAAATATATATATATATATATACAGCTATGGATATATAAATGGCACATTTTTTGATATTTTTTTTGCTATGCTACAGTATCGTAAATAATATTAACAAATAACAAGAGTTTGGTTTTTTGCAAAGATACATCCTTCATATTTAATAATAATACGAACTTCACTAATAATCCATTCACAAAAAAAAAAATTATCGAAATGTAAAAAAACCGATGAAATGAGCGGGACACATAAATGGCACAAATTGGAAAAAAAAGAGAAAATATCGTGTTAAAATTGCATTTGATGACTTCTTGGTAAGCAAAAACATTTAGATCATTGAGATCTTGTGCTGTAGCCTCTGTTTTTGATGGCAGCTTCACACGTGCGACCCACACTCTCCACACTTCTCCGCATTTTGTTTTGGATATGGCATACCAATCTTTCCGTGCGGCAGACCAAATATCGTCCATATTTGTAATTGTAATTTTTTTTCACGATTTCAACCTTGACCTCGTTCTACAGGTTCTCTGTTGGATTTATGTCAGGGCTCCGGGCTGGAAAATCCAAAACATCGATCTTTTCAGCACAAAACCCATTATTTAGTACTTTGGAGGAGTGTTTAGTGTCATTATACTGCAAAAATGTCCTTTTAATTGGCATGAAATGGAGTGCATATGATTCCATATGGTTTGTCAATGTGCCCAAATATTGAAACCTGCCCATTTTGTCCTTGAATTTTATAAGCGAGCCTACACCAAGCCAAGAAAATGCATTACAGACCATAATGTTTTACACCCGTGCTGTACCGTCACGAAAAATTAAACATTTTTGGAAAAACGTGTTGTGGAGTGACAAAGTGAATATCAATAGCATAAGATCAGATAGTAAAACCTTTGTTCATTGTAATAAATAGCGAGAGTACATTCCTAGGTCTACCCAGAAGATGGTAAGACACTGGTGTGAAAACATGATCTGCAGTGCATTTGCTTGGCTTGGTGTAGGCTCGCTTATAAAAATCAAGGACAAAATGGATAAGTTTCAATATTTGGGCACATTGACAAACCATATGGAATCATATGCACTCCATTTCATGCCAATTAAGTGGACATTTTTGCAGTATAATGACACTAAACACTCCTCCAAAGTACTAAATAATGGGTTTTGTGCGGAAAAGATCGATGTTTTGGATTTTCCAGCCCGGAGCCCTGACTTAAATCCAATAGAAAACCTGTAGCGCGAGGTCAAGGTTAAAATCGTGAAAAAAAATTATACAAATATGGACGATCTTTGGTCTGCCGCACGGAAAGATTGGTATGCCATATCCAAAACAAAATGCGGAGAAGTGTGGAGAGTGTGGGTCGCACGTGTGAAGCTGCCATCAAAAACAGAGGCTACAGCACAAGATCTCAATGATCTAAATGTTTTTGCAAGCCAAGAAGTCATCAAATGAAATTTTAACACGATATTTTCTCTTTTTTTCCAGATTGTGCCATTTATGTGTACCGCTCATTTTATCGGTTTTTTTACATTTTGATAATTTTTTTTTTGTGAATGGATTATTAGTGAAGTTTGTATTATTATTAAATATGAAGGATATATCTTTGCAAAAAACCAAACACTTGTTGTTTGTTAATATTATTTACGATACTGTAGCATAACAAAGAAAATATCAAAAAATGTGCCATTTATATATCCACAGCTGTATATATATATATCTTGTTTTAAGATTTATATATATATATGTATATCTTGTTTATAAAATATATATATGGGATATTACCACGAAATGGGTGTAATGGATGTCTGTGTATAGTTTGGTCAGATGCAAAGGCTCAACAATTTTTTTTTCTTCGCAAATTATTCTCAAGATGAGGTTATTTATTTTCCATCATACGCATCGATATTCAATTGCTCTAATAAAAAGTTATAGGGTGAGAATCTACAGATATGTTGCCTCCGTAACCTGTCCATTTCCCATTTCAATATACAAACGGTCTAACGGTCTGCTCGCGCGACCCCTCGTTCGAAATTTCGAGCTCGGAACTTCTAAAATAGTAGTAGTATGCTCGCGCACCTAATTGACGCGAAGTATAAGTTTACAAAAATCCTCCCACTCCCGCGCTTCAGGTTTGAAACTTGTCCATCGATTTTTCTATGTATCCATATCGCTCATTTACTTCAAGAGTGGCATAACTGAAAAAACACAAAGTGGGAGAAAAACGCATTTAAAGTTTTCAATAAGTTACTTTTTATATGAAAATTCAAAAAAGTATGTTCACATAAACTCTTCTCACAAGGCGAGTTTATAAAATAAGACATGAAATTGCGAATATTTCTGCATCATTAACTCAAAAATCACGTTTTTCGAGTTATGCCACTCTTGAAGTAAATGAGCGATATGTATGTGATATATCCTGAATAAACAAGACGATAAACGATTTTTGTGGGCTAATAATTGCAAGAAGCAAGTGTCAGAACATAATACTACAAAATCGGGTGGGAACCGCAGATATTAAACAGTCAAATCTCATTACCACACGACAAGAGTTCGTAAAAACGATAAGAAAAAAAGAGTTTCGCTACCGTTACCTGCCAGTTTTTGCTTATTATGCTATGAATATTTTCAAAGGTTTGACATTTCAGTTTCACTTTTGACATTTCGTTTTCATTTGTAATGTGACGATTTGTCAAGAAAATGTTTCGTCTCTTCTCTCAGATCCAAGACGGATATTTCAGTGAAAAGTCGCCTCCGTAATTAATAAAATGTTTGTCGCCACCAAATCTCTGAGTTAGTGTATTTTGCAGCAAACTAGCTTTAGAGTACTCTTACTGTAGATCCAGTGATAAATATGTTAAAATAACTTGAAAACGAAATAAATAAAAAAATCTAAAAGTTGCTACGATGACTTTTTTTTGTTCTCTATGAGATCTAAAAATCACCCATTTCGTGATAATAGCCCATATAATATATCTTGTTTATAAAATATATATATATATACACAGTGTACCATATATACATACACAAACAATATACCATATATGGATATGTATACATCATGCTCGAATATGTAAAAAACACTATAAATTATTAGATTTACGTTTCTAAACTAATTGCATATCAACGTAATTCTGTTTCGATTTTATTCTTTATTAACGTAATTTTATTTAATTTATAATATATTTTATAATAAATTCATGAAATACAAATTATTGAAATTTTATTTGATTAAACTTGATTTGTACTTACCGTGTTGCAATTTGCTTTTACACCCTTGCGCTTTTCATAGTCAGCGTATTTTCGCCAATAGCCGTAGCAGTATGGATAGTGTGACAAAAAAGCATCGTAAGCTTCACGTGCAGCATCGGCATCAGACTACAATTTTAAATATTCGAAGTAAGTTTATTTAAAAAAAATAAAACTATTTTGATTTATGTCGTTATAATTGAAGTAATATACCTCGTTATCCACATATTGCAGAAGATATGTCCATCCAGTGAAATCAGCTGGATCTTCCTTGACCGAACGCCAATATTTGTCTAAGTCAGGTAATTTTTTCCTTTCTTTCTCTTTTTCTCTTGGATCTCTTTTTTTTTCCTTATAGTCACTAGTTGATTCTAAAATAAATTGAATAAGTAATATTATCAGTTTTTTCAAAATACTACAAGGTATCGTTACCTTCCTCCTCTACAATTTTTGCTTTCTTCTCAGTAGGTGGCGAGTCATTACTCTCACTTGTCGGGCTCATTGGGTTATACTGTTCATTGATGTCTTCTATAGTATCAACACTTCTTTTATTTATCTTATCGTCAGGTTTGTCGTGGTCGTTTTGAGCTTCGTCAGCCTTTCGTTTCTTTCTTGCGGTATTTTTTGTTTTTGGTGATGAGTACGGCGATTTTTTATCGACATTTGTGGTAGGTAGTTCATCTTCTGATATAACTTCTGCATCTGCTGGGAGTTCAGCACGTTGTGGAGCTGGTAATTCATCGTCAGATACCTCTTCAGCGTCGTTAATTTCTGGTTTAGTTAGGATGGGAAGTTCATCCTCGGAAACCATTTCAGTATTGACTATTGTAGCGTTACTCGAATCTAGAGCTTCACTAGCTATCTCTTCAGCTAATGCTGGTTCAGAAAGTGAATCATCAGATTCCATTTTTTCAAGACTTACATTATTTTGCATTTCTACAGCTTTCTCTTCAAAATCATTTTTCTTACTATCCACTTCTTCACCACCCCCAACAGAAGGCAAGCTATTTGCATTGTCACCGGCTAAAGATGCTAACAGTGAGCTCTCAACTAAGCTACCCGCCTCTTCATCAATATTCTCGCTAATATCTTCATTTTGTACATCTTCAGATGTTTCTGATTGCACAACATTTCCAAATGGAAATGAAGAACTCTTATCATCAATTGCTACCGATATAGGAGCGGCTTCAATATTTTCTTCCTCATGCTCTTCCTCAGGGATATCAAAAATTTTTACATCTCCTGTCTGTTGTGGATTCACCACTTCCTCATAAATTATACAATATTCGTCTTCTTTGACAAATTCTTCCACTAAATTTTCAACATTTGAAAGGTCATTATCAGGTATTTCATCAACATTTTCCTCAGTTTGTTTGGATATAAGAACAGGTGCAGCTTCATTTAGCATCTCATTTTTTATTATTTCAGACTGATATATCTCAGGAATGTGACCTGAAGTGGGTGAATCTTTCGTTAATGCTGCATCGAGTCGCTGTTGTTGCTCATTTATCTGTAAGTAGCAATTAAAAACAAGCATTTTTATTATTATGTACTTCCAATTTATTTGATATTTTGATGATATTCTGTACCAAAATATAAAATACGAATTTATTTTAACAAACTTTATAACATGATCAATTTATAGTTTTTCTGACCTTCCAAGTCTACAAACTTTATTTACACAAAAATTGCATGAAGTGGCTTTTGTATGCCAGTTAGCTTCGTATTGTTTTGTTTCAATGAAAATTAATTTATTTAATAATTGTTTTTGTTCACAATAAGAATTCTGTGGCAAAAAGGAATAACTGCTTAAGTTGACGAAGGGAGTTGAGGCCAATTTTCCATTAGATCAGGGCCGGCAGAAGATGTGTCCTGAGTGTAGAGTACTCGACACTCCAAATTTTTCCGAGTGTCGAATTCTCCACTCGAACTTTATAAATGGCTTTATCAGTATTTCTGTATGCCACTTATTTCGTTTAAAAATTTGATATACATATATTTCATGTTTCAATTTGTGAAAGATCGCAACGATTAAAAATTAATATAAATACATATGAATTTGAATATCAAGCAATGCAAGACCGCCAGGCGGCGCAACATCGATATGGCATCCTTTTCTGCCAAGGGACCAGCCACGTTAGCGATTAAATATGACATACATACACGGTATTCACACACACTGAGTTTGAGCGCCGGTGCAAATTGGTAAAAACATAGTCAGAACGCGGGAATTGCCTGTTTAAGGCAATAACTTCTATACTGAGCAGAGCCGCAAGTCAAGCTAAAACTAAAAGATGAAGTTCTCATGGAATTTTTCTCCACACTAGCATCAGATTTGGATGTAGATTGCGAAACACCAGCGAAATCTTCTGGTTTTTTCAGCAAATTAGATTCGTTTGAATTAATTTTTCTTTTATACTTGATAATAAAAATCTTTAACCGCATCGAAGTTTTAAATTCAGATCTCCAACAAACCGAACTGAGTGCAATTGATTCAATGAAAAAAAATTGAAGCTGTAGCTCATTGTATAAAGTCAGCTCGCGAATCAAAATTTAACAAAGTTTGGGTAAAAAGTAATGAAGACGGGGAGAAACTTTCAATTGAGGGACCTAAACTACCGGGACAGCGTCAAAATCATATTTTTGAAAACTGTGAAAATTATTATCGGATAATGCATTTTCAAATTATTGACCAAATTATTGGATCATTAAACAATCGTTTCGATACAGATTCTTCTAAGTTTTTCAAATTTTTAGAAACGTTTGCGATTGGGCAAGAAGATAATGTAAGACAAATGGGGCATTTCAGGCGAAGCGGACAATGCAAAAAAACTGCGATTTTGAGTTTTGTTCATATTCGGCTTAGTTGTACTTCTAGAAGTTGTAAACACTTTTTTTTATAAGGCTTAGTTGTCAAGTTGTCATGGTTGGCTGGAAAAAGTTTCAACCCTCAAGTTGCATCCTTCCGAAAATTCATGGTGCTTCATATTTGAGGTACCTCACTGATCATTTTTCTGCACAAAAAAAAAATCCCATGGGCGCTTTTTTTTAAACCTAATTTTTTTGTTTTTCGCCTCAAATTCTTAAAAAGCTTGATTTCAATGATTACACTAGTTTACACTCCATTGATAAGAAGTTACTTTTCTTATGTACTTTCTCCTGCTGAATTCGGAAATGAAAATATCAATTTTTTGAATGGCACAGTTTTCGAGATATTGTTTTTTTAATTTTTCCGACATTCTTTCACTTTGAAATACATATTTTGAGCAATAAATGTCCAATTTCATCGTACTTAGCACCAAATTGAAGGTATTAAAATGACAAATAAACGTGTGTAATTTCATATTTCATTGAGTTATCGGTTCAAAAGCTATCGATGAAAATAGGCCAGATTTTTAAAAAAATCAAATTTTATATTTGATTCTGTGGCCACGGAAAAATAGAAATAAAATAAACAAAAATAATTTTACTTAATTCTCGTAGAGCTGATGCTCTTACGCAAAATTGAAGATCCATTACAAGAAAATCGACCATAAAATGATGACGTCAGAAGCGATTGAATGAGTGAATCTAATACCACATTTTCTGAATATATTAATTTTTTCGACAATTTTTTGAGTCTAATCGTTAAAATCAACTTTCTTAAACCATATGGAGAACACGCCGAATTTCAAAAATGTGGCTGCCAACACCACAATTTCGAAAAAATAAATCATAGCATGACTTTAGGCCGACGGTCTAACGGCTATGGCAACAAGCGAGAAAGTGACAAAAGAAAACAAATGGAATATACGCACTCTGTATACCTCGCATGGCAAGTCCCTCAATAGCTCAAGTGTTAGAGCGGCCGTCGCAAAATATGCAATTGCAATGCATGAACGGTCAGGGGTTCGAGTCCATGTATAGAATTAACCAAACTGGTCTGATGAGGCTATTGGTAATAGCCGAAACATGTCACCAATTACCAGGTTAAAAATTGTTCCATTTGTTATCTTTGTCCACGGCTGTCAGGAAGGCGAAAAAAGTTTCGTCACGATCGCGACGAAAACTAAGTATGCAGGGTTTTAGAGGGTGGTTTTTGGGAAAAATATTCCGCCGAGCGTCAAATCGTAGCTGTTCATTTTAACAATTTTTGGCCATTTTTCGTATAAAATTCACTCGATTCCGAGTAAATACATCACAATTGCCTTTATAGTATATACATATGTATGCATTAGGGAGTTTCACTTTCTCCAAATTCAAACCTTAAACCGAAATTCGATTTATTATAAAAAAAAAGAAATTCAAGAATTTTTTCAGATTTTTTTGAAGTCATTTACCACTCGCCAATTGCCATTTTAATAAAAAAAAACTCGCATAATACATTTTTTCCATTATAATTCTTTTTCATGATTTCTAAACTAAATTTTTTCTTGTCTAAATATTAAAAAATAATAATATCTTTGGGTTAGGTATCGAAAAAAAGGTTTTTACCTATCTTCTAAGTGTGAAAATTGGAAGAAATGTATAAAAAATTGCCTAATATTTTTAAGTAAAAAAGCAAAAAAAAGCAAAAATTAATTGTAAAAAACACCATTTTACCTAGCATCGAACGACTAAGCGAGCACGTAGCAAAGTCATATTTCAAAACGATTCTGCACCTTGTTATCGGTCGAAATCGGTAAGTGTCCCACTCACCATAATTATTTTTTACATTTTTTTTTTGATAGATTTACAATAATGAGCTATTTATTTTTGCATAGGTAAAGGAATATAAGGGCTTTTTGAGAATTGAGTCAGTCCATGGCCCGGTAACAGCCCCGACCTCAATCCCATTGTAAATGTTTGGGCCATTTTAAAACGCAAAGTGCGCCAACAAAACCCTAATAATATTCCAAAGTAAAAGGAAATAATTGAATCCACTTGGTGCAACGATATTTTAATGGAATTAATACGGAAACTCTATGAGAGCATGCCTTCCTTTTCGAATGGAAAGCGTCATCAAGGCAAAAATAGGTCCTACGCGGTACTAAAATCAATTTTACCGTATTATTTAAAATAATTATATAATAAATAATTAAAGAATATGTGAGAAATTAAAAATGCGTAAAAAGAACTACAAAAAACAATGTATTTTTTCATATAAATAAGTTGTAATTTCTGATTATAAAACTAGCAATTATGTGTTTATTTGGAAAAGGTTCCTAGAGTTTATTATTGTTAGGTGGACAGTTTTGAAAATACTCAAAACTTGTCCCTAGTAACAGTATCTAACAAACTTAAAACCGTTAAACAAGAGTAGATATTATTTTACGCATTAAAATATAAAACTTCTTGCAAAATTCAAGTCTGCGTTTTTTTTGACCGTGAGTGTATATACATATATGTATGTTTATATACAGCTATGGATATATAAATGGCACATTTTTTATATTTTCTTTCTAATGCTACTGTATTGTGAATATTATTAACAAACAACAAGTGTTTGGTTTTTTGCAAAGATAATATATCCTTCATTTTTAAAAAAATACGACCTTCAGCTATAATCCATTAACAAAAAAAATTATCAAAATGTAAAAAACCGATGAAATGAGCGGGACACATAAATGGCACAATCTGGAGAAAAATAGAAAAAATATCGTGTTAGAATTGCATTTGTTGACTTTCTGGTATGCAAAAACATTAAGATCTTGTGCTGTGCCTTTGTTTTTGATGACAGCTTCACTTGTGCGACACACACTCTCCACATTTTTTCGCATTTTGTTTTGGATATGACATACTAATCTTTCTGTGCGGTAGACCAAATATCGACCATATTTGTATATTTTTTTTACGATTTCAACCTTGACTTCGTTCTACAGGTTCTCTATTGAATTTAAGTCAGGTTCCGGGCTGGCCAATCCAAAACGTCGATCTTTTCCCCACAAAACCAATTATTTACTACTTTGGAGGAGTGTTTAGTGTCATTATATGGCAAAAATGTCCACTTTATTGGCATGGAATGAAGTGCATATGGTTTCTACGGTTTGTCAATGTGTCCAAATATTGAAGATTTTCCATTTTGTCATTTATTTTTATAAGCGGGCCTACACCATGCCAAGAAAATATACTGCAGACTATAATGTTTTCACCGTCTAGAAAAGTAAAAATTTTTTGAATGACGTGTTGTGGAGTGACAAAACGAATATCAATAGCATGGGATCAGATAGTAGAATCTTTGTTCATTGTCCTAAATGGCAAGAGTACAATGCTAGGTCCACCCAGAAGATGGCAAGACACTGGTGTGAAAGCATTATGGTCTGTCGTGAATTTTGTTGGCATGGTGTAGGCCAGCTTATAAAAATAAATGACAAAATGGACAATCTTCAATATTTGGACACACTGACAAATCGTATAGAACCATATGCACTTCATTCAAGTGGACATTTTTGCCATATAATGACACTAAACACTCCTCCAAAGTAGTAAATAATTGGTTTTGTGCGGAAAAGATCGATGTTTTGGATTGGCCAGCCCGGAGCCCTAACTTAAATTCTATAGAGAACCTGTAGAACGAAGTCAAGGTTGAAATCGTAAAAAAAAATATACATATATGGACGATATTTGGTCTGCCGCACAGAAAGATTAGTATGTCATATCCAAAACAAAATGCGAAAAAGTGTGGAGAGTGTGGGTCGCACAAGTGAAGCTGTCATCAAAAACAATGGCACAGCACAAGATCTCAATTATTTTAATGTTTTTGCATACCAGAAAGTCAACAAATGCAATTCTAACACGATATTTTATATTTTTCTCCAGATTGTGCCATTTATGTGTCCCGCTCATTTCATCGGTTTTTTACATTTTGATAATTTTTTTTTAATGGATTATAGCTGAAGGTCGTATTTTTTTTAAATATGAAGGATATATATTTGCAATAAACCAAACACTTGTTGTTTGTTAATAATATTCACAATACTGTAGCTTTAGACAGAAAATATAAAAAATGTTCCATTTATATATCAATACCTGCATATAAACATATATATATATATGTATGTATATATATATATATGTATTTATAAGTTTATGCATATACATGTATATATATATACTATAAAGGCAATTGTGATGTATTTACTCGAAATCGAGTGAATTTTATACGAAAAATGGCCAAAAATTGTTAAAATGAACAGCTACGATTTGACGCTCGGCGGACTATTTTTTCCAAAAACCACCCTTTAAAACCCTACATACTTAGTTTTCTTCGCGATCGTGACGAAACTTCTTTCGCCTTCCTGACAGCCGTGTGTCATGTTTGTTGAAAAATTGCATTGATCATTAAGTAAAAATTTACAATATTGGTCTTTGCTTAATGACTGTAAGTTCGATTAAATAATGTTTGATTATAAAATAATCAGTCGCTAAAATCAACTTTCTTAAGTAGCAACGCTTCAAGTATTGCGCCTACTGCGACTTCAGCCTAAAAAAGAAAATATAAAAAATGTGCCATTTATATGTCCATGGCTGTATGTACGTCGCGACGCACAGTGGATGGGTTTGTATGGAACAGCGGCCATAGACAATAATACCGTTAGATTCTTGAAATTCGGTACAAATGTTTAGATTAAAACAACAAAAATATGTGCATATGAAAAAATCTGCTCACGAACACGCATACCTCCCATAAAAAGGTGGGATGTGGTTAAAATATTTTCTTTAAAATTAGTATCGGTTTGTTTTTATTATAATCACGACTTACTTACAAATTTCATTGCAACTTACATTATTTTAATTTCCGTATAAAGACACATTTTTGTTTAAAATTGACATTTTGAACATTTACAAGCACCAGTTGAACCATGGGGTAGAAACTAATCTAAACGCATTTTAAATTAGTTTCGGAGGTATCAAAACATCTCCTTAGGACATTTAGAGCTCAAGATATAAGTTTTAAAGTGAAAGGTCGAAAAAATGAAAAAACTGTGCCATTCAAAAAATTTTTATTTTCATTTCCGAATTTAGCAGGAAAAAGTTCATAAGAAAAGTAACTTCTTATCAATGGAACATTTTGAGTGTAAACTAGTGTTATCATTTCCTTTAAATATGGGTCATTATAACACACAACACAAATATTTTCTTTTAATTGAGCCATGGTGTTATTCCGTCGTATGTACACTAGGCAGGTTCAAAATCGTATGGAAAAATTAAATGCCGTCAAATTTCTGGTGCTCAGACCTGAAAACATACATTGAGCCTATGAAGCCCTTGTACCAAAATTTCACCCGAATCGGACCATGGGAAGGCGTGTCAGTGGGTCGATTTGTATGATTTTTGTGCATTTTCGAGACGATTTTTAAGTATTATTTTTTTTAATTAAAAAAAATATCAACTTCGAGGTATATTCGTGGTCATCAGTATGATGTGAAATATGTGTGAAAATTGTAAATCAGAAAATCGCCGCAAGTTTGAGTATTGATTCATTGATACGAATGTGAAAAATGCTAAAAAATCTGACATACTTCCACTTTGCCCGTTCGAAACCATACCTATTTTATATTTTACGGCCACGGCACTATGCGAAATCTTTTTTTACATAGAGAACGATATGTCAAAGATTTTTTGTACCAACGATGCGATCTGGAGAAATATTTGATTAATAAAAGCAAGCATTTTCGTCATACAAAATAAAAATTTTTAGTTTATTTTTGTTCAAGAAACGTTAATATTTCACATTTGTTAATTTTGCAGATTAATCCGGTTTTCGGCGGCCACTTAGCTTTTTTGCAGGACGTCGGCATATCAAGTCATTTTCTTTAAATCGGCGTCATCGGTGTATTGAGCGAAATGTCGACTCCAGCTTCGTTGAGGTAGTTCAGTACTGATTGCGTTGATGCACTTCATTCCATTATGGTTTTCTGCACAATTCTTTGGTAATTTTTTTGAAGTTTTTTTTTTTGTTTTCTTGGACAATTTTGACGATTATTTGGAGGAACATTTAAAAAACAGTAGACATATTCACACTTTTAGCGATGTTTATCACAGAGGACTTCGATATTTCAATAATTTTATATATATATTACGGTAGAGCTTGACTTTTTTCTACAGACAACCGTTACCTTTGAGCATCATAAATATCTTTTATTTTACCCATAGTGTCGGTTTTTCAAAAATAACGGTTCTCGCTTATAAAATGGCTGTTTTGGTGGCATAGTGGTGTAATTTTGAAGAAATTATCAAGTGACATTTCTTCAACTTGTTTTCTGAACATGTTAAGAATCATTACACATACAAAAAACAAAACCCAAAAGAGAAAAGTGCACAAATGATGAATTATATCAAATTACAAACACAACATTATTTTGATACATACTATAAATAATTAAAAAGTTCTGAGGTTTTAATTTTATTCGATACTAAATAGAAAATTTCCAACATTTTTCCATCGTCCCTAATTCAATGAGTAGATACTGCAAGAGAATACGCAGACTAAGAACGGTTGGATCCTCGGTATTGTCAAGGCACTGTAAGTCACGGGAGTTGAACGGTCTGGGGTTGCTTTCCTGGAAACATTTTGGGACTCTTACAAAAAATAGATGGAATTATGAATAGGTTTAAGTACCAAGAAATCCTACAAATTATGATGCTTCATCATGCAGAGTGGAATTTGCCAATTTTTGCAAGACAACGATCCAAAACATACCTCTAGGTGTGTGAAAGATTGATTTTAAAGGAAGGTATTCGTGTTATGAAGCGGCCAGCACAATCTCCAGACCTTAACTCAATCGAGAATCTCTGGAAAATAGTCAATAGAAGGATCAAAACAGAAAGTTTAGGAGATAAGAAAAGACTTTTTGGTGCTTTGGCAGGTCCTTGGGTCGCTTTATAAAAAACGACAATAGACAGCCCTATTGCTTCCATGCCAAGGAGATGACCAGTGGTCAATATGTTTTGTCGCGTGAATTTTTGACATATTTTGGTTTTTTTCATAACAAAGTTTGAATTGTGAATAAAATGTAAAATAAATCGTATACCTTTTAAGAATAAAGCATAGTTTTTGAATTTAAATACATTTTTCATGTTTAACTTTTATAATTCAATATGATTATTAGGTTTAACAAAAATGTGTATTCAGTCCAATGTTTCGTCCGACAATATATATGTTACCGGCCAAACTAATGTTTAGGATAAACTAGTTTTTCCTAGGCGAAACCAGTTTATCCGATATGTGTTAGGATAAACTACTTTAGCCTAGGACGAACTAGTCTGTCCTGATAAAAAAAATTACCATATCAGAACCAAATAGTTTTGCCTAGGATTAACTAGTTTTTTCTAAATCAAATGTTTTGAGTTCATTCGCATACTTCAGTTTCCACTAATGCTACCCTAATTTTATTGCTTCAACCCGTCAAAACCAATACCATAATTGAAAAAACGCGATCCTATTTCACATATTTATGTATTGATATAAGGCTTTCGACTATGAGTTATTCCACTAATTTTTTAATATTAAAATATAGAAATTCATGCTTCAGCAACAACTATAAAACTCTTATTCATGATTCAGTTGTATCCAACACTTAGTTTGCTATCCACAGTAATTACCCCATTGTCACAGGAGGTGGGGGTTGCGGGGCTAGTTCAAAAAGGATACTCTGAACATAATTCCGTTAGATTTAGCCGTCGGTTACCCCTTCAAAAATTTTTATGATATATCAAACAACTAGTTTGCTAGCCACAGTAATTTTACATAAGAGTAGGGGCAAGTGGGCGACCTGCGTCATCGAATTTTACCAGAAATTTTAACGCTCCATAATTTTTTTTAAGGGAGTTGCCGATGGCTAATTTCTCGACTGATTCGCGGATTTTTGGGAGTTTTAAATCCTGAGCTGCGGCCGCAGGCTGCCCACTTACCCCTACTTTTATGTAAAATTACTGTGGCTAGCAAACTAGGTGTTGGATATATCATAAAAATTGTTCAAGGGGTGACCGTCAGCTAAATCCAACAAAATTATGTTCAGAGTACCCTTTGTAAACTACTCCCGCAACCCCCAGCCCCTGTGAAAATGGGTTAAAAAGTACATAATTACCCTCAAAACATTTGATTTAGAAAAAACTAGTTAGTCCCTAGGCCAAACTAGTTTGTCCTGAAATGGTACATTTTTTTATCAGGACAAACTAGTTCGTCCTAGGCTAAGCTAGTTTATCCTAACATGCATCGGATAAACTAGTTTGGCCTAGGATAAACTAGTTTGGCCTAGGATATACTAGTTTGGCCTAGGAAAAACTAGTTTATCCTAAAAATCAGTTTGGCCGGCAACATATACAGCCATGATCATATAAATAGTACACATTTTCTTAAGTTTAAAAAAGTTAATTTTATTGACAGGAACTTAATTTTTTCAGAACTATGGATATACATAAATTTAACTTAATGTATTACCAATTCAGCCAGCAAAAAAAATTCAAATCAAAATTAAAAAATTTTGAATTATTTAATCAAAAGGCTGACATAGCCATTACGAGATGTTCATATAAATAGCACAAATACTAAAATTAAGAAATTTTTTTATTTTCAATGTCAAAATCTAAAAAAATTTCCACGTAAATGATTAAGTATAATTAATATTTTGTACTAAGTCCCTTATTTTGGATGAACGCTTCGCATCTTCGGCTCAAGCTCTCCACAAGCCTTTGCGACCTCTCCTTAGGAACGAACACCAAGTTTCTTGAGCTGCAGTCCACAAATCGTCAAAATTTTTGATATTTTGATTCCATAGTTTTGCCTGTACATCACCCCATAAATGTTCTTTGGAATTATGGTCGGGACTTTGAACTGGCCAGTCCAAAACACTTATTTTCTCTCGTTGAAGCCAGGGTTTCATGATATTGGCCATATGTTTCGGGTAATTATCATGCATGAAGTTGGCATAGAATGCTGAATATGGGTTTACCGTGTCACAGAACTTAATAGGAAGACGGCTCAATGCAGCAAATCTGCATGTGCGTATTGCTAGAAAAAAGTCGCTCCTGTCAAAAAAAGCACGTGATGAAGCGTTTCTTCTTTGCCAAGGAACGGAAGGAACGGCTGCATGGCCGTTGTGTCATGAGATTCCCAAAGATTATTTTCAATATTTGTAGAGCTTATTGCTTTAATTTCACAACTAATGTCGTTTACATTAACTTTACAATATCACACACTGAACCAAATTTCTATTAAAATTATACATTTTTTCCATGAAAAGTACATTTATTTAATGTATTATCTGTACATTGACATAGAAGTATATTTCATTTCATTTATTATTTTTCTCGCAGCAAGCGAGAAAGTGACAAAAGATGACAAATGGAATATGTGCATTCTGTACACCTCATGACAAGTACCTCAGTGGCTCAAGTGTTAGAGCGGCCGTCGCAAAATATGCAATTGCAATGCATGAACGGTCAGAGGTTCGAATCCATGTACAGAATTAACCAAACTGGTCTGATGAGGCTATTGGTAATAGCCGAAACATGTCACCAATTACCAGGTTAAAAATTGTTCCATTTGTTATCTTTGTCATGTTTGTTGAAAAATGGCATTGATCAATAAGTAAAAATTTACAATATTGGTCTTTGCTTAATGACTGTAAGTTCGATTAAATAATATTTAATTATAAAATAATCAGTCACTAAAATCAACTTTCTTAAAACCATATGGAGAGCACGCCGAATTTTCAAAAAAAAATATGTGGCTGGCAACACCACAATTTCGAAAAATAAATCATAGCATGACTTTAGACCGACGGTCTAACGGCTATGGCAGCAAGCGAGAAAGTGAAAAAAGATGACAAATGGAATATGTGCATTCTGTACACCTCATGACAAGTACCTCAGTGGCTCAAGTGTTAGAGCGGCCGTCGCAAAATATGCAATTGCAATGCATGAACGGTCAGAGGTTCGAATCCATGTACAGAATTAACCAAACTGGTCTGATGAGGCTATTGGTAATAGCCGAAACATGTCACCAATTACCAGGTTAAAAATTGTTCCATTTGTTATCTTTGTCATGTTTGTTGAAAAATGGCATTGATCAATAAGTAAAAATTTACAATATTGGTCTTTGCTTAATGACTGTAAGTTCGATTAAATAATATTTAATTATAAAATAATCAGTCGCTAAAATCAACTTTCTTAAAACCATATGGAGAGCACGCCGAATTTTCAAAAAAAAAATATGTGGCTGGCAACACCACAATTTCGAAAAATAAATCATAGCATGACTTTAGACCGACGGTCTAACGGCTATGGCAGCAAGCGAGAAAGTGACAAAAGATGACAAATGGAATATGTGCATTCTGTACACCTCATGACAAGTACCTCAGTGGCTCAAGTGTTAGAGCGGCCGTCGCAAAATATGCAATTGCAATGCATGAACGGTCAGAGGTTCGAATCCATGTACAGAATTAACCAAACTGGTCTGATGAGGCTATTGGTAATAGCCGAAACATGTCACCAATTACCAGGTTAAAAATTGTTCCATTTGTTATCTTTGTCATGTTTGTTGAAAAATGGCATTGATCAATAAGTAAAAATTTACAATATTGGTCTTTGCTTAATGACTGTAAGTTCGATTAAATAATATTTAATTTTTCTATAATGCTACAAGATATAGAATCTTAATAATAAGCATAATCAGTGAGTTGACAATTAGTTCATATACAAAGAAGAAAAACCAAAAAAAAAAAAAGATAATTATAATAAAAATAAAATATAAAAATTAAAATTAATATCAAAAAGTATACATGTATACGTACATTTGGTCAATGTAATACGAAATTAAATTTGTCTGTGATACATTGTTTTTATGTTTTTGTACATAAATAATATGTACTTTTACACTGGCTGTGTTTTAATGTAAATACATGCGCCGAATGTATTTATACTTTGGAATTGTGTACGTTTTTCGTTCAGTGCACTCTGAGCTATTTTTGTTTAACCTTCATGGGCTCGGCTGTATACATTTGTATCATTTTTGCAGAAAAAATTCAATAAAAATAACTGATCAGTAGATGAGGGTCCGGGGTTACCAGTAGCTTCCTAAAAAACAATTACAAGCAGTTTTGGCCACTAAAGACATTATAAAAATAGCTTACAAGACCCCCACACCTGACTTTTGAAAACTACCATCTCCTGGCCGGTAGTCTACAAATGTAGACACCATACAAATTGTATGGAAAGTCCGCTCACTTTTTTACTCATCGCAGAATATTTTGATTTCAATCAGTCTAAACACAATTTTTTCTCACTAATATTATTTTTTGCTTTCTTACGGAAATTTGTGGGTACTCGCAAATGTTTGCGGATGTTACGTAACAGAATATTTCAGGATAATAGGCAATAAGCTATGTATTTTTTCATACTGAAGCTCTCAATTTTTTTTTGACCGACAAGTGAAGAAACTTTCTGCGAAGCCTAGCAAAACAGCTATTCATGTCGGCAATCGAATAGCGCTCTGAAATGCTTGCGTGGAAGGCTGTGCACAAACACGTCTGGCTATAGAAATGGCACTCAGTCACTTTTCTTTTACGCCTTCGAGCACTTCTTTGCACGGCTTGTTTGATATTTATACTTGCGGTAAATGCTGATTTTTTTTAAAAAAAATAGACCTGTTGTTTATCTCAATTTAGTATGTATTTCATAATATACTTTATCAAATAATAATACTAGGCTGCATTAAAGTATAACCGTCTGTGAACAATGATTTTTTTCTGATAAGTTGATATGGTTTTTCATACAAGCTACAAATGTAGACATCCGACCGACTACGTAAGTTTACAATCCCGAGCACATAAAGGTTAAAAAACTTTCTATTCCAAACTATTTCACTTTTACATATTTCGTGTGTTTCAAATTGGCGAATTTAGCATCGAAATTGCTTTCATTTGCAAACCTTCGGCTTCGAATGGCCGAAATGCCTTAAAATGGCCGAAGGTTGGCCGAAGCCCAATATCTTACGATTGGCCTGAATCAAATCGGCGAATTTAACATCGAAATTGCTTTCATTTGCAAACCTTCGGCTTCGGCCTTAAAATGGCCGAAGGTTGGCCGAAGCCGAAGGTTTGCAAATGAAAGCAATTTCGATGTTAAATTCGCCAATTTGATTCAGGCCAATCGTAAGATATTGGGCTTCGGCCATTATAAGGCCGAAGCCGAAGGTAGGCCGAATGTGCGATTTTAAGCCGAAGGTGGCCGAAGCCGAAGCCTTCGGTCGGACCCTATTTTAAAGTACAAAAAGTTACAGATAAGAATGTCACGAAAACAATTGAGACCAAACAACGCGCCAAAAAATTACAAAGGAAATTTTTTGAAAAATTCAATTGCTGTATCATGGATGACAAAACATGTGTTTTCTGAGTTTTCGCAGCTGCCCGGACTGGAGTTTTACATTGCAGGCTCCCGAGGAAATGTGGGTGAAAATTGTATATATATAATATAATATAATTTATTTCAATACATTGCACAATAAGACTTAGTCTTTTATAGTACATTCAAAAGTTGGAAACAAATGGAACTAATTAAAAAATAATAAAAAAATAATAAATAAATAATTAATAAATATTAATACAAAAAATTGTTAAAAATTAAGTAAAAATAAAAACTATGCTACTTATATCGAAAAATGGAGAAATAAACATACATCATAAGAAAACAATTTATACAAATTACGATTTTTATTTTAATACAAAAATTTATTGATTTTATAAAATTAAGAAATAGTAAGAAGACAGTAGTAAAAAACAAAAGAAAGAGAGGAAAAATTATTAAAAAAGTAAAGTTAAATCCTATTATAAATTGTCTCGAAAATAATTAAAAATTGCACATTTGAAGCTTCTTTCCGCACCAATTCGCTTTAAAGCAGATGGCAATCCATTCCAAAGTCTTATACGTCAAAAAAGGCATCGAAAATGCCTTGTTTGGCAAGCTGTCTGCAGTTATGGCGAAAGGAGCCAGTTTTCGTAACCACAGGCACAGGAACTCGGATATTTACATCACAGAAAGCTTGGAGAAGAGACTTAAGCCATTCTCAAGTAATTATGGGGCTTCCGCTTTCCCTTGGTCCGACTTAGCCTTCTGTCTTTGCAGTAAAACGGCCTTGGAGTGGTTCACAACGAATGATGGGCTTTTGGTGCTCGAGAAGCAAATTGTACAGAACTCAGACCAATCGTAAGATATTGGGCTTTGGTCAAAAGGGAAATAAGGGCATCAAAGAGAGTGGCCTGTGATGTGACAAATTTCAGGAGAAATTGGTATGCAGCAAGGTACCCGGTCATAATCCCAATGGTCATAATCCCCAAAATGATTTTGGGCATTATGTCCGTTTTTTTCCGGTCATAATCCCCATTTTTTTTTGGGGACTATGACCACTTGTAAGAACGGACATAGTCCCCAAAAACATGAGGACATAAGGCCAAATAATTTTGGGTGCTTATAACAAAATAAATGAATTTTCAAAAAAAAATTTCACATAATATACTAACTTCTATTTAGAATTACTGTGGGTAGCGATGCTGGTGTTGGATATATTATAGACTGATCCGCGGCCGAAGGCCGCCGGCGAAGCCAGTGTCAGATTTTTGGGAGTTTTAAATCCTGAGCTGCGGCCGTAGGCCGCCCACTTACCCTAACTTTTATGTAGAAGCGTTGTTGGACATATGCGAGGATGTAATCCTTGTCCGAAGGCCGCCCACTCTTGTATTTTCAAGCAAAACAAATGTGGTCATATCACCCATGGGTGTTATGTCCATCGTTATGAGTGGGCATAATCCCCAAAATTTTTTTGGGGACTATGGCCGTTTTTTAGGTGGACATAACGCCCAAAAATTTTTGGGCATTATGACCATTGGCGTTATGACATGGCACCATGCAACAACACAGAGGGTCTCCGAAATGCCACAAAATCGCTGATATAAGGGGTACCGGAAAAAATCAAAAATTTTTTTAAAAAAGAATAACAAAATATATATAAATATGGAAAATTAATCTGAAGAAGATTACTGTTATAAGATGTGTTTCATTTTTAAAATCGATTTTTTGAATTTTATGATGGACAATTTTTTCAAACGCAGTCCTTAATTACAAATCATTTTCCTGGTAGCAAAATGTTCAAGAAATTCGCAGGGGTACAAATATAATTGAGAATATCGCACCAGAATCCATCGATTTGTAAATATTATGGTCAGAAAACAGCTTCTCGGCTTCTAAGTCGCCAGGGCCGGACGACATTTTGCCAATAATGCTGCAAAAGCTACAAAGCACGGTGACTTCATGCCTCTATAAGATCTTTACAGCAAGTAATACCTTGAACCACATTCCCTCTAGCTGGAGTAAGGTCAGAGTAATATTCATACCAAAGGTGGGCAGAAGTGGTCATGAATCCGTTAAGGAATTCAAATCAAATCAAAATAATAGACGTTTATATCAGAGAAACACTAGACAGTACCTCCCTATTCACCTCACAACATGCCTACTCAAAGGAAGATCAACAGAAACTGCTCTCCATGAGGTTGTTGCCACGATTGAGAGATCATTATACTTTCATCAGTACATAATTACAGCCTTTCTTGATAAGTATTGAAGAAGCTTTCAACAATGTACGTACCGAAGCTATCGAAGACACCCTCGTCGGGCTGGGGATAGAAGATTTCATCATCACCTGGATAGCAACCATGCTGAAAACTAGAATAATTAAGGCCAACATGGGTAGCAGTCATGTAGTAAATAAGAAATAGAGGTACACCTCAGAGCGAGTCTCCAACTGCTCTGGCTGGCTATAATAAATACTAATCTCAAACAGCTTAATAAAAATGGAGTGAAGATCATTGCGTATGGGGATGATGTGTCGTGCTAGTATCAGGACCGAACCCCGACGTGATTAACAATATCATGGAAGAAACCTTGACTAAGCTTTGCTCTTGGGCCACTATGTGTCGCCTAGAGGTAAACACAGTAAAGACCGATCTAATACTGTTCCTTACAAAAACCAAAATACCGCGATTTAACTTTCCCCGGCTTGAAAGACAAACTCTTTCTAAAGAAACTAAATACCTAGGAGTCATTCTAGATCCAAAACTCAATTGGAAAGACATCATCCAACAGAAAGAAAGCATGTGTAGCTTTCTAAGCCTGTAAAAAAAACTTTTAGCAAAAAATGGGGGCTTCAACCAAGTATGGTACTTTGGATGTACACAGCCGTGTTGCGCTCAATCCTTACCTACGGATGCTTAGAATGGTGGCCGGCCATCAGCAAAGGCCACATCCACAAAAAGTTAGCAAGGGCGCTAAGGACTGCTTGCGTGGGAGTGACGGGAACTATGAGATCTTGCCTTACGAAAGCCCTCAACGTCCTCTTAGACTCAGAGAAGCTGGCTGTTGGGTAGCGAAGCAATGCGGGCACAGCTCCATTCTCGACGCACTGCCAAACGAACGGTTAACCTTCCAACCGATTACATCTGCCCCACACTCAACTTTGAGAAAAACTTTCAGGTGAAGTTTCCGGAGAGGGATCAAATTAAATGTTGAACCACCACATACGCCTATGGGTGAAACATGGACTACGGAGTATGTTTTGTGGTTTATTCAAATGAAAGGGAAATCTTTTTCTTACCTTACTTAGAAGAAGTCTTTGCTATTGTAGAAGCCTGCAAGTTAGTGAGCAATATATATGGGAAAGTTAGCAATCTTCTCCGACAGTCAGGCCGCTACCAAGGCTCTGAACTCGGAGACGATAAAATCTAAATTAGAGAGCAATATAAGAAGACTAGCTAGGCTAGGGCGTCAGCTCGACGTAGCTTTTATATGGGTTTCAAGCCAGAGGGACATGGAGGGTAATAATAAATGGGCGGATGAATTAGCAAGGCACGGTTCCTCTCTTTACGGAACTAAAACTTCCGAGTACGTGCACATACCGCTCGGTACAGTTAAGAGAAAGATTTTATCGCTTTTTCTTTTAGAGGCAGCAAAGAGAAGCGAGAATCACCATGACTTGCACTGGACATTGGATTATCGGCAGGCATGCTAAAAAATTGCAGCTGTCTGAATGTAATCATATACACTCGACTTTTCTACAGCGGGCTCTTGGGCTTTTACATTTTGTTTTATATACTAGAAAACAAGCAGAGTTTCGTAAATAAGTGTATAGTGCCTGGAGACCGAAAATTTAAATAAAAATTAGTCTAAGTATTTTATTTACTGTAAAACCTAGCTTTATTTATAATTTTTAGTTTTATACTTGTTCATTACATTTCGTTGGGAAACACTTTATGTATGGTAATATATAAATTGCTACAATGCAAAGTACCACTCCTGCTAATTAAATTTTGCCAAATGTTCGTTGGCCACGTTGATGCAAACACTTATCGAAAAAAACTTACGTTTTGCGGTGCGTGCGATTTTGGATTTTTGAGGATTTCGTTACACTGCTTCCTGTCGTCAAAGGACGACGACGTACTTAATTTTAAACAAATCCTCAAAAATCGCACGCACCGCAAAATGTAATTCGGCGCGATAAGTTTTTGCACCAACGTGACCAATATGGTGTTAAGTGCTATAAAAATCTATAAAAATCACACGCAACCTCAAAATCGCTATTTTCGGAGTGAACCACCTCGATGAGTAGTCACTTAAGGAGTGACTACCTCCGGGATACTCCAAAGAACGAGGAATATATCCTGACAGCAATACAATCCAAAATATTGCGCGCACCGATACCAACGTGGCCTATATGGGACGTTCTTTTACAAACCGCACAAAATTCAGAAAAAAACCTCGACTTCTCCAAATGCGCTGAACATTTTTTTCTTGAAAAAATTTTTTTTTCGATAATATCAACTAAACTCTAACCAAATTTGGTTATGACTAAAAAACTGTTTTCTATTCATAGTCGATTTTTTAGTATTGACTAACTGGCATAAGCTAAGTCGAATAATTTGAGCGAGAAGAGCGCAATTGTTCTCAAAAAGATAAAAAAGTGTCAAAAACTAAAATTAAATTATTACGATTTTTCGATTTTCAAAACAAATTTTAATTCGCTACAAACTTTTTATTTTGAATAAGTTTAGCAATTTTATGTTTCTATTTAAACAATATAGATATCAGTTGATAAGAAATTTACTAAGCTATAATATTAGTGAGAAAAAATTTCAAATCAGTCCATTTATAAACAAGAGGAATGATTTAAAATTAGTCCAAAAAAATTATTTTATAACAAATAAAATTTTTTTTATTTCATTTTTTTGATTGACAACTAACAGCTAAACATATTTTTATTTGAATTTTTTTTTTAAATTGCAGTCAAAATTTTTTACTAACATTTGTTTTTTGTGTGATAGAAGCAAACGCCAAGGTAAAATTAAGCAAATGCAGACTTTTTTACATAACTAGCTGTTCCAGCGGCTTTGCCCGTTCCCTCACTGTTTTACAACCTCGCTTACATTTTACGCAGTCCTTGCACCCAATTTCACAACTTGGTATAAGTACCAAGAATAGTAATTTAAATGTTTTTATTGTACGGGAGGTGCCACGCCCCAATTTTCAATCCCATTTACATTTTGCGAGTAGCGTGGCAAAAACAATATGTCAATTTTCACAGCTGTAACTGTTATAGATGCCCAGATATAGCATTTCAAGTATTTTTGTTGTATTGAAGGTGCCGCGCTACGTTGTCTAATCCCGTCCATATTTTGTAAGATCCTTAATATAGATAATAACGGGAGTTCATTTCAAATAATGTGACGGTACAAGACAGTACGCAAAACGACATGAGCATTTTTGATAAGAAGAAGGAAGCTTGGAGCAATATTAATCGCAATAATAATCGTTTGCAAATTGAAACAGCAATGGGCACCTTTGTACCTTATCGGTTAAAGGAATTCGTAGAGGTATTAACATAATTAGAGAAGCCAGGTATCCGCCATCGCCAAGTAATACACCCGTATGATGGTGTTTTGTTGCTTCTGGCATCATGTATGAAACCACGACTTCTTGCAATAATATTTAAAATTTTACAATCCGCATCGCAAACATTCTAATGTAATGCACACCACATTCATACATGTATTTATTAAAATTTGCATTTCGATTTTTTAACGTTTTTAAATACCTACCTATACATTTAAAAAATAATATCCCTTCCTGTTTCTAAAGTGACCCGCCATTTATTATTATTTATTTATTGTGTGTGCAGTCAATAGCGTCTAAAGCAATAGTAAAGTTTTAATGGCAAAAATAAAATAGTCTTCCTCTTTAACATAAAATCGACCAAAATCTTCAAAACTATCAAAATCGCGTTGAATTTGCTCCATATTTTCTTTTTTTTTTTTTTTGAATTATTGATATCGACTTAAAAACAACTTTAGCTGAAACTAAATTTTTAGTTATAACTAAGCAGAAAAGTCGATACCAAATCGACTATGAATGAGTTAGTTATTTCTAAAATAAAGTTCTTGCTTAAGCTGATACCAAATATGACTATGAATATGCGCCAATATTTTTTAATTTAAAGACAGCTTTCTTGAAATGCTATAAATGTAAAACAATTTTGTCTTAGATCAACCTAAACAAATATGAAAAACAAAGATATTAAGGAGCAAAAGAAGAAAAGAAGTGTTATAGTAAAACATGAAGTAATTAAGCATACTATGGGAGTCAAAAGAGCATGAACAATATTTTTATAGAAACTAGTACTGAGGCAATGCCTGCATGAAACATCTCCCCCTTTCTTTTCACAAGAAAATTCATTAACGTCTTCAACCACTTCAGTTAATTCCATACAATATTCTTGTGCTTTGCCTTTAATTACATCTCATGTTTTTGATTCGTTAATTAATGATTAACGAGTTAATGCCCAGCTATGGTAATAACCCACAACTTTCATCCTTTTTTCTTCTTATCCTTTAACAGATAAAGAATTACTTGAAAGAACTTGGCATTTCAACTTTATCGTGACCAGGCAATAGTCACGATCTGAACCCCATTGAGAATCTTTGGCAAATAATTAAGGTGCAGGTAGCAAGCCACAAGCCCACTAATTTACGCGAGTTAAGATATAATAATAATTCAAAATGTTTGGTACGAAGGCATTTAGCAAGATCTTTTGAAAAATTTGATCTCTTCCATGCCGCAGCGAGTTATGGCGGTTATAAAAGCGAAGGGAGTGTCAACGACAGAGAAGTCAGTTAGTATAAGAGAGTTTTCTTTTATAATAATATATCTTCAAATATCTTTTTTATTTACTTTAACTTTAAATTCAATATCGAAGAATAAAAATAAATGTATTATTAAAAACAAAAGAATAAAACATCTTGACAAAATTCAGAAGTGGGATCAACATGAATATTCTAGTATTCTATGATTAAAACGCATTATACGCTAAAAAGAAAACGACGCGTTAAAAGTACAAAATGCAACGGCAAAAACGGCAAACAATTCACATATACACAGACAAAGTAAGGAGAAAAAGAAGCCAACTCAACGTTAGAAAGAGAATAAGATAACGAATTTTTTTTTGGAAAAAAGAAAGTAAAAAGGAATTTCGCAACAAGGAAAAAAAGGAGACACAATTTTTCCAGGAATTTTTCAAAAGATATAGAGAAAAAGGAAGAAACGGCGGAATAATGTTAAAGTGGTTGCGTAAATTAAATTTATAAAAAAAAAAAGGAAAAAGTTCGTTTTTCTAACAATGAAGGTAAAATTGGACAAACTAAAAGTGGCACAACTCAACGCATTGCTAAAGGCACAGGGCTTACAAACAACGGGCACAAAAAATGGCGGCACTTGTAAATGAAATGGGTGTTGATGAAGTCGAGCTGAACGAAGTAGAGGATGACGATCAGTTGCAGCAGCAGGTAGATTATATGAGGCGGGCGATGACATCTTTCACGCAAATGGTTGGCGAAATGAGAGCAACTCTGCAAGATATATCAACGCAAGGCAATTTAATGTGACCAGGTGGTACATTAGACGCAACTAGTATGGCTCCAAGACGAACTCCGTCGGATATAGAATCACAGCCGTCACTAATAAGACATCCGAACAGCATCAAAGAAATAATTGGGTTATTACCCGAATTCGACCCGTTAAAGAAAACCATCACGACCAAGCAGTTTATTAACAAGGTTGAGCAGCTTCAGCAAGCGTACAGTTGGAGTGAAGAATCTGTGTTATTTGCGGTACAGCATCAACTCAAAGGAATTGCAAAGGAGTGGTTGGACGCACAGCCAGTGTTTCGTTCGTGGGCTGATTTGGTGAGTATGCTCACTAACGATTTCCCATGTTCAGTTAATCTCGCTGATATTCATAGGGAGCTTGCGCAAAGAAAAAGAAAATCTATGGTCGAGTACTTCTACGTAATGCTCAATAATGGAAGACGCGGTAATTTGGATGAGGCATCCATGAAGAACTCGTACATCATTAACGGATAAAACGATATTAACGCTACAAGAACGCTATTAGCCATGAATATTGAGACGACAAATCATCTTTTGAGGTCTTTAGAAAATTTAACGTCAAACGCAGCTATTTTACGCACACCGTCATCGTTGCAAATGCAAAATCAATATCAACCAGGCGATAAAGATTGAGTACAGGCTATCCAACGTGGACCAAAATGCTTTAATTGCAATAACTACGGTCATATTGCTGCAAAATGTTCACAGCCGCTGAAGAAACCTCGGTGATCAAAATGCGGAAAGTTGGGCCATGAAGAAAGCTATTCAAAGCATCGGCCAAAGTAGCAGTGATGAACGCAAATGAAGATTTAATTAACAACGATATTGTTCCACCAATTTTAAAGTCAGTATTGTGTGGACATAAAATTATTGAAGCTTTTGTGGACACTGGTAGTGGCTACTCATTAATTCGCAATTCAACTTTACCAGATATTTCTCGATCAATGACTTACAAGCGATTCAAAGGCTTCGGTGGGTCGACAGTGGAGTCAACAGAACTAATTGATGTTCATGTCGAAATTGACGGGCATAAGATCAACGCCAAATTTTATATAATACCAGACGGTATACTTCCTTATAAAATGTTCTTGGGCAGAGACTTGTTATGTTGCAACGGTAGCTGCTTACTTATTGACCAAGGTGTACTGCAAGAACAAGCTGAAGATCAGCAAAAAATTTTGTATCAACGAAATCTTAGGTAAACTTGATAAAAATGAAGTTCTTAATTTGCAGATCAATTTGCCGAAGATTTATCGTCATTAGGTAGATGCAATACAACAACAATGGACATTGAAGTAACTACAAAAGCACCTTTAATTGGAAAAAGATACCAAGTACCATTTTCAAGCCAGGAAAAATTTATCAAAAATTATTAACAATTTACTAAAAAACGACATTATCCGGAAAAGTAGTTCGCCTCATACTGCATCAGTTGTTTTAGTAAACAAAGCTAATGGTGAAAGTCGTATGTGCGTGGATTATAGGGCGCTAAATTCAGTCACAATAAAAAAGCGATTTCCAATGCCAATCGTGGAGGAGCAGTTATCAAAGTTATCAGGCGGTGTATATTTTACTACTCTAGACATGACGGCAGGGTACTATCAAATTACTGTGGATGAAAATAGTAAAAAGTTTACGGCTTTTATGACGCATGAAGGCTTATGGCTTATTTGAGCACAACGTTATGCCTTTTGGGTTACTGAATGCGCCAATGATTTTTCAAGAGATGGTGACAAAAATTATATCAGCACTGGAAAACCGTAAACACATAATCAGTTATGTAGGTTAGGGTGGTCCAGAAATTCCTTTTTTTAGTTTTCAGCCGCCTTCTCGAAACCGTAGGTTCCTTATGGTTTGAAATGAGGATCCTATTTTTTTCAGAGGAAAAAAAAATTTTTAGAGGTCGCGCTACTCGTGTTTGTATTAAAAATGAAGGTCTCATAACATTTTAATTTTTAAAATATACTAGCTGTTATTTTATTAAAGCTTTTATTTACTGAAAATGTTATCCAATACTATGCACGCAATTTCAAATTTTTTTAGATACAAAAAAAAAACAAAATGGCGACTGCACAGGTGTTAAACATAGCAAATACATAGGAACCATATCATATAAGTGCCAATATGTACCCTAGGGTGTTTCACTTTTTTTCAAAGGTTCTCCAAATTCAAACCTTAAACCGAAATTCGATTTATTATAAAAAAAAAGTAATTCATGAATTTTTTCAGATTTTTTTGAGGTCATTTACCACTCGCCAATCGCCATTTTAATAAAAAAACTCGCTTAATACATTTTTTCCTTTATAATTTTTATTCATGACTTCTAAACTAAATTTTTTCTTGTCTAAATATTAAAGAATAATAATATCTTTGGATTAGGTATCGAAAATATTAGGCTTAGGCTTACTTAAAAATATTAGGCAATTTTTTGTCCATTTCTTCCAATTTTCACACTTAGAAGATAGGTAAAAACCTTTTTTTCGATACCTAACCCAAAGATATTATTATTCTTTAATATTTAGACAAGAAAAAATTTAGTTTAGAAGTCATGAAAAAAAATTATAAAGGAAAAAATGTATTGTGCGAGTTTTTTTATTAAAATGGCGATTGGCGAGTGGTAAATGACCTCAAAAAAATCTGAAAAAATTCATGAATTACTTTTTTTTGATAATAAATCGAATTTCGGTTTAAGGTTTGAATTTGAAGAACCTTTAAAAAAAAAATGAAACACCCTAATGTACCCTTAAACATTTTTTTTCAGGTTCGCCAAAATTCAAGGATACTCTCCACACCACAGGGAAGGAATGTGATATAACAAATTGTTTTAAAAATTCAATGTAAAACTGTGAAAAAACAAAGAAACAAATTTTATTTATTTTTGTAAGAAAAGTACTTATAACACAGGCTGACAAATTTTTAAACCAGAGACCAGACCTATCGTACCCGAAGGACTTTGATGCGCTGAACCCAAATCCGAGCTCAGAATTTCTCCTATACGTCAGGTTTTTGAGATATTCTAGCCTAAAAGTGCAAAAAACACTTTTTTTTTTGGCTATATTTGAGCTTATTTTACATTGCGAATAAATTTTTTTTTACAAAATTGGTTACGGCATCTGAAAGTATTACTCTTTCCCTACAAAACCTTTTTAGATTATATCGATAACTTTTTTTGTCTCCGAAATACCAAAACTTGAAATTTATTACATAGGCCTACATACAGATCTACATAAATTTAAATTTATGATATTTCGGTGATTAAAAGAGAAATCGACAAAATTTAAAATGGGTTTTGAAGGGTAAGAGTAATACTTTCAGATGCAGTAACCAATTTTGGAAAAACAAATTTATTCGCAATGTAAAATAAGCTCAAATATAGCCAAAAACCGTGCTGATTGCGGTTAATCGTGCCCTACATTCATCTTTTATTGTTCTGGCAAATACTAACACTATTTTGGATCAGCTGTGCATCAAGATTAATGGTTTATCGTCATTTCTTTATGTATTTGTATCATATGTGCCACCAGATAGTTCTTTGAACTTATTTAAAATGCATGTTGACAATATTACTGCGACAGCTTCTCAAAATCGGATGATTCCGCCCAATTTCTTGTCACTGGTGACTTCAACTTACCTGGTGTTTCTTGGTCTAAGCAGTGGGATGATCAGCAATACTTTTCCCCATCAAATGTTTCGAGTGCTTGTGAATTATATGTTATTGATAAGTTTTTGGATTTAGGTCTTGGTCAAATTAATAACTGTTGTAATTCGCTTAATAGGTTATTAGATTTAATTTTAATCTCAAGTAATTTTAAGTATAATATTCGTATATCTCCATATCCTATTTCTGCAGTTAGTTTGCATCATGTTCCTTTAGAAATTGAATTATCATTTTATAATTATCTTACAACAAACTATAAGTTTCAATTTAATTTTAAGAGATGTAATTTTGTTGCTGTAAATAATATTCTTAATTATGTTAACTGGGATATTGAATTTGATCAGTTAACTACTGAAGGGTGTTTTAATGTCTTGAAAAACATTACTTCACACATTTACAATCAATATGTTCCTAAGATTAAGTGCTCTGTTTATAAATTACCTTGGTATAATAGAGGGCTAAAAAAACTTAAAAATCTAAGATCAAAATTTTATAAAAAATATTTGGTTACTCGTAATGTTTGCCATTTTAGTAAATACCGTCATTATTTAAGGGAATTCAACTTTTTAGATAAATATCTTTACAATCAGTACAGTCTTAGATTTGAATCAAACATCAAATCTAATCCTAAATCGTGAAGGCGTTTCGTGAATTCGAAAAAAGGATGTTCTTCAATTCCTGCAACAATGTACTTAGGTGATTCCATTTCCAATGATGCACTATGTACTGCAAATCTGTTTGCAGATTTTTTCAAATCCAATTTTGAGGCTCCTTGCACTTCGTGTCCTGATGTTTCTTGTGTTCCGTCTTTGGATTTTGGTTCGCTCGTTTTATCTCAGACTGATATTTTAAATGGTATTAATAATTTTAAATTGTTGACTAGTACTGATGGTGATGGTTTTTCTGCCTATTTCATAAAAAATTGTGCTTCAACTTTATGGTATCCTTTGTTGGTTATTTTTAATAAGTCCTTGTCTTCAGGTGTATTTCTTGATTGCTGAAAACTGGCGTATATCACTCCCATTTTTAAGTCGGTCTGCAAAAATAATATTGCCAACTATAGACCTATATCAAAGTTGGGTATTATCTCCAAATTTTTTGAATCTATAGTTAAGGATAAAATTTATTTTGCATTTAAAAATTTAATATCGCCTTTCCAGCATGGTTTTATGCCTGGAAGATCAACTGTTACAAATTTACTTTTATTCTCCGAATACTGCATTTCTCCCCTTCAGGAAGGATGTCAGGTAGATGTAATTTATACTGATTTTGCTAAGGCCTTTGATCAATTATCTCATGCACTTTTAATAAAAAAATTCAAGGCATTGGGTTTCCACTCTAATCTTCTTGATTGGATAAAGTCTTATCTAACTAATCGTCAGTGTATTGTTTCCTTTGACAATGTTAATTCGTATAATTTTTTTGCAATTTCAGGTGTCCCTCAAGGAAGTATTCTTGGACACCTGTTATTTGTCATTTTTATAAATGATATTGGGTCATTGTTCTTGCATTGTAAATGTTTGATGTATGCGGATGACCTAAACATTTTTATGAAAATTAGGAATGTGTCTGATATTGATATCCTTCAAAGTGAATTGGCTAAGCTTAGTAATTGGTGTGGTAATAATTGTCTCAAGTTAAATTTGAGTAAATGTGTCTTTGTGTCTTATTCCAAGTTAAATTTCTTGCTTTCATGAAACTACAATATCGCCAACACCCCGCTTTTATCTTTTTCCGAAATCAAGGACTTAGGAGTTGTTTTTGATTCAAAGTTTTCGTTTTGTGCACATTTTGATTATATTATCCCTAAAGCTTATTCTATGCTTGCCTTCATTAGACGTAATAGCTCGGCATTTAAGGATCCTTTCACTCTTAAATCTCTGTTTAGTAGTCTTGTTAGATCTAGGTTAGAGTATGCAGCTGTTATTTGGAACCCTTATTATGATCTGCATAAAACAAGAATTGAAAAGGTTCAAAAATCGTTCACAAGGTTTGCTATGCGTTCTCTTAATTTCGGATCAAATCTGCCTACTTATAATTCGCGATGTCTCTTAATTGGTCTTAAAACATTGGAAGTTAGAAGGGATATTTTGTCACTTTTAATGGTCTATGATATTGTCTCTGGTCATATTGATTGTTCCTTGTTATTGGCTATGATTCCATTCAATGTCCCATCTAGAATTTTAAGACATTGTGATATTTTTCGTCTTGATATTTATCGTACTATCTATGCTACTAATGCTCCTATACCTAGAGTTTTGAAATTATTAAATTAACTAAATTCTGTTGCTAAAATTGACTTTTCTAATTCAAAAAGTGTTTTAAAGTCGTTACTTAATAGTATTTTGTAATTTTTTGTTTTTATGATTATAAATATTGTTTAGTATGTAAGCAATAGTTATTTATTTAATGTTTTAAACTTCGATGTGTCTTACAGTTTGCTTAATATTTAATATTTTGTATTTTTTTTATAAACCTAGTTCTTAGACTTAGTCTGTAAGAAATTTAATTTTCATAGACTAAATAAATAAATAAAATAAATAAACAAAATTATCGCCACGTATCTCAAGATGGTGGTTAAAGTTACAAGAGTACGACTTTACATGTGAACACAGAGCTGGAACAAATTTGCAACACATCGATGCAATGAGTAGAGCACCAAGTTTTCCACCTAGCGAGCCGTCAACGGTAGCCGAAAATTTATTTCAAATATTTGTTGTGAGAAACGAGGATTGGATATTTAGTATGCAAATACAAGACAACCGAATAAGAGAAATCGTAGCGACTTTAAATGATAAAATGACATCTAATGCAGCACAAATTAAACAGGAATATGTTCTTCAGTCCGGACGCTTGTTCCGCAAGGTGAGTGGAGACGCCAAGCTTGTGATTCCACAATCAATTCGATGGCGTATTACTAAGTCCTGTCATGACGACGTGGGCCATTTCAGCATAGAGAAAACATTACAACGAATTAGTAAAGATTTTAATTTTCCTCGAATGAGGCGGTACGTAAAATCGTATATTGCGGCTTGTCCAGAGTGCTGCTTAAACAAAGTAAAAGGAGGTAAGACCGAAAGTGAAATGCATTTGGCGGAAATATTACCATTACCGTTTAGAGCTGTCCATATGGATCATCTGGGTCCATTTATCAAGAGCAAGCGAGGAAATTTGCACATTATTGTGTTGGTATGCGCGTTTAGCAAGTACACGGTTTTAAAAGCAGTACGTAGTACAAAAACAACACCAGTAATTACTATGTTGAAAGAAGTGATGGCTATATTTGGACAGCCATTAAAGATTACTACTGACCGTGGCACAGCATACACTTCAAAGGAGTTCGAGCAATTTTTAAATTTGCATAACATTCAACACGTAAAAACGACAGTACGCACTCCGAGAGCAAACGGGCAAGCCGAACGCGTCAACAAAACAACTTTGTCATCGATCAAGTGTTTGACTAAACAAGCACGTGACTGGGATTCCACATTATTAACTCTCCAGTGGTGTAAATTCACAGCCAAATGCGACTACAAAAATAAGTCCAAACGAGCTAGTGTTTAGCTTCAACATGCGCAACGTCAGCGAGAATAGAATTATACAAGCACTAAGTGATGAAGATTTGCAGTATGATGACGATTATCTTCAGCACAAAAAAGAACAAGCCTTACATCGAATCTGAGAGATTAAAGTGGAAACAGCGGTACCATAAAAAGCATCAACGGCCATACAAGTTTACTCAAGGAGATTTTGTGGTGATCGATTATGAGCCATCAGCAACTGGCAATTCCCACAAATTAGATCCAAAATTTAAGGGTCCGTTCATCGTTAACAAAGTGTTAGATTTTGATCGTTATATTATTGAAGATCTACCAGACGCATCTAGATCACGCCGACATTATTACGCTGTTGTATCTAGCGACCATATGAAGCCGTGGTGTAGCCTAAGCCCAGAACTTGATGATTCGGATGAAGTCAGCGAAGATTCGTCTCAGGAAGACGAAATGTCAGGAGAGGCCGAGCTGTCAACGACAGAGAAGTCAGTTGGTATAAGAGAGCGAGCGGGTGAAGACGTGCAGTAGACCCCGAAATAATAATCAGTTTTCTTTTATAATAATATATCTTCAAATATCTTTTTCATTTACTTTAACTTTAAATTCAATATCGAAGAATAAAAATAAATGTATTTTTAAAAACAAAAGAATAAAACATCTTGACAGGAGTAACAACAAAATATTGATACCTGTTTTTTACAATCCTAAATATTAGTTCTTAAAACACCTGCTGTAAATATTTTAGAATTCGTTCCTTAAAAATAAAATTTTACATTTTACCAAAAACTTTTTGAAGTGAGAACTTCTTTAGGCACGTTGTGCGGGTGAGGAAAAATGTATAAACTGGCGACAGGACACCGACATTCATGACGTCACAATGACAATATTTTTAAAATTATGTAGCATGCTTTAAGGGTATGTTGATAGATCAGTAGCCAAGACAACAACCATGTGATGACGTCATGGTTGTTGTCTTGGTTGTTGGTATATGGTAATTTTAGAAATTTGCTGCGTGCTTTTGGGCGTATGCATAAATTGAGTTACGACACAGGATGACACTGGATTTTAAAAGCTGAAAACTTGACATTAGCTTTCCTCCACGTCATCACCGACACAGGATGACACTGGATTTTAAAAGCTGAGAACTTGACATTAGCTTTCCTCCATTTATTTTTTCTTTACTGGTGTGAAAGAGACAGCCATGAGTTGCTTGGTGTGGTGAAAATTATTCCATAAACATTACAAAACATCATGAAAACAAATTTCAATTATATTATTTTAAGTTCTCACTTCTGTCGGCACTCCCAGAGTGCAACCCGCCGTTTTTTTTTATTAAAGGACATATTTCACTTTTTTTGCTAAAAATATGGTGTGGTTTTTCGACCTACAGCAAAATATTTTCAATAAAAATTATTTGCTTCTCTGATCCTTGCATCAGTTTTTTGAATCGATAAAAAATTTAGATCCTAAAGGATTTTATTCATTTTTTTTGTTTGTCCGGATTTCACTGTTCGCCACTGTATATATATATATACAATTATTGCTCGTTTAATAATAGCAAATAGAACAAAGCCTTATTTTAAAAAACGCTTCGGACTCTTAGAAGTGTTTCCAAAGACGGCAATTTTTTTTCCAGAAAATATCACAAACTCTAGAACTTTAATTGGTAAAAAAATCGCGACAATTTTATCAGTTCACTTTTTGTAATTATAAACTAAACTTCAACAGCGATTTATGTACCAAAAACACATTTTTGTCATATAGAACACAATAACTTGTTTAAAAAAAAAACGGATAAATTGCGACACATAAATTCTACACAAATAAGTTTAAAGCCACGATTTTTTAAAAAAGTTTCATGCTTCTTGATAATAAATATTCCCCTGTCTAATTATTTTGCCATTGTTGAACCTTTTTTTAGATAGCTGATTCCTAACTGACACATGTCATACCATATGAGCACGAAAAGAAAAAGTTCCAATAAAATTGGGGATCTCTCATGCAAAATATATGCCATTAGTTTCAAACTTAATACTAAACACTATGTCCGATAGTTGTAGTCGCAAAATTAAGAGCACTTTAAGTTAAAACCTAGTTTTAACCTAATATAGAACATACAGAAAAACTTGTATTAATTTATGAGAAAATTTTTAAAAATAGATTACTCAGCGTTATTGAAACAAAATATTGTAGACATAGCGAACAAAAGGAATAATAAAAAAATGGAAGAAGGCAGGCAGCGTGGTGAAGTAATTAGGACTGTGAACTCATAGATCACCGTGGGTGGGTTCGATACTCGTAAGTCCAAAATTTTTTTTTATTGATATCACTGAAAATAAATGTCACTTTAAAACCTGCTTTTAAATATTTAAAAGCACCTCTACCTGCTATTAAATTTAAAACGTGCATTCAGAAAAAAAAAGCATTTGGACTGACGAGTATCGAACCCACGTACTGTGTGGTTATGAGCCCCTAGGCTCAGAACCAATCGCCTTCCTTCTGCTGTGCAATGATTATTTCAGCCCATATCTTTAGTAATCTATTCTTTATTTATTCGCAATTAATTCTTGTACTAAAAACTTTTAACGTTTTTTTTAAAAAAATCACTAAAATTATAAGTGTTAGAGTTTAAATTGAAAAACAAAACAAGTGTATCTTCGATCAAAGATTTTAATTTTAATTTTTCCTATTAAAATTTGACAGCTAAATCTGGTTCCGTAGTTGTCAAAATCCAATGCAAAATGTAAACAAATATTGAGTAGAACAATTTTTTGATAGCTACGGAACCTGATTTAGCTGTCAAATTTTAATGAGAAAAATTAATATAACCTTTATTGTTATTTTCATGAATATGTTGAAAAATATAGAAATTGAAGAATATTTTGATTATTGTAAAATAATTTCAATTCAAACTGCAAGACAAAAGAGTTTTTGTTTGAATCAGGCGCTCAGCAAATCAAACAAGATGAATATTATTTTTATTTTTCAGTTTGAACTGAAAAACGCATGTAGTTGATCAAGGATTTTTCAAGGAATTAGGCCCAAATAAAACTAACACGTCGGCAGTGGCAGGTAATTTTAAAATTTTTATGTAGTTTTTTTGTTAATTTTGAAGAAAGTTTAATTTTTTTGTATATCAAAATTTTATTTTCGTGGTTTTTTAAATGCCAAATCAGTGCAAGTGATTAAAATATTCTAATTTAATCTATTTAGGTATTAAATTGTGTTAACTAATGATTTGTTTGAAGTAAAACAAGAAAATATCAAAATAAAAGTCCCTTAGAAAAAAATTCTGGTTGCAACAAATAGCAAAATGTGAAACACACATACAAGCAAACAACAGGAATAAAATATTTGCCAATTTTCATCTGAATTTTTCGGCTGAAAAAAAGCAACAACAATACAAATAACGGGATCGGTTGTAAACTACACAAAACAACAAAAAATATACGCATTTTGTTAGGATTTCAATAACTGAATTTTTCTGAATAAAAAAAGCAACAACAACGCAAATGACGCGAGATCGGTTGCAAATGTGTCAAAATAAAAAGCCTGCTTCTGGATTTGCTGGTTGCTTGGTAGCAATAAAAATTAATTTTCTCAAATGTAAAATAATTAATTATTATTTCTCAAATGTATAAAAAATGACGGAAGATATTCAGAAACTTCATATAAATTTAAATAAATAAAATAGAAAATCCTAATAAAATTTAAATGGCAGAGCCGATTGAATTTTAGCTTCGTTGTTAAAAACCCCAATGCGCAACATAAGCCAAAATCACATTTCCCCTGAGTCTAAGACCGTTGGTTTTACTCTTTGGCGCACACAATACGGTCAAATTTGCAGCATAACTCGGAATGTAGTTCTTTTATATATACTTCTTTGCCTTAACACACTCTAATTTGAAATGGTCAATGCCACTACATGAATTTCCCTTCAAAAAATAAACGAAAAAAAAAATCATTAATTTAAGCAGAGCCGCGAATAACGCTGTAAACGCCATTCGCGACCTACTTAAAAAAAATTCAACGGAAAACATCGACTCAAAACGGCGCGAGAATTTGAATCTGTCCACACTAGCCCCCAGTCCACACTAGCCCCCCTCTCCCCTATAAATTGAAAATACATTGTTTAAAGTTATGATTTTGTAATTTTAAATATGTAGTGTGGTAGCCTGTTTGGTTACCTACAGCTTAAAGACGGTTTGGCATCGAAGCTACAAATTTTTTATTGGTATCTGGCGAATTATAGTCCACTCAATTTTAAGTGCCTTATTATGTCGTTTTTGTTTGAAATGTTGTGTATTCGGATACTTTTTCCCAAAATCGCCCATAAATTTACAAGCACATTTAGGTCAGGTGTCTATGCTGGCGGTGCCATCAAATGAGGGCAATTGTATGTTAACCAGAATTGAACTATAACCGCTTTATATTTTAGGTTTTTATCTTAGTAAAACCGTAAATTTGTCTGCATGCCCAGATTTTCGGCACTATGCAACAAATTGACACTTATAATCTGAAGACACATATCCATACTCATATTTCCTATAAAAGCCAAATTTCCGGTACCACCAGCTGACATGCAAACAAGTTTACAATAAATAAACATTTTTTTTAAACTAAAATTTTTTTTCTTTCAAATGAAATCAAAATTTTTTTCATATTACACTTAGTTTCAAAGTCACAGAGCATTGAAGTTAAAAATATGCACTGTATCAAATAAGCTGTGAGCCACTGTATAAGATTAAAAAATAGCGGTAAATTTTTTTTCGATACTTCCTTATCTGTACATAAGGAAACTTAAAAAAATAAAATTTTATATAAGAAAAAAGTCTAATTTTCTCATTTTTTTTTTACTCAAATTCTGAAAAATTCAAATTTCACAGCTCTGGTAGCTACCCTAGGATTATTTTTGTGTTTTTTTTTTTAATGAGGATATACTCGAATATGAATACATTTTCGATTTTCGAGTGTTGCCGAAGAATTCTAGAACATGAGATTTTTTTGAACATGTCAAATGTACATACATATTTAGATTGTATTTCATCCATAATTGCTAACATTAAACAGACCATCTATCAACATTAAATCTATTTTCTTTCGTTTACCCAAAATTTATAATCAAACAAAGTAGTATACCTTCCCGGCGGACACCCTGTACATATAAAAATAAAGGCCAGGAATAGATGATGATTACGCGTTTTTTTATTTTTTTTTTAAGCATAAGCCAACGCTCAGGGGATTCCGCCTATAAATACAATGCACTCTGATGGCTTCAATAAAAGGAGAAAGGTTAGAGGGAAGGGTCGGTGAACATTCATCATCAATTTATCGATGTCACAGTTGCCGGGAAGACATTCTCAGTTAGACCATTCCACAACTTAGTCGTGCGGCCAAAAAAACGAATTATCACGATTAGACGCCCGAGTGCTACGACTGGACTGAAGGAACCAGTTCACGCATCTCTCTAGAACACATCCCATTGTAATATCTATCGAAAAGGGTTAGTTACCCTACCATACGCCGATGGTAAAGGGAATCAATAGAGAAGACGACAGCTTCATTACCTATTAGTTTCATCACACGTCACTGAACTCGATCTAGCAAGCTCCAAAGTGGTTTTTAGAGCCCCGGCCCATATATGAGAATAGTATTTTAGTTTTCGTCTGATATAAGATATGTATGAATAAGTGAAATAGACAGTCCGAAGGTCAACTGGAGTGAAGTATTTCTTACACCATTTCATAAAACCAATACACTTGGCTGCTTCTTTCGACACACCAAACACATGATCTGTCCACCTCAAGTTCGGTTGAACCGATGTGCCCAGAACGTCAAAAGTTTTTAACCTAATAATATCTAAGACAGCCATGTTAAGGGAAGGAGGGGAGTAATCCATTCGTCTGTAAGACAACAGACAGCACTGGGTTTGGCTAGTTCAAAAAAATTATCCGGTTTTCAAGCATAATTGAGCAAAAGCAACAAAAACAAAAAGTCATTTACCATAAATTTAAATTGAATATTTATCATTTCAGGTAATATTTCAAATATCAATTGAGATTTTCTATAAGCTAAGTAAATCCAAAAAAAGCCTCTTTTTATCCTATTTCTACATCCATGAAGAATTTTCCATGTGAGGAAGAACAGGTTAAATTTTTATATTCGCGTTCGCTTTATTTATTGATTATAATCGTGCATTAAATTCAGTTGGCCCTTGCAATGTAATCACATTCTTAAATGAATCATATGCGCATGGAACATCGCCACATGCGCACACTTGACAAATTGCATTTCGTTTCATCACTATAATGCACATTATAAGGTTTGATTGATTCTTTTCTTATTAACCTTTTTTACTTTAATTCTAAGAACGATTATTTAATTAGATTTTCCACAGCTTATTTTATGCAGTGCATACTTTTATCTTCAACACTCTATAATTTTGAAACTAAATGGAATATATTTTTATATATAAAAAAATTTTGATATCATTTGAAAGAGCACAAATTCTAGTTTAAAAAAATGTTTAGGTTTTGTTAAAAAGTATTATCTGGAATTTTAAAAATTAAAAATCAAAAACTACTACTAAATGTCACAGCTTATTTTATGCAGATGTGTATAAACTGTGAAAACACTGCTGGTACCTGAAATTTGGATTTTATAGGAAATATCATGAGTATGGATTAGCGATGTCAATCCCGGGATCCCGGCCTTTTTCCAGTCCCGAAAATTTCGGGATTAGTTCAATTGAATCCCGGAATTAATTAAACATGTGTTTCGAAACACTTTTTCGCCTGACAGCTAATTTCACAACGATTTATTTTGCTTGAAATAGTATAAAAAGGCCATCGTAAATTTTTATCTTGCTGGATCGTGAATTGATCGTGAAAGTCTTAAAAGATGTAGTAAATGCACTTGAACCCATTAACACGTTGAGTGCCAGACTATTTTTCGAACTGTTTCCGCAGGTGCCAGAACATTTTTTTTTATATTTGTGTTTTCTTTGGAGCAGAAGTATTTTTATAGTTTCTCAAAATAAATGGCTACAAAATCTAAACAAACAAGAAGCTGCTAGAACCAAGTTCACTTAGCAATACGTGAGGTCCTATGCCTTTCAGTAAGTATTGAATTTTGTTCCAAGTAGCTATCAATTTTCATTGCGACGGCAAGATTTGAAAAAATGACTTTAAAGTAACTCTTGAAACTATATGTGCTCTTGATATGGATCTATATAAATGCGACATAGCATTAAATTTCATGCTAGACGAAATCAAGCAAAATAAATCTGACAAATTATCTGACATTTTTTCATTTTCAATGAATCCTGACAATATTTACAAGCTTAAGTTTGACTTTTCCAAAGCCCCATCACTAACAATTATATAAAAAAAAACAGTTATGTATATGATATTTTGTTCAAATTCGAAAACGAGACTAACTCCAATACCGATGATAAAGATTTCACTGAAATAAGAAACTTAAAAGTTTAAAAGAAAAATTAAGTTTTGTTTTAAATAACACTTCGCAATTTTCTTTTAATAGGACAACTTATTCTTTACTTGAAGCTCTAAATAAAGAAATAGATATATTTAGTAATGGTGGGAACAGGGGCTTCTATTTACAAAAAACTTTTAACTTCCTGGAAACATTTCAGCCGAAAAGGGTTGAAGCAGAAAGGTGCTTCTCATCTGACGGGTATATTTGTAACAAATTTAGGTCACGTTTGGAGGATGATACCTTGAATGCTTTAATATTTTTAAGGTCATATTTTAAAAGAGAAAAGGAAGTTTTGCAATTTAATTTTATAAAAATATTTCCTGATAAAAAAAGGCTTGATTACTTTAACGTATAATAATGAAAGTATTTAAAAAAATTTGTGATATGTACTTAACAAAAATTTAAGTTGTTTGTATATTTTATTTTTTTTACTGTTATGAAGAAGTTTTTAGTTTTTCTGTTTATTGTTTTAAATAAATAATATTGCCCCGTTATAAATAGTCAAATAATTTTAAATTTTCCCAAAGTATAGGTCCATTTATGTTGATAATTTCAAAAATTCTTAAATCCCTAAAATCCCGGGATTAAAAAAATCCCGAAAATTGGCATCCCTAGTATTGATATGTGTCTTCAGATTTTCAAGGACAATTTGTTGCAGAGTGCCGAAAATCTGTTCATACAGACCAATTTCCGGCTATACTTAGATAAAGACCCAAAACACAAAGCGGACGTAGTTCAATCCTGGTAACTATACAAGTGCCCGGATTTGATGAAATCACCAGCATAGTCGCCACGCCTTAATGTGGTTGAAAATTTATGAGCGATTTTGAAAAAAAATTCCGAACACACAATATTTTTACCAAAAAGAGGCACTAAAATTGAGTGGCGGATGCCACTAAAAAATTTGCAGCTTCGATTCCCAACCGCCTTTAAGCCGTAGTTGACCAATGCGGCTACTACACTAAATATTAAAAATTATTACTTTTGACAGTGTTTTCACAGTTTATACACATCTGCATAAAATAAGCTGTGACATGAAATTTGGTAGTATGTTTTGATTTTTAATTTTTAAAATTCAGAATAATACTTTTTAACAAAAAATAAATATTTTTTTTAAACTAGAATTTGTGCTCTTTCAAATGATATCAAATTCTTTTTATATTCCATTTAGTTTCAAAATTATAGAGTGTTGAAGTTAAAAGTATGCACTGCATAAAGTAAGCTGTGAGGCACTGTATATCGTTCTGAAGAATCGAAAAAACCTTTCATAAAAAACAATATAATAAACTACATAGCTTATAATCAAAATTTGAATATGGGACCCGTAGTTTCAGGAAATACGCCCAGTAATGCAACAGAACAAATAGTGATCTTCATAATATTTTGACTATTAAGCAATTTCTTTTTATTTTCCAAGTTAGTTAAAAGTTAGTCAAAGTTAGTTTTAGATTATTATTGAAAAAAAAATTCAATTAGATATATTCGGATTTATGGTAGATCTTCTAACGGTTCAGTTTTTGATGGTGCCTTACGATGACTATTGGCTTATTTGAAACAAAAAAAAATTTCCGAAATAAATTTTAAGATCCGCTTATACAAAAAATTCTGCAACTTTCTTGTTTTGCAGAGATCAACATAATAATTAATAAAGTTTATATTTCCAGCAATAGCCTTTATAGCTAGAAGCTCTCAATTAAAAAATAAATGGTGGAAATGAACACCAAATTTGATACTTATTTTCGAGGCATACAAAAAATTAAAAATAAGTCCTACTGTCAAATTTGATGACTCAACCAATCGTAATGAATTTTAAAAAAATTTTAAATTTGCAATAATTAGAAATATTGAACTTGCGGGCTTCAGAAGAGATTCAATTCATGATGCTTTATTTTGCAAAGTATAACAACAAAGGGACAAGACATTGTGTTTTGCCTATAACCACATTGTCACTTCAAGGATACTGGGCGGCATATCCACATGCATATACACTCACGGTCAAAAAAAAACGCCGATTTGAATTTTGCAAGTAGTTTTAAATTTTGATGCGTAAAATAATATCTACTCTTGTTTAACGGTTTTAAGTTTGTTAGATATTGTTGCTAGGAACAAGTTTTGAGTATTTTCAAAACTGTCCACCTAACAATAATAAACTCTAGGAACCTTTTCCAAATAAACGCATAATTGCTAGTTTTATAATCAGAAATTACAACTTATTTATATGAAAAAATACATTGTTTCTTATAATTTTTTTTTACGCATTTTTAATTTCTCACATATTCTTTAATTATTTATTTATTTCATATAATACGGTAAAATTGATTTTAATACCGCGTAGGACCTATTTTTGCCTTTATGACGCTTTCCATTCGAAAAGGCATGCTGTCATAGAGTTTCCGTATTAATTCCATTAAAATATCGTTGCACCAAGTGGATTCAATTATTTCCTTTAACTTTGGAATATTATTAGGGTTTTCTTTTCGCACTTTGCGTTTTAAAATGGCCCAAACATTCACAATGGGATTGAGGTGAGATTTACAATAATGAACTATTTATTTTTGCATAGGTAAAGGAATATAATGACTTTTTGGGAATTGAGTCAGCCCATGGCCCGGTAACAGCCCCGACCTCAATCCCATTGTGAATGTTTGGGCCATTTTAAAACGCAACGTGCGCCAACAAAACAGCTGTATATTTATTCCGGGGAGATTACGATATCAGTGGCGCCGCGAGTTTTTGATGTTTTCCGGTAAAACACGTCAAAATAAATCGAAAATGTTAAATAAAAAATGCATATCTCGTTTAATTTTCGAGTTATCGATACTTAAAAATCTGATTTTGATAGTATCTTTAGAGTCAAAATTTCAATGGCGCCGCAATTTAAGGATGGCTTTCAATAGAACAGCTCGAAATAAATCGAAAATGTACAATAAAAAAATCGATATCTCGTTTGGTTTCCGAGATAATGATACTTAAAAATTAATGCTGCAGATCCTGAAGGTCGCCCACTTACTCTTATTCTTATGTAAAATTACTGTGGCTAGCAAGCCAGGTGTTAGACATACTACAGGATGTAAATATTTAGATCGTGGTGCCGCGGGAGTCTTAATTGTAGGGGTATAATCAAAATTACATTTTTAAATATCGATATTTCGAAAACCAAAGTAGGTATCGATTTTTTTTTATTTAAAATTTTCAAATTATTTCGAGCTGTTCTATTGAAAACCATCCTTAAATTGCCTACAAAAACCATCAAAATCAAATGTTTAAGTATCGATATTTCGAAAACCAAGCGAGGTATCGAGTTTTTTATTTAACATTTTCGATTTATTTCGAGCTGTTCTATGAAAACCGTGCTTAAATGGCGGCACCATTGAAATTTTGACACTAACGATACTATCAAAATCAGAATTTTAAGTATCGATAACTCGAAAACTAAACGAGATATACATTTTTTTATTTAACATTTTCGACTTATTTTGACTTGTTTTATCGGAAAACATCGAAAAATCACGGCGCCACGGTTATCATAAATCTAAAAACAGAATTGGGACGTACGATTTATCTTGTCAAATCGCACCAAAAAATAGAATCTGTTCTATTTCTCTGCGATAATCGTGCCTTTATTTCTGTGCAGAGATGGACATTATGCATTTGTTATTATCTAATGTTACAATAGATAAAAATAGCAACAAAAAAAGGTAATAATGTTGCAAGCATTAACAATCTCCAGATCCGAGCAACCCTATTGCTTACATATTTATTCTTAGAATTAAAAAGCCCATAAGAGTTTGGTTTAATAATAATTGACAAATGGATGCTTAAGTGAACTTAAGCCACATATCATACCATGTACCTTCTACATGAAGGTGCAGAATGCCTATGTTCTGTTATTTCATCTTTCGGTTTACAGAAAACACTACAGGTCAGCTTAAATTAAATTTTTTCGACAAAATTTTACTTTAGGGCCAGTAGCCCGAAAACTAAAATTTTAATTTTGTATTATGTATTTTGGGGATCTGATCCCAATGGTGAAAAAAAAATGTTTATCTCAAATGGTTTAGAAGTTACAGCGGTTCAAAGTTTCGAACAGTGAAAAATTACTGTGGCTGAAAGGTGTTGGATATTTTATAGACTGATCCGCGGTCGAAGACCGCCGCGAAGCCAGTGTTGGATTTTTGGGAGTTTAAAATCCCTAAAAGCGGCCGCAGGCCGCCCACTTACCCTACTTTTGATTTATAATTACTGTGGCTACCGAATACGGTATTGGACATACTTTGGATATTTTATAGACTGATACGCGGTCGAAGACCGCCGCGAAGCCGGTGTTGGATTTTTGGGAGTTTAAAATCCCTAAAAGCGGCCGCAGGCCACCCACTTACCCTACTTTTGATTTATAATTACTGTGGCAACCGAATACGGTGTTGGACATACTAACTATAGGATTTTTTTATATCGATATTTCGAAAACCAAACGTGGTATCGATTTTTTTTATTTAACATTTTCGATTTATTTTGACGTGTTTTATCGGCACCACAGTAATTTTACATAAAAGGGTAAGTGGGCGGCCTACGGCCGCTGCTCAGGATTTAAAACTCCCAAAAATCTGACACCGGCTTCGCGGCGGCATTGAAATTTTGGCACTAACGATATTATCAAAAAAACAATTTTAAGTATCGATAACTCGAAAACTAAACGAGATATGCATTTTTTTTATTTAACATTTTAGGTTTATTTTGACTAATTTTATCGAAAAAATAAAAAAAAAAGCGAGGCGCCACGGAAATCGTAATCTCTCCAAAATCCTTATGGGTTGTTTTGTCTAGACATATAGGGCTATTGTAATCCACTGACACGTGAAAAAAATCAAAAAGTTTTTATTTTGAACCGCTCTAATGTATATAAACACCGAGATATACTCAAAAAATCGTTAAAAAAATGAAAAGGTCGAAAAAAAACGGCTGGACGTTCGATTTCGCGGTTTGCGGATTTTAACACTGGAAGGGTCCCCCAACCTTATCCCTGAAAAAAATCTAAGGCGGTATTTCGAAAAATTAAAATTTTTTAAAGACCACCGTGTATATGTTTGTTCTATGTTCATATTATATTCAACGCAACTATGAATTAATTTAAGAATACATACATTTTTTTTGCTTACTTGTTCAGTTTGCTTTTTCAATATGCGTCTGGTCGGTTTTGCTGGTGATACTAAAGGTTGTGACAGTTGAGGTTTTCTTCCAGAACGAGTACGACGACCTTAAAAATTAGAAGGTATGTAATAAAAATTTCTATCACGTCTTGATTAGAAAATATCGCCGGATCAATTACACCGAGCAACTCACGATGTGAACTACAATATATAACGCAATAAGGCATAATGTAAATGCCAGGACTTACAACAGATTGCGCACTACAAGATATTAAAATTCAATCCACGTTTTCTTTTGTAAAATCTTACCAGCAATTATTTCTTCTTCATCAGTGGACGCCATTTTTACGCAATATGAAAAATTTAACGTTTTATTAATTGCTGCTTATTGTAAAAGATTGAACACGTTTAGACAGCCCAATAGCTTAAACATAAATGGAATTCATCTAAACCAGTACTGCCAGGTCTGTAGGGCGGAAAATACATAATTGGGCGAATTAAGAAAGGTGAGAAGAATTCGAAGTCAAGCCCAGAGTTTTGTTATTTCATTGGTTATCTCACTTCAGTTTACACTGGGACCTTTAAAATCACTTTTAATCTAAGCAAATTCTCTCACATTTTACCATAAAATCAGAATTTAGAAATTCTTCAATGCAACAGTCAACCTCTTTAAAAAGTTGACATTTTATTAAAATTCACTTGAAAAAAAATTTATTATAAACCTAAATGTATGAAATCGACTTTTACATTGTATTAGTATTTTTAACACAACTTAAATAAATTGAATCCAAAATATACACCCCATTTTTGAAAGGCAACTGAATTTTGTTGCCGCAAGGCAACACAACGGCAACAATTTAGTTTGTTGATTTTATGTTAGGTAACATTTCACAGTTGCCATGAAAACATATTCCACAATTTGTGGATGACAAATTTTATTTTCAGTTTGTGATCAGTGTTGCCACTTATAGTTACAGCTTCTTATAAAATGGGTGTTTTTAAAAAAAATTTTAAAAATTATATACTTATAATTTATTTTCTGGGTTTCGTAGTTGCTTACACTTACTGTAGTTCATAAATTGGAGCTTGGGCGTTGTGTTTGCTAACGCTACGCAATTGTGTTGAGCGCCAAAATTAAATAAAAGTCATGTGGAGTAGGTTTTTTTATTGTTTCTGACAGCAAAAAAATATCAAAACAATAAAATAAAAAATTAGCTGCCAACGCTCTGTCAAAATTGGCAAATCGAATTGGCTGGCGTTAAGAGCTAAACAGAATTGGGATGTGCAATATCGTCCCGGTTTTTTTCTATACGTTTGTAGTGAGTAAAAAATTGACACTAGCAAAATTTATCGCAGAGAAATAGAACAGATTCTATTTTTTCGTGCGATTTGACACATAAGATAAATGGATATGGATTCAAGAGAACGACTCCAAACAAGCATCAACGTTATCCTGATGACTAGAGCCTTCAAAAATTGTTAAGCCAAACTGCCGAAAATTGTTGTTAAATTGTTAAGAAAAACGCTGAAAAATTGTTAAGGAAAATGGGGAAAAATTGTTAAAATTTTTGAAATAATTAAGAATATTTTTAAGAATATCTTGAAAAAATATATTAAAAAGTTCAAGGAATCACAAATCAATCAAAGGATAAAAAAAAGGCAGTACGATTTTAATTTTCAAAACCAAAGCATGCTACGCGCCAGCTCGTTCAATTTACAATCATTGAAACAAATGCGTGAGCAAAAAAAATAAAGCAAATAAAAAATTGAATGTCAGTAAAACGCCAAAAATTGTTAAATTTTATATGGCTATTCTAGAAAACGCAAAAAATTGTTGTTTTTTCCAAAATTGACGAAAAATTGTTAAAATTGTTGTTTTAACAATTTTAACAATATTTGAAGGCTCTACTGATGACCATGCTTGTCAAACAGCCACTCTGTTGCTGTCCTGGTTGGGGGCCCAATGCTGTTAGGGGCCGTTCAAGTAATACGTAACGCAATTTTTGAAGATTTTTGACCCCCCTCGCCCCTCTCCTTAAACGTTATGGTATCACCCAATTGACCATGTTTACCTAAATTTCGCAATTATGTTGCGCAATGTACCGGAAAGTCATTTTAGCGACTTTTGTTATGTTTTAGTCGCGTTTGCGACAGTAATAAAGAAAACAAGAGATTTTTAACTCGCAGCGTAACGCTTTGTTCGAACCGCCCCCCTCCCCCCAAGTGCGTTATGTAATACTTGAATGGCCCCTTAACAGCGACAGCAATGTTTTTCCACTACCATTTCATTTGCTCCGAATTGCCCTTTTCCCCGAGCTGCTTCCGCATTTACTTCCAGCAACTTGATCGTCCGCTCGAATTGCTGATTGCTTGTAATATTTATACTGAAAAATGGTTTTCTATTCATTTAGAATTTAAAATTTTTGTTTTTACTTGCGAACATTTTTTCTCAGGCGACACCAAAATATTTGTTGCTGAATTTTAAAATTTTAGGCAACAGTTCAGGCAACTGTTGCCTTCCATAAAATCACAAAAAAATGTGGAAGCCATTTCTGAGGTAACATTAGAAAACTGTTGCCAACGATAAAGCAAATTTTTTACTCGGCGACAAAAAAGGCAACAATTGCCGGCAATGTCGCCAACAATAAATTGGGTGATAAACATATCATACTTATAGTTTTTGTATTAAATTACTTCAAGATAGGATAGCTAACTTTTTGAGTTCCATAGATTTTTTTTCGAGTTATGTATGTTTGTTACAAAATATTAATTTAAAATTTTTGTTGTGATCTCTAGTTTTAGGAAACAAAAAAAATTTTGAATGAGTATCTTGTAAAATAACATTTTCAATGGAGCCTATATGGCGTTACCTCCCAGAACAGTGCATGTTTTTAGTTTTTGTCGTTTATCTCAAAAACCAAACCTGATCCAGCAAAACCGCTATGATTTTCGGAATCTGCGAGAAATTCTACTATAAGAACGATGGTAAAAACAGCCGCAATTTTTCTTGTAGAGTAGTGTCATTGCTCTTTAAAAACGTTTTTATTTAACGTAAATTAAATATCAAAAAATATAAAATCTTTCTTCGCCGTTCCAATCTTCGTATTCAGAACCGCTTGATTGATCCAAAGTGTTGTCTTCATATTGAGAGTTATTCATCAATTTTATGTATGGCGATTTTCTTCTAAACTAGATTCTGACCATGAGAATTCCCGATAAGGTTTTAGTTCCCAGCCTTGCTCGATTTATGGCGCTAAATACGCGTTCGCAATCAGCTGAAGTGTGCGGGAGTACTTCGAGTCGATTATAACAATTCGAAACATAAGTGGAAACTGTTCAGAGCCGTCCCCCCATTCTGCAAATTTCACACGCTCCCGAAATTTGTGGACGTCGGTCTCACACCTGCTCAACTAAATTTGCCCGGTTTATGTTCAACAGCATCAAAATAACGACAAAGACAAACAGGTATTCAATTGCGGGGTATTCAAATTAGTGTAAGGCCTATAACTCAATACGACAAAACTGTCTCGAAACAGTTTTCGTCACCTTAGTACATATGGGAGTACGCTCACTATGTTTTAAGACAAAAACTAAACTTTTTCGTGAAATTTGTCGCGAATCAAATTGTCTTAGTTAGCGCCCTCAACATGAACCTCGAAACAAAAACAAAACTGTCTTGAGACTGTTTAGTCTTAATAAGTTATATGTCTAAGTGTCGCCTACACGAGTCTCATGTTAACCTTGTTAATTTCTTTATGTTCAATAGAGAGAGAGAGAAAGGTAAAGTAACTTCAGGGATGCTTATGAACATAAAATATAAAAAAAGAAACATTTCTTGGTGCATATAAGAAAATCCGTAATAATCAATGATACCGTTATAAGTTTGAAATCCGTTCTTGTTTATTATTTCCCCAAAAATCCGTTCAAAATGGATAAATCCGTGCATTTGACAGCACTGATCTAAACGCGCAGATTTGCACAATTGTGCAAATGGGCAACTTTTTTGTTATTGATTTATTAGTATAATACAATTTTTTTAACAATTCATTGTAACCTATTGTATTTTTTTTTTCATATAAGAAAAAAAAATTTTTTTAAAGAATAGTTATAATAAACAGTAGGAACTTTTCTATTAAAATTAAGCTTAATTTAGTCTTATATTCAAAAATATCACATATTCTCTTGCGCTATTACAGTATAATTTTAGTTTTAATTTGATTATTTTGTTTTTATAAATTCTATATATTTTCTTTTGTAATAAATAAAATTTGGTTCATTTTTTTATCTTCCGGTAATGTATTAAATAACTGGAAAACATTATAAAGCAGCGTGTTTTGAGCTTTTTTTGTATTCTGGAATTTTAAACGAAAATTGCTGGCGTTCCTTAGCCCATATGGTTGCGCCACAGCAACAGTCGTGGCATGTTGAGTTAAATACCTTGGCGCAATACCTTTTTTGACTTTGAAAACAGTAATTAATGTTTGTTGTCAAAATTCAATGCAAAATGTAAACAAATAAATTGAGTAGAACAATTTTTGACAGCTACGGAACCAGATTTAGCCGTCAAATTTTAATAGGACAAATTAATATAACCTATATTGTTTTTGTCATGAATATGTCAAAAAATATAGAAATTGAAGAATATATTGATTATTATAAAATAATTTCAATTCATCCTGCAAGACAAAAGAATTTTTGTTTGAAGCAAGCGCTCAGCAAATCAAACAAGATGAAAATTATTTTTCAGTTTGAACTGAAAAACGCATGTAGTTGAAGAGGGACTCAAGGATGCTGAAGCCTCCAACATAAATATTTTTGAATTTGCAAAGACTTAAGCCCAAATAAAAATAGCACGTTAGCAGTGACAGTCTATTTTGACATTTTTATTTAGTTTCTTTGTTAATTTTAAATAAAGTTCATGGAAAGCATGAAGGATGGTGTGTACGGCCCTATTCAGAAGACGGAAAAACGAAAGCGGGAAACTGAAGCCTTAAGTTAAAAACAGAATTGGGACGTGCGATTTATGTTATGTGTCAAATTGTACTAAAAAACAGAATTTGTTCTATTTCTCTGTGATAAATTTTACTAGTGTCAATTTTTTACTCTTTACAAACGTATAGGAAAAATCTGGACAATATTGCACGTCCCAATTCTGTTTAGCTCTTTAACCCATAGAGTCCATCAGGTCCGTTGCGTCAACGTATACAACTGACAAGACGGAAATGAACAGAATAAAACGAATTGGCTCAAATACGAAAAATATGTCAGTAGCCATCTTTCTGATAATGTAAGCCTTAAAGATTCGGAGGAGCTGGAATCGGCCATACAGCTATTTAACAGCATGCTAGCATCAGCTGCTCTTCACGCAACTCCTGTGCACTCAGTAACAACCCATAAAAGGCATTACATTTAGTAATGGAAAAAGGGCGACAATGGCAAGAGGTTAGGTCACCCATACTTAAAAATAAATTAACATTAGCCAAAATTGAATTAAGAAAGGCCCTACGAGAAGAGTCAGAAAAAGGTATAGACGCATATATTAAAAACCTGAGCCTTTTACAGTCCTCCAACTACTCTTTATGGATGGTGACTGGGCTAGAAGCAATGAAGAAAAAGGCCAAGCTTTTGCTCACCACCTCAAGCATGTATTTCAGCCAACTCCTTCGGCAAAAGCTTCGAAATACCGCAAAAATCTCAAAATATGAGACAAATTCTGTTGCGCTTCACAACTAAATACGTTCAATCCTTAATACAAACGAAATTTAACAAGAAGAAAGCACCAGGTCATGACCTAATAACTGCTGATATGCTTATTGAATTATCTTGTTGTGCAGTCAGACATTTAACCATACTTTTTAATGGTATTACTCGATTGGGCCACTACCCAGAAGTGTGATAGATGTCTCAAATTACAATGATCCCTAAACCTGGGAAAAATCCCACACAAGTGACATCCTACCAATTAGCTTGCTGTCCACCACATCAAAACTCCCACGTAAACCAAATGAGCATAATACCTCAACACCAATTTGGCTTCCGCAAAAAACATGCCACTATCGAGTAGGTTCACAGGATAGTAGCACAAATTAGAAAGACATACGAAGATAAAAAATACTGCTCTGCAGTGTTCCTTGATGTAGCGCAAGCTTTTGACAAGGTGTGGCACGAAGGACTTTTACACAACATAAAAAAATTACTCCCTAAAAATACACACGCTTTACTAGGGTCCTACCTTACAGGGCGAAAGTTTCGTGTAAAATGTAAAAATTACATTTCAGATGATGTGGAAACTTTTGCTGGCATGCCACAAGGTAATGTTCTTGGCCCAATTCTTTACCTTATATACACTTATAACTTGCCAACAAACAACTCTATGCTTACATCTACTTTTGCTGATGACACTGCAATTTTGTCTTGTCACGCAGACCCTTATAGTGCGTCACATACCCTCGACGAACATATGCCTAGTTGAAACATGGCTTTTAACCCAGCAGCTCCCAGAAAAAAAAAATTTTTTGATGCGATTTTGGAAAATTCAATAAAAAATAAGGAACAAGTTTACTTTAGCCCAAATGCTCCAAATTTTTAAATTTTTTTACCAGAAGTAGTGCTTTAGGAAAAAATAATATATTTGAAAAAAAGAAATGTCGGTCGGATTTAGTTTCGGAGATATAGTCATCGGAAGTTGCGGATATAGCTTTTATAAAGAGCAGCATAAGTTGGGAACCCCTGTATAAATTTCCAAAATTATGGTATCATATGAAAGGTAATTAAATGTAGTATAAAATCACCATACATATATTAGAAATTCCTTTTGTAGTTTTCGAGATAGAAGGATTTTTGTAAAATTTTTAACTTTTTTTTTTAAAAAACAGTTATTTTTTCCAAAAAATGTATTATTAATTTATAATTTTTTTAGCATCACAAGAAAGCTCATTTCATTTCCTTTAAAATGATGTATCATTTTATACTAATTTTTTTAATGTTATTCTATTTTTTTACCAGAATGTAAAAATATTAGTTCGTAAAATTGGAACAGGTTTACTTTAGCTCACATTTTCCATTTGCTTTTTATGCGTACCCCCTATTACAAAGCAAAAAAAAAATAATAAAAAACAGTGTCGCTCGGATTTAGTTTCTGAGATATAGCCATCGGAAGTAGCGGATATAGCTTTTGTAAAAATCATTATAAGTTGGGAACCTCTGAATGGATGTTGGCTAAAGAAAGATAATTTAAAGGCCTACAATTTTTGATATTTAACTTATAATTTTGGAGATATGACAATTTTTCTGAATTTTTTTTAGATACCGTTATTTTTTCCAAAAAATGAGTTATAACCTCTATTTTTTTTAGCTTGTTAAGAAAGCTTAATTTAATCCCCTTAAAATGGTATACCGTTTGTTTTAAATTTTTCCATGTTTACCTCTTTGACCGAAAAACAAAAAAATGTATTCAATGAATTCTTATTAAAACTATGTATTTATGGATAAAAAACAATAAAAACCAACAACAAGAACAACAGACACAAAAACAATTACAACAACAGCAACGTTGGTATAAATTATAAAATAATAAGTTCAATATTAGTTTTAAAATATTGAAATGAAAAAGCGCCGCAGGCGAAAAATTTTTATTAAAAATCGCGCGCGCGCTTTTTAATAAAAATTTTTCTGTTTTGTAATGATAATGTTTTTTATTATATTTTTAATTACTTGCCTCAAAAGAAGGAAGCGTTTGTGGAAAGTGTATAAGTATATATTAAGGCTCGCTCGGACCTCCACCATATTGATAAAAGCTCACCTTTCAATTCATTTATATATCCAACAAATGGTTCGGTAGCCTTAGTAAGTTTACTTAAAAGTAAGAGTAAGCGTGCGGTCTACGGCCACAGCTCAGGATTTTGAACTCCCAAAAATCCAACACCAGCTTCGGGGCGGCCTTCGGTCGCGGATCAGTCTAAAATAAATCCTACACCTGGTGCACTGGCCACAGTAATTTTACATAAAAGTAAGGGTAAATGGGCGGCGTTCAACCATGACTCAGTAGTTTTTGCTGTTGTTTAAGTCGCTGTTGTTGTAGTTTTCCATAAATAGTTTTCATAAGTAATTTTCACAAAAATTATGTTAACAAATATTTTTACATTCCGGTAAAAAATAGGTTAATATAAAAAATTGGTACAAATGATACATCATTTTAAAGCAAATGAAAGGAGCATTCTTGTGATGCTTAAAAAATTATAAGTTAATAATAAATTTTTTTGAAAAATAACTGTTTTTAGAAAAAAAAAGATTAAAATTTTTCAAAAATCCTCATATCTCGAAAACTGAAAAAGGAATATCTAATATTTATTCAATTAGTTTATGCTATATTTAATTACCTTTCATATGGTACCAATATTTTGGAAATCTAGACAGGGGTTCTCAACTTATACTGCTTTTTATAAAAGCTATATCCGCAACTTCCGATGACTATATCTCCGAAACTAAATCCGACCGACATTTTTTTTTTTCATATATATTATTTTTTCCTATAATACTACTTCTCTTAAAAAAATTAAAAAATTTGGAGCATTTGGGCTAAAGTAAACTTAAGCCAAAAATAATGCATTTTGCTAAAAAAACTTTTAAAAAAAATTTAATTTTTTTTATTGAAAATATTTTTTTTTTATGAAAATTGAGCTATGCGTAGTAATAAAACAAAAATGTTTTTGTTTTAGGTTTTTTTAATATCAATATTTCGGCTTAAATTTTAAGCCATCATCAGGATCTGAATGGAAAATGAAACACTTAATTAATACACTAATAAAATTAATAACAACAGTTACAAATTATCTTTAAAAAAATTAATAAATAATAAAAATTACACTATTAGCACTTTTTGAAAAACTAAGTGTTTTTCATCAGCTGTCCTGTTATCGACTAATATGATGTGTTATGAGGTTTTTGTAAATGTGAGCACAACCGTCTGTGTCTGTCTTGTAGTTATGTAAGTCGTTTATTTGTCGGAGTATTAAGTATATGCAACATTTCGATCGTGTATCGTCTCGCGTAATTTTTCTCTTGTTGCAGAATTTTCGTTTCTTCGAAAGCTGGAGAGTGTCCCTGTTGAATACAGTGTGCTGCAAGCGCTGTTTTGTTCTCGCTTTTTGATTTTAAATCGGATTTGTGCGACGATATTCTGGTTTTTAGCTTTGATTTTGTCGTGCCAACATATAATTGGCTGCATATGTTGGCCCCGTCTCCCTTGCACTTTATTTGGTAAATTAAATTTGATTTATCCATGACATTCATTCTACTTTTTGTTTTGCTGTAGATATTTCTAAGAGTGTTATTTGTTTTCGGTGCGATTATATTTATTTTTGTTGTAATTGTCGGTTTTTTTTAACTTTTCTGTAAATCCGTGAATATATGTATGTTACTCCTTTGTAGATTTTTGGTTCTGGGTTTTGCATTATGTTTGTGTGTTGGGACGTGGTTTCTCTGATTAAACGACTTATTGTTTTTTGAGGGAAGTTGTTCATAGTTAGTATGTGCCGTATTCGTATTTTATTGTTTTTGTGGAAAATGGTATCAATGATGCTAAAAACCCGGTTTATACAATTTTTAGCAGTGTTAATAATTATTCTTTTAGGGTGTTTGGAATGAAAATTTATCAGTCTGCCTGAAGTTGTCGGTTTTTGATACCAGTCTGTTTTAATGTGGTTATTTTTCCTCATAACTTCGACTATTGGCCATTTTGTCACCAAAATTAGGGCACGTCTCAATGACAATTCAGTTAATGCGGTAGTTTAGATCAGAACTCATTTTAAAAACTCTTCCGCTAAATAAATTTTTATTGTTCTAAGTACATATTAGTTATTAAGTTTTTTGTTTAATGAAAAAAGAAATGAATATTTTAATTCCCAATTGTTATTTTTTTGATCTAACAGTTACAATAACTTTTGTGAGTCAAAACACCAAAAAAATTATACTTAATAAAGATAAATAAAAAAGAAATATGGGCTTGATCTAGTTATACTAGTTTCACTAGGACTGATGAGTCCTCCTAGCAGAGAAGGTGTTTTGACACACAAAGTTTATTGAAAACAGTTTCAATGAAATAACAATTTGAAATTATTTTCTGTTCGCAAATAGCACAAAAAAGTTTTTTGAATTGTTAACAATTTTATTTAATTAGTAATTATTAAAACCCGGTTTTCCCGGGTATCCCGGGAATGTCTTCGAAATATTCTCGTTTCCCGGGATTCACTATTTGCCGGGAAATGAGAAACTCTAGTATGTTGGAAGTTCCCCAGGCCAACGAAGGTTTTTAATTGCATATCTAGTAAAGTTTTTTTGAACTCTTTTAATGCGAAAAGAATAATCGCAATAGTAAGGGTTCCAAATAACTGAGCAATAGTCAAGAATACTGCGCACAAAAGAAATAAAAAGTGACTTAATAGTAAAAGGATCATTAAAATTTTAAGAATTTCGCTTCATGACTCCTAGCATGGAATTTGCTCTAGAAATGACATAGTCATAATGATTTTTGAAACTTAAACTTGAGTCAAAAATAACTCCTAAGTCCTTCACTTCAGTTTTACGCACCAAAAACGAATTATTAACAGAGTAATCAAATAAAACGGGATTCGTACGCTTTGTGAATGAAACTATACTGCATTTGCTTATATTCAAATGCAAATTTTTAATAAGACACCAATCATGAAAATAACACAGATCAGTTTGAAGTTTTATGCAATCAGACGAATTCGAAATTTTTAAAAAGAGTTTCATATCATCTGCAAACATTAAACACTTTGAAATTTAAAATATTTCAGGCAAATCATTTATAAAGATTAAAAATAGTAATGGACCACTGTGAGTGCCTTGTGGGATACCAGATGTTGCGTTGATAGGAGTTTCCGAATAAGTGGATCCTATTTCAATAAAAAGTTTTCTGTTACTTAAATAACTTGTAAGAAATCGTATAAATGTATTTGAGCTTGTGCACCAGAATATTGTGGTCAACCTTATTAAAGGCCGTGGAGAAATCGGTGTATATTACGTCTACTTATTGACCATTTTCTATGATAGTCACTATGGTATTAGTAATTAATGCCAAATTTGAGCAATGGCGTGTATAACTTTATCAAAAGTTTATTTTTAATTATAAAATCAAATAATTTAGCAAACGTACATTGCTTTACGATCGCCCTGTAATTATTGATATCGTTTCTTATACCTGATTTAAAGATAGGGTCAATTAAGCAGATCTTCCAACATTCAAGAAAAATACCTTAAGTAAGGCAATTATTAAATAAAATTGATAAAGGTTTTACAATATGTTCTGCACAACGCTTAAAAAATAAAGGAGGCAAATCTCCTTTTTCATGTTTAAGACTAGGTTTCAAATTTGAAATGGCTATATGTATATTTCTGAAACTTCAAAGATACTGATAAGATACTGTATGTATAGGGTTAATGATATTTATAAGACTAGAATAGTTTTCATATACGTTTCGAAAAGATTTTGCAAAGAGATTGCATGATTCTAAGGTGTTATTAAACTTAATTCCCTCAAATTCCATGCTAGTTGGAAACCCATTTGTCTTTTTCTTGCAGTTTATGTAACTCCAAAAACACTTTGGAATTTGTTTGTGTGAGTCGAATTCTCTTCGTAACTGATTGAAGTGGAAACGATGTAATTCCGAATTTTGTTTTTTTAATTTTTTAAACGCTTTGTTTTTAGCATTTTTTAAGTTAGATAGCCTAGAATTGAACCAAGGCGGTTTATTTCTCAGATTTATACTTTTGGAAGGTACAAGTTCTGAGATTACAAATGAGAATTTAGATGATATGTAATCATAAATGCTATTTCGATTTTCAATTGAATTTAAGGAAGACCAATCAATCAGATTGATTGCAGTGAAGTTCGCCTTCGAGAAGTCGAGTTGACTCGATTTTTCAACGATTTTTTCATATCTATAAAAATTAAAATGGATAATTATTGCTTTATGATGCATGCTATTATTTACAATTGGTGCTAAATTTTCTTCTCAAGTTGACTTAAGATCATTTGTAACGAATACCAAATCAAGAATTCTATTTAAGGAATTTTTAATAAAATTTATCTGACAAGAGTAAGAAGAAAATGTATGTATTGATAACACTAGTTTACACAAAAAAAGATCTGGTTTCTCATAAAACTTTTACGATGTATTTTGAGGCGTAGAATCCAAAACTTCCAACCATTTTTTTACTTAAGAACCGTTTTTGAGATATCCCCAAAAAACCCGTTTTTTGGCACTTTTTTCGTTTATTTGCCCATATCTGCATCCATTCTTTTCTATTCAAACATAATGTACACCATTGTAAAGATATTTTTCTTTTCTTTCTAATGATATGCTGTTTGAGTAAATCGAGTAAATCGGAGTTACAAGCGATCAAAGATCAAAAAAAGTAAAAAAGTAAAAAAATAAAATTTCAATTGCTCCGTTTGAACATAAAAAAATTAGCTTAAATTTTTATTAAGGTTTAGAATGAAAAGCTATTCTTTTACAAATATTTTAAGTGTAATTTGGTCCAAAATCAATGAAAATAGATAATTTTCATGCACTACCGTATATAGCCGAGTCGTTAAAGATATTGTATTGTCTTATATGTTCAATTATACCCTATAAAAGATAAATCCAAAAGTACTATTAAATTTAAGGTTGGACTTTTGAGAACGGTGTATATTTATCCCATTTTTATTTTTTTAATTATAACTCAAAAATTTAACCTTTTTTTACAAAGTGATTATCAGATTTTTTGTAGGGAATAAAATTATCTATCGAAATGACACTTTATAAAGTAAAAAAATTTATTTTTTCACCAAAATAACTTTGCAATGGTGTACATTATATTTGAGTAGAAAAGAACTTGATAGAGATATGGGCAAATAAATGAAAGAAGTGTCAAAAAAGGGGTTTTTTGGGAATATCTCGAATCTACGCCCAAAAATACATCGTAAATGTTTTATGAGAAACCAGATCTCGAGATGAAGCCCAAATTTGTGAACTAGTGTAATAGAGAAGAAGTTGCGTCGATTGCACCAGATAACGAAGAAGATGAGGAACAAGTATTATACACCTACAGCGAAGCTTCTATTGTTGTTATTGTTTTGGTTTTACTCAAAGAGAACGCTTCAAAATTTTTTCTTGTGGCTGAACTTTCACCAGTGATGACGGGGAATATATTGGAGACGTTTGTGTTTGTCGCGTTGGAGGCAGTATCGCCATCTCGTCTAAGTTTTTTGACTTTTGTACGAAGCGGCTTAGTTTTATAGAAAGAGGACATAGATCTTTGTTAAATACTTTATGAAACAAAGGTGTAGGCACTCCAAGTTTAAAGTTCACATGACGTAATTTAGAGATGTCTTTTTTGACAAGCTTAAAGCAGATCAGAATATCAGCATTTACTTTAAGTTTCTCAGCAATAAAACTTTTGATTTTTCTTGAAGTTATGGAGGGAGGAACTTTGACTTATTTCTTTGAAACCAACAATCATATTTCGAAGAATAGCTTAAGTGTACTTATGACTTAGGGTATTTAAAATTGTGGTAGGGAATAAGAGTTTAAGACAGTGTAAGCTGTTTTTCCAAATCAAAAAAAAAAAAAGAGTTTCAATACTTAGCTATAGGCAACGTCAAAGTAGATTGCATTGTTTTTTGCAATACATCCAGACTGCATTTCGTTAAAAAATATTTGGAATAACAATATTATTGGAAAAACAGCTTATTTGGAAATATTTCAATTTTAGCAGTACAGTACATGCTTTCCACTATCAGGTATTTTTATCGCTTACGTAAGCTTTGTTCTGATTCCACCCTTAGAAATTTTTACTTTGGCATAGCCAATCCAAACTTCAGTATGGCATAAGTTGTTGGGGTGGTGCCTCAATCAATAGGGTTCGACCACTTCTAATCCTTCAAAAGTGCGTGATAAGGAATATATGTAATGTAAATCGTCGAGCTCATACGATGGAATTTTTCAGGCTGCTAGGAATTCTTCCAATAAGGCAACTTTATTATTTTAAAGCTTTAAAAATATTTTTCCTTAGATGCGACTATGCACATCTCTGACAATTATAGCTTGCGTAATAACTTTCGCTCTGTTGTCGAAATTCCATTTGCGCGGACAACTGATTTTCGTAAATTCTACACCTTTGTGGCTTGTAAATTGTTTAATAGCCTTCCTTATTGTATTCGTGTTATAAGAAATTTATCCGCATTTTTAAAAAATGTTAAAGCCTTTCTTTTAAGTTTCAACCGTTTTGAAATCGAGATTTTGCTGAGACCTACACTATAATTGGACTTATGTATTTGTTTCCTTTTGCTTATATGATAATTTTCAAACTGAAATTGCCACTCATGTACTTTAATTGAATATGTTAATTTTTTCTCTCCTAATATCTGGATTTTGATATTTTATCTCATATTTCTAAAAAAAAACATCCAAATTTGAATTGCATACCCAAAAATTTAAAATTAAATTACAATACTTTATATATTCTGAAATTATGTTTAAAATGACAATTAAAACTATATTATTTATTTTTATATTAATGTCATACTCTTTTTTTATACAAATGCTATTGTGAATTCTTGAATTAAATCCTTTGTAAAACTATTGTATCAAAAAAAAAATGCACGAATAAAAATCTAATCTAAAAATATGTTGGTTGCTACTTGTGTGGGTCGCTGCTTGTGTTGGTTTCTGCTCTTGATTGACAGTTTGAAATAAGTGTTGCCGTTTGTCGCAGAATAAAAGTTACATACTACTTTTTTTTATACTGCAATATATAAAATTTTATTCCATAACAAAGAAAATGGGTTGCAATGATAATTGTGCCAAGTGCGATGCTGCAGTTACTAATACCGATTCGGCCTGGCTTTGTGATGGCTACTGTGAAAGGTGGTATCACTCGAATTGTGTTAAGATAAATAAATCTTTACACAAAAATGGATGAAGTTAAGGGGTACTTCATGTGGTTTTGTGAGGAGTGCAAAAGAATTTTTCATAATTCTATGCCAAAGAATGCCGATATATTTATGACAAAGGTAAACAAAAGCATGGAAACCGTCAGAAAGGCAGTAAAGTTGAGCAAATCCAAAACTACTACTCCTACATATACTGAAGTTTTAAAGCAAACTGTTTAAAAATCTCTTAAGAAAAATGTCAACGGCATATTCACTAAGCCAAAAGATAAAAACACTTCTTTCTCATGCAGAAGCTATGAACAAGGTAAAACAACAACTTGAACCAGTTATATTGAAAGTGGGTGTACAAAGCATCAAACAGTTAAGGGATGGAGCAATTTTTATTAAATCAGGAAGCTCCAATTGAGAAGGCATTATAAAGGCTGAGACTGAAAAGAGTTTAGGAGTAGATCATGTTATCAAAAAATGTTATGAAAAATCCGAGGATTTCCTTACATGATGTAAACACGCGCCGTGAATCCAGTGAGGAACTAAAGACAGCCCTTGTTGCTCAAAATGCTGAAATTGTGCAGACTGATAATATTCAAATAGTTTATACTATAGAGGTAAGAGTAAAGTACAATTATGTTCTCGAGAGGGCCCTGCTACATTTAAAAAACTAGTTAATAAATTTATTAACATTGGATGGCGCGACCACTACATAAAAGAGCATATTTTCGTGCCTAGGTGTAGTAACTGCCATGTGTATGGCCATTTTAAAGCAAGCTGTACAAGTGCTGTTATTTGGGGAAAATGTGGTGAACCATATAATGCCTGGAATTGTACTAACAGCAATTTAGTATGCAGCAATTGCAAACTTAAAAATGTATCATGTTCTGGGCATTATATATACAAAAGATTAAAGAAATGCAGTAAAGAACTTCTTATAATTAATAAGTACCTGGAGACCGACCGCTGATCGGTCAAAAATTTAAATAAAAATTAGTCAAAATATTTTATTTACTGTAAAACCTAGCTTTAATTATAATTTTTAGATTTATAGGTTTATTTCGCTGGAAACACTCTATGTACTTATATAAATTGTTTGCTACAATGCGAAGAACCACTCCTACTAATTAAATTTTGCCAAATGTTCGAATGAAAAGTACTTTTGTTGTCCTATATTTGTGACAATTTTTTTTGTCACAATAGACTTTTAACTACAGTGGTGTAATTCTACTATTGAGTGGTCATTTTTAAATTTAACCACTTTGTGTGTCCTGAACGATTTGCGGAATTTGTTGCTGTATAGATATTTTCCTGGTTCTTTGGATTACATGGCCTATAGGTGTTATAGTGCAATTCTACAAAAATCGCACGCAAACCATAAAATCGCGATTTTCTCTCACCTCGGTGACTCCAAGTGACCCAAAGTGACTCGGAGTGAACCGCCTCTATGAGTAGTCACCAGAGATCTGCAATGAGTAGCTAAAAATTGCGTATACTCAAATCATGATTCATTATTATGAGTCTCGCACTGATTCATAGTTACGCAGTGCCTATACTCATACTCTTACCAACTCAAAATCTTGAAGTACTTTTACTATTCTGACTCTCTATGATTGCGCTGCAAACTACTGGAGTGTGTTTGCGTTTCACTCTGATTTTAGCGAATAAGTATGACAAGAAAACATGCAAATATAAATTTTTTCTGCGTATGACTCGTAAGTATAACGGTATTGCACTCTGTGAGAAAGTGATAGTGGCGCGGCAGACAGATCAGTGTTGCATTTTCAATCAGTTTGTGTCAATTTTATAATTAAAGTTTGTAGTGTCAATTTTCATTTTATGAAAAGTAATTCTAATGAAAACGGAACATAAATGAATTAAGCGCCTATCACAATGAGAACGAGGCGACGGGACGAGAGCGAGACGAGCTGTCAAAAATATATCAAACACATGCTGTCTAATGTATCTTCGCACAATGAAACGCTTGACGACGAAATGACGCGACGTGAAAAATCCGAATTGTTGAATTTTTCACGCGACGAGACTTTGGACATAAATGGCTGTTTGACGTTTTCTTTACTTAAATTCTAGTGAAATTTGTTTTTCGTGTTTGCATTGAAATTGAATTTATTTTATTTAGTGCAAAGAATGAATTTAGTTTTCTAAAAAAATTTTATCTTGCAAAATTAAATTCATATAAATATTTGAATCACGTCGCATCGCTATTGTGTTTTTCTAAATGACGACGAGTAGTTTTGGCATTTTTAACGATACTCGTCACGCTCTCGTCCCGTCGGCTCGTCATCATTGTAATTGGGGCTTTAAATTACAACGAATTACTAATAGAAAAAGTATGTTCTCACAAAATAACAAGTTTCACTTTGATTGATTAAAAATATTTCAATTCAAAAATTAGTTTCTTGTAAGCACAAAATGACGGCTGAAGTTGCCGCTATACATATGTACGTCGCAATTTTGTTTACTCGGACGGACTTTACGGCGATTTTACCGTTCAACAGTTTTTCACACTGGTGGTATTATACGTTATGCATTGAACAAAATTGGGACGGGGTCGGGAAAGCGGCAACGATTAACGAAATCTGGACTTGGAAAATATTCATAAGTGGTCAATTGACAACAAGCTTACGCTCAACCCTTTAAAATATGCAAGTTTAATTTGTTCTAAGCGAAATATAAGCTCGGCAGATTTTTCTCGAATTCTTCTCAATAGTACTCCTATTCCTTATGTTAAGAGTATCAAATATCTTGGATATAAAATCAATAGCTCTTTAACTTGCTGTGATGCAACAATGGCTATTATTAAGCACGTCTACGCTGGCCTAAGAAGCCTTAGGTCTTCAGCATGTTCATTACCCTACTGCTTGAAAATGCGACTTGTGAAAAGCTTATTGCTTCCTTTTTTTAATTTTAACTGCTCTGTATTTCCATGCTTAGATTTTGTTTGTAAACGTAAACTCAGTGCAAAGAGAATAAATAATAACACGCTGCACACTTAAATTTGTTCTGGAATTCATGACTTGCGCTGGAAAATATTTAATAACTTCCGATCTAACAAAGACTCCACTTTTTTGTAAAATGGGTTTTGTAGATAAAAGAATAAGGAATAAAATGTTATTTTTTTCAATGTATTCTAGTTGGGGAAACATCATATTAAAAGCATATTAAGTCATATTTCAAAACGATTCTGCACCTTGTCATCGGTCGGATACGGTAAGTGTTCCACTCACAATAATTATTTTTTACATTTTTTTTGATAGATTTACTATAATGAACTACTTATTTTTGCATAGGTAAAGAAATATTAGCGCTTTTTGAGAACTGAGTCAGTCCATGGCCCGGTAACAGCCCCGACCTCAATCCCATTGTGAATGTTTGGGCCATTTTAAAACGCAAAGTGCGCCAACAAAACCCTAATAATATTCCAAAGTTAAAGGAAATAATTGAATCCTCTCGGTACAACGATATTTTATGAGAGCATGCCTTTTCGAATGGGAACGTCATCAAGGCAAAAATAGGTCCTACGCGGTATTAAAATCAATTTTTTCGTATTATTTAAAATAATTAAATAATAAATAATTAAAGAATATGTGAGAAATTAAAAATGCTTAAAAAACTACAAAAAACAATGTATTTTTTCATATAAATAAGTTGTAATTTCTGATTATAAAACTAGCAATTATGTGTTTATTTGGCAAAGGTTCCTAGAATTTATTATTGTTAGGTGGACAGTTTTGAAAATACTCAAAACTTGTCCCCAGTAACAGTATCTAACAAACTTAAAACCGTTAAACAAGAGTAGATATTAATTTACGCATCAAAATATAAAACTTCTTGCAAAATTCAAGCCTACGTTTTTTTTTACCGTGAGTGTATAGATATATATTAGGGTGGTTCTTAAGAAAAAAAAAATTGGGGACGCCCCCGTTTAAAACAGGATAAAAACATTTTAAAAATTTATTTAAAATTTTTATCTTTAACCCTTACTCGGCCTTTTTCAAAATGAAATTTAACTTAAATGAAAATCAAATATTAGCCCTCCCAATCGCTTCGAAACAAGATAAAAAAATTTAAAAAATTTATTTAAAATATTTATCTCTAACCCTTACTGACCCTTTTTCAATGTGAAATTTGATTTAAACAAAAATCAAATGCGACGCCCTCCCAAACGGTTCGAAACAGGATAAACATATTTAAAAAATTTATTTAAAATTTTTATCTTTAACCCTTAGCCTATTTCAATGTGAAATTTGACTTAAGCAGCCATTTTTTTAAACTAACTTTTCTCAAGTGGCTTTTAATTTTAAGAAAGAATATATTCAAAAAAAGTATCTAGATTTCGAGATATAGTCATGTGAAGTTGCGGATATTGCTTTTCTAAAAATCATGATAAGTTGGAAACTCTTAAATAGATCTTATACATATATATTAATGACATACATATGAAAAGTAATTTTACAGTCCATAAGATTGGTAAATTAAAATTTGAAGTCAGTTCCATATGTTTTGAGATATGGAGGTTTTTCAAAAATTTAAAGGTTTTTTTTTAAAACTATAATGCAATGAGACGAAAATGTTTTATTAAAATGATAAAAGTTGACGGAAGCGTTTGATTGAGTAGGCAATGCCAATCTTCAGAACACTTGCATAAAATCAAAATTCAAAGCTCTAGCACGATTTCCGATCGGTATTCGGTACTACGAACTGAGCTGCCCATAAACGTAGTAATAGAAAGCAAGCAAAATAATTTTCTTCGCTATGGCAAGGCTTTGGTAGTTGTGCTCGCAACAAATTGAAAATTTTCGGTTTTTTTAAATAGTGTTTTTGACTTAACTTATTTAAAAAATAAGCTTTTTGACTTTAAAAGTGGCATTTCGATAGGAAATCTGATTCTCTACAAAAAGTTGTATGATGTGTTGATATTAAAAATGTATAGTTTTTAAGTTATAGTTAAAAAAAAATAAAAAATGGACAAATTTGCACCGTTCTCAAAAGTCTAAGCCGAAGCTTAATTGCACTTTTGGATTTATCATTTATAGGGTATAATTGAACATATAAAACAATGAAATACCTTTAAAGAGTTATTTCATTGTTAAAATACATAGTCAATAGCCTATTAGTAGAGCAAGTAAAAATAAAATCCAAAATATAGAAAATCAACAATTTGAACATTTTCTTTTGAATGAAGCAATCTAAAGACGGTCCAAAATAACTGGTTTACGTTAGTTAAGAAGAAAGGGAGTATTTTGAAAATTTTAAAAAATTTTTTTCTTGCAAATATTTAAGGTTAAAGTTGGAATTTCAGAAAAAAATCTAAAATTACATATTTTAAGTGTTGTAAAATAGAATTCAAACAATTTGTAAAGTTTCTGACCTTAAGAACTGGTTAATTAGACTAAACATAGGAAAAATGCATTATTTTTATTTTGAAAGGTTTTCTAAAATAAAAGTTATTTATGTGTTTCTGAGAGAACCTTTTAACACCCGAATTCGACTTTCCGGCGAAAAGCGCAATATCTAACACAAATATTTTTCAATTTTTTGCAAATCTTATTTAAATTCATAGAGCTTTCAGATAAGCTTTCAGCCCATTATAAAATTCATATTTCGTAAATTTCTGAACAGGTCTAATGTACAGTATTATAAAAACACTATTGAAAGCTCCGGTGCTACAGTGGTCAACCAAGTTTCAATAGAATGGGCCACAAGAGTCACTAACAATACTGCAACTGTAATAGATCATGTGGTTACTAAGTTAAGCCTAAACATATTTAAAATTAAAATGACACTAAAAGACTATCCACGTCTGGACCATACAATTATACATGTGTCTGTCGATAAGGTTAAAGTACTAGGCTGGGCCTGACACAGAGAGAGCGCCACAAATATCGAATCCTTCTTATTTTTGACAGCACCTATCCTTCAAAAGGCTACATGTGAAATTTCATTAACATCTGTCAAGTAGTTTGGTTTTCGCAGCTGTCCAAAGTTCATCACCTCTGTGTTTTTTTTTAACTATGGAACAAAGTGAATTTCGCTTTTTGATAGAACATTCCTTTGTGATCGGAAAAAACGAGAAGCGAAGATTTAAATGGCTCTAAAAACATCACAGCACATCTGCTCCGTCGAAAACAACTATTTACAGATGGTTTGCTGAATTTAAAATGGGTCGTACGAGCACCACACTTGGAAAACAATTTAATTATATATACCAAAATTTGGTAATAATTAACAAATAGTATATTTGATATAGGCGAATTAAATATTTGATATATGTATGTTAAAATGTCACATATTACAGTGAATTGAATAATATTATTGGATCAATTATATATTTGGTAATAATTACCAAATCATATTTTGGTTGAAGCAAATATTATTTTTTGTAGCAATCATTTATTTTTAATAATCACTAAATCATGTCTTTGACTAAAAAAATTTTTTTTCGCAAATGTATACATTCATTAATATCGATTTGTGCTAAAAATCGATCGCTAAAATTTCGCATACATCCTTATACAGGATGTCGTTGGTATTTATACAATCATAAATACCTAAATTACGTACCAAGCAGAATATATTTAAGTAGTGTTTTACTTGAATATGTTGTGAATTGCAAAGTTTTGATGTTGATGAGAAGTGAAATAAAATAAAAATAGGATTAACAAATTATATTCAACTCAAATAAACCAATTAAATTTCAATTATGGACATGGTAATAACTACCAAAATTTGTTGATAGTTAAAAAATATTTTAAAAATCTATCAACCAAATACATTTATTTAAAGGAAGCATACTCTTTTCTCAGTGCAGTGATGCACCACGTTGGGGCCGGCCAAATGAGGCTACCACCTCAGAAAAGATCAAGAAAATCCATCTGATCCCTTTAAAAGACCACAAAGTGAAAGGGAGAGAGCTAGCAGACATAATGAAGTTGTTGATCGGTAGTATTTTCAATATTTTGAATGAGAATTTCGAAATGAAAAGGATGTGCGCGCGAAAGGTGCCGCGTTTGCTGACAATTGGTCAAAAGCAACATCGTGTCGGTGATTCAAAGCAATGGCAAAATTGAATGAGTTGCAATACGAATTGGTGCCTCACGCACCGTATTCTCCAGAATTGGCCTCCAGCGACTATTATCTTTTTCTAAACTTGAAAAGATGGCTCGCTGGTAAGCGCTTTGACTCGAAAAAAAGCATACTGAGACGGACGCCTATTTGGAGGAACTTGATGGCGACTAGTACAAGAAAGTCATCAAAATGCTCGAGGCCCGCTATACTCGTTGTATTGAGCTAAAAGGAGATTATATTGAAGAGTAAAATCAAATTTTCCAAAAAAAAATTTGTTTTTCTTTGTTAGGCCCGGTACTTTTCAATCAGCCTAATAATACTAAATCCCATGAGAGAGGTCGCTATAAAAATACTTGATTATAACAAGTATTACAATACCATGAAGTGCTTATTAGATAGTCATGATGTCAGTTCAGTTAACGAACTTGTTTCACTGATGGCTGAAGCTAAGGTATTAAGTACCAGAAGGTATTTAAGATGGATTAACCAGAAAGTAGTTGATGCAGTTCAACAAAGGAACAAACTCTTTAAACTATTGAAAAAAAGTTGAAACAATACTCAACTTGAAAATGCATACATATAAACGTTCAAAAAATAATGCTACTGCACTAATATGGAAAACTAAACAAGAAGATTTCTATAACTCAATTATAAGAGCAGCTGGAAATGGGGAAGTAAACTGTGCTGACCATTAATGGTTCATTGATAAGCGGCCAGCAAGACATAGCCAATAACTTCAACAAGCATTTCAACTCAGTGGGCCGTACCCTGGATAATGCAATTAGTGTTTAAAACTCAATCGTTAGAAACAATATTAACCATAAGACTATGTTTCTTACACCGGGTACGGAGCAGGAAGTTGCACGTATCATTATGTCATTAAAAAATGAGGCTGCTCCTGGAGATGATGGCATCGATGTCAAGAATGTTAAATCTATCTCTAATTTGGTCGTTCCAGTCCTCAAAAAGCTTATAAATGACATGTTTACCTCTGGAGTTTTCCCACAAATTTTAAAAAATTCGGTAATAGTTCCAATACATAGGGGTGGCAATAATGATGACATTAATACTTATCGTCCAATTTCAATATTGAGTGTCCTCTCAAAAATATTTGAAAAAGCTCTCAATACTAGGTTGGTGTCTTTTATTAATAAATCTGTTAAGTTTAATCCGCATCATCAATTGCAGCACCGAAGCCGCGCTAGCAGAAATGTTAAGAAATATTAATAATAACTTAGACGAGAAAAAATAGGTTGCAGCTGTATTTATTGAAACATGATATTTTATTGGAAAATCTCTATGATCTCGGCATAAGAGGTACTGTCAATACTTTGATAAAAAGCTATCTGTCACTTAGACCGGTTAAAACTAGAATTGATAGTGTAATTAGTGATAATGAAATGTTGGAGTGCGGTATTCCAAAAGGGTCAAACCTTGGACCAACTTTAATATAAGAAATGGAGAGCTTATTTCGTACAACATATTTGCTGATGATACTTGTCTATTATATGCTACTGAAAATGAAAATGTGCTTGAAACTTGAGTCGATATTGACCTTCTGCTATTTTCAAAATGGGCAGTGTAATCGCGCAAGCGATGGTTGCCTGGAACGCGGCAGCGGCAGCACGAGCTGGTTTGCCATCGCTAGCAGTTCGGGATGTTGGGGTGAGTAGCTGCTGCCCACGGTGAGCCTGCACCGTACAAATAAAAATTTCTCGTGCTTGTGTGGGGGTAGCTGAACTTTGAAGCAAGAAATATCAACATCAAAAATCTAAAAAAAATCTACGAAATATTAAATTGTTTATGTGGGACTCCCTAATCCAGATCAATGGCTGATCCTCCGAGCATGATGGTAGCTCGGGCCCTACTTAACCCACCCTTCCGTTGGGCGATGTTTTTGGTCCCCCTAAATCGCGTTTAGTTATACATAGGACATAGGCAAGATTTAGGCTGCCATTATTAAAAAAAGTATTTTTTCTTATTCCATTTGAAGAAAAAGAATTATGTTAAGTTATTTATCTATTCTTCAATTTATTTTTGCATTTTATTTTCCTTTTTTTTTTTGTTGTTTGGTAACTTTTTTTTATTTATTATAATAAAAATTTTAATTTTACATACATTTTAGATTTTATGTATAAATTCTTATTTTTAACAAATTCATTGCTTTCCTTTTCATTATTACGATGAACATAAAAATTTAAATTCAAATTTTATCCCCTTTTTTTAATTTTCTTAATTCCTAATTAGTTAGTTGTTTTTGATTTTAATTAAATAGATAAGCATAAATCTAAATTATAGTATATAAGAGGTTAATAATAAAAAAGTAAAAAATTAAAGTAGGATAGCTCACGCCTTTTGTGTTGTTGTAGTCATTGTTAATATAATCAGGTATAGTTGTTGTTGTATGTTATATTTGTGTTGTGTTGTAGTTATTGTTGGTAGAATCAGGTAAAGTTGTTTGTTATATTTGTGTTGTGTTGTAGTTATTGCTGGTAGAAACTGGTAGAGTTGTTGTTGTTGTATTTTCTTTTTATTTTTGGTATTTTTATTTGAATTTTTGTTGCATGACCGCGCAAAGGTATGCCGTTTGTTTAAGTTTTTCTTTTGTTGTTTTTTTTTTTTTTTTTAAATGTCATATCGGGTTCCTTTTTTGTTTGTTTTATTTTGGTTTAGTCTCAAATTTTTAGTTTTTGTTCCGTTCCCTTTATTGTTAAGCGCTACTGTCAAAAATTTTCTGGGATGTCAAGTGTCAATTTATGCATACATGTATAGTTCTTTCAGTCTTTCTGTCTTCCTCTTTTCATCTTGTTATTTTTTTTAAACATTTATCTATATTTCTTTTGACACTTCTGAGTTTTAATTCTTTACATTTTCCTTTTTACTTGAGCTTATTTGTTTTTTATTTTTTTATTTCTTTATTGCCACTCGGAAGCGCCTGAACTAAATGATTTATACCAGTTCTTTTGTCTGTCTACTTAACATTTTTGTTTTCCAATAGAAAAAAAGTACATTGTCTGGTGTCATATATTGTCAGGAAATACGGGGCTAACAAATTTTTATATATTTTTTTTTTCAAGGGGATGCAGATGCAATTGCAAAAAGATATCTTTCTAGTTCCACATAATATATTTTTTCTTTTCAAATTACCAAAAAATTGGAACATGGCCGCCATGTTTGAATATATAAAGAAATAAATTTTTAATGGCCTAATATCATTTTCTTTTTTTTTTTTGGTTTCAAGCGGCGCATCACTAGCGCTCCACTAACACCCGACTCAAACAAAATTGCGAGTTGTTGGAAAACTAACAATAATTGATTTTTTAACAATCTCGGCCGTTTAAATACCGAGGGATTTATATCCTTTTCAAATTTTTCAAAAATTCGGTTTTAATTAATTTCTTTATGGTTCTCATTAAAATTCGAAATGACGCTGTGTTCAGCCATTTTTTGTTGTTCGGAACGCACGTAGCCAAATTTCGAACGAAAGACATCAGACTGACATTTTTGGTATTACTTTTGCTTTGCAATGCCAGTGTCAATTAGATGGCACTCTGCCAAATGCTAGATTTTTAATGAAAATTTTAATTTTAGTTGCCATCATAGGACTTGTGCCGTTACAGCAGTCGGCAATAAACTAACTGTTAATGGAAACTATATGATATTACGCAATAGAAATAAACAACCAATTAAAGCTGCATTTTCATGACATCTTTCTTGGTCTTCTACTATCCCATATCACAAAAATTTTGGCATTACAAGCGAGATGGATATATCCCAAGCAGCACAACAAGTCGTGCAGACGTCGCTACAACGTCGGAAGCTGACTGTATCCGACACTTCCGACGTCAACACGACCACGGTACAACTCAATTTGGGAAAAAAACGTTTAATTGCAAGTGTGTACATTGCCGACTTCCACTTTTCTGACCAAAAATGAACTAGTTATGACCCGACTCAAAGCGACTAAATCCAACGATAGTCGTAAATGATCTAAAGCTCGCCGAAAAATGAAGAAAGCTTTCCAAACTTTGCGATTCATTTTATTCTATAACCGGTCGGATTTGTTTAATTATTACAATTCTTTTCCATTTTCAAGACTTATTTGATTCTAAAATTAGTCTGATGACATTTTTATAAATAATACCTTTTTATTTTCTTTTGCTAAACTAAATATTTTTTATGAAAATTATTAACAGAGTATGGGAAATTTCAAACAATAAAATGAAAACGCTGAAAATTTTATTGATAAATTTATATGCGCTACCTCGAAAAATGACAATGCCCTTATCTTAAAATTACATAAAAAATATTGTTTTTCTAAAAATTGCTTTTTTATGAATAAAAAATGGCGGATACCCATTAATTAATCATACGACTAATTTTGAACCAAAAACGACTAATAGTCGCGTATTTGAAAACAAACTGACCATTTTTGGAAATACACTGACGAAATGTGTACATAAAACGACTAACGGCACTTTGGCGACAACCCTACAAGAAATGACTGACTGAAACTCCAACACATTGATAATGATTTTCATTTTTACTAACACATAAATAAATACTTTTACTATTAAATCAAGGCAGAGAAAAAGAGACTGTTACGCTGCGTATATCAATGCCATAATGCGGAGTAGAGGAAAAGAGATAGATAGATAGATAGAAAAATTTACATTTAATAGAAAACTTAAAATTTAAGTTGGTGAAGAAAAAATAGAAGCAAAAAATAACTGTAAGAAACAATTGGAATAAAAAGTAAGTATAATCAAATTTAATAAATATGTAACTAAGCCATGCATATATTTTCATTTTATTAAAACAGCCTATGTCCAGGGACAAAATGCATCACCGCAAGATCAGATATAATTGATGCAGGTGGACGCTCTGAAGCAGAACGTGAGTCTTTAGTAAGTATGGGTGGTGCAGGCAGCAGAACTGCACGACGTGCTGGAATTACAAATGAGCACCGTGCACAGCGTTTACCCGAATTGCCACCATACTTCGGCACGCGAGATGGAGGGGGTGGTTATACTAATTATCACACGCCAACTTCAACCGGTAGCTATGGCAGCGATACAGCTGGTGCACCTGTACGTGATGATAGTCCCGGTATCGGTAAAGATAATGGCAGCGATCGCTCGCAAGACGATTTAGCCTTCTTCGACGCAATAAATTCTTTTGAGGATGCTTCAATTGTAATAAGTGGTAATCGCGTAGCAAATAATACTGGTGATGATGCTGTTGGTACCAATTTGAGCTCCGCGGCACGTAGTCTGTGCGCACGCCTAATCAATATAGTGGCGAAAATCGTTTTCAATAAAATTATAAATGTAGCGGTCCTAGTAGCAATCGTGAAAAGGAAAGGTATTTGGTGAGGTCTCGAATGCGTCGATAGACTTCAGCAGAAAGCAGCATATCAAATCAAAGTGTTACATTTGAAGAAACTGCCGCATCAACATCAGCAGCAGCGAAACCACCACCTAAGTCTTACCATAAAGGAACAATGAAAAATAAGAAAAGCAATAGCTACAATCTGCATCAGCAGCACAGCAACACAACGGGAAATATCCGTCATGTGCCTAAAGATTCCGATATTGAAGCAAGGTGAATAAATTCTGAAAAAATTTTATAATATAGCTTATTATAAATATTATTTTCTCTTATAGACTTCCTAGTGCAATTTATCATGAAAACCCCGTTGCATTTAATAATATCAAAAGATTCGCCCCGTTCTTTCAAGGATTGATTTGCATACGGGCGACTTCTGTCATACCACAGTTAGTATTTAAAAACCTGGTTTTTATGCCAATGCAATTAAACTTTAACGCTCTTTCAGTACTCAAATGCATCTCCACTGCTCATATATCTTCAAATACAATTAGCAAAACTTGCAAAATTTTCAACAATTCTCATATTTTGCTGAAGCCATACGTTGTTTAGTCTCTTTGGAACCGAATCAACATCAACAGTTGCTGGAAGAATTGCAAACAGATACATATATAAAAGCGTCAAAGTTATTTGCAATATTTGATGCGCTATCAACAAGATGTGCAGTTAACTATGGAAAATAAGTTTATAGATTATGTTTACTTTAATTTGCAATAACTTTTTTGTTTTTATTTTCTTGTCTTTATCTTTTTAGTTGACTTTGTCTATTTGTCGGTGACGGTAGTGTGTTTTATTGTTGTGACTTTTTTTTGTAATATTGTAGTGCATTTTTGTTAAATTTTTTTAATTTATGTTGTCTACTAATTTAATAATAAAAAAATTTCTTCATTCAGTAATGTTTTCATTCAAAACAAACTTTTTATAAACGTCATATCTGATTTTCATGGCTGATTGGAGTAAGTGAGACAACCGTATGTTTGAGGGAATTTAAAATTGCATGTGATAGAAAGGGATGTAAAATCACATGTATACAAAAGTTTCCATCAGATTTTTCACACTACTATTCAGAAACTGATAGAAACTACTGACCGACAATTGTATCAGAGCTGTCTATCAGATGACCTATCATCTGATCGAAATTGTTCTTGTAGGGCAGTTGTCGCTAAAATGCGACTGATGAAATTTTTGACGACAAAATGTGGTTGAGAAACGACAAAATCCGACTTGCCGACCTTTTTTTCACTGAAAGCGGCTCACGAACGGTGCTAAGCATTTCAGTCGTGTATAAACTTGCATATAAATCGCGTCGTTTACTTTGAAATACTTACGTTTATAATGAAATACTACGGCTTTGTACGTAAGCGTAAAAGTGAAGCAAATCTGATTGCTCCGACTAAAATTGTAACAAGTTCTTACTAAATCCGACCGACAAAGTACACTTAAAGTCGGACTGTGCTGCTTGGGATGTCATTCTTGCTATAAAAGTTTGACATTTCGGCATGTGTGTTTGTACACAAATCTGAATTTACTTTTCAAAACAAAAATTTTTTATTTTGTAAATGGAAAAACTTTATTTATAGTTGATATGTTTTTATTTCTTTATTTTCATTTATTGGTATTTCACAACAATGGCGCTATTTTACTTCGCAATTTTGACAATGCCGGAAACTACATTAAGTTGGTTACAGTAGTCTTTTCTCAAAAGGTCACCATCTGTCAAGTAGGGCACGTTCAGAATAAAGAATGACAGGGATGCTATCATTCATTAAGGTTATTCCTTATTTGCTAAAATGTATGTGTTACAATTTGTTTATTTGTAAATTCAGTCTATGAAATAGATTTACATGGTAATTAAAAAACTAACAATTACAAAACTGTGTCTAACATGGACTCGCAAAACAGGATGTAGTTCACCCACTCTGAAAAGATAATATCCACTTTTCCAATGCTACCCGGCATATTGGTTTCCTCGACTTTTCCATTCACCACCTTTATGACATCTGTTAAACTTTTATCAATAAAAACTTGCAGAGGTTATTCTACAATATTGGAACCATAGACAGCAATAACTTTAACAGCAAACACAGACAAAATGCCTGTTCAACAACCAACGCGAGAACAACTTTGACAAAAAAAAATCTGTATATTTTATTTTTTTGTTGCTTTTTTTTTAAACTGTCTAAAATTGACACCACACAAACAGCAACTATAAAAACTACTGCCATATTTATAGCATGAAATCAACTTTGATAGCAAAAGTTCAACAATTTGAACTTTCTTGATCTTCTGAAATCACAGAGGATATCACTTGCTATAAAAATAGCAAATGTATGTGTATTCGCTCTCACATTCGCCAAGCCCATTAGGTTCTGCTTGCATGTGCTTTCTTTCTTACAAAAATTTGATTGTGGAAGATAATAGAAAATAACATGAAAATGCAGCTTAACCCAATTCTGCGATTAAATAATGTCATACTTCAGCAAGTAAGTTCTGTGAAACACCTCGGTGTGTTACTCGATAGCCAATTAACATGATACGATCATGTTAACTATCTCATCAAAAAAATAGTTCTAATTGTTGGTGCAATTAGGAGATGTAAACTAGTATTAACAAAATCTACCGCATTATCGATATAACATCATCAACTGGTCTTCATGTTTTCAAACGCTTCGAATTACATGTGATCATTTTATCACAAAAGCTATAAAATCCTTGTTCTACTACGATAGACTTTATAGTACAGCACTGGTATATGAAGAAACAAAATTGCTATATCTCAACATAATCATTCCGCTTGAAAAAATAAAATTTGTCCAAAAAATTATCAATAAGAATATCAAGCAGAATCTGAAAATTGACCTACGAAGTGACTTCACCAACAGGACTACAAGATCATCACATAACATACAAATTCCGCAAAACAGAACACAGAAACATTACAAAAGTCTTGTACCCTCAGCGTTAAGGCTATATAACAGACTTTCAATTGATTTACGTCGTATTAGTTACTTCAGCAAATTCTCATGGAGAGTTCTTTGCCATGTAAAAATTATAGCTCTATTATCGTTTGCAAGTCGCTTGAAAAATTAAGCTTCGTAAATTGAAATTACAGTTTGCGAGTCGCCCTGTTGTTTCGCCTCAAACATCAAAATGGCGCGAATGTTGAAAATTTTAATATTACTGTAAGCGAGTCGCCTAATTAACGTTCGCCAAATACGTCAAAATCGGGCGAATAAAATTTGTGCGTGAGAAAAGTTTTTGAAAAATTTATTTATTTTGATGAGATATACTATCATTGCATTCAGACTGTAAAATCACTTTCTGTTGATATATTGATGTTTTAACTGATCTGGCGCAACAATACCAACATGAGTTCAGTCAACGCAACCAATCCCTCCCGGTAGTGCAGCTTTTCGGTCATTTCCATTTTAGTCCACTCATGGCAAATTACTATCTCAAAAATGTCCTGCATTTCTTTTAAGACGGCTCTTTTCTTTTTAGTTTTAGTTTTTTATAAACTTTTCAAAAGGATAGCAAATTTTTCTAAATGAATGGTGAGTCTGGCCCTGTGATGAACTAAACGTTTTCCTTTTCTTTTTTGTAGTTTTTTTGCATACATACGTAGTATGAATTTAGTGAAATTCGTTGCACCGTCCTGATGTTTGATAAGCCTACTGCTTCACGTCTTTTGCGTGGAAAATACCAATCGGTTTGCCTGCAAGGTTTTCGAGTTCATACATATTATTCCCGATGGGACGTCTGACTCGACATTTTACAAACTTCTTGCAAAATTTTGCATTTGCATTTAAATTTTTCTTCAAGTCGCTTGCCACAAAATTTTTTTTAAATATTTCCTGTCCGGGTATAAAATTTACTTCTCGGCTACGTCTGTTGTAATATCATGCGCTTCGTTCATAGGCTTGGTGAAGATTTTTGCTAACCTTTTCGCAAATTAAAGCAATCCTATCTTGGTTGCTCAAAATATTTATATTTTGCTCGTCTAAGGCTTTAAGTTTTCTCGCTAATTTATATTCAGCCCCACTCGTGAACATTTGATTTCCAAATAGAGCAAAAAAAGGGGTGACACCAGTGACCGTATGCACCGAACTTCGTAGTGTGCATTCTATTTCCGTTAAATACAGGTCCCAATCAGTCTTTTCCGACTGTCGTTTGCATCGGTTCTTAAAATGACGCTCCGTTCTCGCTGTCTAATTTACAATAAAGCTATTGCAATCGAAACATTTTTATCTTGCAAAGTTTGCAGTGGTCAATGTCATAAATCCTGTGTCGGTATTAATGACGATCTCTTGTCATTTTTTAATAAACAATCTAACTTTGTTTTTAATTGCAATTCGTGTTTGATTAACGCTAATAATTTGAATTCTATAATTGCAAAACTAGTTCGTGAAGTAAATGAACTGAAATCAATGTTCGGTCAATCGTCTCTCTTTCCTAAAAAACAGAGTAATAGTAAGAGTAATTAAATTTTTCCAGTTAATTCTAATATTGCGGTCTCGCATGTTTGCTCTTCTTCAATGAGTTCAACGACCTCAACCTTGAGTGATTCTAATGCTGGTAAGCATCAAATGACAAACACTACTCCTAGTGTTGTTATTGCACCTGCTTCTTTGCAATTTTCGGGCTCTATGTGTAATGCTGCTGCTTCTGCTGCTGTTGATGTTAATGATGCTGTTGTTGATGCTACTGATTTGCGCAAGTTAACACACATCCCCTTAAGAATTGATTAAAATATATATATAACCCCTTAAGAATTTCTTTATATTACTTATCAAGTTATTGAACTTATTATTAAGCATTTTATGTATATCCAATTTCTGTAAACATTTATATCCGTTCAATTCATGATTATGTAAACATTTATAACGACAGCAAATGCAACTAAGCAATAATTTATGTTGCTGATTTTGTTGTTTGATTTTCATGGATTGAGTTTTGGTTTAATAAACTTAAGCTTAAGATTTCATTCTTATAATAAAAGGCAGACAATAAAGTTCTGATAAAATTTAACTAAACTGTTGGATTTCATTAACTGGGGGCTCAACCGGGATAGCCGAAAAATTGCAACTGGAAGTAGCGGAAATTCAAGTGAATTGTCTAGCTGCCGTGCAACTGATCAACCAAAGTACTCCGGAAAGGAAGAAGCGGTATTATATAAGTTTAAGTAATTTTAATCGTTTTATAAAAATTAAGAAGTGAAAAAGTGTTATTAGTATAAGTGGATTTTGAATTTTTTGAAAGCGATTTCCAATTTTAAAAGTTTTAAACTATGTGCTAAAGTTGATGAACAGGCATATTCTCTTTGACCAAAACCGAAACTTAGAAGATATGGCTGTTACTCCACAAGTTGTGGCACGTCTCATTGCTATAGAGACAGAAAGGCTTAGGTTAGCCTTTGAGCAAGAATTAGCTCCCCTTAGGCATTTACAAGTACACAATGTCCCTGTTAGAACTGCAGCTACCATTCAACCGTCAGATATAGGAATAATGAAGCTTGTAGAAGCTCTGCCTGTTTTTGATGGCAAAATAAATGAGTACGCTACTTGGCGAAATCGTGCAGTCACAGCTATGAGTACGTTTACTAATAATAATAATCAAGCAGCAAAAGAAGCATATTTCACTGCATTGGGTTTGGTGCGAGGTAAGATTGTAGGGAATGCGGAGGCTGTATTAGCAAGCCACGCAACAATTCTCAACTTCAATGCAATTATCGAAAGGTTGGACCTGACTTATCAGGATAAAAGGTCAAAAACGACATTGTTGCAGGAATTGGCTTCCGTAAAAATGGGTAATCTCAGTGCTAGGGAATTTTATGATAGGATTAGTGTTTTGCTTACATTAGTGACAAATAAAAATATAATGACACATGGTACGGATACAGCCACAACTAGAGAGATGAATCAAGAGGCTAGACAAGAGGCCTTAAAGGTATTCATTAACGGTCTGCCTCATGCATTGAGTAATTTGTTAACGGGGATGAATCCTCCTAACATAGAGACAGCAGTTGCTAATGCTGAAGAATTAATGCTGGATAAACCGTACTTATCACAGCTTCGACCTATTTATAGGAATACCGATGCACAACCTTCAAACCGTAGGCAAAATCAATCCTCTAACTCTAGAGATTCAACCCGTCAGTTTGATAGGAATCATAATAATAGTACCAATCCTCATCTACAACAGAACATAGGAAATCAACAGGTCTGGGATAATAATATGTGGAGAGGCGGTAATCCTTTTTATAACCCAGGGCATTCTAATTCCACTCCAACGAACCCTTTCACAGGTCCAGAGTTAATGGATGTTGACCGAAGTGGACACTCTCAGATAAATAATCCATTTAGGCAGGAATCAAACCCTAACCACAGAAATTTCTTTAAAAGAAATAATAACTTCTCTGGGAACTTTCGGCAGAATAAGCATCAAAGAATAAATACTTTAGAACAGAGATTAAGTAACCTAGAACAACAAAACTTTACTCAAGTATCTCAAATGCCCCAAGAACAAGTTCCATACATACAAGAAAGCCTGATTTTTTAGGATAAAGCCAGATGTGCCGTATATCAATAAGAAAAATTTAAGAACAAATAAAATTTTAAAAATATTAATTGACACGGGAGCATCTGGCAACTATGTGAAACACAACATATTTAGTAATCAAAGGAAATTGACAACTCCATATAACTTAAATTCTATCCACGGTAAAAGTTTTATTAGCACTTATCAAAAAGTGAATTTATTTAATACAACAGCGGATTTCCATGAATTAGATGCTTTAAGAAATTTTGACGCAATTATTGGGATGTCATTGCTACATCAGATAGGCGGAAAGATAGATTTGCAAAATAGAAAATTATTACATAACTACGGGGAAGAAAGATTGCTCTTTGAGCAAATTAAAAATATTAATTATGGGGAAGTCTGTGAACCTAAAATCAAATTCGACACTATCGATCCTTCAGTGTCAAAGGAAACCATTGAAAAACTAGAAAAAATATTGAGTAGATATCAAGGAGCTTTCAACAAAGACAAAAATTATCTACCCTATAACACTAACATTAAATTTAAACTTAAAACCTCCAATGAGGACCCAGTATGGGTAAAACCTCATCCTGTACCACAAAGTGTTGCAGAATTCGTCAACACGGAAATTGGGACTTTGTTGGAGAATAATATAATTCGCCCATCATTTAGCCCCTACAACACACCAGCTTGGGTGGTTGACAAGAAATCACCAGATGGTGAATCAAATGGACACAGATTGGTTTTTGATTTTAAGAAATTAAACAGCTTTACGGTTGCAGACAAATACCCGATACCCGAGGCATCGGTGATTTTGTCAAATTTAGGTAGGGCCAAATACTTCTCAACAATTGATCTACAATCGGGGTTTCACCAAATCCTAGTAGATGAAAAGGACATCCACAAAACCGCTTTTTCCGTCAATAATGGAAAATACGAGTTTTTGCGGATGCCCTTTGGCTTAAAGAACGCTCCATCGGTGTTTCAAAGAGCGATTGACGACGTACTTCGTCCCTATATAGGAAAATTTGCTCACGTTTATATAGATGACGTATTAATTTATTCTAACTCAGAAGAGGAACATTTATTTCACATAGAATCAATAATTAGGGCTTTATCTGAGGCAAATATGAAAATTTCTATAGAAAAAAGTAAATATTTTCAATTAGAGGTTGAATTTTTGGGATATATAGTATCTCAAAATTGTTTAAAGATGGATCCAAAGAAATTAGAAAAAATAGACTCCTACCCAGAACCTACCACCTTACGCCAATTAAGATCCTTTCTAGGGTTGTCTGGCTATTATAGGAAATTCGTAAGAGATTACAGTAAAATAGCGAAGCCTATGACAGCCTATTTACAGGGTGAAAATGGTAGAACTTCACAGTATAAAAGTAAAAATGTTAAAATAGAATTTAATAAAAATGCCAGGGAGTCCTTTGAAAATATAAAAAAATCTATAAAGGAGGCTATGACGTTATACCAACCGGATTACTCCAAAACTTTCGTTTTAACAACTGACGCCAGTATCAATGCCTTAGGCGCTGTTCTGAGTCAGGACGGTAGCCTTATAACGTTAATATCTCGCACTTTATCAAAAACAGAAGAAAACTATGCCACCAACGAGAAAGAGATGTTGGCTATAGTATGGGCTCTGAAAAATCTTAAAAATTATTTGTATGGCGTACAAAACATAATAATCTATACTGATCACCAGCCACTTTCATTGTCAATGTCAGACAAAAATCCAAATGTCAAGTTACGCAGGTGGCGTGCTCTCATAGAAGAATATGCACCTGACATACGATTTAAACCAGGGAAAGAAAATGTGGTGGCAGATGCTCTCTCTCGGACAAATTTAAATACACTTACGGTACATAGTTCTGATAGCTCCCCAGACCCGGAATTCGTAAAAAAGGTAACTACGCCTCTAAACTCTTTTAAGGTTCAGTTGATATTGAACAGGCATAAGTCGGAAGATAGGGTTGTATCTAAAGAAACATTCCCAGGTATATGGAGACATGAGGTGGAGTTTGCTAACATGAATTTTCTTATAGATAAAATGAAAGGACTCTTAACTAAAAATTCAGCAGCACTGTACTGCAATGAGGAAACCTTGGCCAATGTGAAAGACATATTGACCAGCACTTTTCCAACAGTGACATTTTTGCATACGCAAATTTTTTTAAGAGATATCACCTCACCGGACGAACAATTGACAATTGCGGAGAAATCGCATAACAGGGCACACCGACAAACACGTGAAGTGGTGAAGCAAGTTACAGAAGAGTTTTGGTGGCCTAAGCTCACGACAGACGTGACAAATATTAACAACAATTGTGACATATGTAAGCGAACAAAATATGAACGTCGTCCAGTCCTACAGAAAATAGGTGAGACACCTATTCCTGAGGTGGGGGGAGAGACACTTAATGTGGACATATTTTTCGCTGATAAAAATCGTTTTTTGATGATCATAGACCCCATTACCAAATTTTTAACAGTACACCATTTGGTTAATGTCGAAGACATGAGGCAAAGATTATATGAAGCTAGTCTCTTATACCCCAATGTTAAAACTATAGTTTCAGACCACGAACCTTCTCTTGATACTAAATTGTTTACGATCCCACTCACAGCTCTCGGAATTCAACATAAAACTGTCCCAGTAGGCCATTCCAAATCAAATGGAACCGTAGAAAGATTAAACTCAACCATATCTGAAATTTTAAGGCCAACTAAGCTAGAAAGCCCTAAACAGGATATAAAACTTCTTATGGTAATGACAACCCGTAAATACAATGAGTCAATTCACAGTGTTACCCGACTCAAACCTACTGTAGCATTTCATAACTTAGAAAGCTTTACGAAACAAATCAGAGAAAGATTAATTAAAGCCCAAAGTCAAACACTATCTAGAATGAATGAAAATAGAGCTGAAAAGCAATATAATGAGGGTGATATAATTTACACTAAACAAAATAGAAGAAATAAATTAGAACCTAAATATGTGAAGAGAAAGGTGATAAAGAATAATAGACAAGATGTTGAAGCCACAGGAACGGGCCGTAGGGTAGTAACAATCCACAAAGATAACATTAGACAATAATTAACACCTTTTCTTTTCAGAAATGTTGTGGGCAATTCTTTTTATTCCAAACATATTAGCAGAATTTGTGGACTATACTAGGGAACCTTATCTTTTACTAGAAGATGGAGAAGCAGCAGTATGGACATCTGAAAAAGAAATTTTCCACGTAATTAATCTTACATACTACAATGAAATAGTTAAGCATACTTATATAGAAATTAATGAAAATATCCCTAAGTCAGAAGCCTTACTTTTGAGAGAAGATTTGAAACATATAAGCTCTCGTATAGGTCAACTTGCTTTGGATCACAGGATTTTTCAATCCAAATTTGATAGGGGAATCAAAATGTTGGAGAATTGGTTTGACGGTTTGAGATCTATCAAGGTGAGGCAAAAGCGAGGAATAGATGAAATTGGAACGTTGTGGAAGTGGATTTCTGGAACTCCAGACCACAACGATCAAATAAGAATTGAGGGGAAATTGAACGAACTGGTAGAACAAAATAATAAACAAAAAATATTAAATTCTCAGCTCCATGACATGGTAGAAAAATTACACGATAGAATTAATAGCCTAAAGGGACTGAAAAAATTTAAGGTCATTGGTCAAAGGAATATGTACTTACTTCAAGAAATAGAAAATGTAATTCTGACAATAAATCTAAGTAAACTTAATTTGTTAAATACACTAATCATAAACATGAATGAAGTTGTTGAAGTGACTAAACACGAAATAAACACAGTTTCTGTCAATGATGTACTACAAATATCTAACTTTAGAGTCATTCAGAATAAGGACATTATAGTTATTTATATCTTATATCCATTAATTACCAATATGTGTAAAAAATATTCAGTAAGAGCTTTATCGCAGGAAAATTATAAGATTATTATCCCATCCACTGTAGTTAGGTGTAATTCCGCCTCATACGAAATACCCAGTAAATGCAATACTACCTACAGTGAACTTTCTGCAAAATGGAACCCAGAGTAACGAACTGCATCACCGACTTACTTAACAATCAAAAAGCCAATTGTTCCAGAATTAAAGAAGGAGATCTCCCTGTAGAAGAGATAAGAAGTGGTACACTATTATTGAATGGAAACCACACTGTGAATGAAACCGAAATCGTTGGAACCTACTTAATCAATTTTAATCAATCTGTTATAGTGGACGGTATTCGATATGTTAATACCAGAGGATATATTGAACAACATATAAAAGGTAATCAACCAACTACAATTTAAAACCTCGATTATATCAGTGCTGAGGTGGATGAGCCCTGGCAGTTCGAAAACATCGATACTTTGGATTTCATCAATTCTAAATTAGATCCTCACCCTGTACTTTGGACAGTTATAACTATCGCTGTCTTTAATTTAACATCAATAGTATTATACAAATTGTACAAGATCTATAGACAGTGCAAGCTGGATAACAAGAATGAAAGACAGGAGAAAATATTTCAAGAGTGCTTGGAAATTTTAGAACAGTACAGGAGAACTGTTGTTTAAGAAAGGAGGGAGTTAACATCCCCTTAAGAATTGATTAAAATATATATATAACCCCTTAAGAATTTCTTTATATTACTTATCAAGTTATTGAACTTATTATTAAGCATTTTATGTATATCCAATTTCTGTAAACATTTATATCCGTTCAATTCATGATTATGTAAACATTTATAACGACAGCAAATGCAACTAAGCAATAATTTATGTTGCTGATTTTGTTGTTTGATTTTCATGGATTGAGTTTTGGTTTAATAAACTTAAGCTTAAGATTTCATTCTTATAATAGAAGGCAGACAATAAAGTTCTGATACAATTTAACTAAACTGTTGGATTTCATTAACTCGCGCTCTTTCTAATTCTAATGTTTTTGCTACTATTAATGCTGCTGTTTCTCCTACTGCTAATCTTGGTTTACGACCTTCATCTATTAATTTGCATACGCATGCTCATAATCCTAATGCTCTTCGCTCTCCTGCGGCATTCTCTTTGATTGATTTAAGTGTTGGTTCTCCTGCAGTTGAGACTGATAATACTCCATGGAAAAAAGTTGTAAGCAAAAAACGCAAAAAACGCAATAAACGTGCAATTGTTGTTGGGCAAAACTTAAATGATGAGTTAGCAGTTTTTGACCGTAAGAGATGGCTTCATCTATCTTCTTTTAAACCTTCGGTGACTGAAGATAATATTATTGACTATGTAGTTAATCATTCTAAGATTACAAGACATAATATTTCGTGCTATAAATTGATAAAAAAAGATGTCCTAAATAAAACACTAAAAAGCGTGAATTTTAAACTTGGTATTTCATCTTCTCTTTATAATGAAATTGTTGATCCAGCCCTTTGGCCTGTCGATGTACGCGTTAAAGACTTTAAGTTTTTTCAAAAAAACGGAAATCAACCACTAAATTCGTAGCTGGTGTCACTAATGTTGATCAAAATCATTTAAAAAATTTTTATCAAAATGTTTCTGGTTTGAGAACTAAATCAAACTCAATCTATGCTGCAACTTCACAATGTGAATTCGATGTTTTCATTCTCACTGAAACATGGCTAAATAATAACTTTTTTAGTGAGGAATTTTTCGATGCCAATTAATATAATGTGTATCGTAAGGATCGTACCGCTATTTCAACCGGCTGTGTTCGTGGTGGCGGTGTTTTAATTGCTGTTAACTGTGATTTGTATTCGTCTAAGGTTTCCTTGCATTACACTGATGAAATCATTGATCAGATCTGTATTGTAATTAAAGGCGTGTCTGAGTCTATTTTTATTGCAGTATCATATATTCCGCCTAGCAGTGCCTTAGACCTATATAAATTGCACATTGATAATATTTCTTCATTAAATGCTAAAACTCTCTCAGAAAAAGATCACTTAATGGTTTTTGGTGATTTTAATCTGTCAGGAGTTATCTGGGCTGAGCTTCCGGGCGATAATTATCTTTCACCTAATAATGTTAGCAGTGACACAGAAGTGTATGTTATTGATAATTTTATGGAGCTTAGTCTTGCTCAGATTAATAATTGTTATAATATCCTTAGAAGATTATTAGATTTAGTATTTATTTCTACTGATATTAGCCACAATATCAAAGAATCTATTTTTCCGCTTTCAGCTACAACTTTACATCATATTCCTATTGAGATTGATATTTCTTTTTACAAATATCTAAATATCAATACTAACTCTGTTGCTTCTCATTTCAACTTTAAGGCTGGTAACTTTACATTAGTTAATAATGCCATTAGTCGCATAGACTGGCAACGAGAATTCTGTTTTACTGTTTTTAAGTCCCTGATCTCTAATGTTTGTAATAAATTCATTCCAAAAGTTAAAGAACGTACATATAAGTGTCCCTGGTATACAAAAGGGTTAAAAAAATTGAAAAACCTGCGTTCTAAATTTTATAAAAGGTTTTTGATAACGAACCAAAACTTTTACTTTTTCAAATATAGATACTACATGCGAGAATTTAACTTTCTCGACAAACATCTTCACAAGCACTATTTATTGAAATTTGAAAATAATATAAAGGCAAATCCTAAATCTTTCTGGCGATTTGTTAAATCTAAAAAAGGATGTTCAAATATTCCATCGTCAATGTTTTTGGGAGAAAAATTTTCTAATGAAGCAACTTGTATCGCAAATCTTTTTGCCGACTTTTTTAAGTCTAATTATGAATTGGCAAAGGATCATAGTTTAGAAGTATCCGATGATTTGGTCCCTGGTTTCATAAAAAATTGTGCTGTAAATCTTGCGTATCCTTTGATGATTATTTTTAATAAATTTCTTAGTTCAGGTATTTTTCTTGACTCGTGGAAAGTGACATCTATCACCCCTATACATAAATCTGGCTCTAAAAATAATATTGTAAATTACAAGCCTATTTCTAAATTATCAGTTGTGTCGAAACTCTTTGAGACTATAGTCAAAGGTAAACTATTTTTTGCTGTTAAAAATATAATTTCACCCTGCCAGCATGGCTTTTTTTTCTAAACGCTCGACTGTTACTAATTTAACATTATTCTGAATACTGTCTATCAGCTTTTCAACATGGAACTCAAGTGGATGTTATTTATACAGACTGTTCAAAAACTTTTGATAAAGTTTCTCACTCCCTTTTGATCAAAAAATGTAAAATGTTAGGATTTCACTCAAATTTTTTAAAATGGTTAGAATCTTATTTGCATAATCGTCAATGTGTTGTTTCTTTTGACAATGTCAAATCCTTTCCTTTTTATGCTACATCTGGTGTTCCCCAGGGCAGCATTTTGGGTCCCTTATTGTTTGTTGTATTTATAAATGATATTACGTCTTTATTTATCCATTGTGAATGTCTACTTTTTGTTGATGATTTAAAATTTTTTTCCAAAATCAGAAGTTTATCTGATGTTGCGCTTTTACAGGAAGAACTGGCTAAACTTTATGTGTGGTGCAACAAAAACTTTATTTTTCTTAATCTCAAAAAATGTGTTTGAATGTCCTTCTCTAAGTCTTTTGTAATTCTTCCTTCCTCCTATCATATTTCTAAATATCCACTTTCGTCAGCCCGTGAATTTAAAGACCTGGGTGTAGTGTTTGATTCTAATTTCTCATTTCGCTCCCACCTTGACTTCATTATTCCAAAAGCTTATGCTATGCTAGCGTTTATTAAACATAATGGATCGTGTTTTAATGATCCATACACTCTTAAGACCCTTTTTTCAAGTCTGGTCCGATCCAGGTTGGAATATGCGTCTATCATCTGGAACCCTTTTTATGCTTCACATAAGGCGAGGCTTGAAAGAGTGCAAAAATCCTTTACTCGATTTGCCTTACACACCCTTAATTTTGAAGGTTTTTCTCCCTCTTATAATTCTCGTTGCCTTTTTCTTGGCATGAAAACCTTAGAAATCAGAAGAAATATTTTATCTCTTCTCTATACCTTTGATATTGTGTCCGGTGATATTGACTGTCTTGCACTTTTGAGTCTTATCAACTTCAATGTTCCTCAAAGAGCTCTTAGGTCTTGTGTGCCTTTTTATTTAGAAACAGTTCAAACTATTTATGCATCTAATGCTCCTGTCTTTAAAGCTTTAAAATAATTTAATGAGATAAATTTAAGTTCTAATTTAGATTTCTCAATTTCAAAAAATGCCATGAGGGCTCTTTTAAACAGTATCTGTTAGTAAGTAATGTATTTTATATGTATATATTTTTATTTTTAATTATCTAGTCTGTAAGAATAATTGGTCATAGACTGAAATAAATAAATAAATAAATAAATCTCTGTGGTCCTGTTGCATGTAGGATCGTATCGCCGTCAGTATGGACTGATTCACCCTCTCTGCGGCATTGGAATGTGGCGAATAGAAAGCTGTTTCGAGATGAGTGATTTTGTAAACGTTCATCATTTTCGTGAATTCTTTTGCAACAAACTGCTTGCCATTGTCCGAATGTATGGTTTCAGGTACGCCAAATTTATGAAACACTTCGTGAAAGGTGGCATTGCCACCTTTAGACCTGGGATATTTGCCAAGAAAGTCTATGTATATTTTGTGGTAGGATTAAGGTTACATGTAAAGAAAGTAAAATTGAAAGGATTTATTTTACGTAGGGACAGGCAGAGTATGCCGTTGGTCCATACCTTGCTGTTGTCCTTACTATAGGAAAGCAGGGTAAGTATCTAGGGACTATGCCGGTGTCCAAAACTTAATTGGAAGGCTTTGCCAATATTTCTAATAAGAAAAGACTTCGATGATTGTTGTATGACAAATCATAAATTTATTCAAGTTACCATTTCTTTTATACAAATATTGACTTACACTCAAAGTAATTCTATCTTATTTCTACATACATGTAAATTTTAGCTTATCCATTTCTACTTACAAGAATTTGAGTGACGTTCTATTTTTGAGCAATATTTAGTTTAAGCTTACAAAGTAACACAAAAATTGTTTGGGGATTTCATTACATAAGATATTGTATTGAGTGACCTGCAATAGTGTAATCGAGAGCATGTGCTTTTGTTTATATTTTTGCCATGCGTCACTCGATTGCACTTTATATATTTGTGGTTGGCAATGGTCACTTTGCATGATTGGGATGGCGGTAGTGGTCACTGTATTGGATACACTACACCCTCACCCTCTAGAAAAAATTTTATGGATTTTACTGTAAATTTAATTTTTGTAAAAATGGTATTCAAAATAATGTTTTTTAACTAATATGTAAATATTTTTAGTGATTACAATTAATTATAATTAATAAAAATATAGTTAATATAAAAAAATATTTATTTATTAATATTTTTAAAATTAAATTGAAATAAATCATATAAAATTTTATTATGTAGTTTATGAAAAATCGGGTTTATATGGTTTTAATAGGTTATTATGTAGTTCTTTTTGAACTCCATTCTGGTCTATTAATGTATTAACTCCTTTTCTAGCTATAATTTTAAATGGACCTATATATGGTGTTTGATTTTTCTTCCTATTTTCTAATTTGACTAAAACGAAATCTCCATCTTTTAAATCTAATTTCTTATGATACTTTTTATTGTCTTCTAGTGTTCTTTTTTCTTTAATTTTTAATGTCATTTGCCTTGCTTTGTTTAAAGCGAATTGTAATCTGAGTTTTAGCTCGTGTGCATAATTGTCGTAATCATATATTTTCGTTTGCTTGCTAAGTGTGTCAGATGGTAAACTTGGTAGTTTCCCGTAAACGAGTTCATATGGTGAATAACCAGTGTCTATATGTGGTGTCGTGTTGTAAGCGAATGTAAAATAAGGAACCCATTTGTCCCATTCATTGTCGTTGTCAAATGATAGTTAAAATTCATTTAGAACTCTATGGTTTCTTTCAAGTGCTCCGATGGTTTGGTGGTGATAAGGAGATGAAAAAGCTTGTTTTATTTTAAGTAAAGAACAAATATTTGTCATTAACTCGTTAGCAAATTCCGTACCATTGTCAGATTTTAATATTTTGAAATGACCGTATTTAAGTATAAATTCTTCTACTAATGTTTTTGCGTCTTTTGATGGCATAGGATATGCTACTACGAATTTGGTTAGTTAGCATTGCATAGTGAGAATATATCTGTTATCATTTGATATTCTTAATGGACCTACTGTGTCTATTGACACTACTTCAAAACTGTTGCTTGGGGTGTCTCTGTTGTTGTAAAAGTTTCTTTAATGTGTTTTGTCTGTTTATTTCGCGCACATGAATCACAATTTTTTATAAATTTTTTAACCATCTGGCTCATATTCTTCCATATGTATCGTTGTTTTAATTTTATTATTGTTTTACGTATTCCTAAATGTCCGCCGTGTGTGGAATTATGATACTCGTCAATAAGTTTGTATTTTTTTAATTCATCAGAAATTTGTTTTGGAGCATTGAATATTATTATTTTTAATTGAGGCTTTTTATCATTTACTTTTATATTTTCGTATAATTTCTTTAGTTTTTCTTTACTAAAATACTTAAATATTTCATCATCATTCTTTAGCGCTAATTCTTTTATTCTTTCTTTTTCCATTCTGGATGCTAATTTCTTCAGGGTCGACTCTAGTGTCGCTGAATTATCATTAGATCCCATCTGCAGATTTGTATTATTTTTATTTATACGCGTATTTTCATCATTTATATTTGATGTAAGCTTCATCGAGGTCGAATCTGGATTCGCTGATTTATCGCTACATCGCACGTGCACAATATTATTATCAATTGTTATTTTGGAACTCCTTGCTTCTTTATTAAAATTAAGTTTTAGTTCCCTCATATATTTGACGTCATTTATGGATATGCACTCCCATATTTGTAGCTGGCCAGCAATTTGTCGAGAAGTGCATGCCTCCGTGTTATTGTCCATTTTATTGTTATTGGACTTGCTTCTTGTAATTATTAATGCTCTATTTGCTTTTTCATCAATTTCTGTTGGTATCATTTGTTCTAGTAATTCCGAATTAATTTGTATTCCAGACAGTGCATCTGCGTTAGTATTCATTTTTCCTTTTTTATATACGATTTCAAAGTCATAATCACTTAAATCTAGCCTTATTCTTGCCATTTTTGATGATGGATTTTTGTGTGAGAAAAGTGACACGAGCGGTCTGTGGTCTGTCACTACTACAAATTTCCTACCATATAAGTAAGATCTAAAGAAATTTATTCCCCAGTGAATAGCCAGAAGTTCTTTTTCAATAACTGGTTTATTCAAATCATGTTTTTGTAATGATTTACTAGCATACGATATAGGTAAATCTTTACCTATCTCGCCTTGTGATAAGATTGCGCCTAGTGCATAATTTGATACATCGGTTGTTAATATAAAGAGCTTTTCGAAATTTGGGTACTGTAAAATTGATGGTGCTATAATTTTTCTTTTAGCGTGTCAAAGGCTATTTGACAATTCTGATTCCAATCGAATTTTGTATTTTTCTTTAGTAAGTTATTGAGACTTTGTGCTATGTCGGCAAAATTTGGTATGAATCGACGGTAATAATTGCAAAATTCCACAAAACGTCTGACTTCATCAATATTTTTAAGTATAGGATATTCTTTAATTATATTATATTTCGCAGGGTCTGTTTTAACACCTTCACTAGTAATGAGATGTCCTAAATACACTACTTCAGGGCAAAGAAAATTGCATTTTTCCGCATTTAGTTTTAAATTGTACCTTTTTAACCTATCTAAAACACGTGCAAGATTATCATTATGAAGCTTTAAACTGCATCCGAAAATAATTATGTCGTCTACATAAAGAAAAGCTTCAGATTCTAAACCTGTTAATACAATTGTTAACATTATGTCATCTTTTAGCATTCCTTGTACTTGTTCAGATACAATGCCTAAGTGTGCATGTGGAAGTCTGTAATTTTTAATGTAAACTGGATTATCGTCTGCGGTAATTTTTTTTTGTTTATAGAAATTATTTGTAGTAAGTGGTTCATTTTCTAAATGGAAAATATCTTGATTTTTCTTGAACAATTCTTTTAATGTGTCGGTTGCGTGTTTATCTGTACAGTTTATTTTTAGTTTCTTTAAAATTGATTCATAACGTTTTTCAGTAAATTGTGTGTTTTGTTTATATGTTAAAATATCATAATTGTCAAGTGGTTCTGTATCTAACGTGATGTTAGAATTAAGAATTTTTATGTGTGACATTCCCTTTTTTGGTACAATTGCATTGCTTATAAAAACTCCTTGTGCTATTTCTTTATTTGCTATTAAGGTGTCTTTATTTAGTTCCAATTTTATAGGATGTATTATTTCTGTTCTTGGTGGTATTCTAATTGTTAATGCAAAAATAGGTTTTGTATGCATGGGTATTGTTAGTGTTTTCTTTTTCGCTGAGTGTTAATGTAAAAGTCTCATAGTCTATTTTACATAAAAATCTTTCTAAAAAGTCTCTACCAACTCTCGGAAAATCGTGGTTTACAAGTTGAAATCTAAGACAGTATGACTTGGTTTCTTTTTCTACATTTTTGCTAGCTTTGCATAATAATACATCTGCGCCTGTGTCTACTAAAAATGTCATATTTTTATTTTTGTGTGCTACAATTATAAAATTTGTAGTGCAATCCGATACTTTAAATACTCTTGTTTTTAATTCTGGCTGTTTGGAATATTGACATATTCCAAGCCTCGCTCCTTTCCCTCTTGATGTTGTGTATTGTTTGAATCATGTTGACTTTGATCATTGTGCACTTCATTCGTAGAATCATTATTATTTATTGTATGAATATGACGCGTTTGGTTTTAGTTGCGGTTGTTGTACTGATTTCTGTAGTTATTTGATCTATAATTGTTTGCATTATTATTTTGTGTACGTTCAGTGTTGTTATTGTTGTACGAGTTCTGATTTCTGTTTTGGTTATAACTTTGATTGTTGTTGTTATAAAAGTTTCTGTTTTGGTTGTTGTTGTATCGTCGGTTATTGACTTGAGAATTTGACCTATTTATGTTTCGTGAATGTGGGTCAAAACGTTTGTAATGTAGTACTGTGTTTGTTTTAGTAGTTTCTAGTTTTATAGCCAAATTAATTGCATCTGTTAGATTTTTTGGTTGTGCTGCGAATACTGTCTGTTGTATATCTTCATTAAGTCCAGTTTTGAAAATGTTTAACGCATAGGACTCGTTCATTTTTGCTATTGTATTCTTGCTTTCTGCTGATGCAGTTGCATCTAATTCTGTTATTTGTAATTCATTAAGTTCTGCTATTATATTTAGTAATTTGTCCTTGTATGATATTATAGAAAGGTTCTGTTGTGAAAAGTTTGTTAATTGCATGTGTATTTTTAGTAAGGTTGTTGGTGATTTGTACCTTGTCTTTAAAGCGTCTGTTAGCGTTGTTAAACTTGTTGGTTCTGTTGTACCTGCTAATGCTGTCTTTACTATTGTACTAAGTTTTATATGATATACAAATTCTATTAATAAGAGTATTCCTGAAAACTCGAAAAGCCTCGAAAACTCGAAAAGCCTCGAAAACATTTTCGAACCTCGAAAATAATTTGTATGAAAAACAGTTTACGCAACTCTCGAAAACTTTCGAGGCAAATTTGATGCGAAAGTAGCCTCGAAATTTGGAAAATGAATAATTAGAGCGAGAAGAGCGCAATTGTTCTCAAAAAGATAAAAAAGTGTCAAAAACGAAAATTAAATTATGACGATTTTTCGATTTTCAAAACAAATTTTAATTCGCTACAAACTTTTTATTTTGATTCAGTTAAGCAATTTTATGTTTCTATTTAAACAATATAGGTATCAGTTGATAAGTAATTTATTAAGCTATAATATTAGTGTGAAAAATTTTCAAATCGGTCCATCTATAATCAAGAAGAATGGTTTAAAATTAATCCAAAAAATGATTTTTTTAACAAATTAAAGTTTTTTTATTTAATTTTTTTGATTGACAACTAAGCCACATGTTGATTTCTCTCACACGAGTTAGGCAGTTTTAGGCAACAAAGGCGTTTCTCATTCGTTTGCACGTTTGGGGTGTTCCCTTAAACAAGCTCGAAAACTTTCCATGCTTTCAAGTTTTCGCGATTAGAGGAATACCCTTAATGTCTTTTTTCCTTCTGTAGACAATGTGTTATGAAGCAAACTTACTATTTTTAAGAAACTATCTCATTCTTTATAATTTCCATTAAAAATTGGTATGGCCTTTAGAGCTGATTCTAAATTGAATTCTGCCATGGTTATCAGTTCTTTTTCTATGAGTTTTTCCTCAGGTAAAAATAATTTTAGTTCGTCTTCTATGAGAGTTTTTGCTGTTCTATATAAATTAGTTATTTCTAATTTATGAGCTAAGCTGTCTGCGTCTTCTGATATTTCTAGCTCTTCTAATTTTTCTTTTTCTCTTTTTAACTCAATTAATTTTATTGAAAGAGTTTCTTTGCTGTAAAGTCGAATTCCCTTTTTCTTGAAATTTATTATTATGCTAGATATCTTCGTCCTGATTTCTTCCATATGAAATTCTAAATTTTTTTTTTTTTTATTTATTGAATTTAAACATTTGTTATACTATTGCCTATGTTGCCTCGATGCTTATGCACGTATTGCTTAAAATATTTATCTAGCTTATACATAATAAATAAAATTATAATAATAATTACGACTGTTGCTATGGATCCATTGTAAGATGTTTCTCCTTTGTCGACATTGCTGATATTGTTGTTTAGTACAACATCTTCCTTTGAGAACCAACCCATTTATCTTCCAAATTTATGTATTAATTCCCGTGTTTCTTTTTCCGGTGCAAATGGATCATACAAGTCCTTCAAAGTTGGTTCACGGTCTCTTCCTAGAGCTTTCCAAATAAATGTTAGTCCTTGAAGTTCTTCTTTTTCTATATCCTGTGGTGTTTTTATCTTAAGTGGTTTTGAGTAATCGTAATTTTTTAGAGGATTTTTTTTTTGGCATTCTTCGGATTTTTTTTTGCTTTTACTTTCTTTCTTTAAGTTGTTTTTTTAGATCATTTATTTCTGGCCAAGCTTTTGTTGCTATATCCCACGGAACTGGGTTTGTTTCGTTGTGTACCAGTGCTAGCATATATGAAAGTCTTTTTAATTGTCATGTAATTTCAAATGTAACATTTGTAATTCTGTTTTTCGTAAAAAAAAAAAAAAAAAAAACTTTTTTTTTTTTTTTTTTTTTAAGTTATTTTTTAGATCATTTATTTCTGACCAAGCTTTTGTTGCTAAATCCCACGGATCTGGGTTTGTTTCGTTGTGTACCAGTGCTAGCATATATGAAAGTCTTTTCCGTTGATTGTTCTGTTTTCCTCCTCTCTTCTTTTTTTTTACGATTCTGTCTACTACAGGAATTTTTGTTAGCCTTTTATCCAGTGCATTTGCTTTTCTGCTTCATATTCTTGCAACGAGATTTTCTGAGGTCCTTGTGGTGCTATCGGAGTAGGCTTGTAGCATGGGGCGTCTAGTGGTGTTTCTACAATGTATTCGTTGTTCATCTACAGGATTAAGTCCGCAGGATCGCCATGTGGTAGGATTAAGGTTACATGTAAAGAAAGTAAAATTGAAAGGATTTATTTTACGTAGAGACAGGCAGAGTATGCCGTTGGTCCATACCTTGCTGTTGTCCTTACTATAGGAAAGCAGGGTAAGTATCTAGGGACTATGCCGGTGTCCAAAACTTAATTGGAAGGCTTTGCCAATATTTTTAATAAGAAAAGGCTTCGATGATTGTTGTATGACAAATCATAAATTTATTCAAGTTACCATTTCTTTTATACAAATATTGACTTACACTCAAAGTAATTCTATCTTATTTCTACATACATGTAAATTTTAGCTTATCCATTTCTACTTACAAGAATTTGAGTGACGTTCTATTTTTGAGCAATATTTAGTTTAAGCTTACAAAGTAACACAAAAATTGTTTGGGGATTTCATTACATAAGATATTGTATTGAGTGACCTGCAATAGTGTAATCGAGAGCATGTGCTTTTGTTTATATTTTTGCCATGCGTCACTCGATTGCACTTTACATATTTGTGGTTGGCAATGGTCACTTTGCATGATTGGGATGGCGGTAGTGGTCACTGTATTGGATACACTACAATTTTTTGAAACGGGTGCTCCGTAACTACTTCTTGCCCGATTGTACGTCTTAGTTCTGTATTTGAGTGCTTAGACTCTTTGCAAATGGTACAATTTTGTATGTAATTTCTGACGTGAACGGCCATCCGAGGCCAGTAGTACCATTGACGTAGCCGGTGTAAGGTTTTGGCAACACCGCCATGAGCAACGATCTCAGGGCTGTGCGCCTTTTCTATCAATGTTGATGCTAAAGATTCTGGAACCCACAGTTTCCATTTCAGTTCGTTAACGTCTGGGTCGCAACGTGTTTTTTTGAATAAAAATCCATTTTCAACCTTTAAATCTGGCAGATTTTTCTTCCACAGTCTTTATCAAGTTCAGGTACTCAGGGGATTCAAATTCTAAAGTTTCGAAGTCCAGCCATGGAGTATTCAAAGCCTCAATCCCTTCCACGAATCGCGATAAAATGTCCGCTACAACATTTTTAGATCCTTTGCGGTGCTCTACTTGAAAATCATACGCCTGTAATTGAAGTGACCATCTGGCTAGTCGGCCTGATAGATCCTTTAATGACATGTGCCATTTCAGGCTGGCGTGATCCGTCACTACCGTGAAAGGCATCATCTCTATGTATGGACGAAATCTTTTTACTGCTAGAACAGCTGCCAAGCACTCCTTATCGGTAACGCTATAATTGCGTTGGCAACTGTTCAGCTTTTGGGAAAAATACACTATCGGCCTCTCATTTCCCTCGCGATCCTTTTGGTACAGCACCGCACCTACGCCTATTTCAGACGCATCGCACTGTACCCAGAATCGCGAGGAAAAATCTGGATGCTGCAGTACAGGGGCTGTTGTGAGGGCTTGCCTTAAGCTATCAAATGCCACGATGGCTTCAGGCGTCATTGTGAACTTGGCACTTTTCTTCAGAGTATCGCTTAGCGGAGCCGATAACGCTGCGAAATTCTTTATGAAGCGGCGATACAAACCAGCTGTGCCAAGAAAATTGCGAACTTCACGTACAGTCTTAGGAATTGGAATTTTCTGAATGCCTGACACTTTTTCGGGATCTGTTCTTCATGTGCCACCTCCAACAATAAAACCTAAATAGCGCAGCTCTTTAAAACAGAATTTGAATTTTTTAAGGCCTATGGTTAAATTGGCCCTCTTTAGACATTCGGCTACTTCGCCGAGTACACGAAGATGCGTTTCGAAGTCAGGTGCTATTATTAACAAGTACGTGAATACATGCGACTTGAGACGTTGTGGGATGACTTTGTATCAAGCGACAGAGGCGTTTCGCAGCATTGCATAGCCCAAAAGGCATAGCAACAAACTGGTATAAGGGTCTACCAGGTACCGTGAAAGCTGTGTATGTTTTGCTTTGTTCTTCTAAGGCTATTTGCCAAAAAGCAAACTTTAAATCGGCACTACTAATAAAATGGGTGTAGTCGATCCGACTCAAAATCCCTTCATTATTTTGTAGTGGTTACGCATCTTTCACCGTTCTTTCATTCAGCTTTCGTGCATCAAGACAAAAGCGATTTTTTTCCGGTTTCCTCACTATCGTCACTCTGTTGTTCCACGGGCTTTCACTTTTCTCGATTACGCCCAGCTCTAGCATTTTATCGATTTCAGCATATACCAGCTGCTGTACAGCAGGCGAAATCGGGTAGTGCCGATCCTTTACTGGAGTGGCTCCTTCCGTTAATTTTATGGTGTGCATTTCGAGGTCGGTCTTACCTAAGCCATGCTGCTCAAAGGTGTAAAATTGACTTATGACATTTTGTAAGCGCTTTTGCTGCTCTTCATTTAATTCATGTTTTTTTGTAACTCGTCTTCGCCGCCATAGTTTTTTTCATTGTCGAAATCGTTTTTTAATTTTACCAAATCTATTTCCTCTACTCCAATAACATCAGATGCGAGTTGAAATTGCCGCCAGAAATCAATTCCAAAGTAAGCGCTTTGCTCAAGCTCAGGACAAAGATAAAATTTTATAATTTTCATTTCATTTTTATATTTTACAGGTAAACTAATTTTGCCAAGTATGGTATGTTTTTCCCCGCCTGCGGTCCTTACTATCGAGAAAAATCATTCGACGTCAACCCTGAGCTCCTCGACCAATTCTCTGCATCCTCGGCCGAACAGACTTATCGACGCTCCCGTATCAAGAAGACCCTCGTACTGCCTATTTCAACTTCGGCAAATGCCCTTGGGTCTTTGCTGTGAGCTCCACTAAAAGCTTCAGCCAACTCTTTGCGTATCTGCTTTCTCTTCGCAAAATTTTTCCTGGCTTTGATGACTTTTTGTGAAATTTTCCGCATCCTATTCAATGAGCATTGCTGCTTTTATTAATTTTATATAAACTTTTCAAAATAATAATTTTCTTTTTATCCACAGGATTCTCTGCCTCCACACTATATCCGACATCAATTTTGTTTTTACTGGTTAATTCTCCACGGGTGTCTGACTGGAGCGTGACACTTCTGTGGTCATCACGTTCCTCTCCACGATTCCCGACGAACATGCAGGACACTTTGGCGTTATTACGTCGGGCCGACCGCACTTGTAGCAAAAAATCGTGCGAGTCAAAGAAGTACAATCCATGTACACATGCCCTTCCTGATGACAATTCCAGCATATTAAAGTTTCTTCTTTTGTTGGCTTGGATGTTGTATATTTTGTTGAGGTTGCTGTTGAAGGCCTTGTCGTTGAAAATTTGATTGTTGTTGTGGCTGCCTAAAATAAATTCGTCACGCAATTGATCCACAGAAAATATCGTCATTGGATAGACAATCCGACTCAGGTAATCTTTCAAATTTTTTTTGATTATTTTCAACATGTCGCGGTCACTTACAGGGTTACATAATTTGGAGCGCAGATTAAACAGATCGTGGAAAAACATGTCGATACTTTCACCTGGTCTTTGCTTCCGTTCCACAATCTCTCTCATCACTTCAAAATCAGAACGGCTGTTTTGAAACTGGCGATGAAGCGCTTCGCCCAATCGGCGTCATACTTATTTTTAATGAACACCCAGTACCATTCACGGGCGACTCCTTTCACCAATAAGTGAAAATCTCTAATGACTTGCGACCAGGGACATCGGTAGTGGTGCTGTAGGTGCTCCACGCGGAAGACAAAATCTTCTACGGATAAATCATCCGATCCTCCAGCGAAAACGATTCCCCACTTGTCCACATGGATGGTAGCTGAGAATTCAAGTGGATGTTCCTGTGACTCTTCTACGCGCTGGCTTGTATTCCTTGCGTCATTTCCCGATATACCTGTCCACTGCGGCTGGTCCGCTGTGCCGTGTTGAAAACGCTCCGCATTTGATGGATTAGATGGCCAATTGTACTGTTGAGGCAATGGATGTTGTTGCTGCTGTTGTATCGGTGGTTGATGCTGTTGCGGCGGCGTCTGCACATGCGCAAGTTGAGGCTGTTGAGCTTGTTGTTGTTGTTGTTGTGGAAATTGATATTGTTGTTGCTGCTGTTGTATCGGTGGTTGATGCTGTTGCGGCGGCGTCTGCACATGCGCAAGTTGAGGCTGTTGAGCTTGTTGTTGTTTTTATGGCTGATTATAGCTTGCAATTTTCCAGCTTTTGTTTTTATTATACATCAATGTTTTATTTTTGTTTAAAGTACTGTTGTTTTCAGATTTTTCACCTGGAGCTGATTACGGATTGGTGCTTTCGCTGCTCGAATTTCCAGCATGACTCGTTTCATCTGCGGTTTTTTGCTGCTGTTGGGCATATCGATTTTCGGTGAGTTTCAACGTTTTCATTAGCTCCCCTATGCTATTTTCAATCACTTTGGAAATTTTTTTTTCTATTGAGTTTTCAAGTACAAGCCGGTAATCTTCATTAAATTCGAACACCATTCCTTTAATGTGATTAGCTGTGGTTGTCTCTAGTAGGTCTACGATTATATTCTTTGGTGGGGGAAAATTCAAGTTTGGAGGATACTTCCGAGGTTTCTTGACCGCGCCCTTAGGGTTTTCTTTGTTCTCGTTGTCAACTCGGTCAACAATGATGGAGTTTGACAAATCTCTAAAAAAGTTAGGGTCTACGCCCGCGGCCTGTTCTGAATCTCCTATATCAGACATCATTGGATCTGAACTTATTTCTACTATTGATTCTGCTTGTATCGAACACTGAGCTCCTTTGCGCACTACGCCTTTTTCTGCGCTTTTCTGCACTTTTCATTCGATTTGTAAAAACAAAATTCTATATAAAAAAGAATTTGATTTTGAAAATAGGGGTGTTTTCTAGGCCAAGTGATGTGGTCTAAAAAGGGTTTGGACTACTCGTCCAGCGATGATTGAATTTCCTGCGTACTCCTTTCGGAGTCCCTCATATGGATAGTCATACTATGCTTTAATTATTCAGTGAACTTTTCTAAGTGCTTGGGCCACGGTCATGGTTGCCTTGCATTCAAAATCCCATAAATAAAGTAATACTTCGTGCATCTTAACGTAAAGTTAGTTTAAAACGCTAGGCCACGAATCACGACCTACAATACATCTTGAAACAAAAAAAAAATTTTGTTTTACGTTTCAAGGCTACTGCGATAAAATGTAATTACCCAAAAAAAAAAAAAAAACTATCTGCAACCATGAACTCCAGCTCTCCAAAATCTCACCAATATGCTTTCTCGACATGCAATTGGTTGAATCTCAAAAAGAATTTCACCAAGACATTTTGCGTCCGTTACCAATAAAAAAAAAGAATTTTACTTTGCCATCTCAGCCTCGACCGTTGAATGCAATTAGCTTCTGCTCAAATGTGCTTTAACCAAGTCACTCCACGGTCATGACCCAGAAAGACAAAGTCCTAGCCTTCTCGATCTACATGTTCCCGATCCACCCCTCTGCATGATGCAATTAGTACTTTTAAACAATTTCTTCAACTGAGCCATCACACAAAAAGACCGATCCAGAAGACGACATCGAGTCCAAAATATTACTTTTCCCGAATGTTGTATCATCGAATCCTTCGCCTGCAATTAGCACCGAAGCATATTCTCGGCTGAGCCACCGTGACAAAAAAAAGAGATTCGATGAGACACAGTGCAGGACTCTTTTTTGAATCATGATTATTGAGTCTGCCACTAACTGTATCAAATAAGTTTTAAAATTTTGTAAGCCATTACTATGGCTTAACCCTGGGATAGTCGCTATTGTTATCCCCTTTTTCAATTAAATTTTAATTGGGCCCCATTATTGTTACAAGTTCGCAAGCTATCGTACCCAACGCGGTCCGCACCGGCTAGCTTGCGGTTTCAGGGGTGTTTTGTTAACCCGCCGCGTTGGGTCGAGGGAGCAACAATAAAAGACTCAATTTTTTTGGCGGAAACCGAAAAATGAAATCTTAAATAAAACTCGATCAAATACAAGAAAAAAAAAACAAACCCAAAAAAAAGGAATCAAAAATTGATCAAAATAAGAATTGCAAAAAAAATATTTACCAAAAAGAAACCCTATAGAAAAACTATATTCAACTGGAGCAGGCTGTTCCATACGAGAGAGGGAGAGAGATTGTCCCCCTCCTATGCACCCGCCCAACCTGTGATGCACAGTCCACTTTGGTGCATCACCCACATCCGGATCATCGCTGCAAATACAAATTATAATACAAAATTTATCTGCTTTACAGACTAAGGCGTATAATCTAACTTTAAACCGAATGACCAAGAAAATCACCAGAGTCATGGGCATGCAAATGAGGATATGTATGATGGTAGAATACACCAACAACAAAAATTTATAGAAATGATTATATTAATGATAATATTAATAAATTTTATAATTTTAAAATATCATGTACATATATATATATATAAGTTGCGAAAATTTCCTTATTAGATCATCATTAATTTGAAATTTAAAATTATCAAAATTTACCATTTAAAATTTATATAAGAATTTCCTTTTAAAATTATATATAAAAAAAACATGTATATATTAAAATTCGCGAATGTTAAAAATCACCGATTATACTATATATTCTAAGATTGAAACAAAAAAAAAAACGAGAAAACTGTATTTAAAATTTTCGCAACGGAAATTACACAAAATATGACGATGTACAAAGTGAAAGTATGAACATATATAAATAAATGTATGATTATGTCTAAGAATAAGAGTAATTATTTAAATGGAAATATGAGGATTCTAATTTAGAAGAAATTCCCGATTGTAACGTTACATCAATACGTTTTAAACATGTATTTAAGGTATCAAGATATACCCCTAAATCTTTGTCCTAAAAGAGCGCTCTGTTATAGACGTGATTCAAATTTTTTATACCCCAAAATAATTCACCTTCCAGGAATTTCTTTTAAATGGGTTCATACATTAATAGAATAAATCAAAAACAAAAAAATTTAAATCAAAAACACCCTTTACGCAGCAATCACTGGCAAACACACCATACGTGTTCATCTCTCTTTCGGGTTCAATATTCTGCTTTGCAACTTCGATGAAAGTGTTCCCACTACTCTCGCCGACAGGGCTTACACTTCGCGTATTCTTATACTAACACGAATGGTTTCAAAATGGCCGCGTTCACACTCGGACGCTTTTCTTAGGTAAAGGTGTTCCCACTGTGGTTTACACTTCGCGCCTTTTATTGCAGACACGAATGAATTAAAAATGGCCGCATTCAGACGCCTTTCGCAAAAAAATTACTTCTATTTATATCTTTTCCTTTTTTTTTTGGGGGGGGGGGGTTTCGATGAAAATAACGTATAGATAAATATATTGTGGCTGGCACTTATATTTTCGATTATTGGAAATCCTGGTGTCTTCGCATCTCTAGCAGGAGTGTCACGCTACCGCCTCTTCCATCAGCCACACTAACAAACAATAAAATTTTTCCACTCTGTCCATATACCCTTAAACACAACTTACATGATTTTTAAACTACCTTCTATACAAAGAGATTTTTTGTTCTGCAGATCTAAAAAAACTTTTTTCTCATAATATATGCACTATAACGTATTGCGTTCAAATAGGCATACCTGATTTAAGTTACGTTTAAATGTACTCCTTTACTTCGATGGACTTTGTTTTGATTTTATCACTGAAAGTCCTTTTTTTTTAAATGCAAACTCACTAATATGAAGTTTTACCGAACTTGCGGTTATACAAAACTTTTATTATTTTTTTATAATTTATACGAGCTATTGCGTGACACGACCTTTCCCCGGAACTCTTTATACGTATTTAAAATTTTCTCGACGAAACTTCTTGTTACCAAGCTTCAAATTAGCAAAACTCGCAGAATTACATAAAAACTGTTTTTATGTTCCATAGCTTTACATATAACATAAGTATATTGAACCTACAATACTAAACAAAACAACAGTTCTCACCTACACTTATGTTACGTTTTCTCGTTCGCTCCGAGTTTTCTCACTTAACAGTTCAGCAACATTATGTTGTAAACAGAATTGGGTCGGAGTCGGAAAAGTGGAGGCGGAATTCCGCTGTCAAAAATTAGAACACACTTGATGCTACGAATTGAACAGAACTGCGGCATACGACTGATAGCCTACCGACGGAACTCCTTCGATTTAGATTTATTTCTATTTTCTCCGTCGGATCAGGGTTGTATTTCAGCTTGTGTCAATTGTTTTGTTTACGTTTTTACTTTTTTTGTCAACGCTGTTACTTATGTTAGTTGCACATTTCATTCACATTCTTTGCTGGAACTAAAATTTTGCAATTTAATTCACATTAATATTAAAATATTTAAAGGTGAACAAAGTTAAATTAAAAATGACATCAATAAGTTTATTCAATCCAAAGCTAAATTTGCCCGTGCCGCCCAAGCCTTGCAATAAACATTTCGGCAGCGAAAGGATTGCAAGATGTAATGAAAACCAACTTAGGACCAAAGGGTACCATGAAAATGTTGGTCTCCGGTGCTGGTGACATCAAAATCACCAAGGACGGCAATGTGCTTTTGCACGAAATGCAAATTCAACATCCAACTGCTTCTATGATTGCTAGAGCCAGCACTGCTCAAGACGACTCAACTGGTGATGGCACAACGTGCACTGTGCTACTTATCGGTGAATTGCTAAAACAAGCTGATATCTTTCTGACTGAAGGCTTACATCCACGTATAGTCACCGAAGGTTTCGAGAAGGCAAAGGAAAAAAAAGAATTTTTACTGACGTCGCTAACACAAGTTTAAAAACAAAAGTTTTAAATACGTAAGTAGATTATTATAACTAGTATTAAAAATTTTACTTATTACATGTTTTCATTAAGATGTACCGAAGAGAACCAATTCACCATTTACCCTTGGGTTCATCAATATGTAAATAACTTACAACGTGATGATCAAACGGCTCCTGTGCGCTTACCCGACGTATGTCCGGTTAAACATCCACCAAAAGGAAACAATTACATCATAGCAGGTGATTTCTTAGAGGTAATAATATCTAACAAATATGTAGTTTATCAATTTCTGTATTTAATGTTTTTTCTTTTTTTGTTAGGTTTATAAGAAACCCAATTCATTTGACTGTGTAGCTACTTGTTTTTGTATAGATTGTGCGAATAATATCGCTGAATTTATTGAAACTATTTACTAGTATGTGAAGTGTTCTTTTTCTTCAACACAATTAATTTAACTTCACTTATTTATAGAATTTTGGTACTCGACGGTATTTGGCTTAATCTTGGCCCATTACTATACCATTTTAGCGATATTCAGGGCGAAAACAGCATAGAGCCCTCGCATGAAGATCTTATGGAAATTGTTAAAGCTGTTGGCTTTAAAATAATGCGCAGCGAAACTGGACGACGTACAAAATACGCACTGAGCCCGCGGTCAATGCTGAAGAGTGAATACGGGAGTTTATTCTGGGTGTGCCAAAAACCAAAAAATTAAATCCAAAAAGAAATGTATGTGGACGATTGTAACGATAATGAAATTAGTGATTTCAATAATGTGTCGTAAGCTACGAAGTATTTTTAAAGAGTGACGACTAAAGTTTAAAAAACAAAAATTGAACTGAATTGAATATTTTTAAGTTTTCTTTTACTTAGCATGTGCAGTTTTTATTTTTTTTTATTTTGCAGTATAACGCAATATGATTTCTTCTTTTTTTTTTGTTATACTTTATTGAATAGTTTTTAAATGCACTGCTTTCAAGAGGTATGCATTTTTATTGACTTAACTGAAAAGTTTTTACATTACATAAATTTATTTTGTACAAATTCAAATACAATTGAGACTTAGTTTAAATCTAGATGTGCTGTTCACTAGCAAAAAAAAAATAAACGTATGTACATGAATTAGTAAACATAGTTATATTTTTATAAAATATTTCTACTAGTATGTACATATAAAACATTTTGTTAACTAATTTAAATAAAAATAATTTAAATTAAATTCTTATTTACTTTTTATTGACCGCAATTTGAGTTAAGAAATTGTACAAATAGTTGTGGTACTTTATCCAAACTGCTCGTTGTAGCATAATTCAATTTGCTGTAGTTTAAAAATTGTCTACGCAGACGATTCAATTGTATGGCATTCATGTAAGTAGGAATATTAATTTTTGTTTCACTACCTTTTGCCGGTATTGGACTAAGAATGCCAATTTTTCGTGCTGCTAGAACATCAGCCACAATCTCTTGCGTATGGTGATCCAATTCGAAAAGGTAATTAGTTGAACTAAGTGGGGGCTGCACGTCAAAAATAAAATTATATAAATTTGACGCAAAGTGCATCAAACATTTCACGTGTATACGGGACTGTGGAGTTGTTTAACACTGCTTGTTCGGGGACGCTAGTTAAATCAGCTGATTCCAATGTAGAGCGTTGCTGATTCAACTCCCAAGCTCGTTTTCTTGAATGCCACAAAAAAGTGTGTATTGTGTGCAGGTATCATAAACAATTTCTCTAACCGTGGACACTCCCAACTTGTGTGACCACGCAAGATATTGTGGACTGCATCCTTGCGATAAGTACCTGAAATGAGACACATTTATATTTTGCCATATTATTGCATTTATGACCAAAATTACTTACATTAATGTCAGTGCTAAACGACTTTCTGGGCTTTTTGCGCTCTTCTCGAAAAGCGTTGAAGCCTTTCTTGAATCAAGGACAAAAGTGTATAGAATTTGGGAACGCTCATCCTAGTGGCCTTAAAAAAGTGTTCATCGTCCTTCATTTTGAGTTGAAGAAAGCACGTTCCGTAAAACCCCTACTCGTTCCTGGTTAAATTAACAGGACGCACCCACCACCTCCTTTTTATACGCTTACATGCCTCATCATACATGTTGTACATAGCGTCCATTACTGCTACAATTTTTATTATACGCACTATTGTTTGCACATTGGTATTCATTTTTTTTTTCCAACAATAATTTTAACTCAAATAATCACCAAAAAATGTTTCACTTTGTCACAGCAAAAATATTTCAATTCAAAAATTTTTTTCATGTAAACAAAATGACAGCTGAATTTTCCGTTCCGCCGCAATTGTGTTTATTCAAATGACTTTCCGACGGACTTTCATTTTTGACAGCGGAATTCTGCTTCCGCTTTTCCGACTCCGACCCAATTCTGCTTACAACATTATTGTTGGAAAGCTCAGTGTTGATGCCAACCCTGGTTTCAACTTATAGTGTTGCTGAACATCACCTGGGAACATTATCTGTTTTGACGTTTCTGAATTTCTTTTATTTTTCTCAGGCTGGCATTGCATGTGCCAATGTCATACAAAAGAAAAACATAATCATATGCAGCATGTACTTGCATCAGGTAAATATTATAATAAATATGTATTTTTAATGAAATTTGTGACAATTTAAATCTTTTTTCTAGTGACCGTCGTACTATGCAACAAGGAGATACATTGCTCTACACTGGGTATCCTATACGACCGCAACAATATGTCAAACAGCTGATGACGCGAGAAAGCGAGAGCTATTTGAAAGATGCTTAAATTTTTGCGTCATATGCTATCTCGGCGTTTACACACACAAATTCTTGCCGAAAAGTTTCCTCGTTTGTGGGCAAGAGGGGAAAAACCAAAGAGACGAGGTACGAAATTTGTCGTATGTTGCAAATGCCAAACAAAACCACAAAATAGATTAGACAAGAATTTGTTTCACCGAATTTGCCTGTGTAAACGCCGAGTATGTGACTTTCAACGCGACGTGCTTTGTAAAGCTAGGGTTATACTGGATAAGAATTCGTACGAAAATTTGTTCGTTCGTATTTGAACATACTCGTAAGAATACATCTGAAGTGAACAAATCCACGTGTGTGTATGTATGTGGTTACAGTGACTACGTATATCTCGTGCGTATTCTGACAAAGCTGTACGGTTGTCCTGATGCAAACAAAATATTTTGTTTTTGATCAGTCAGTCGTACTCGGCGTTTACACAGGCAAATTCGGTGAAACAAACTCTTGTCTATTCTCTTTTGTGGTTTTTGTTTGCCATTTCCAACATACAACAAATTTTGTACCGCGTCTCTTTGGTTTTTCTGCTATTGCCCACAAACGAGGAAACTTTTCGGCAAGAATTTGTGTATGTAAACGCTGAGATACGAATGCAAGGAAATAAATCAAGGATACTGAAAAATTAAATGCAGAAGTTGAAGAAATGCGGTCTTTATGGGTATAAAAACGTAAACAGTACCATAATATGGAGTTAAACAAAAAATTATGGATGCAATAAGTAAGATTCAGTAGCTGAATCCATTGCACTTCAACACAAACAATGTTCATACGAATAATTTTTAAGAATTCGTACGAACAAATTTTCGCATCCAGTGTAACTCAAGCCTAACTCATTGCATACGATAGCAGGGTATCAACTTTTCTGACAGAAGCGTATACCGCGACAAAATGACGACGCGGGGTCTGTAAATAAACTTTAAAAGTGTTTGATCAATATCTCATTAGCATTCACATGATCCTTCACTCTGTCAAACAATGCTTGGCAACGTCAATGCTCGATCATGTGTACTCTAGAAAGAGTTTTATGTATGGATGTAATAAAATTAAATTTTTCCACTTTAATAAACTTTTCTGCAATTTATGTTATGTTGTGAACAGAATACGGCTTAAGTTTACTTTAGCTGACATGAATATCAAAAATATGGCTGTGATAAGAAAGATAATTTAATTTCCTTCAATAATAATGAGTAAATTGATTTTTTCATAAAAAGCAATCAAAATTACAAATGCGCGAAGTACAACTCAATGAGAAGAAACTCAATTTTGGCAGAGAATATAAAAATTCCGTCTCCGAGTACTGGTGCTTTGCCTAAGAGTTCAACAGCAACTACTCTTGCATATGCAAATAAAGTGTTAAGTGTTAAAATATTAGAAGAGAAGACTGCATCTCTTAACAAAAGAGTTGAACTTTTAGAAACGAAGCTAAATATGATGGAGCAGGGAAAAAAACTTTGTGAAGTCAACATTGTTGATGTTCCTTCTGTTGATATCTGAAATGCAAAAGAGAAGGTTGATAAGCTACTAACAACAATAACTGGTGATGCAATTAACAACAACGAAATTATTTCTTGCTACGTAAAAAATATCGAAGCAGATAATAACAGAATTTCTAACATCGTTTGTGTCAAATTTGCATCGCACTCACTGAAAAAAATATCATGAAGAAGATGAGAAAAATATTTCTTTTCAGACATCGGATGTTTTGTGCTATATATTTAACTTAAGAGTATATTCTGGTATTTTTCCAGATTCTTTAAAAATAGCAGTGTTGATTCCATTATATAAAAAAGGTGATGCGTCGTCATTGAACAATTACCGCCCAATTTTGCTTCTTTCCACTTTTTCGAAAGTTTTTGAGAAAGGTATGACATATAAGTTAAACTTAAATTTATTTAAGCTTGTTTTTAAAAAAGGCCGAAGCCAACTTTATTGAATTGAGTCAAGAGTAAAACTAAAACTTGCAAAATAAACTTAAACGAACAAAAGCTGGATCGCTGCATTTGCTGACCACGCTGCTGCTGTTGTTTTTGTTGCGTTGTACGTGACTCTGCTACTGTTGTTGAGTTATGCGGCTACTTGACGGATGTAGGGATTGGGTTTCGTCTGCGCGATTTGTAGGAGACTGCAGCGTCAACATTTTGTTGCATTTTAATAATCCATGTTTACCGCGTTAGCTCCTCCGCCGTTAAATTCGAACGTCCCCGTTTGATCCACAATTTTGGAAGTTGAAATTGGTATTTCATCTGGTACCACAGCATCCGTAGTGGCTGTAATCTCAAGTTTAATTGATTTGCCAATGATGAATTTTTTCAGGATGAGAGATATGATTTTTGCGAGTAAAGCCGCACATAGGCCCAAATTGATTGCGTAGCGTGTTCTTGCTTCTGTTTCCAACCGATCGATATGTTGCGTATTGTTAATTTGCAGTTCATTAATGAAATTCAATGATAGGACCTCTTCCAATTTATTGTAGCGACTTTTCGGTTGCAGGATTGCGGGTAATGGTTTTCCAAACGATACTTCATTGTGTAGGTAACTCTTTCCATTGATATCGATCGTCGCATCATGGTGACGTACTAGAAATGTTCCGCTTAAACTTTTCCTTTCCCCATCAATGCTTATTTGTCCTTCAAATTGATTCAGCAGTATTAGTCCTGGCATGATTTCTTCTACGGGAGGAATGTGTTGGCTGTTGATAACCATGCAGTTTGGTGTGCGGCTTTCCAGCAAATTCTTTATGCAGGTTGAGTTTGTTAGGCTGACGATGTTCTTATCGTTACAAATAGATAATTCATTATACTTTCTACAGAATGTTCTAACTCCGAAGAGATTATTGTTACAATTTAATATATTTTCGTATTTAATATAATTAATAAGGTTTTGGTTTCTTACTGGTTTTATTAAGAGGGAATTACATAATTCAATTTTTACCGTGGGCAAGGTTACAATGTACAGAATTGTTTCATTACTTATCGCTACCTTAATGTCCGAAAATTCTAAAGCTTCATCTAAATTCACATAAGGGATATCATTTCGTTCAAATAGTTTTTCTACAATTTTTATTTCTTCCTTTGATAAAACATACGCATTAATTATATTTGCCTTTGCCCAGCTTATAGCGAATTCTACATTTTTCAGTTCCTCTCTTAATATTTCCAATTTATATTTATAATCTAGAATTTGGTCATGTTTTACTTCTTTGTTTGATTTAATATTCTTCAGAATTCTATTCGTGACATTTCTTATCTCATTAATTTTTTGTACAGTCAATCTATTTATAATTATTTGCTTTTCGTTATTGTATAGTAAATTATTTATTTTATCTCGAACTATTTTATAATCTTCATGATCCGGGTTTCCCGCGATCCAATTCCACGCCGTACCTATTGCATCTATGGACCTTTTAATTTTTTGTGCTTAATTTTTAATCGGTACAGGTAACTACGGATATTGGATATTTCGTGGTAAAGGAGGGCATAGACAGGATCATCGGTTTTAATGAATTTGTTTATGTGGTCTTCTATATTATTAACCAATGTTTCGTACTGTCCAATTTCTATTGTATGAATCAAGCGGAATGTCCCATTTTGTATTCTTGCTGTTCCGGTAGTTATTGTAATCAGTTGTGTATTTGTGTAGTCAAGTATCTGAACTTCCGCTTTAGCTGTAAATGTTCCTATGGATGATAACCTGCAATTATAGGAAATGGAAATCAATTTCGTATGCGATCTTTATGAACTGTTCGCCCTGATGCCGTTATTATTACTTTTGACCTATTTTGAGCTACTACTTCCTTTTTATATCTAGGGGTCAACTTTGATCCTAACCTTTTGTTTATTTTTACGTATATTACGTCGCCTTCGGCATAAGTCGGAGGTACTTTCCTTTTTTTATTATGATTCAACATGTCTTTCTCTTGCTTATCTTTTAAACGTTGGATATTCATAAGTCTTTTCCTTTCCTGCTCGTCACATGTGTCACCTAATGTTCTGCCCATGAAAAGTTCTATGGGTTTTCTATCCATTGTGGAATATATGGAATGATTATATTCAAAGATTGTGGAAAAGAGTAGCGCTGAAAATGAGGAATGGCAGTTTTCTGCTTTAAGACACCTTAACATTTCGGAGATTGTACTATGGAATCGTTCCACCTGTCCGTTAACTGTACTGGTGGTGTTGTAAAAATGTTTATTCCGAGCTCGTCCTTTACCATGTGGGAGATAGTCGCTGAGTTAAAGGATTTTTCGTTATAAATTACAATGCCTTCTGGCTTACCAAATAGTAGCAACATTTGTCTTAGAGGTTCTTTTATGTGCTCTGTTGCTTTGGATTTTATTATTTGTGCCTGGGCATATTTAGAAAACTTGTCTAGCGCTGTCAATACTAATTCCCCTTCGGTGTTGTATATGTCAATATGTAATAACTGTCCAGGATGTTCCGGTATTGGTGTTGCGTGTATTTCTTGTAATGTTGGATGTCTGTCATATTTATTTTTTTTGCAAATTGTGCAGTCCTTTGTTAGATTTTTATTTTTTCGTTCATTTTGGGGAAGTAATATTTGTGTAGTAATTTGATTTTGTTTTCTTTGTAGTTTCGGTGTGCTCTTCTATGTTCTTCTAATATTTTTTCCTCCTGTTCCGTTTCGCTAACAATGTCCTCTACCTGTTTTTGCGTGTAGCAAATCCTATAAGAATTGAAATGTAGGGGGTAGATATTTTGAATCTTTCCCATTATATTCTCAGCTGTAAACAGACCATTGATAACGATGGGATTCAAATATTTTTTTAGAATATTAATTAGGTCCTCATCTGTATACTGCGACTTTGTTATGGTGTGTCTATGGAACGTAGGGAAAGGAATTGTAAAAGTATAGCCATCGTTATCACCTGTAAGTATCATCAATTGGTTTTTAAAGACATTGATTGGAGTTTCTATTGCTGGTATGAGGTTTTCAGCTGAGCTTTCATGACTATGTACCGTAGCTGTTAGTGAATTAATTTGTGAACTTTGGGGAGGTCTGGAAAGAGCATCGGCAACCACATTGGCTTTACCTGGCTTATAAATAAGCTCGTAATTATATTCTTCGAGGATGGATTTCCAGCGTTTCATTTTCCCGCTATTATTTTTATTGCTCAGCGCATACGTGAGCTGTTGATGGTCAGTGTAGATCTCAATCTTTGCTGAACCATATAGGTAGTTTCTTAACGAGTTAAGTGCCCAAATTATTGCTAAGAGCTCCTTCTCGTTAGCGGCATAATGCTCTTCCGTCTTTGAAAGCGTTCGGGATATAAAGGTAATTGGTCTATCGTTCTGAGCCAAAACTGCTCCAAGAGCAAAATTAGAGGCGTCAGTGGTCAACTGAAAAGGCTTTTTAAAATCTGGGTATGATAATAATAAATCGTTTGACATGAGAGTGTTTTTGATTTTTCTTATTGCGTCGAGTGCATCTTTATCGAGAGTTATTAAGGTTTTTCTAGAGTTTTGTTTGGACGTACGTCCACCCTCCCCTCTTAAAAGGGTTGTCAGGGGCTTAGCAAGTTTTGCATAATCCTTCACAAAACGGCGATAATATCCTGACAGACCAAGAAATGACCGCAGATCTTTTAGCGTCTTTGGTGGTGGAAACTTTTCTATGGCCTCAATTTTTATCGGATTTGTCTTTATGCCACTCGGAGAGACTAAAAACCCAAGAAATTCAACTTCCTTTTGGAAGAACTTGCATTTATCTAGTTGCACTTTCATGCTTGACTTATTTAATATTTTGAATATTTGTTGGATATGTTCTATATGGTCATTTTCGGACGTACTGAATATTATAATGTCGTCAATATAGACGAAGCAGAATAAACCAATGTGCTCGCGCAAGATGTTATCAAGGGTCCTTTGGAAGATTGCAGGTGCATTCTTTAGTCCAAAGGGGAGCCTTGTGAATTCATACTTCCCATTATTTATGGAAAACGCCGTCTTCTCTATGTCGGATTCCTTTAATGGTATCTGATGGAATCCACTTTTGAGATCCAGTACCAAAAAGAATTTACATTTTCCTAGTTGTGATAGCACATCATTTATTTCAGGGATTGGATAGCGGTCAGGGATTGTAATATTGTTTAGCTTGCGATAGTCTATTACCAGTCTGTGTTGTTTATTGCCATTAGAATCAGGTTTTTTGGGCACAATCCACACTGGTGAATTGTACGGTGATCGAGATGGTCTTATTATGCCATCCCTAAGAAGTTTTTGTACTTGAACTTCTACTTCACCTTTTAGAGAAGTAGGGTTAGGATAGCTTCTTGTGTAAACTGGAGAGTCCGAATTAGTTCTGATCTCTCCCTTGACCCTACTAGTGTACGTTAATTTTTCGTCAGGCTCTGCAAACAGGGATTTATATTTCCTAACAAGCAGTTCGCATGCTGCATTCTGTTTATCTGTCATATGTTCACTTTTTATATCTATTGCGTTCACCGTTTTTGATTTACACTGTCTGATCACAATTCTTTAGCTGTTTAGTGTTTCCATATAGTTATGTTTTATATGAATGACTGCGGAAAGTTCTTTGAGGCTGTCGTTTCCTAAAATAGCATCAAATGATTTCAGAGTAGGTAAAATATAGAATTTGATGTCAAGTTGAGGTACGTTGAAAAGATTGACTCTTGTAAAATGCGTTATTTTTACATTGCCTGCGATAGAACTAGCAAAAAATGGGTGTTCATTAGGAGTGGCTATGGGTACTACTGAAGGTTTGATATAATTCTTATTTGACCATGTGTCTATTAATATTTTAAGTGTATCTCCTCCTACTGTCTTCGCCTGAAAATAAGGCAGTGAGGAGTGGTTTATCCTAAAAAATGAATATCCGTAAAATCAGAAAAGGGGACATGAGTTTCGTCAAAACTGTCTTGCGTACTAAAGAGTTCTTGTTGTTGTTCGTAAAGTTGTATGTACTAGTCTAGTGGCTGTTCAGTGTCTTGCTGTCCTGCTTCCTCTTGATATTCCTGCGTCGGTGAGTTTTGTTCAGAAATTTTCATTTGGTCAGTTTGAGGATATTGCCCAATATTATTCAATTGGACGCCATTTATTTCGTTGCATAGCTGGTTTACTTGCTGCGGGTCATATGTTGCTTGTTCGATATTGAAGTTCCTCTGAAACTTATTTGGACCAGCCTGAAAGGCGTTGTCACCTGGCCGTTTTCCGTAGAATAAATTAGGCTTAGGACGATTAACATAATTCAACGCTTTACTTTGGATACTTTGATCCACTTCCATTGCCTCTGGTCGTGGCTGTGGCTTGGCAGCAAATGGCCTGGGTGGAGGATGCGTAGGTTTAATTAAATTGGGTTGTGCTACAGCGCCATGAAATTGCTGATGTTGTGGCAGCCATCTATAATTTTGGTAAGGTTGCGGAAAATGCTGTGGAGTTGCATATCTTGGAAAATGGGTTAATTCGGGATAAAACGGCTGTTGACCGTGAACATTCCTTGTCATAGGAGGAAGAATCTTCCTCGGAGGGAGTTAGCTCTAAAATTCTGATTTTCTATTTTTTGGCAAAGGTATAAGGCTTGAGGCAAATCCGTGGGCTCTTTTATTGCTAATAGCTTAGGGAGCTCGCCGTTAAGTCCCCTAATAAACGTGTCTAGAGCCTTATTACGGTAAGAATCTGTCAGGATTTTTTCAGCGTCCCTGCTCATATTCATGCAAGAAATTTTATTGAGAATTAGTGAGAAATGTGAATAAACAGATTGACAGAAATCCTGTAAGGACTTATTTCCTTGCACTAGGGTTGTCAACTGGTACTCTATTGTACTAATATCTCGCTTATCTGCATAGTGGGTAGTTAAACATAATTTTATTGCCTCCCAATTTGTGGACGTATTATACGAATCGAGTACAATAGTAGCTTGGCCTATTACTTTGTTCCGTATAACATTGATAATACCGAAGTATTTCGACGATCCTCTTTTACTTTCGTACAGTGACATGACTCTATCTACGGATTTCCTCCAAGATCCAAACTCTGAAGGATCCTCGGAAAATTCTCTTAAACAACGAACGACATCGGGTATTTTGTCACAGTCGTCAATATTTCCGCTTGTAATTGATTCATCAGTAAAAGCTACGGAAACGGGATTTATCAAAGAATTTACTGTAGCAGTGCATTGCTGTTCAACTGTCTGCTGTATTAGGGCCGGCATTTCGGGCGTGATATGGTTTACCTGTCTTGCGGGTATGGAAGGAATTTAAGCAGGATTCTGGGTAGGATTTTGGATAGGGTTTTGGTTCGGATTTTGAGCAGGATTTTGCACATTTAAAATTGATGGTCTTAAAATGCTTTCGTTTGTCATTTTTACTTAGCTTTTCTTTACTTTACTTTAAAAACTCAAAAAAAAAATTAAAAATAAAATCAAAATTTCATTAACTGCTGAACTTAAATCAAACTCAAATTTTCTCTTCACAAAAAGTTGTTCGTAATATAATAGCTTAAATCTACTTACAATAAGAATAACTTCAGCATCATGATGTCGGATCAGCGAATTAATTTTTTAGATTTTTATAAAGTTTATAAAAGATTTTTATTAATTAATTAGTCACTTAGTCACTATCAATTTTTAAATTTATTGTGTTTTTTTTTCAAATATTTAGGATTTATTTCCCTTTTTCCTTAGTCACTAGTAATCTTTAAATTTATTTTGTTTTTATCAAAAATTTAGAATTTATTATCTTTTTTCTTTTTGAGCACTTAGTCACTAGTAATTTATTTTGTTTTTATCAAAAATTTAGAATTCGTTTTCTTTTTTCTTTTGAGCACTTAGTCACTATTAATCCTTAAGTTTTCCTTAATTTTTAATCGTAAATTGGGAATATTATTTTTTCTTTTTGAACACTTAGTCACTATTAATCGTTAAGTTTTCTTTAATTTTTAATCATAAATTGGGAATATTATTTTTTTCCTTTATGAACAATTAGTCACTATTAATACTTAAAATTTTTAATTTTTTCCGGTACCAGTCAGCCGGACTTGTCCCTTTTGCATTAGCTACTAGAGGTCTCGCACTGCACACTTAACGCACCGGCGGCTTTGACAAAAGTCTTAGCTCCTTTTATATTAGGGAACCCTGCGCGTTGCCACTACTTTAGGGGCTTCTTATTTTTCGGAAGGTCGCGACTATTTTGCCACTACTTTAGGGGCTTTTTCTTTTTCGGAAGTTCGCGATTATTTTCCCACTACTTTAGGGGCTTTTTCTTTTTCGAAATGTTCGCGAAACTATTTTTTGCAGGGCCCCACGTTGGGCGCCAGTTAAACTTAAATTTATTTAAGCTTGTTTTTAAAAAGGACCGAAGCCAACTTTATTGAATTGAGTCAAGAGTAAAACTAAAACTTGCAAAATAAACTTAAACGAACAAAAGCTGGATCGCTGCATTTGTTGACCACGCTGCTGCTGTTGTTGTTGTTGCGTTGTTCGTGACTCTGCTACTGTTGTTGAGTTATGCGGCTACTTGACGGATGTAGGGATTGGGTTTCGTCTGCGCGATTTGTGGGAGACTGCAGCGTAAACATTTTGTTGCATTTTAATAATCCATGTTTACCGCGTTAACTTATACATAGAATGTCGTCCTACCTAAATATTTTGTGTTTCTTTAGTGACTGTCAATTTGAATTTAGGAACGGAAAATCTACTGAAGATGCACTATTAAAACTTACAGGTGAAATATATAATAGTTTAAATTTGTCGGATAATCCGGCTTGCCTGTTCATTGACATCACAAAGGCGTTCGATATGGTGGATCATACTTTATTGCTGAACAAACTTGCCAGTGCTGGTTTTAGAAGTAGCGTATATGATTGGTTTGCGTCATACTTGAACAATAGAAATCAAATGGTCAAAATCAAGAATTGTTTTAGTTGTGTGAGATATAATAACTTAGGTGTCCCGCAAGGGTCGGTTTTAGGGCCAACTCCGTTTCTGATTTATATCAATTCCTTATTTATTCAACCTTTTAAAGGAAGTCTTACAGCTTTTGCTGATGATACTGCCCTTACCTATGCGAGTAGGAGCATTGTCAATGTTTATATGGATGTTAATCATGATCTTAATTTATTATGAAGATGGTTTTTAAAGCATAAACTTCTAATTAGCAACAATACGCAGCTTATGATATTTAATATTAGGGCACAACATGTGCTATCGTACCTTTAGTTTATCATTCGCCGAGTTGTTCAAAATTTCAATTATCTGATATTGGACATGGTATAACTTTTAACGGCAAAGAAAGTTGTAACGATACATGTTTTGAAATTGAGACAGTAACAAATTTTCAATACTTGGGCATCATATTAGACCATAAATTAAGCTGGAACCACCACACACTTCACCTTAAACAATACTCAAATAAAGTTGTGAGGCAAATATATCATCTCAGCCTATATTGTGATCAGGCAATTTTAAAATTGGTTTGTGATGGATTACTTAAATCTAAACTACAATATTTACTTTCCTGTTAGGGTGGTGTTTATTTTAGTAAAATTGAGCCCTTATTTATTAAGCAAAAACATGCGATTCGTATTATGTATCAAGCTAATTGGAGAACGTCAAGCTTTAATCTGTTTAAATCACATAATATTCTCCCGTTGGGACATCTTTACTGTTTTAAAGTCTTAAATTTTTTTTTTTTGAAAAATCTTGTTTTTTTCTGTTAGATTACAAGAAAAATACAATTTACGTGTAAACACTGAAAATTTTGTAGTTGTTCCTGCTATTGTTAAGTCGCACTTTTCTCGTTTCTACCTTGTTACTGCACCTCGACTGTTTAATAAGATAACAAAAGATATTAGATGCGTAAGAGTGAAATCAATCTTTCTAAAATCTGTTAAAATATGGATTTTTTCTTTAAATTATTCCACCATTGAAAATTTATTTAATGTAATGGCATAACTTCAATATTGTTTATTTATTTCGCTTGATAAAATTAAATTTTTATTTTTCTTTTTTACTAATGTATTACTCAAACTTTTTAATTGTTTTCCTCATCAAACTCAAATCAAGTATTTATTTATATTGAATTATATATGTACTATATTCGCATCTTATCTTTTAGACAACAGAATGTTTTAAACTTCATGAGTTAACTTGTATTAAATAGGTATTAGATTATTAATAATTAAATAATGAACTACAGCCAATTTAGCAGCGATCAACATTCCTGTAAAATTTTACAATTTGATTCAATGCTTTGTTTGTAAACAAACTTTGAGAAAAACAAAGGAAAAAAAAACAACAACTCTAGAATATAGACATATGTTTCGATTCTTAAAATCTCATCAGTATATTTTTGGTTAATATCTACCTCAGCACTCAAATTACACCCGCTATATGAATGCAAACCTAACGAAAAGCTTACTTTTAACTCCAAGCAAATGGTGCAAATTTTTGAGTGAAAACAAGATCACGCCATTGCGTATTAGATTATTCTTGATATAAGCATTGTTACTAGTATTCTTATGAATTGAAATAAAAAAAACAAAAAAAAAAGTTTTGAGATTCAACCTACAATTTTGGAGATATGACGATTTTTATTTAAGAAACATTTTTTTTCAAAAATGTTTTAACAACCTATAAATTGTTTAGTATGTTAAGAAAGCTTACTTCATTCCCTTTAAAATGGTATATAGTTTGTTCTAAATTTTTAATTATTTACCCCCTTTTTACCGGAAAACAAAAAAAAATTAATGAAAAGTATGTAGTCATGATCAAAAACAATAAAAAGCAACAACAACAATGACTGGTAAAACAACAACAATTTTAAGACGATTCTCATTATAAAAAGTTTTCGTCTGTGGCACTTCTTTCTTTCAATACAGCCTTTCATTGCAAAACATCATGGTTTATCTATCATCCTCTTGCGCCGCTGCTTTTGTTTGGTTTCTCTTTACAATTAAAACATTGTTTGTGTTACATTCATGAAGAACTTCTCCAAAATAAGAGTGTTAGCAAAGCTAGTGTTGGATATAATATAGTGAACCGCGGCCGAAGGCCGCCGCGAAGCTGGTGTTGGACATATTGGAGTATGTAAATCCTAAGCCGCGGCCAAAGGTCGCTCACTTACCCTGATTGTTATGTAGAATTACTCTGGCTAGCGAAGCCGGTGTTCGATATACCATAGGACTTTAGCGATTTTCAAGCTTAAAAATAGGAGGCGTTTCTGCCCCCAAGATATGCATATATTCTTGATAAGCATACTGCACTGTATGACATACTAAAATTTCAAGAAAATCGGGGGTGAGGCTTTTGAAGTAAATAATTACCATATATTTTAATACCAAAATTCAACAAAGTGATTTAATATTTTCGATGAAAAATAAATAAAATAAAAAAAAAAAAACTATACAAATGGTAATTTATTTTATAGCAAGAAAATAGAGCTTTCTTGACATTTAAAAAAAATATAGGTTCGTAACACAATTTTAGAAAAAAATAACGGTTTTTTTTTTTAAAATTGGTCAAAATTTCAGAAAAGTTGGTATATATCCAGAAATATATGTTTTATTTCAAAATTTTACTCTTTATTATTGAAGGCCATTAAATTATTAACTTCTCTTGAGAAGTTATTATAATAGGTCCGAAAATCGAAATAGGTAATTTTGTGTTTTCTTTACGTTTCAAGACCTCGACAATCGTTTACAAGTATTTTTAGAGTGATGTATGTGTGTGTGTGTGTGTGTGTGTACGTATCGTACGTATGTAGACATATTTTGGCTTTCGTTTCCTCAATAACTACCGGACAGAATTTTTTGATGACCATATCAATCGATACGCCACGTCATGACTTAGATCTGAAAGGAGTCTGGAAAAAATCGGTCCAGCGGTTCGTTTTTTATTCATAAAAAACTGACTTTTTTATGCACGCAATATAAATTTCATATATAATTTCAAATATCGAGGGGGTAGATAGGGGTTTTCGAGGGTGCTTATTTCGAATCTTTTATCAGTTTTTTAAAATTCAAAATGGTGCACCCAATATGACGTCATTTTTTTTGTAAAAGTTCTCTGAATTCTATAAAATTTAGTTTTGAGAGGGGTTTCAGGTACGTGGTTATAAATTAATGTTTAATGTTAATTTTTTTTTTTTCAATTTTCGAAGTGCCATATTGTAATCATAAGATATTCTCAAATGATTTTTGAAGTATCGAAACATTAAAAAAAAAAGAATTGTTCTCAAGAGAAGTTGCTTGTACGGTACTTGCTGCCGAACCGATTTTCTTTTTTATGACCTTCGTGTTTTTGATATCTGTGCAGAGGCTCTCAACATATGATCGTTTTCACAAAAGCTATAGCCGGAACTTCCGATGGCTATATCTCCGAAACTAGATCCGAGTGACACTTTTTTTCATACGTTCTATTCATTTTTAAACCCCTTTTACCCCTAAAAAAAATTGGAGAATATCAGCTAAAGTAAACCTGTTTCCAGAATACGAACGGTTGTCGGGAAATCGCTGTCAATCACCCGTAATCAAAATTATTTTATACCTGAATCAAGAGTATTATAATTTTGACAGCGTGTGATCGTTGACGATTTAATAACACCCGTTGGTATTCTGGTCACAACATTAGTTGGCATGCTTCATGGCATATTCATGTGAACGCAAAGACAACGCTATACATGTCAGGCTACGTTGGGCAGCAAAAGGAATAATGTGAAAGGCTCTTTAAAAATTTGATCGTGTGTACTTCCCTCTTTAGGCTGTACACGTCATCCTTCATGCAGTCCATCATGCTTGACAAACCTCAATGTTTGATCATGTGAGCTCTAGAAACAGGCACTTGACACTCACGTTTAATGGATTTCAAAATATTTTGTTTTCCCTGCTGTTTTTAACAACAACAACGAGCAATTTTTCATTTCAAATAAGATTTCATAGAGTGAATATCGTTGGGTTACGTGAATAATAAAAAGTTTTGGCAAATTTAGGTTTTTTTAGGGACACGTCCTCGTTGTAGGGAGTCGAAAACAATTTTTTTATTATTACACCTCCGAAAAATAAAAAGCAAAGAAGGGAAGTGAGTAATGCGAGTGATGTGTACACCAGAGATCTGCAATGAGTAGCTAAAAATAGCGTATACTCAAATCCTGATTCATTATTATGAGTCTCGCACCGACCCATAGTTACGCAGTGCCCATACTCATACTCTTATCAACTCAAAATCTTGAAGTACTTTTACTAAGCTGAACCTCTATTATTGCGCTGCTAACGGCTGGTGCGTGTTTGCGTTTCACTCTGACTTTAGCTAATAAGTATGACAAGAAAAAATGCAAATATAAGTTTTTTCTGCGTATAACTCGTAAGTATAACGGTATTGCATTCAGTGACAGAGAGATAGTGTCACGGCAGACAGATCAGTGTTGCATTTCCAATCAGCATGTGCCAATTTAATAATTAAAGTTTGTAGTGTAAATTTTCATTTTATGAAAAGTAATTCTAATAAAAAAGGAACATAAATGAATTAAATTACAACGAATTACTAATAGAAAAAGTATGTTCTCACAAAATAAAAAGTTTCACTGTAAGCACAAAATGACGGCTGAAGTTGCCGTTATACAACGCGGCAGAAAGATATTTCTCTTCTCTTACATTACATATTAAACAATGCAGAATAGGGGATGATTTGTGTAAACAATGTACTCGCGTGATTCAAATCAATCCCAGTATTCAAGTATTTTTGTGAATCATGTGCGTCTTGATGTAGCAAAGGTGAGAAACGAGCAGAGTCGAAAACATGCTCGTATCCACGATGATTTATGCTCAAAGGGCAAAAATCTTGTTAATACACTTACTCTTTTGATAAAAAGATAGCAGCTATGAGTTGAGTAGGAGTAGTTGCTCATCAATGATTCATAAGCACTCGTATGTTTTCTTCGGCGAGTGACTTTGAGGAGCAAAAAAGCGACTCGTTGCATATCTCTGGTGTACACTAGGTTCCGACCGAAGGCTTCGGCCACCTTCGACCTAATAATCGCACATTCGCCGAAGCCGAAGGTATGCAAATGAATGCAATTTCGAAGTAAAATTCCCCAATTTGAAACTTACGAAATATGCAAAAGTGAAATAGTTTAGAATAGAAAGTTTTTTAAACAACAATAGCTCAGAATATGATATTGTAAAGTTAATGTACATAAACGACATTAGTTGTGAGTTAAAGCAATAAGCACTACAAATATTGAAAATAATCTTTGGGAATCTCATGACACAACGGCCATGCAGTCAAATAACTCATGCTGAGTTTCAAGTTTTAAGATAGAGTTTGAGATGCTCATTAAAGAATCTATTATTATGAGGAATGGATGTATTTTTAGCAGTTGGCATTCAAGTTAATTTTTGAAACTGAAAAAAAAGCACAAAAAATTTCTATCTACCCCTCCGACTAACGTTGCAAGTGAACAATTGTTAGCGCTGCAGGTCAAATTTTTACCGACTCACGTTCAAATTTGCGTGGCGAAAACGTTGATAAACTTTTATTTTTAGCTTACAATAAAAAATTATTTGACTTTGAATACTAAAGTACCTTCAACTTTTATTATCATTATACACTAATATTTTTTATGTTTGATAATAGATTATAACCATATAATTTATTTTTTGTTACTTATACATTGAATTTTTGTTTATGTAAGTTTTTATTTATAAAATGCTAAACCTTCGGCTTCGGCTGAAAGTAATTTTATAATAAATATATCCTGCAAAAATAAAATCAAATTAAAAATATCCCGGATTAAAAATTATAAAATTAGTGAAGCAAGTTACAACGAGCAATGAAATGAAGAGGTCTGGAAGTATAATTGCTTGTACGACATTTCGGTAATCTTTGCATAAGAAAGACATTATTTGGCAAGAAATCGGGAATACCTTAAATTCAAACAGTAAGTACATTATTTGTTTCCAATTCTTTTAACATAAAAATTTTAAAACACTTTCAGCAGACAATTGCAAAAGGCGATGGAGAACGCTTCGAGATTCATACAAAAAAAACAAACGTGCTAAGGTGCTAGCTTCTGGCAGCGGCGCACCGCCACCAGAGAAAAAATGGAAGCAACAAGAATCATTGTCCTTCTTGGAAAATTATAAGGACCCGAGAACGTAAGTATTAAAAAAAACAATTATTTATTAGTTCTCTACTATGGCCCAATCCACGTCAAAGGAGAAAGAGACCCCCTATTATCTTAGGGATAATAGGGAATTAAAAGCAAATAAAAAACATGCAAAAACAGTGTCGCTCGGATCTAGTTTCGGAGATATAGCCATCGGAAGTTTCGGATATAGCTTTTGTAAAAACTATTATAAGTTGGGAACCCAACCCATATCAAAAATATGGGTGTCATAAGAAAGACAATGGGCCTACAGTAATGGTAAGCAAATCTTTGGAATTTTGACCAATTTTTTTTTAAAAAAACGGAATTTTCTCCAAAAATTGTGTTAAGAACCTATACTTTTTTTAAAAATTTTAAGAATGCTTGATTCTTTTGATGTACAATTTGTATAGTTTTTTTTTGATTTTACATATTTTCTATTGAAAAAATTAAAATCACTTTGGTGAATTTTGGTATTAAAATACATATATGGTAATTATTTACTTTAACGGCCTCACTCGACCTCACATTTAATAAAAGTGTGAGTTACTACAAAAACTTTAATTGTGGATTATTTGGGATGTAATTTGGAGTCGATATATGAAAAACAAGAAATCCTAAGAGCTTTTTTTTTAAATCCATATTTATTATTTTTCAATGATATCACATATGTAAAAAACACGTATGAAATTTAAAAAGTTTCCGATTTTGTTCAAATTTTAACAGGCCAAAGTACTTTATTTGATAGCACCATAGCAGTGGCGTAGCTGAGCGTCCACAAACCCCACGGGGGCCCCGCAAGCTACCGCGAAAAACTATGAATGTTAAATAATTAAATCTGCAAGCCCAAGTAACGAATCGACCCAGCTTGAGCAAATTTTTGAAGTGAAACTTTTTCAGTGGGGGTCATTTGAAAAATTTGTAACGCAAAATTTTAAGCGCTCGTTGAAAATGATATACTCTTCGAAAATTATCGTGGCCAAGGATATGATGGAGCTAGTGTAATGAGTGGCATCTATTCTGGATTACAAAAAGGAATTTGTAATATTCAGCCGAACCTTAATATAGTTTTAGAAGATTCTGTTAAATCTTTAGTTTTGGTACAGAAATTTTACGAAACTCTTTAACGACTTTTTGCATTTTTTAGTGCAAGTATTGTATTAAGCGCTGCGATGTGCTCATTAAAACAATGAATTCATACTCATTGAAGTATCCAATGTGTTGAAGAAATTGTGTGCTACAAGACGGTCATCTAGACATGATGCTATTATATACGCATGTCGACTAGGGTTTAGAGCAATAATGAAATCATTATTAAAAATAAACTTAGTATCCAAAGACAGCGATACCAAAAATGAAGCAATATATTTATATAAACTTTTGAACAAAGAATTTGTTACTTTTCTAGTCATGGAATGCAAGGTTTTAGAAATGACTAATTTAGTCTCAAGAGAATTGCAGAAGAAAAGTATGGATTTATTTTATGCTTCAGAGCTATTAAAAGTGTCCTTAGATAATATAATAGAATTAAGAAACAATTTTGAAAAGGTCGTCGAAGAAGCTCAAGTTTTAGCTTCCAGGTGGGAAATCGAAGCAGTAATCGAGCATAAAAGAGTGAGAAAAGTAAAATCTTTTTTCGATGAGTTGTCAAAGCACGAAGTGATTAGCGCTACAGATGCGCATTTGAAGTTAATGTGTTCAATGCTCATCTGGATATAATCATTGGACAATTGCGCTCAAGGTTCGGAGGAACCCAAAAAATATCCAAAAACTTTCGCTGCATTTTCCCTAAAAATTTACTTGCCATGAATGACGATGATCTACGGACAGCAGCAGAAGAAATATTTAGTCTATACTCCGAAGAAATATCATCAGATTTTACACACCAGCTTTTATCCCTTCGAAATTTAATTAAAAAAAATATATCTTGTGACACATCAATTAAAGAATTATTACAATATTTAATAGAAAACCATTCCTCTTTTTTAAGTAATGTCGCAGACGTAATGATCATAATAAAATTGTATTTAACATTACCAGTAACAGTTGCTTCAGCAGAACGGTCTTTTTCAAAGTTAAACATTATTTACGTTCTAGTATGTCACAAGTCCGATTATCTGCTTTAGCACTGTTATCGATTGAATGTGAACGAGCGAAAAAACCAATATTGATGAATTAATTGATGAATTTGCAGAAAAAAATGTTAGACGTTCCAAAAGATTTGAATAGGACATCAAAAAATACTATTATTTTTTTACTAATAAAAACTTATTTTTACAATTAAAGAAATTTTCCTTTTTTTTAATTCAAATTTGAATTTCTATCACTTTCATCGACATGGGGGAGGCCTCATAAATGATTTTGCAGGGGGTCCTATTATCTCTCAAACTGCACCAGTTGGATCATCTCGGTTTCTTAAGCTTGCAGATTCAACGATCAAATCAATTGTACCAGCTGGGTTGATTCGGTTACTTAGGATTGCAGTTTCAAAGATCAAAAGAATGTCACGAGTTGGGTCGTTTCAGTTACTTGGGTTTGCCGATTCAACGATCAATAAATAGTTTGAGCTGGGTTGATTCAGTTACTTAGGTTTGCATATTTAATTATTAAAAAACTGCACGAGCTGGGTCGATTCGGTTACTTAGGTTTGCTCATTCGAAGATAAAAAAATTGTTTCAAGGGGGCCTCTCTAAGATTTTCGCGGGTGGGCCCCTCAACTCTTGGCTACGCCACTGCACCAGAGTCCAAATTTCAACACTCTAGGTGGTCGGAGTTCTGAGAAAGAGCCATATTTTGGCCTGAAAATAGCCGTATTTGGACCGTTTTAAAAATTTTAGTTCTTAAAGCCCACAAACCTGAGCTTAAAGTTATGGATATCACTTTTTTTTTGTTATGTCATCTACTATGGGCCTTTCCCAATCGATATCTTTTTACCTAGGCAAATCGCCTAATTGTAAAATTGTAAAATTTTCACTCTGGTGACTAAAATTTTCAATTTTGCCGTCTCAATCGATGTAAATTTTGATAACATGAAATTTTGACATTTCATATTGAAAGTATGCAAAAGTAAAATGCATATGTCGAATTTTGATATTGAAAGAAATAATTTGTACTTATAAATGCGTATTATAACTAAAAATTATATTCGCATGCTAATGAGCATAGTTCATGCTAATGACCCTGATGAATACAGCCGAATCGGAAGATGCATTGTCCAATTCATTCTTGGCGAGAAAAATTGCTAAGGTAGAGCACAAAAGAACTTGAAGTAAAAGTCATGGTTGGACTTGGCGTGGCATTACTTTACCAATACCTTTCACCATTTATGGCACCAGCTACAATGCAGACTATGCTTTGGTGCCAATAGATGAAGTAAAATATTTAGAGAATATCAACAAAGCGCAAGAACAAATTTTAACAACCAAAATGATTTCCCACCACTTTTACCGGAATTCATACGGAAGGAGACAAGGGAAGTAAATCCAATTATGAAGGTTCATTTCAGAAAGGATCTGTAAAAATTTGGACGTCTGGTTTATTGGGATAAAAAACCAACCATTGCAATATCAATGGGTGCTAAAAAGAAGGCACAGGTTTATTTAAGGGACAACTCTCCGATCTTTTTGTTTTTTAGGTGATCACCGCGGATCAGTCTATAAAATATCCAACAAGTTTGCTAGTTTTTACTAAAAATTTTTAAGTTTTATAATGAAAATCGTCTCATGATAATTGTTGTTGTTGCACCAGTCATTGTTGTTGTTGCTTTTTATTGTTTTTGTCCATAAATACATACTTTCCATACGAATTCGTTGAATATTTTTTTTTGTTTTCCGGTAAAAAGGAGGTAAATAATTAAAAATTTAGAACAAACTATATATCATTTCAAAGGGAATAAACTAAGCTTTCTTAATATTTTAAAAAAATTATAGGTCGTTAAAACATTTTTTGAAAAAAAAGGTTTTCTTAAAAAAAAATTAGTCAAAATTTCAGAAAAATCGTCATATCTCCAAAATTATAGGTTGAATTTCAAAACTTTTTAAAACTTTATTAAAGGCCATGGAATTATCTTTTTTATGACACCCATATTTTTGATATCCATACAGGGTTTCTCAACTTATGATAGTTTTAACAAAAGCTATATCCGGAACTTTCTATGGCTATATCTCCGAAACTAGATCCGAGCGACACTTTTTTTTCATATTTCTTATTTATTTTTAACCCTAAAAAACAAAATAAAATTGGAGAATGTCATCTTAAGTAAACTTAAGCCGAAATAATAATATAGATGAAAATTCCAAAAAAAATCCATTTGTTTATTGAACTTTTAAACGTGTATAATATTGCATTGAGTTGTAAATTATGTTTTATAAACTAAACATACGTACATTAAAAAAGAAAATGTTGAGCAGGGGCAGCAATAATGAAAACGTTTTTAGGAATAATTTTACTTTGCAACAAAAAACAAACAGGCAGGACCCTTGAGACATGCGCCTTAGATGAGAAATCGAAAGTCGTAGTGAAAAGTCTATTATCTTTTTAACACTCTTCAGCAGCAGCATCAGTGCACACAGCCAACGTATCTCAATAGTGATTCACCACGCTCTTAACCACATTGTTTAATATTTTCTAAATGCAACTTACAAAATTTTGTTTTAATCCATTCGCCACCAGACCTTTCAAATTGAAATCGATATGTCATCACGATATTTTTCCTTCCATTCATTCATCGAATAATTTCTCAACATAAATGTAAATAAACTACATTTTATGTGCAAATGTCAGATGTTGGACTTAACATTGCAATTTGTTATTGTTATTGCCATTTATATCACTAGCCTCGGGGCTAATGGAAATTTTGACAATTCATATTCATCTCAGAACTGTCAAAATTTCATCAAAAATTTCATCAAAAGTAAAAAGATATCGATTGGGAAAGGCCCTATACACAAAAAATAATTTTGAGCTTCTAGACTTTAAGACCTTTATTTGCGACCAAATTAAGTGAAAATGGCCTTAGTAAAATATAACAACTTTGCAAATTGTGTCCCATATTGAGATCTTACTCATAATACTTAAATTATACTTTAAATTCTTAACATTTTTATACACTTCAAAATGAGATATCACACAGTGAAAATGGTTGACCAGGTTCAGAGATATTAGAAATTGTTTTCGCAAAATTGCGTTTTTTCAAACTTTGGCCTAATAGTACGTTGGACTCCGACTATCTAGGGAGCAGATATTTGTGTTGTGAAGCTATCTTTCAATGTTCTTTAACGTGTTAAAATTTGAGCAAAATCGGATGTTTTTTAAATTTCTTACTTAAAAACAGTAAACATAGAATTAAAAAAAAAAGCTCTAAGGATTTTTTTCCTTTTGATGTATATTGACTATAAGTAACATCCCAAATAATTCCCCATTCAAATTTTTGTAGTAACTCGACTTGTCATTTAAACTTGGTTAAAGCCCACTGTGTATAACTCAAGTCAACACAACACAATTGCGGCGGAACGGAAAATTCAGCTGTCATTTAGTTTACATGAAAAAAATTTTTGAATTGAAATATATTTGTGACAAAGTGAAAAATTTTTTGGTGATTTGAGTTAGAATTATTGTTGAAAAAAAAATTAATACCAATATGCAAACAATGGTGCGTATAATAAAAATTGTAGTCGTAATGGACGCTATGTACAACATGTATGTTGAGGCATGTAAGCGCATAAAAAGGAGGTGGTGGGAGCGTCCCTATACAAACTATATAAATGGTACATCATTTTAAAGCAAGAGAATCAAGCATTCTTATATTTTAAAAAAAGTATAGGTTTTTAACACAATTTTTGGAGAAAATATCATTTTTTTAAAAAAAAATTGATCAAGATTTTAGAAAAATCGTCATATCTCCAAAATTATAGGTTAAATTCCAAAGAATTGCGAACCATTATTGCAGGCCATTAAATTGTCTTTCATAAGACACCCATATTTTTGATATCAATGCAGGGGTTCTCAATATATAATAGTTTTTACAAAAGCTATATCCGAAACTTCCAATGGCTATATCTCCGAAACTAGATCCGCGCAACACTATTTTTGCATGTTTCTTATTTGCTTTTAACTCCCTTTTATCCCAATTGGGCTATGGAAGCTAAAGTAAACCTGTTCTTTCTCATGGACATTTCTGTAATCCTTTACAAGCAATTATATTTTTGCAGAATATTTTTATAGTAAGATTACTTTTTACAAAATTCCTATTTAAAACGTAAACAAAAAAATTCTCACAAGCTGATTGGAAATACAACCCTGATCCGACGGAGAAAATAGAATTAATGTTGTAAACAGAATTGGGTCGGAGTCGGAAAAGCGGAGGCGAAATTCCGCTGTCAAAAATTAGAACACACTTGATGCTATGAAATTGAACAGAACTGCGGCATACGACTGATAGCCTACCGACGGAACTCCTTCGATTTAGATTTATTTCTATTTTCTCCGTCGGATCAGGGTTGTATTTCAGCATGTGTCAATTGTTTTGTTTACGTTTTTACTATTTTTGTCAACGCTGTTACTTGTGTTAGTTGCACATTTGGCTTAAGTTTACTTTAGCTGACATTGTCCAATTTTATTTATTTTTTAGGGGTAAAACAGGGTTAAAAATAAATAAGAAATATGAAAAAAAAGTGTCGCTTGGATCTAGTTTCGGAGATATAGCCATCGGAAGTTCCGGATATAGCTTTTGTAAAAACAATCATAAGTTGGGAACCCGTGTATGGATATCAAAAATATGGGTGCCATAAGAAAGATAATTTAATGGCCTTCAATAATGGTATGAAATTTATTGAAATTCAACCTATATTTTTGGAGATATGACGATTTTTCTGAAATTTTGACCATTTTTTTTTGAAATATCTATATACCTATAGTTTTTTTAGTATAATAAGAAAGCTTAGTTTATTCCCTTTAAAATGGTATATAGTTTGTTCTAAATTTTTAATTATTTACCTTTTTTTTACCAGAAAACAAAAAATTATATTCAATGAATTCTTATGAAAAGTATGTCTTTATGGACAAAATCAATAAAAACTTAGTTACAACAACAACAACAACAACAACTATTATTATAAGGCGATTATCATTATAAATATAAAATCGCGCGCGCGATTTTTAATAAAAATTTTTTCCCTGCGGCGGAAAATATTTTAAAAGTTATGCCAAGGTAAGTCTTATAGTGTAATTCCGCGTTTTTTCCTTTGTTTTCAACTAAAAAACGGTACTTTTGAATTTTATTGTTATTGTTTGTATTAACTTTTTGACAATAAATTAAAGTGAAGAGTGAATTACAGTGATTAAAAAAAATTTTTAAATTTTATAATAATCGCCTTATAATAATAGTTGTTGTTGTTGCTGTTGTTTTTGTTGATGTTGTTGTTACTGAGTTTTTATTGGTTTTGTCCATATGAATTCATTGAATATAATTTTTTGTTTTCCGGTAAAAAAAAGTGGTTTAATAATTAAAAATTTAGAACAAACTATATACCATTTTAAAGGGAATAAACTAAGCTTTCTTATCATGCAAGGCCCAAGCCTTGCAATAAACATTTCGGCAGTGAAAGGATTGCAAGATGTAATGAAAACCAACTTAGGACCAAAGGGTACCATGAAAATGTTGGTCTCCGGTGCTGGTGACATCAAAATCACCAAGGACGGCAATGTGCTTTTGCACGAAATGCAAATTCAACATCCAACTGCTTCTATGATTGCTAGAGCCAGCACTGCTCAAGATGACTCAACTGGTGATGGCACAACGTGCACTGTGCTACTTATCGGTGAATTGCTAAAACAAGCTGATATCTTTCTGGCTGAAGGCTTAAATCCACGTATAGTCACCGAAGAATTTGAAAATGCTTTAGCAGTTTTAGATACTATGAAAATTCCGATTGAGATTAATAAAAAGAATTTTCACTGACGTCGCTAACACAAGTTTAAGAACAAAAGTTTTAAATAAGTTAGTAGATTATTATAACTAGAATTAAAAATTTTACTTATTACATGTTTTCATCAAGATGTACCGAAGAGAACCAATTCACCATTTACCCTTGGGTTCATCAATATGTAAATAACTTACAACGTGATGATCAAACGGCTCCTGTGCGCTTTCCCGACGTATGTCCGGTTAAACATCCACCAAAAGGAAACAATTACATCATAGCTGGTGATTTCTTAGAGGTAATAATGTCTAACAAATAGTTTATCAATTTCTGTAATTAATGTTTTTTCTTTTTTTGTTAGATTTATAAGAAACCCAATTCATTTGACTGTGTAGCTACTTGTTTTTTTATAGATTGTACCAATAATATCGCTGAATTTATTGAAACTATTTACCAGTTCAACACAATTAATTTAACTTCACTTATTTATAGAATTTTGGTACCTGGTGGTATTTGGGTTAATCTTGGCCCATTACAATACCATTTTAGCGATATTCAGGACGAAAACAGCATAGAGCCCACGCATGAAGATCTTATGGAAATTGTTAAAGCTGTAGGCTTTAAAATAATGCGCAGCGAAACTGGACGACGTACAAAATACGCACTGAATCCGCGGTCAATGCTGAAGAGTGAATACGGGAGTTTATTCTGGGTGTGCCAAAAACCAAAAAATTAAATCCAAAAAGAAATGTATGTGGACGATTGTAACGATAATGAAATTAGTGATAAGCTACGAAGTATTTTTAAAGAGTGACGACTAAAGTTTAAAAAACAAAAATTGAACTGAATTGAATATTTTTAAGTTTTCTTTTACTTAGCATGTGCAGTTTTTATTTTTTTTTATTTTGCAGTATAACGCAATATGATTTCTTCTTTTTTTTTGTTATACTTTATTGAATAGTTTTTAAATGCACTGCTTTCAAGAGGTTTGAATTTTTATTGATTTAACTGAAAAGTTTTTACATTACATAAATTTATTTTGTACAAATTCAAATATAATTGAGACTTAGTAAACGTATGTATATGAATTAGTAAACATAATTATATTTTTATAAAATATTTCTACTAGTATGTACATATAAAACATTTTGTTAACTAATTTAAATAAAAATAATTTAAATTAAATTCTTATTTACTTTTTATTGACCGCAATTTGAGTTAAGAAATTGTACAAATAGTTGTGGTACTTTATTCAAACTGCTCGTTTTAGCATAATTCAATTTGCTGTAGTTTAAAAATTGTCTACGCAGACGATTTAATTGTATGGCATTCATGTAAGTAGGAATATTAATTTTTGTTTCACTACCTTTTGCGGGTATTAGACTAAGAATGCCAATTTTTCGTGCTGCTAGAACATCAGCCACAATCTCTTGCGTAAGGTGATCCAATTCGAAAAGGTAATTAGTTGAACTAAGTGGGGGCTGCACGTCAAAAATAAAATTATATAAATTTGACGCAAAGTGCATCAAACATTTCACGTGTATACGGGACTGTGGAGTTGTTTAACACTGCTTGTTCGGGCACGCTAGTTAAATCAGCTGATTCCAATGTAGAGCGTTGCTGATTCAACTCCCAAGCTCGTTTTCTTGAATGCCACAAAAAAGTGTGCATTGTGTGCAGGTATCATAAACAATTTCTCTAACCGTGGACACTCCCAACTTGTGTGACCACGCAAGATATTGTGGACTGCATCCTTGCGATAAGTACCTGAAATGAGACACATTTATATTTTGCCATATTATTGCATTTATGACCAAAATTACTTACATTAATGTCAGTGCTAAACGACTTTCTGGGCTTATTGGCGCTCTTCTCGAAAAGCGTTGAAGCCTTTCCTGAATCAAGGACAAAAGTGTATAGAATTTGGGAACGCTCATCCTAGTGGCCTTAAAAAAGTGTTCATCGTCCTTCATTTTGAGTTGAAGAAAGCACGTTCCGTAAAACCCCTACTCGTTCCTGGTTAAATTAACAGGACGAACCCACCACCTCCTTTTTATGCGCTTACATGCCTCATCATACATGTTGTACATAGCGTCCATTACTACTACAATTTTTATTATACGCACTATTGTTTGCACATTGGTTTTAATTTTTTTTTTCAACAATAATTCTAACTCAAATAATCACCAAAAAATATTTCACTTTGTCACAGCAAAAATATTTCAATTCAAAAATTTTTTTCATTTAAACAAAATGACAGCTGAATTTTCCGTTCCGCCGCAATTGTGTTTATTCAAATGACATTCCGACGGACTTTTATTTTTGACAGCGGAATTCTGCTTCCGCTTTTCCGACTCCGACCCAATTCTGTTTACAACATAAATCTAAATCGACGGATGTCCGTAGGTAGGCTATCAGTCGTTCGACGCAGTTCTATTCAATTTCATAGCATCAACCCTACAAGAACAATTTCGGTCAGATGAGGTCATCTGATAAGGGGCGTTTACAGTATCCTTCATGCTGTACAGCATGGCTTGACAAACATCGATGTTTGATAATGTGAACGCTCGATACAGCCGCTTGACACTCATGTTTGATGGATTTCTAGATATTTTGACTTCTCTGCTGGCGTCAACAACAACAACAAGAAATTTTTCATTTCAAATAAGATTTCATAGAGTGCACGTCGGTGGGTTTCGTGAATAATAAAAAGTTTTGGCATGAGAAGTGAGTAATGCGAGAGATGTGTACACCTGGAAATTTTTCTGCAAATGATGTTTGTCAAGCATGTTTGATAATGTGAACGCTAAACGAAATTTACAGTTATTCGGTTTGTCCTGCCATGCTGTACAGCATGAAAGATAGTGTGAACGCCCCTATAGACAGCGCTGATACAATTTTCGGTCAGTAGTTTCTATCAGTTTCTGAACAGCAGTGTGAAAAATCTGATGGAAACTTTTGTATACATGTGATCTTACATCCCTTTCTATCACATGCAATTTTGAATTCCCTCAAACATACGGTTGTCTCACTTACTCCAATCAGTCATGAAAATCAGATATGACGTTTGTTTTTGAATGAAAACATTACTTATCGAAGAAATTTTTTTTATTTGTAACACATAAACTTAAGCAAATGATGAATAACCTTTATGAGTGATAGCTTCCCTGTCATTCTTTATTCTGAACGTGCCGTATTTGACAGATGGTGGTTTCATTTAGAAAAAAGGCTACTGTGGCCAACTTAAGGCAGTTTCCGGCATTGTAAGACTTGCAAAAGCGAAAGCGCCATTGTTGTTAATTGCGATACAGGAAAATAAAGAAATGAAAACAAAAATCAACTATCTTCAAGTTTTTTCTATTTACATCTCAGATTTGGGGTAATAGCCTCATCGTTGGACAGTAGAAAAATTAAGGATTTTACCCATTTCAAGTGTTTAGCAAATTGACCGACGCCATTTTCAATTTCGAACAATCGTATACGAATAATTCACTTGTTTGTGAAAACGACGCCATTATTTAATCTATCCGAAAATACGATCATGGCCGAACAGCTAACTAAGGCCGAACTTATCGCTGCACTACGAGCTGGGAATATTGAATTCCCAGTAAACGCTACGGCTACAGTCCTTCGCCGAATTTACCTGGAACAATTTCCTCCAGACAATGAAGCTGTGCAACATTTAGGCAATGAAAGAGAGCAGCAGCCATCACCAACTCCAAGTGAACATTCGCATCATAGTGATGTAAACGACGAAATGAATATTGATGACGCTGCAAATGTCCATCGTTCGTCAGCGCAACTTGAAAATCTTGATGCTGAAATTGTCAGACTTCAAAAATTGACCGAAATAGCACAACTTCGAGCCCAGTTACGTCTTTTAACCGATCATGAAACCGAAAAACAATCACTGAAACTACGACGAATGGAATTTTCCGATAAAGAGCACGTTATTCAACCTTTTACTGGAGATGATAGTTACAGTATCCGTAAGTGGATCGATGATTACGAAAGCATTCTTGCCTCAGGTTATTCCGATGAAAGGGATAAATTAGTTTTTGTTCGCCGATTGCTAAAGGGAACGGCTCGAATGTTTTTGTCTACAATTACTGTAACTGATTGGACATCACTAAAAGAACAATTATTAGTTGAATTTCACCGTCAAGTTTCTCGTTCTGATGTTTTTGCCGAATTAGCTTATAGAACTCTACGTAAAGGAGAAAAACTAAAACAATATATTTTCGAAATGCAGACGATCGCACAACATTCTGATGTTACGGATGCAGAATTGCTGCGAGCCATTGTGGATGGCATTCGTGACACCGGATCCAGTGCTGCAATATTATACAGTGTTTCATCCGTATCAGAGCTGAAGAAAAAAGTTCCCGAATACGAATACCGCCGATCTCAAGTAGCAGCCGTCCGTCTATCTTATACAAACCGACCGATAAATCCGACTACAGGAAGTAACCGACCAACGCAACCACAATTTTCAACAAATCAACTGAATAATCAACCCAATAAAGGGAAAACCGATCCACAACGCCGTCCTATTGCACCGAATCGTTGTTCAAACTGTCGTGAATTAGGACATCAGTTTTCAGCATGCCCGAAACCACGCCGACCACCGAACAGCTGTTTTTATTGTTGGGAAGTTGGTCATTTTCATAATGACTGCCCAAAGAAACGTAGACCAGTTGCAGCTATTGCTGACTCTGTTGAAGCCGATTCATCCTATCTCGAAGCTAATGATGTAACTAATGAGCTAGCGGCACTTCAAATGGTGAGTGTTTTCTTTGCAGTTGATGAAATTGAACAAAATAGTAATCAAACATTATTTCTTACATTATTCGATACTGGAAGCCCGGTGACCTTCATTCGTAGATCAATCGTACCGGATAAATATTGCAACATTAATTTAAGTGATTCTCGATACAGTGGGTTAGGAAATAAAAAAATTTATTGTTACGGTATGATTGTGTGTCACATTCGTTTTCGTTCACACATTCGTTCACATAGCATTTTTATCATTCCAGATACGGTGGTACCAACTCCAATACTTCTTGGACGTGATTTCTTGTGTAAATTTGGAATTGAACTTCGGTGCACTTTACCGATACCTAAAAATTTTATTCAAAATAAAATGTTTAATAATATATCTAACACAAAATGTAGAAACACTGTTTGCAATATTTCCCATTCATTAAAATTCAAATATAAATCTTATTACCATGCGTTCAATTTAATCAACCGTTTGTATGTATGTTTTAGTGACGCTTCGTTGCCTGAATCCTCTTCCAATTGTTCTATCGAAACGCCTATATTACAATTGTTTCATTCGATTGAAAATTTCGATGAATTGCCATATGCAATGAATATCAAATCTGACTTTTATGATTCTCAAAACTTCGATATGGATCATTACTTTGGACCACATTATTACCAACAGTGCTGTCAGTTACTTCAGACAGAATATATTAACGCTGACCGACCTACAGAAGTTCCGACTACACCTAAAATGAAACTTAGCTTAACTAATGACACCTCATTTTCATGTCATCCTCGCCGTCTCTCTTACAGGGAAAAAGATGTTCTTACTCAAATTCTAGACGATTTGTTATCTAAAGGTATTATCCGACCCAGTAGTTCCCCTTATACATCACCTATTCAGCTAGTACCTAAAAAAGGCAATGAATTACGTTTGTGCATTGATTACCGTACTCTCAATAAGGTCACCCTCCGTGATAATTTCCCTTTACCTCTTATTGACGACTGTTTAGAATATTTAGACGGAAAAAAATGTTTTTCTTCACTTGATTTGAAAAACGGATTTCACCAAGTCACTGTCGACGAATCATCTATTCCATACACTTCGTTCATCACTCCTTTCGGTCAATACGAATATCTTAGAATGCCTTTTGGACTTAAAAATGGTCCAGCGTTTTTTTCGAGATTTATTTCATTTATATTTGATGATATGATTCATGCCAAAGAAATCGTTATTTATATGGACGATATTTTAGTAGCAACCGAAACACCCGACGAACATTTACGACTCTTGCAGAAACTTTTTAGACGAATAACTAAGTATAATCTTGAATTGAAACCGACTAAATGCCGACTTATGCAACAAACTATTAATTATTTAGGATATACAACTGATATCCATGGAATTCGCCCTAATAGTTCTCATACCGAAACGATTAAATCTTACCCAATGCACACTAACACTAAAGAACTTCAGTCATGTTTAGGACTATTTTCGCATTTCCGACGGTTTGTTCCTTCATTTTCTCGGATAGCAGCACCACTTCTGAAGCTATTAACAAAAAACACTCCATTTAAATTTGACAATGAGTGTCAGCAAGCTTTCAATGTATTAAAGAATGCTTTAGTAGCTGCTCCTGTTTTAGCAATATATAATCCAAACCGAGAAACTGAACTGCATACAGACGCCAGTTCTCATGGTATTGGAGCGGTTTTAATGCAAAAACTAGATGATAAAAAATGGCATCCTATTTCTTACTACTCTCGTCGAACAACTCCAGCTGAATCTCGATATCATAGTTTCGAATTAGAAACCTTAGCCGTTATTTATGCTCTTAGACGATTCCGTGTTTATGTGGAAGGAATTCCTATTAGAATTATAACTGATTGTAATTCATTGACCCAGACACTGGCCAAAAAGAATCTCAATCCGCGAATTTCCCGATGGGCTCTTGAGCTTGAAAATTATGATTATACAATCCACCATAGACGAGGCATTAATATGGGCCATGTTGATGCATTAAGCCGTGCTTCTATAGCGGCGTTTGTTTCTGAAGATAATGTTTATTATCACGCCCTTTTCGTTCAAAGTGACGACATTGAATTTCAATTGTCGGCCACCCAATTTCGGGATCCGACTATTATGAATCTTCGAAAGCAATTAGAGCAGTCAGAAGTTGAATCATTTGAATTAAGTAATGGAATAGTATATCGTCGAATGACTCAAGGACATCTTGCACTGTATGTACCTCAAGAAATGGAGTCAAATATTATTCGACAAATTCATGAACAAATTGGTCATTAGGGTATTGAGAAAACTTATGATCAAATTCGTATTCACTACTGGTTTCCTTCCATGCACCTTAAAATTCAAAGTTATATTCAAAATTGTATCAAATGCATTATTCATACTCCTCCTAAGCACGTACATGAGCGAACACTACATAGTATCCCCAAAGAGCCCATTTCATTTGACACTATTCATATTGACCACCTGGGTCCCTTACCTTTCATTATTAATAAAAATAAACATATTTTAGTTATAATTGATGCATTTACTAAATTTGTCAAACTATATCCAGTCAATATTACAAGTACTAAGGAAGTCATATCGGCACTCGATAAATATTTCGCTTATTATAGCCGCCCTCGACGAGTAATATCCGACCGTGGTACAGCCTTTACTTCCAACGACTTTGAAAATTTTGTATCCAAAAATAATATTGAGCATATTAAGGTAGCTACGGGTGCACCACAAGCAAACGGACAAGTAGAAAGAATAAATCATGTAATTACCCGAATACTGAGTAAACTAACTGAACCAATTAAACAGTCTGACTGGCCTAAATTACTGACCAAAACTGAATTTGCCATTAACAATTCAATTCATAGCTCAACTAAGCAAACTCCCAGTATTCTCTTATTCGGCATTCGCCAACGGGGACCTGAACCTGACGAGCTTACCGAATATTTGGAAGAACAACAATATGCAGGGGCAACCCTCAATTTGACTAGATTGCGTTCGACGGCAAACGAATTTATTCGCGAATCACAAAACAAAAATGAACTACAATATATTAAGCGAAGTGTTCCACCTCGAACTTACAGTATAGGTGAATATGTAGTAATTCGTAACATTGACACTACTGTTGGTCAGAACAAAAAATTGATTCCTAACTATCGTGGTCCATACGTCATTCACTGAATTTTGCCAAATGATCGATATGTTGTTAAAGACATAGAAAATTGCCAAATAACTCAAATTCCATATAATGGAATACTGGAGGCTGCTCGACTAAAGTCTTGGAAGCGGATTGGTAACGATAGGGTTCTTCAGCAGGGGGCAAACGAATAAGAAAACACTCTATGATCGCGGCCGATCATCTGTCAGGATTGGCCGAATGTAACACATAAACTTAAGCAAATGATGAATAACCTTTATGAGTGATAGCTTCCCTGTCATTCTTTATTCTGAACGTGCCCTATTTGACAGATGGTGGTTTCATTTAGAAAAAAGGCTACTGTGGCCAACTTAAGGCAGTTTCCGGCATTGTAAAACTTGCAAAAGCGAAAGCGCCATTGTTGTTAATTGCGATACAGGAAAATAAAGAAATAAAAACAAAAATCAACTATCTTCAAGTTTTTTCTATTTACATATTTATGTATATTAAAATTTTTGATAGTTCTCATAACATTTCACAAGATTTAATTTTTATGATATGCAAAAATGTTCCCTTATTGTTTTATGTTATAAATTGACAAAAATAAAAACAAAAAAGTTGTTGCAAATTTAAGTAAACATATTCTATAAACTTATTTTACATAGTTAAAAGAACGTTTTTTCGATAGCGCATGAAATATTGCAAATAAATTTAACGCTTTTGTATATCTGCTTGCAATTCTACCAAAAACTGCTGATGTTGATTAGGTTCCAAAGAGGCTAACCAACGTATGGCTTCAGCAACAGATTTATTGGAAATTTTGCAAGTTTATTGCTTGAGCTAATTTTATTTGAAGTATTTGAAAGTGCGGTGCGAATCTTTCTTTTGATAACATTAAATGCAACGGAGTAAATTGCACAAGGAAGTCTCAAAGAAAAATAATATGTATCATAAGCTCGATTATAAAATTTTTCCAGAATTTATTTACCTTGCTTCAATATCGGAATCTTTATGCGAATGACAGCTATTTCCCGTTGAGTCGGAATTTGTGGCCTCACTTGAGGTGCTTACTTTACGCCGATATTTTGCCGAGATATCTTCATTCATATCACAGTAAGTAGCAGCTGTAGCTTCATTGCCACGTCCACTACCATCTTTACTACCAGCAGTTGCTTCTGCTGCTTCTGCAGTAGTACCATTGAAAATATTCATAGCTACTTCTGAGGCATCTTTGCTGAATGAAAGGCTACGGGTGCTTTGCTGGCAAACGAATTCATCATTTCAGCCTTAGGGTGTTATCTTCATAGATTTCCAACACATCTGCCAAATGCTCATTGTCTCGTAATTTCTTGAACGGAAGTTTTTTGTTAGACACCTTTATACATAAAAAGAAAATATATGCATGTGTTAGGTCGTACTTAAAACATATTTATTAAATTTGTTTTTTACTTACAATTTGCTTTTTATTGAAATTGTTTCCCGCAGTTATTTTTTGCATTCCTTTTTTTTATCGCCAACTCAATGTTTTAATTTTTCTATTAAATGTCAAATTTTCTATCTATCTCTTTCCCTCTACTTTGTATTATGGTATTGATTAACGCAGCGTAACAGTCTCTTTTTGCCTGCCTTGATTTAATAGTAAAAGTATTTATTTATGTGTTAGTAAAAATTAAAATCCTTATCAATGTGTTGGAGTTTCGGTCATTTCTTGTAGGGAAGTCATATATGTAATACTTCTATATTGCTACTAACCTACCTGCTCAGTGTGTTTGAATTTCGAAATTATTATTGACATATCTCAAAGCTACAGTTTGTTTTGCGCATGCGCAAGTTTTGTATGTGTTGGTTTTTAGAAATATTTATAAGCAAAAATTCAATTAATCTGAAATATTTATAAACAAAATATATTAAATGTCAAATAATTTCAGGGGCAGCGCAGAAAAAAATTAGATCTAATGAAGAAAATTTTTTTTTTAATTAGAAAAAAAGTTATAATAAAAAAAAATCAACCGATTTTGTGTTTCATCAAAATCAATTGTCAATTTTGAGTCATGCGCAGTAGAATTGATAGCATTGAACATCTTAAATGTGCGTGATCAGAAATTGGCTATAGTAGCAATATAGAAGTATTACATAATATGTATATGAATCAAGTGTGTTCTAATTTTTGACAGCGGAGTTCCGCTTCCGGTTTTCCGACTCCGACCCAATTCTGTTTACAACATTAGTCGGTTTGTCATGCCATGTTGGACAGCATGAAGGATGGTGTGAACTCCCCTATTCGTATGAACAATGGACCTGACTTTGAATAACAAAAGTAGAGTAACTTTTTAATAAAATTGTCAATGCGTTAGTAAACTCACTTAAAAACGAGAAAAAAATTAAATAAATAGATAAAAGGTTTAATAGACAATGAATAAGAAAACTACAACAAATAACGAGAATCTATGCCCACTTACTAGGTAAGTGTAACGAAAAGACCAATATAATTAAGAATTAAAATTGTTAGCTCTTGGATTTGTTGCAACGTGATGTGTATAATCTTTGTCCCTCTGATCCCTTAATTATTTCTAACAATATGAAAAAATGGACTAGGTTGTTTTAAGTTATTTTGGCTTAAAATAAGATACTTTAAGTTTTATGAAAATTGGACCACTGGAACTGTTAGAGCATCTTGCGTATGCGCAACACTCTGGACCAAGAGAAGCATTTGAGTTTGAAATTTTATTGTTTATAATTACTTAGTATACAAAACTTTTTATATTTGGTTTTCAATTCTAAGAATAAATGTGTAATCAAGTGTCGCACGGATCTGCTTGCGGAGATATGTATAGCCAACGGAAGTTGCGGATATAGCTTTTGTAAAAGTTATAAGTTGGGGTTATATTATACCGAAATGGTGTTGAGTACTGTCGCTGTTATCGAAAACGTGGAAACGTTTGATGGACGGCCGCTCCTTATCTCACCTGCTCGAATTTACTTTTGATGAGACCATCTGCAATATTTTTCTGAAAATTAATGAGTGACATAGGCTTGATTTCATGGCTTACTGACTTCAAATGTTGGAACAGATTTACTTTAGCTCCCATAGCTCAATTTTTTAGGGGTAATAGAGGGTTAAAAGCAAATAAAAAAACTTAAAAAAGTGTCGCTCGGATCTAGTTTCGGAGATATAGCCATCGGAAGTTTCGGATATAGCTTCTGTAAAAATTATTATAAGTTAGGAACCCTTGCATGGATATCAACAATATGTTATAAGAAAGACAATTTAATGGCCTACAATAATGGTAAACAAATCTTTGAAATTTAATCTGTAATTTTTGAGATACAGGCAAAGCTCGAAAATTAGAAAAAAAAGTTTTGGCAATTCTAGTTTCCAAATATCTAATTTCCAAGCGTTTTTTTACAAAGAAAATTTAAGTATGTACTTACACCAAAAAAATTTTATAAAGAGAAAATAATCTTAGTTAGTTATATATTTTACGTCGTGTTTTATTCGCTTTGGTTAAACCTAAAAGTGAATAAAACGCATAAGTTTAACCTTTTTAATTCTGGTACTGACCACTAGGAGGCATGACAGTGTTCTGTTTTAAAATCAGAGCCGTTCTGATGGCTGGCAAACTCGTATGGTTGAATGGGGCCTAGCACGGAGCTAGAAATTGTGCTGATTCACGCAGTTGTATGGAATTTTGGTTAAACCAAAACGAATAAAACATGGCTACTGAGTGTTAATACTCAAATTTATTTAAAAAATGAACGTGATTTAGACAATAGCCTAATCGCCTTATCACGCATGTTTTGAATTATGACGATATCCGAAATTGAGACATTCAAAAATTTATAAAAAAACAAATTTTGCTTGGATTGAATTGAAACTTCCATAAATGTGAAAAAAAATCTGTTTCAAGTTGTCAAATGATAAATAAATTTTTGTTTTGTTGCTCTCAATTGTCATAAGCGTCTAACGCGTTTAAAAAGTTGAAAGTTGCTGAACTTTGAGCATTGAAAACAGCGTATGCATCGCATGCATCGCGCCGGCGCGTGCGTGGTATTTGCGAAAATGTTATTTTAAAAATATTTTTGTATGAGAGCCACCCTAAATATGCACCCCCAAATAAAAGTTTTATAGCCTAAGCTATGCCACTTGATATAAGAGCTACGTGGAGTAAATTCGGTGTGAATCGATTACGTGGTCTTTGTGAAAATGCTATTTTAAAAATATTTTTGTATAACGGCCACCCTAAATATGCACTTAAAATAAAATTTTTATAACCTACAGCCATGTGAAAAATAATAGGGACACTGACATTGAAATAGTTCAAACACACCTCTGCTTCTGTTTGAATAAATTAATATAAAATGTTACATTACATTATTTGCTGGGATATCAATGCTGTAAAGAACCGTTATCAGAGTAAAAATATTTTTCGTCGTTTCGAAGTTGTTGATCGTATTGTGAAGTGGGCTCAATTTAGCCTGTGTGAAATAATAGGGATACGAATATAAAGTAAGTTATATTTTTGACACATTTATAAGGTATAACGGTATTGTATATAAGATGATCTAAAATTATAATTTGAAAAAATAACCAAATAATGTAATTTAGTGATTCAGAATGGGGAGAGGTCGAAATTGCACCGTCCAGCTTCGTAGAGACATAAAAGACCTTCACGATAACGAATTTTCATAAAGAAAAATATCCAGAACGTTAAATTGCCTCAAGAGAATGGTAGAAAATGCAATAAAATATAGGCCACAGAAGGAAACGCGTGGACGAAAGTCAAAAATATCGCCAATTCTTGAGAGGTCTATGTTGAGATTTGTGAGATAGAACCCCTTTGCATCTACTGATGAAGTAAAAAAAGTGTTTTCCATGAATATCAGCACTTCGACTATTCGGAAAAGGCTAATTAATAATAATTTAAGAGCAAAGAGATCCAGAAAAGGGCCTTTCCTGTCCAAACAAGACATCAGTAAGAGGTTATTTTTCGCTGAGGAGCATGCCATTTGGCCCGTGAAGAAATGGTGCAATATCTTGTGGTCGGATGAGACCAAATCTAATATTTTTTACTCGCACACGTTGAGTACCACAGTCAGGGTAAAATTTGGACTCAATATATATGAGCATACAGCGAGCATTGTAAGAAGGAAATGGTTCAGTGAAAGGAATCAAACGCAAAGCAAACTTAAGAAATTTTTTTTGAATACGCTCCAACCGGACAACATGTATTCCATAATATTGGTTCCATATCTAAGATGCATATTCTAAGTTTGATCTTACAAAGGACGTATAAAGCTGTTTTAGAGTGAAAGCATCTAGAAAAGCAGAACTATTTCTTTTAATAAAAGCAAGCATAGAGTATGCTTTGGGTATAATGCGATTAACATGATTAGTTAGACTAAAACGAGAGTTAAAGAAGACACCAAGATCACGAATTTCATTAGCTTTAGTCAATGCCATACCATCAATGCAGTATGAAAACGAAATAGGTGAACTTTTCTTCGAGAAAGTTACATGAAAGCATTTCCGAAGATTTAATGCTAGATGATTTATTTTGAACCAGGAAGAAACATTTAATTCAGATTGCAGAGCATTACAATCTAAATAATTGTTAACTTTGAAATAAATTTTAAGATCATCAGCATATAATAAAAAACGGACGGAGGAAAAACAAGTTGATATATCATTAATAAAAATAATAAATAGTAAAGGTCCAAGGATACTACCCTGTGGCACTCCAGAAGTTACTAAAAAAGGTTGAGACTTTACATTTGCTATTTCTACAAAAGAGATCCTATTAACAAGATAAGAGCTAAGCCAAGACAGAAAAGCCGAATGAAATCCAACCTTAGATAGTTTCGAAATCAGAAGATAATGTGAAACTTTATCAAAAGCTTTCGAAATATCTGAATATATTACGTCGACTTGACTACCATCTTCAAATGAATTGATACAGTATCTTGTGAAGATACTGAGGTTTGTTATTGCAGACCTACCAGAAACAAAACCATGTTGCTGGGGGCAGATTAAGTTTCTTACAGCAAAGAAAACTTTTTCCTTAACAATTTTTTCAAAAAGTTTTGATATGTTAGTGAGTTTAGAGATAAGCCTATAATTGTCAATATTGTTTTTATTTCCTGATTTAAAGATAGGAGAAATAACAGAAATTTTCCAATTATCTATAACAGCACCAGACATAAGAGATTTATTGATCAACAGGAGTGGAACGGAGACAGTTTTGACACATTTTAAAAGCATGTAAGAACTAAGTCCATCGAGATCACTTTTGAAGGAATTATTCAAACCAAAAATACCTTTCTCAATATCATTTAATGTTAAAGAAAGTGTACCAAAATTTAGTAATGATTCTTCAATATTCTGCTCTTGTTGATTATTATGTAAATAACTACTATCAAAATTGGAAACAAAAAATTTTGCAAATAAATCAACAGTATCAGTTAAAGAGTTAGAAACATTATCCTTATAAAACATAGATGAAGGGATGAATGAAGAATCCTTTTTGGACTTAACATATCTCCAAAATGATTTCGAATTAGATTTCATACGAGTTTCAAGCGTTAAAATATATTGCTTATAAAGGAATTTGTTTAAGAAATCAAATTCACGTTTATAACGAACAAATTTATCTTTACATTCAATACAACCCGTAGAGTTGAATTTTAAACAAAATTTATTTCTTAGATTCTTAAGTTTTTTCAAACCATTTGTATACCATGGAAGTTTATGAATTTTCTTTCTTAATGGAATATGAGTAAGGACATTATCTAAAATAACTTTAAGGAAAACTTCAAAACAACCTTGAGTATTCAGTCCATTTAATAGTTGATGCCAGTCAACACCATCAGTGAGCTCATTTAAAAGATCAAAATTGCATTTCTTATAATCGTAAAAATATAAATTAGTGCTATTTGCTTTCAAGAAAGAGTAAAATTCAATCTCAAAACATAATGCTGAATGATGTAAGGTTGCTTCAGAAATAGGACAAGCGCATTCAAATGATTTGAATTTCAAAGTTTTACTTACAAATACTAAGTCTAATACTTTGAATAACTTATTCAGTACAAAATTAATTTGAGCAAGATCAATACTTAGAAAACTATCGATTAAATAGATCTCAAACAATTTATTGACATTTAAAGGAATAAAAACCATGTCATCATCAGGAGCAGGAGCCCAGTTTAAATTGGAGAAATTAAAATCACCAACAACGCAAAAATAGTCATCAATGCCGACGGTAGATGATAATGAAATAATGTTATCAACATGTTTGCAGTACAGTTCAGGAGAACTATTCGGTGGATTATAAGACGTACACACAATGATACTACCTCTAGGATGATGCATAATAATACAAAGTTGATCCAGCAAACCATCTAAGGTATCAATACTGTGTATAGGTGAGCATGTATCCTTTCTGACAGCTACCAGCACCCCTCCACCTCTCGAGCAACCAGTTAGAAGAGCATTACGATCTTTGCGATAGATTTGAAACCGTGACGGATCAGCAATTTCTTCATCATGAAAATCATCATTAAGCCAAGTTTCGGTGAATACGTAAACGTCATAATCAGCATTTGAAATATAATTATGCACAGCAACCAATTTAGTTCGCATACCAGAGAGATTTTGGTAGTAAAACTTTAACGCATTAATATTAGAAGCAATAGGGCTATTATCGGTTAACTTCTGCTCAGAGTTATCCCTTCTTCTGCGAAAAAAGTAAACGGGCGTACCAAAACTTCAGCAGGCCAAAGCGCAGGGTTAAAAACCTTATTGTAGTTACATGCAGGAATTATCAGCTTAAAGGTTATTCTTTTTAAATTAGATACATCAACATCCTTTTTTACAAAACGATAGCAGGCTATGTGTTGTTGTTTGAGCGCGTGATGAAACATAATCAATGATATTCTCAACAGAAACAGTAGGTTTAAAAGACGAGATGTGCAGAGTTTTTTTTTTCGAGAAAGCAACATCTAGCTCAGAATTGACGCAATTTCCAACAACAAAATTGTTATTTTTTGTTAAATTTTGTTTTTTCTTATTTCGGACTGTCAACCATTCGTTTGTTGGTGCAGTAGAATCTCCAGTAGGAACAGCGCCAGAATTAGCAGCAGATGCAGCAGCAGTCGCAACATCAAACACGCACTCCGACTCAACATCAGCAGCAGCAACAGACTGAGAAACAGGGGACGTCGTAAGTGCAGTGGCGAAAGAGACATCAGACTGAACCAAAGAGACAGCAGCCAATGCTTAATGCGACGTAGATGCAGAGGGAGCGATTTTGTCACCACCCACCACCACATGCTCAGCATAAGTTGAGGTCAGTGCCTTAGTGCACTCAAAACCGGTTTTGGCGGAAGAAGAAGCATCAGTAGATAGAGAAGCAGAAGATGAGAAAACACCAACAGCATCAGAAACATTGTTATTACTTTTAGGCTTTTTATTATTATTGCGTTTATTGTTGCTCTTATTAGGCGTTAAAACTGTTCTCAAATCACGCACTTCGCTCACTAAATTAGAAATTATTGCAATTTCAGATAAGTCACTAAGAGAATTGGTAGCAGCAGCCACCGCGCCAAAATTATTGTTTACACTGATTGACTTTTTGAGAGCAGAAATATCAGCAGACAAATTTCCAAAAAGCAATGCAAAATCATTTTCATGTTTATTTAATTTATCTATTAAGCACTTTTTTACTTCAAGGAATTGCTCATTCAGAGCTTTAATTTGCACTTCGAAGACATAAGTTATTTTCTCTAAACTTGACTTATGCACTTCCAAAAAAGATTCGTGGCCTTTAACAATTTTCGCAGGAACACCAATGTAATCAATGCAAAAATAACTCAGGTTACGATTCTGCTTCAAAAGTCTGAGGTCATATTCCGTTAGCTGACCCTCACAGCATCCACGGTGAAACACTTTTTTGCAGTATCCACTACACGGCACAATTTGTATTTCGCCTCTAGCAAAACTTATATTGCATTTGCCACAAAAATCATCCATTAAAAATCAAATAAAACAATTAAAGAGATCACGAAAAAAAACGTTCTTATTTTTCTTTGTGAAAATCCGTTATCGTGAAGGTCTTTTATGTCTCTACGAAGATGGACGGTGCAATTTCGACCTCTCCCCATTCTTTATTATTTATTTATTTAGTCTATGAAAATTAAATTTCTTACAGACTAAGTCTAAGCAACAAGGTTTATAAAAAAAAAAATACAAAATATTAAATATTAAGCAACTATAAGACACATCGAAATTTAAAACATTAAATAAATAACTATTGCTTACATACTAAACAATATTTATACTCGTAAAAACAAAAAATTACAAAATTCTATTAAGTAACGACTTTAAAACACTTTTTGAATTAGAAATGTCGAAATTAGCAACAGAATTTAGTTCATTAAATAATAGATAGTACGATAAATATCAAGACGAAAAATATCACAATGTCTTAAAATTCTAGATGGGACATTGAATGGAATCATAGCCAATAACATGGAACAATCAACATGACCAGAGACAATATCATAAACCATTAAAAGTGACAAAATATCCCTTCTAACTTCCAATGTTTTAAGACCAATTAAGAGACATCGCGAATTATAAGTAGGCAGATTTGATCCGAAACTAAGAGAACGCATAGCAATCCTTGTGAACGATTTTTGAACCTTTTCAATTCTTGTTTTATGCAGATCATAATAAGGGATCCAAATAATAGCTGCATACTCTAATTTAGATCTAACAAGACTACTAAACAGAGCTTTAAGAGTGTACGGATCCTTAAATGCCGAACTATTACGTCTAATGAAGGCAAGCATAGAATAAGCTTTAGGGATAATATAATCAAAATGTGCACGAAACGAAAACTTTGAATCAAAAACAACTCCAAAGTCCTTGATTTCGGAAAAAGATAAAAGCGGGGTGTTGGCGATATTGTAGTTTGATGAAAGCTAGAAATTTAACTTAGAATAAGACACAAAGACACATTTACTCAAATTTAACTTGAGACCATTATTACCACACCAATTATGAAGCTTAGCCAATTCGCTTTGGAAGATATCAATATCAGACGCATTCCTAATTTTTATAAAAATTTTTAGGTCATCCGCATACATCAAACATGCAAGAACAATGACCCAATATCATTTATAAAAAAGACAAATAACATGGGGCCAAGAATACTTCCTTGAGGGACACCTGAAATTGCAAAAAAATTATAACAATTAATATTTGTAATCGCGCAAGCGATTGCTTCAACTTCAAACGGCCCCACGTTGGGCGCCAAAATTTGTAATCGCGTAAGCGATTGGTGCTTGGAACGCGGACAACATGACCAGCGGCAGCACGAGCTAGTTTGCCGATGCCAGCAGTTCGGGATGTTGGGGTGGGTAGCTGCTGCCCATGGTGTGCCTGCACCTTACAAATATAATTTTCTCGTGCTTAAGTTGCTGAGCTCTGAAACCTCAAAATTCAAAATCAAATATCAAAAAAAATTGTACGTGACCAAAATTATGTATTACAAAAAAAAACAGAAATTGTGGAACTCCCTAAATTTCGTACCATGGCTTATTGGCGAGCACTGGTGTTAGGCTCGGGTCCCTACTTAACCCACCTTGCCTTGTGGACCTTTGGGACGAAGTTTATGGTCCACCCTAATCTGTTTCAGTTCTACATAGGGCCAAACGGTGCAGAGTTTTAAGCTGCCATTATATTTAATTGTTACTCCTCATGCCAGGTTAACAAAAAAAATTTTTGATTATTATTTCATTCTATTTATTGTTGCATTTATTTATGCAGTTTGTTTCTTTATAACTTTTATGTATCTGTTTTTTTCTATTTTTTTTTATGTGGTTTGTGGTGGAGCGCTAGCGCTTCATCACCCAACTTTCCGCGAGCTGCCGTCGATGACTTAGGTTTGATTTAATTGTAATTTTTAAAGCATACAATTTTTCTCCATTGAAATGCAACTTCTTTTACGTTGCCGTGTGAAGCGCCAGCGCTCCACCACCACCGTTTCCGCGGACAGACGCTTGTTTAGTTTTTTCTGCTAACGTGTTCGTCGCACGGTTAACTTAAAAAAAATTTTCTTCTTTTGTTTCAAAAAGTATTTATTTATAAAAATTTAACTTTAATTTTTTCTTTTTTTTTTCGACGAAGAAAAAAAAACACGACGACTTTTTACGTTGTAACGCCCAACAAAAGAAAAACCACCGTCGATCACGCAACTCTCCCAGCAACTCACGCGTTCCTTCTAATCATCAAAAAAAAACAATGGCTACCGAAGCTTCGAAATGACGCGTTGTTCGGCCATTTCTTCTTGAACCGAACGCACGTACGCAAATTTAGAATGACATTTCTGGTATGACTTTCGCATTCCAATGCCAGTGCACATTAGATTCCACTCTGCCGTTACACATTGTCAAAGGAAACAATACACTGACGATTAGTTAGATAGGACTTTATCCAATCAAGAACATTAGAGTGGAAACCCAATGCCTTAAATTTTTTTATTAAAAGTGCATGAGATAATTTATCAAAGGCCTTAGCAAAATCAGTGTAAATTACATCTACCTGACATCCTTCCTGAAGGGGAGAAATGCAGTATTCGGAGAATAAAAGTAAATTTGTAACAGTTGATCTTCCAGGCATAAAACCATGCTGGAAAGGCGATATTAAATTTTTAAATGCAAAAAAAATTTTATCCTTAACTATAGATTCAAAAAGTTTGGAGATAATATTATTTTTGCAGACCGACTTAAAAATGGGAGTGATATACGCCAGTTTCCAGCAATCAAGAAATACACCTGAAGACAAGGACCTATTAAAAATAACCAACAAAGGTTACCATAAAGTTGACACACAATTTTTTATGAAATAGGCAGAAAAACCATCACCATCAGTACTAGCCAACAATTTAAGATTATTAATACCATTTAAAATATCAGTCTGAGATAAAACGAGCGAACCAAAATCCAAAGACGGAACACAAGAAACATCAGGACACGAAGTGCAAGGAGCCTCAAAATTGGATTTGAAAAAATCTGCAAACAGATTTGCAGTACATAGTACATCATTGGAAATGGAATCACCTAAGTACATTGTTGCAGGAATTGAAGAACATCCTTTTTTCGAATTCACGAAACGCCTTCACGATTTAGGATTAGATTTGATGTTTGATTCAAATCTAAGAATAGCTGCGTTTTATTCGCCATCCTCTGCTAGATATCTTTAGCTAGCAACGATAATTGTATAGGAAAACAAAAACAAAATCGTAGACTTAGCGACTAAAATTATAGTTGGTAAGTATACAAGCAAGTTTCTTAAATGCCAGTGCAACCCAGTGAATTTGTGTTTTGTCTATTGTGATTTTGTATTTTGTTAATTTTGTCAATTATGAAGTTTGAAATTAAAAAAAAATATTGAATTTTACGGAAAAAACAAATTTGAATTTTACGGAAAAAAATTTGAATTTAACGGAAAACATTCATTTTCTTTTTCTTTTTTTTGAATTCAATACAATTAATTTTTCAATGCAGTAAAAACACATTTGTGTAAACACCAGGATAACCTGGCAAGGCACTACTATTTCCCCAGGACACAATGCCAGCCAATTAATTTTTCAAAACAGAAAAAACACAAATAAATGACATATCTGACGTAGTCAATGCTACCCAGTCAGCTCTAAGGCAACTTAGCAACTTGTCGTTTTATTCGTACATAGATAGCGACTTGGCCAATAAAACGCACCTAATGTACTGATTGTAAAGATATTTATCTAAAAAGTTGAATTCTCTTAAATAATGACGGTATTTACTAAAATGGCAAACATTACGAGTAACCAAATATTTATTATAAAATTTTGATCTTAGATTTTTAAGTTTTTTTAGCCCTCTATTATACCAAGGTAATTTATAAACAGAGCACTTAATCTTAGGAACATATTGATTGTAAATGAGTGAAGTAATGTTTTTCAAGACATTAAAACACCCTTCAGTAGTTAACTGATCAAATTCAATATCCCAGTTAACATCATTAAGAATATTATTTACAGCAACAAAATTACATCTCTTAAAATTAAATTGAAACTTATTATAGTTTGTTGAAATAGTAAGATATTTATAAAATGATAATTCAATTTCTAAAGGAACGTGATGCAAACTAACTGCAGAAATAGGATATGGAGATATACGAATATTATACTTAAAATTACTTGAGATAAAAATTGAATCTAATAACCTATTAAGCGAATTATAACAGTTATTAATTTGACCAAGACCTAAATCCAAAAACTTATCAATAACATATAATTCACAAGCACTCGAAACATTTGATGGGGAAAGGTATTGCTGATCACCCCAATGCTTAGACCATGAAACACCAGGTAAGTTGAAGTCACCAGTGACAAGAAATTGGGCGGAATCATCCGAAATTTGAGAAGCTGCCGCAGTAATATTGTCAACATGCATTTTTATTTGGCGGCACATATGATACAAATACATAAAAAAAAGACGATGAACCATTAATCTTGATGCACAGCTGATCCAAAATAGTATTAATATTTGTCAGAACAATAAAAAACGAATGTAGGTCACTATTAACCGCAATCAGCACTCCACCACCTCGGCCGCATCCAGTAGACTAAAGATTTCTATCATTTCGATATACAACTAATAGATTAGAGTCAAAATATTCCTCACTGTGAAAATTATCGTTGAGCCAAGTTTCAGTAAAAATGTACACTCACGGTCAAAAAAAACACAGACTTGAATTTTGCAAGAAGTTTTATATTTTGATGCGTAAAATAATATCTACTCTTGTTTAACGGTTTTAAGTTTGTGAGATACTGTTACTAGGGACAAGTTTTGAGTATTTTCAAAACTGTCCACCTAACAATAATAAATTCTAGGAACCTTTTCCAAATAAACACATAATTGCTGGTTTTATAATCAGAAATTAAAATTTATTTATATGAAAAAATACATTGTTTTTTGTAGTTTTTTTCTTTAATAATATCGTTTTACCAAGTGGATTCAATTATTTCCTTTAACTTTGGAATATTATCAGGGTTTTGTTGGCGCACTTTGCGTTTTAAAATGGCCCAAACATTCACAATGGGATTGAGGTCGGGGCTGTTACCGGGCCATGGACTGACTCAATTCCCAAAAAGTCCTTATATTCCTTTACATATGCAAAAATAAATAGTTCATTATTGTAAATCTATCAAAAAAAATGTAAAAAATAATTATTGTGAGTGGGACACTTACCGATTTCGAGCGATGACATGGTGCAGAATCGTCTTGAAATATGACCACTACTGCCATCCCTAATCATGCAAAGTGACCATTGCCAACCACAAGTATGTAAAGTGCAATCGAGTGACGCATGGCAAAAATATAAACAAAAGCACATGCTCTCGATTACACTATTGCAGGCCACTCAATACAATATTTTATGTAATGAATTCCCCAAACAATTTTTGTGTTACTTTGTAAGCTTAAACTAAATATTGCTCAAAAATAGAATGTCACTCAAATTCTTGTAAGTAGAAATGGATAAGCTAAAATTTACATGTATGTAGAAATAAGATAGAATTACTTTGAGTGTAAGTCAAAATTTGTATAAAAGAAATGGTAACTTCAATAAATTTATGATTTGTCATACAACAATCATCGAAGCCTTTTCTTTTTAGAAATATTGGCAAAGCCTTATAATTAAGTTTTGGACACCGGCATAGTCCCTAGATATTTACCCTGCTTTCCTATAATAAGGACAACAGCAAGGTATGGACCAACGGCATACTCTGCCTGTCCCAACGTAAAATAAATCCTTTCAATTTTACTTTCTTTACATGTAACCTTAATCCTACCACATGGCGATCCTGCGGACTTAATCCAGTAGATGAACAACGAATACATTGTAGAAACACCAGACACTAGACGCCCCATGCTACGAACCTACTCCGATAGCACCACAAGGACCTCAGAAAATATCGTTGCAAGAATAAAAGCAAAGCAGAAAAGCAAATGCACTGGATAAAAGGCTAACGAAAATTCCTGTAGTAGACAGAATCGTAAAAAAAAGAAGAGAGGAGGAAAACTGAACAATAAACGGAAAAGACTTTCATATTTGCTAGCACTGGTACACAACGAAACAAACCCAGTACCGTGGTGATTTAGCAACAAAAGCTTGGTCAGAAATAAATGACCTAAAAAAACAACTTAAAGAAAGAAAGCAAAAGCAAAAAAAAAAAAATCCGAAGAATGCCAAAAAAAAATCCTCTAAAAAATTACGATTACTCAAAACCACTTAAGATAAAAACACCACAGGATATGGATGGTTCTCAAAGGAAAATGTTGTACTAAACAACAATAACAGCAACGTCGACAAAGGAGAAACATCTTGCAATGGATCCATAGCAACAGTCGTAATTATTATTATAATTTTATTTATTACTAGCTAACCCGGCAGACGTTGTTCTGCCCTCCTATATTTTCTTTATAACTTTAACCTATTATAAAAATAAATCAAAATCATTGTTTTTTTTTTAAACTTCATTTTTTTTTCAATTTATTTTGCAAAATATTAATTTTTTCTTTTATAAATTTAAATTTTGTTTTAAATTTTTTCAATTCGTTGCGTAGAAGTTCATTCTGTAAAAAAAAAATATCAGAAATGACATTTTTAATTTACGTCTATTATAAGTAGAAGTTATAATATTTACCTCAGCCTCCACGCAAGCATTTTTAACTTTTTCTTCTTCAATTTCCACTGCATTTTTTTCAATTTTTTTTTAAGCTCAGCAGCATGACTACTTAAATATGCTATCTGCTGCTCTGCTGCACGTTGACGTTTATTTCATATTTTCATTTGTCGTTCCATGGCATATATTTTTAAAATTAAATTTGAAACCTTGCTCAAATAATTTGATTAAATAAAATTTTTGTTTTATTTAAAAAAACATTCTGACAAATAATTTTCGATGGCTTTGTTTTTTTTTTCAACTAAGTACCTAGTATAGGGTTGTCATACGTACTGATTTTATCAGTACAGGTACTGAGTTTTACTAATTTTCTTTAAAAATACTGATTTTTCAAGATTCTGAAATCAGTAGGCAAGTGTACTGATTTTTACCAATTGGTACTGATTTGTACTGATTTTAAGATTTTATTTGAATTACTAAATAATTTCTACATTTAATATTTAATTATTTCCAGAAGCGTACCTAGTAGTCAGTAAAATGGTCCTTGTTTTGTAGCATATTTAATTAATTTTTTTATTTTGCTAGGGCATTGTACAATTCGAAAAGTTCTGACTTTTTTTTTAGTAAATAAAAACAATTAATGAGGTAAAAAAATTTGTACTGATTTTTTGCGTTGAATATACTTGAATCTGACAACCCTAACCTAGTATGTATTGTATTTTTATTATCTTAAATAAATTTCAAATTAAATCTCTATCACAAATTATGACATTTAAAAAAAAAACTGTATCAGTCTCGTAGTGCAATGGAGTGTACGTAATTTTTAGTGAGTCCATCTTTAGCCAACACAAACAAACTGGATGGTTTACCCACGCGAGAACATGCCACGTATAATTGTCCGTGTGAAAAACACAGTATGCCCAAATCTAGTCCACAAACAGACATCGTTTGGCCTTGGGACTTATTGATAGTTATTGCGAATGCCAATCTAATTGGAAATTGAACCCGTTTGAAGTCAATTGGCGCATCTGTAGGAATAATAGGGATTCGTGGTAGTAATAGATCTTCTCCTCGGAACTTGCCATTCAAAATGCTGGCTTCGACAACGTTTTTCATCAATTTTTTAATGACTAATCGCGTGCCATTGCACAGCTTTGGTGGGTTCAAATTACGAAGCAAAATAACCGGAGATCCAACTTTTAGTTGTAAATGGTGCGGTGGCATGCCTGGCAAATCCAATGAGTTCAAAAATTCTGCTGGATAATTTACAGCTTCGTTTGTATCGCAAACTGTGTCGATAGATTTGTATGACACCAAGTCCCCTGGCAACAACTGTTGTATCTTGAAATTCAAATCGTTGACGTCCACATTTTTTGCTGCCAAAATTGCTCTTTCTGTCAGCCACTCATGTTTTAAGTATTGTGTGTGTATATCGGGAAATATCTTGTCAATGAGATCATTTTGCGAATTAATGATTGTGCAGAAATCGGTCGGCAATTTTATGCATCCAGTATTTTCATGTACAGCAACCTTTCCATCGCCGATATCTAACAGTTGTTTTGAGAATGTTTCAGCGGATGGATCTTGAAGCATTTGAACGCGCATATTTACTTTCAGCTGTACTTTTTCAACATTACGCCACAGTGACGATGATTTCAAGCAAGTGTTGATCTCATCAGTGTTTGTCTGAAATCACCTGAAAGGAGTAACAGAGTACCGCCAAATAGTTTGTCGTTGTTTCTTATGTCTTTCAATGTCATGCTCAACGCCTCAAGCGAATGTTTGTGTGCCATAGTGCATTCATCCCAGATGATAATTTTGCACTGTTTAATCACTGTGGCCATGGACGATTGTTTTTTTATATTGCACACTGCGTCTGGACTATTTTGAATATTTAGTGGCAGCTTAAATGCTGAATGAGCTGTTCTGCCTCCATCCAATAAAGTTGCTACAATGCCAGATGATGCAACGGCCAGTGCTATGCCATTATTTGATCGTATTTCGGCGAGAATTAGCGAAATGAGGAATGTTTTCCCATAGCGTCGCTGAATGTTATCGTTAGATCGTTGCACCGTGTACGATGTCGATGCATTATATCATCAGTCATTGAATCTTTGTGATTATCCCACAACGTCTCTGCTCGGGCTGGGAAACATGTAGTCGACATGATATTGCGGCCAGTGCAATGCCATTATTTGATCGTATTTCGGCGAGAATTAGCGAAATGAGGAATGTTTTGCCAGTTCCACCTGGTGCATAAAAAAAAAAGAATCCACCTTGTCCTGCCGAAACTGTGAGCATAATGCGGTCGTAAATGGTCCTTTGCTCATCAGTCAATAGTGGGATATTGCGAATAACAATCGCTGCCATTTCTACAGTATTGTACTGCAGTTCACGATTCATTTCAGTGTTCATTAAATCAGATGCACTTCGATTTGGCGAATGCATACCGAAATGACTTAGTGGTAAATTGGCAATGACAATGCAAATATCCTCGATAGCAATCATTGAACATAGCGTCGCTGAATGTTATCGTTAGATCGTTGCACCGTGTACGATGTCAATGCATTATATCATCAGTCATTGAATCTTTGTGATTATTCCATAACGTCTCTGCTCGGGCTGGGAAACATGTAGTCAACACTATAGCGAATAGTAGACGAATTTGTATTGCTGTACAGTTCAATCCTGCTTCAGTAAGCATACACTCCCACTGGTTGTCGTTTTCCAGCAAGCCTAGTGCAAGGCATGCATCTTTATATGTTTGATACTGTTGTCCATTCACTTTACGTATATATTGAAATGACAATGGGCCGGTGACATTAACCAACAAAAGTCTCAAATAAAAACACTCAGTCTGCCTTGGATTGACTGTAAATACTCGCCCCAAGGTGTTTGATTTGAATAAACCGGGGCATGCATCAATCGGTGTGCCTTGCTTGCGGGGCATCCATTTTTTTGTTTGAGCCCATGTGAAATAGCGTGGTACTTCTGAATAGAGAAGTGTTTGTGCAAAGGCACCAAAAGGATCCGCACGATTACACAATTCAAAAAATTCGGTGAGTGTAGTTTTTGGTGGATTTATAGCACTATCAATCGCTGTCTCATTCGTGAAAAATACGCGTTGGCCGTTTTCAAGATGGACGGCTAAATGAATAACTGCTGGATCCCGTTCATGAATTTGGAAACCAAAGATACGCCAAACAGCTTCATTAGAACTGATGTACCGGCCAATTTGGTAGAGCGTTATTTCATCGTTGTTATTCACCGGAGGAGCATTATCGTTGGTGTTTTCAATACGAAATACAGCCATATCACTTCCTTTATTCACATACTTGCAAATGTATTTGATGCTTTCCACCGAACTGCAGAACTCAACATTAATATGAGCATTGAATGTTTTACTTAGCAGAGGTGAATATGGCACCACCCAACGATTGTCAATGTCAATGTCTGCGTTGTTGACATTTTTTGTAAATGATTGTCCGCCGTTATAAGTATTTCTTCGACGATATATTGGATATCCGTCGACATTTGTGATCGTATCGTTAGTGAACTTTTTAGGAAAACTCTTTGTACATTTTCCATCTACCATGCAAGGCGATGAATGATTCAGATTACCACATGGGCCATGAATCATGTTTGTTGTTACAATATCAAACAGTGATTGATCAGTAGACGGATCTGGAATTTCAGCAGAAATTATACAATCGATTTCTTCAGGACGTATTTTGTCGATTAACCAAAGCAAAATGTGTGCATGAGGTAATCCTCGTTTTTGCCATTCAACCGAATACATCCAGCAACGTGTGGGACCGAATACATGTAATTTTGTAATGAAATTGATCAAACACTTTAATTTTTTTTTGAATACACGTGCTGTAATGTCATGACGATGTGTTACATTTTCTTCTGGCAATAGCAAAGATGTAATCTCCGGCCATTTTGGATTATATGTAAATGTAATAACTAAACACGGTCGTCCGTATTCGCGCACGAAAGTCATAGCATCCTGGACGTATTCTTGCATGTGACGTGGAGTACCTATGTACGATGATGGTAGAATGATGGATTTACCAATTTCGACGGTGTCAGCGTTGCTCACAATAGCGTCTCGCAAGTGAATGTATTCTTCAGCACGCAGCTTCTGTTGATTATATCGTAAGTATCGTAGTCGTTTGTAACGGCAGAGTGTAGTCTAATGTACACTGGCATTGGAATTTCGAGAGTCATACCAGAGATGTCAGAATGACATTTCTGGTCTGTCATTCGAAATTTGCGTACGTGCGTTCGGTTCAATGAGAAATGGCTGAACAACGCGTCATTTCGTAATTTCGGTAGCCATTTTCGATTATTCGAGAAGAGAACGCGTGAGTTTGGTTTTAGCAGTCCAACAACTTCGTCATTAAAAATTCGTGCAATTTAAATTAAATAAATTACAAATAGCAAACAGCAAAAGCGACTAAACGTGCAAAAATTTAAAAAAACGCAGCGTCCGTATTTTTTTTACGTATTGGAAATTATTTTCAAAGATTCGTTAGCAGAAAAAAACTAAACAAGCGTCGGTCCGCGGTAACGGTGGTGGTGGAGCGCTGGCGCTTCACACGGCAACGTAAAAGAAGTTGAAAATTAAATAAAACCTAAGTCATCGACGGCAGCTCGCGGAAAGTTGGGTGATGAAGCGCTAGCGCTCCACCACAAACCACATAGAAAAAAAAAAACATACAGAAAGGTTATAAAGAAAAACTGAATAGACAGTGAAAAACAAAAAATAGAAAGATTAATGAGAAAATTTTGAAAAAAAAAGAAAGAGTGAAATATATATAAAATAGAAATACTGCATAGGACAGTGAGAAAAGAATAGATACAGGAAATTTCAAAGAAACAAGAAAATTGTAAAACTGCACAGTGACAGTGAGAAAAATTAAAATTGCAATTAACGTTAAAATAATGTTTTAAACACAAAAAAATATTTGAGTTCTCACGAATCATAAACGATCGATCGATGTTTTACTAAAATTATAAACTACATTTAAAAGCAAAATATTGAATAAAATATAAGAATGCGATATGCTGATGAAATCGTAAATGTAATCGCAATTGCATAAAAACAATAACAGCACAAACAACAGCTACAACATAAATTACAACACCAGCTAAGACGACAACATTTCCCTGATCAAGACACATCACACGCGTGAGCTAACAAGATTTCATTTTTATATGTTTTTTTTTTGATTATTATTATTATTATTATTAGAAATTAATTATGGTTATTTGAAAATAAAAAAAAAAACTTAAAATGTTTAAAACTCATAAAGGTTTTGTACTTTGGCAAAACAAAACCAAATAAATATGTACAGAAAAATATAAAAAAAAAGTATATTTATAGAAATATATGCGGAAAACATATAATTTATTTTTGGCCTGAATAAATTTTGCAGTTTTTTTTTCCAAATTTAACAGTCCATGAAAAAAAAATAGATTTAAGAAAAATGATTAAATGAAAGAAATTTGAAACGATAAACTTAAGATTTATGTAATAAATTTTTTTTGTATAAACGAAAAATGTACCAAAAAGAAATAAGAACAAATATTCGTTTTTTTATAAAAATGCAAAAATAAAAACAAAAGAAATGATTTAAAATTTGAAAAAAAAAGAAAAAAAAAATATAAATTTCTTTTTATTTAAAAGAAGTTGTATAGGATAATGGCAGTGTAAAAAGGTAGCACCAGGTCCCTATGTAGAACCAAAAAACCAGTGTAGGGTGGACCGAAAAATTTCCCCATAGGTCCACAAGGTAGGGTGGGTGATAGACGGGGCCGAGCATAACACCAAGCTCGAGGGTTCAGCCCGAAGAAAAATTATTAGGGAGGCCCAATTTTTTTTTTGAGGATTTTTGCTTTGTAGTAAATTTGGAAAGATTTTTGAAGTTTCAGAGCCCAGCAACTTAAGCACGAGAAAATTATATTTGTAAGGTGCAGGTACACCCTGGGCAGCAGCGATCCCACCCCAACATCCCGAAACTGCTAGCATCGGTAAACCAGCTCGTGCAGCCGCTGCCCATGATGTCCGAGTTCCAAGCACAATCGCTTACGCGATTACACGTTCGCTCTCTATCTTTACGTACATGTCGACCATGAATTGTTGGCAAAGCTCACGACACCGTAGAATGACGTTTTCCAGGCCGCGTCTAATCATCAGACGATACGCATAATAATCCTTCGAGCTAACATTCTTGTTTGTTTCGGCTCCTATAAAAATATATTCATAAATATTAATTCAATGAATTAAGTTTTATAATGAATGAAGTACTTGTTACGGGATCCCGTTGTTTAATATTTATGCAATATCCGTCTTGTCCCTTTCAAAACATTAGCGGATATTGGAGAGCATCGTAGGAGCGGTGTGTATCAGCAATGAACTCAAGATTATTATTCCTTCTTCTAATCACGATAGCTGTACGGTCACCAACCATGATTCCAGCGACGTCGTCAACAACAGGTGCATTGAATCTACGAATGTGCTCTCCAGCTGGAGTTTTATCAGGATTGATGACAATAGCGTGATTGTCACTTTGCAATTTGTGCATGTATGATTTAAAGATTTTGAACAATTCATTGTGCTCATTCAACAAAGCGTTCAGCTCGCTGACGATGCGTCTGGCAAGAGGTGAATTGAGGTATTATAGCTGCAACGTGCATCCACACGATTGACGCATGCACTTTCGGAGTCGTCACCGCCCATAAAATAAATTGTTAAAAATTTAAGTGGTTCGTTTGACATTGGCAGCAATGAGCCCACTATGTGATAAACTTGGCCTTTGATTTTAAATGTTGAATTAAATTGTTGACCATTTGCAGCATTATTTTTAATTATTTCTGCTGCTCCGAACGATGTCATTTGGAAACATGAATTGAATGTTCGAATTGACTTCAAGAACAGGTTAGAATCTGGATTTGTACCGATAAGTAAACCGTTCAATGGATCAGGTGGTGTTCGAATATCCGGTAGTTGCACTTTTCCTGACGCACAACACATCCCGGCTGGCTCATCTTTGAATTTGAGCGCATTACAATGCGGACATTCCTTGTCCATAGCACCAATCTCGACTTTCGAATGAGCGTAATATTTAATATCGGGCTCATACTCGAATGCTAGACGACGGAATGAATCCGAAGTAAATGCTCGATGTACTTGTTGGCGTTGTTGGTCATTTGCTCTGCGTGTGTCAACTACGAATCGACGCGCTTGTCTTTGTTGTAATCGTCTTTGTTGATTTCGTTCCGCTCGTGCCTCTTGTGATTGTGATTCACGTAATTGAGCCATTATCACACGACAATTTTCAATATTCTGTCGGATTTGTTCGTCTGTTTTTTTTGCTTTTTTATTTCGCGAGTGTGTAGATTTAGCTGTTCGACGGTCCAAATCAGACCCCTTGCGTTTTGCTGCCATTGTTCACTGCACAAAACACACAAATAGATCAAAGTATACCGATAATGTATTTGTTCTTTTAATATTTTACTTACCTTTCACAATTATAAAATAAGTATATATTACGTTTTTAATTGAAAATTAGTAAGAACTAATAATACTTAGCAGCTATTAGCTATTTAACAAACTAATCAAAATAATGAATATAATCCTATTAGCTATTTAAAAAACTAATCAAAATAATGAATATAATCAGATATAATTGAAAATTATTCCCAAAAATTAGTAAGAACTAATAAATACGACAGTTACTGAGAAAGTAAAATGATAAGTTAAAAAAAAAAATCAAGTCGAAAACGGTTTAGGCCCTAAATTTTAGTGAGTGAGAGAAAGTTTATGCGGTGCTAATTACTTTGTGAAAAGGCTATTTTAAAAATATGTTTGTATGAGTGACCATCATCAAATAAAAGTTTTTTAGCCTAAGCTATGCCTTTTAATATAAAAGATACGTGGTGTACATTCCATTTGAATCGATTGACCGGTCTTTGTGAAAATACTATTTTAAAGTTTTATTGACTAAGCTATTATTCTTAATATAGAAGCCACATGGTGTAAGTTACATATTAATCGAGTAAGTGGTCTTTGTGAAAATGCTATTTCAAAAATATGTTTGTATGAGGACCACCCTACATTAAAAGTTTGTAGCCTTTGCTTTGCCTTTTCATATAAAAGCTACATGGTGTGAATTCAGTGTGAATCGATTGGCCTTTCTTCGTAAAAAATATATTTTAACAATATTTTTGTATGAGGACCACCCTAAGCAAAAGTTTTGTAGCCTAAGCTATGCCTCTTAATAAAAAAGACACGCGGTGTGAACTCCAAATTAATCGATTATATGGTGTTTAAGAAATTGCTATTTTTAAAATATTTTTGTATAAGGGCCACCCTAAATAAAAGTCTTATAACCTAAGCCATGCCTCTTAATATAAAAGATACGTGCTGTACATTCCATGTGAATCGATTGACCGGTCTTTGAGAAAATTCTATTTTAAAAATATGTTTGTATGAGGGCTACCATAAATATCCACCCTAAGCAAAAGTTTTGTAATTGAAAATATGCCTCTTACTATAGAAGCCACCTGGTGTAAATTCCATGTGAATCAATTAAGCGGTCCTTGTGAAAATGCTATTTTTAAAATATTTTTGTATGAGGGCCACACTAAATATGCATCTTAAATAAAAGTTTTATAACCTAAGCCAGCGATTCTTAAACTGTGGTCCGCGGACCCCTGGGGGCCCGCGAAACAATTTTGACATCAATAATTTTACATCATCAAACTTTTCGCTTTATTCAAATAACTCATTTATTAAAAATTCTACATGGCCATGACTTTTTGAATGATTGCACATATTTTTAAAAAACAAAGTGTGCATTTACTTTTGTTCAAACCCAGCACCAAACAGTTTCAACTCTTCGCACTGTTTGACAACATAATCAGTTTTTATAAATTTCATTTTGAGCCTACAAGGTGCAGGTTCAAATAAATTTAAAGTTGAAGATAAAATAGAAGCGATTATAAAAAAAAACGCATTCAAAATATGTGTATGAGTCTTTTCAAAAACTCAGCGAATTTATAGAATTTTCTAATAAAGATCTCGATAATGACAGGCGGCTGCATTTTGTCGAATACTTAACCCATTAAGAGCCAAGACCCTTTAAAATCAAAAATCATCGACTATGTGAATTTCGTTTTTATGAGAATGACTTAAAATGCTTATAAAATATGAAAAAAATAAAAAAAAATTTCAATCAGTAGGTTTTTGAGCCTGTTCCAAAACTGGGACAACGGCAGAATAAAATTCAATCATTCATGCATTCTTTAAATTTTTTGTAATTTTTTTCATTCAACTCGTTAAGACTATGAAAACTCAAGTGTTTTGCTTTGCAAATCAAGCGCAAACTTTTTAAGGTTTTACACAAAACGCTTCCAACGAAGACTAATGAACACTGATTTTTTGAAAATACGCTAAATCGACGATGAAGTATCAAAACAAAGCAAAATATTAAAAAAAGTTTAGTCGTTTTCCCTTCATTGTTTATGTGGATAAATTTTGCAAATTTTTTTTTTTGGTTGAATTTACACCTATTTGAATGTGCTGTACCCAAACAGGTACAGTGGCTAGGAATGGGTTAATGCCTCTAAAAAGCAACTTCCGGAAGTATTTACTCTGTCCTGATTCTGACAACGACTGGATCAGGGATCCATTCAACACAGATGTTATAGTAATGCTACGCAATTACCGACATTAGAGCAACTAACTTTTAGTTACTCCTAAAATCCGATTACCTTGCATTTGCAAATAAGGCCCTCCAAAACTTGATTCCATGTATTTGTGTGAATAGACTTTTTTGGTAATAATATATATAAAATCGAAGTATAGAAACCAGCTTAATGTAGAAGCAGACCTGAGAATAAAACTTTCGAATATAGAGCCCGAAATTGTAGATTTGGTTTCAAGAAAACAACATCATCCATCTCATTAAGTAAAAACTTCTACACGAGATAATATAACAAATTTTGCTTATAAAATAACCAAGAGTCACCAAAAAAATAATTTTCATTATAAGCTTTATTATTATTATTTTCTTTATTAAAAAAGATATAAAAAAAAAAAATTTATTTTCTAGGCTTTATTTTGACCAAGAAATATTTGTCTGAGTTAAATGTACATTTTTTAACTTGAAACTTTTTTAATTCTCTTACTTTTCCACAATTTTTATTCATTTTGAATTTTAATTACATGAAAGTCCTAATAAAAAATGTGTGTCTCTATAAATGCTAAATACAGAGAGATATATGGTATAAGTATCAATATTTATTAGAAAGTAGTGTCTGCAGGCTTGTCAACTTTTGGATCTTCAAAAACCGGACATAAATAGTGTTGAAAAGACCTTTAAAAACCGAAAAAATTAAAGCAAAATAAAAATCTTCGTTCTTAATCTCGTCATATAACCGGACATTTTATGTCTGGTTGAGTTTGACAACGGTTGGCAAGCCTGAGTGTCTTTTTCATTATTGAGCCAGAAATTAAGCTAAGAACGACGTGAAATGTCTAGGGTTGGGATGGGGTCCGCAAAAAAAAATTAGCTCGATACGGGGTCCTCGGACTACATAAGTTTAAGAGCCCCTGACCTAAGCTATTCCATTTAATATAAAAGACACGTGGTGTAAATTCCATGTGAATCGACCAATTGGTCTTTGTGAAAATGCTATATTTAAAATATTTTTGTATGAGGGCCACCCTAAATTGCCCATATAGGTGTATGAAAAATAGTTTACTTCCTATTCTCAGACCTACTGAATATACACACAAAATTTCATAAGAATCCGTCAAGCCGTTTCGGAGGAGTTTGGAGTCTAACACTGTGACACGAGAATTTTATATATTAGATGTATAAGCTAGATAAATATTTTAAGCAATACGTGCATAAGCATCGAGGCAACATAGGCAACACTATAACAAACTTTTAAATTCAATAAATAAAAAAAAAAATTTTTTAGAATTTCATATGGAAGAAATCAGGACGAAGATATTTAGCATAATAATAAATTTCAAGAAAAAGGGAATAAGACTTTACAGCAAAGAAACTCTTTCAATAAAACTAATTGAGTTAAAAAGAGAAAAAGAAAAATTAGAAGAGCTAGTAATATCAGAAGACGCACACAGCTTAGCTCATAAATTAGAAATAACTAATTTATATAGAACAGCAAAAACTCTCATAGAAGACGAACTAAAATTATATTTACCTGAGGTAAAACTCATAGAAAAAGAACAGATAACCATGGCAGAATTCAATTTAAAATCAGCTCTAAAGGCCATACCAATTTTTAATGGAAATTATAAAGAATTAGATAGTTTCTTAAAAATAGTAAGTTTGCTTCATAACACATTGTCTACAGAAGGAAAAAAGACATTAATAGAACTTGTATATCATATTAAACTTAGTACAATAGTAAAGACAGCATTAGCAGGTACAACAGAACCAACAAGTTTAACAACGCTAACAGACGCTTTAAAGACAAGGTACAAATCACCAACAACCTTACCAAAAATACACATGCAATTAACAAACTTTTTACAACAGAACCTTTCTGTAATATCATACAAGGACAAATTACTAAATATAATTGCAGAACTTAATGAATTACAAATAACAGAATTAGGTGCAACTGCATCAGCAGAAAGCAAGAATACAATAGCAAAAATGAACGAGTCCTATGCGTTAAACATTTTCAAAACTGGACTTAATGAAGATATAAAACAGTATTCGCAGCACAACCAAAAAATCTAACAGATGCAATTAATTTGGCTATAAAACTAGAAACTACTAAAACAAACACAGTACTACATTACAAACGTTTTGACCCACATTCACGAAACATAAATAGGTCAAATTCTCAAGTCAATAACCGACGATACAACAACAACCAAAACAGAAACTTTTATAACAACAACAATCAAAGTTATAACCAAAACAGAAATCAGAACTCGTACAACAATAACAACACTGAACGTACACAAAATAATAATGCAAACAATTATAGATCAAATAACTACAGAAATCAGTACAACAACCGCAACTAAAACCAAACGCGTCATATTCGTACAATAAATAATAATGATTCTACGAATGAAGTGCACAATGATCAAAGTCAGCATGATTCATACAATACACATCATCAAGAGGGAAATATTCCAAACAGCCAGAATTAAAAACAAGAGTATTTAAAGTATCGGATAGCACTACAAATTTTATAATTGTAGCACACAAAAATAAAAATATGACATTTTTAGTAGACACAGGCGCAGATGTATTATTATGCAAAGCTAGCAAAAATGTAGAAAAAGAACCTTATTGCCCAAACGAAAAATGTAAATTAACAGGTATACCTCAAGAAGAAATATATTCTTTAGGCACAATAAACATAGATTTTGAAATAGAAACCAATTCATACTGTCATAGATTTCAACTTGTAAACCACGATTTTCCGATAGACACTGATGGAATAGTTGGTAGAGACTTTTTAGAAAGATTTTTATGTAAAATAGACTATGAGACTTTTACATTAACACTCAGCGAAAAAGAAAACACTAACAATACCCATGCATACAAAACCTATTTTTGCATTAACAATTAGAATACCACCAAGAACAGAAATAATACATCCTATAAAATTGGAACTAAATAAAGACACCTTAATAGCGAATAAAGAAATAGCACAAGGAGTTTTTATAAGCAATGCAATTGTACCAAAAAAGGGAATGTCACACATAAAAATTCTTAATTCTAACATCACGTTAGATACAGAACCACTTGACAATTATGATATTTTAACATATAAACAAAACACACAATTTACTGAAAAACGTTATGAATCAATTTTAAAGAAACTAAAAATAAACTGTACAGAGAAACACGCAACCGACACATTAAAAGAATTGTTCAAGAAAAATCAAGATATTTTCCATTTAGAAAATGAACCACTTACTACAAATAATTTCTATAAACAAAAAAAAATTACCGCAGACGATAATCCAGTTTACATTAAAAATTATAGACTTCCACATGCACACTTAGACATTGTATCTGAACAAGTACAAGGAATGCTAAAAGATGACATAATAGAACACTCGAAAAGCCCTTATAATGCACCATTACTATTAGTACCAAAAAAAAATGTAACGGGCAAGAAAAAATGGAGAGTAGTAGTAGATTTTCGTAAACTTAATGACAAAATAGTTAATGACAAATTTCCATTGACACGTTTAGAAGACATATTAGATAATTTAGAAAGAGCGAAATGGTTCTCTACACTGGACATGACAAGTTCATTTCACCAAATAGCATTACATGAGAATTCGAGACTAACCGCGTTTTCGACAACCAATGGGGATTACCAATTCAAAAGACTACCTTTTGGATTAAAAAGTTCATCTAATAGTTTCCAAAGAATGTTAACAATCGTATTAACAGGTTTAGAATCTGAAGCTTTTCTTTATGTAGACGACATAATTATTTTCGGATGCAGTTTAAAGCATCATAATGATAATCTTGCACGTGTTCTAGATAGGTTAAAAAGGTAAAATTTAAAACTAAATGCGGAAAAATGCAATTTTCTTTGCCCTGAAGTAGTGTATTTAGGACATCTCATTACTAGCGAAGGTGTTAAAACAGACCCTGCGAAATATAATATAATTAAAGAATATCCTATACTTAAAAATATTGATGAAGTCAGACGTTTTGTGGAATTTTGCAATTATTACCGTCGATTCATACCAAATTTTGCCGACATAGCACAAAGTCTCAATAACTTACTAAAGACAAATACAAAATTCGATTGGACTCAGAATTGTGAAATAGCCTTTGACACGCTAAAAGAAAAATTATAGCACCACCAATTTTACAGTACCCAAATTTCGAAAAGCTCTTTATATTTACAACCGATGCATCAAATTATGCACTAGGCGCAATCTTATCAGAAGGCGAGATAGGTAAAGATTTACCTATATCGTATGCTAGTAAATCATTACAAAAACATGATTTGAATAAACCAGTTATTGAAAAAGAACTTCTGGCTATTCACTGGGGAATACATTTCTTTAGATCTTACTTATATGGTAGGAAATTTGTAGTAGTGACAGACCACAGACCGCTCGTGTCACTTTTCTCACACAAAAATTCATCATCAAAAATGGCAAGAATAAGACTAGATTTAAGTGATTATGACTTTGAAATCGTATATAAAAAAGGAAAAATGAATACTAACGCAGATGCACTGTCTAGAATACAAATTAATTCGGAATTACTAAAACAAATGATACCAACAGAAATTGATGAAAAAGCAAATAGAGCATTAATAATTACAAGAAGCAAGTCCAATAACAATAAAATGGACAATAACACGGAGACATGCACTTCTCGACAAATTGCTGGCCAGCTACAAATATGGGAGTGCATATTCATAAATGACGTCAAATATATGAGGGAACTAAAATTTAATTTTAATAAAGAAGCAAGGAATTCCAAAATAACAATTGATAATAATATTGTGCACGTGCGATGTAGCGATAAATCAGCGAATCCAGATTCGACCTCGATGAAGCTTACATCAAATATAAATGATGAAAATACGCGTATAAATAAAAATAATACAAATCTGCAGATGGGATCTAATGATAATTCAGCGACACTAGAGTCGACCCTGAAGAAGTTAGCATCCAGAATGGAAAAGAAAGAATAAAAGAATTATCGCTAAAGAATGATGATGAAATATTTAAGTATTTTAGTAAAGAAAAACTAAAGAAATCATACGAAAATATAAAAGTAAATGATAAAAAGCCTCAATTAAAAATAATAATATTCAATGCTCCGAAACAAATTTCTGATGAATTAAAAAAATACAAACTTATTGACGAGTATCATAATTCCACACACGGCGGACATTTAGGAATACGTAAAACAATAATAAAATTAAAACAACGATACATATGGAAGAATATAAGCCAGATGGTTAAAAAATTTATAAAAAATTGTGATTCATGTGCGCGAAATAAACAGACAAAACACATTAAAGAAACTTTTACAACAACAGACACCCCAAGCAACAGTTTTGAAGTAGTGTCAATAGACACAGTAGGTCCATTAAGAATATCAAATGATAACAGATATATTCTCACTATGCAATGCGAACTAACCAAATTCGTAGTAGCATATCCTATGCCATCAAAAGACAAAAGCAAAAACAACAGCAAAAACATTAGTAGAAGAATTTATACTTAAATACGGTCATTTCAAAATATTAAAATCTGACAATGGTACGGAATTTGCTAACGAGTTAATAACAAATATTTGTTCTTTACTTAAAATAAAACAAACTTTTTCATCTCCTTATCACCACCAAACCATCGGAGCACTTGAAAGAAACCATAGAGTTCTAAATGAATTTTAACTATCATTTGACAACGACAATGAATGGGACAAATGGGTTCCTTATTTTACATTCGCTTACAACACGACACCACATATAGACACTGGTTATTCACCATATGAACTCGTTTACGGGAAACTACCAAGTTTACCAACTGACACACTTAGCAAGCAAACGAAAATATATGATTACGACAATTATGCACACGAGCTAAAACTCAGATTACAATTCGCTTTAAACAAAGCAAGGCAAATGACATTAAAAATTAAAGAAAAAAGAACACTAGAAGACAATAAAAAGTATCATAAGAAATTAGATTTAAAAGAAGGAGATTTCGTTTTAGTCAAATTAGAAAATAGGAAGAAAAATCAAACACCATATATACAGTATTGGCCAAAACTTAAGCACCCCCTCAGTACATTTTTTTCAAATCATAAATTTTTGTGAAATCGACGTTCTTGAACCATGTTGTGAATTTATTATATATATTTATACCTTTATTATTGACAGACAAAAATTTAAAAATTCAGCACCTCATAAATAAAAAGTTATTATCAGAGGAACATTTTAAGCCAGGAAACTTAACGGACAAAACTAAAGCACCCCCATTTTTTTGGTAAGTAAAAATTTTTAAAATTAGTACTTAGTTGCAAATCCATTATTCTGGACGACACACGCACATCTCTTTGGTATATAGGAAACTACATTATTGTTGATATCCTGCGATATCACTTCCCAGGATATTTTCAAGGACTGAAACAGATCCGTCGTTGTTTTGCAATTTTCTCTCTTGATTTTCATGTTAACGACCTCCCCCAAGTTCTCAATAGGCCAACGAATAACCAACGAAGAATCTGCAGAGCATTACATGTCCACCTCTGTTTTTTATAGTGGCTTTGCAATATTTAAGAATCAATATATCTCCTTTTAGTATGCGTGCACGCCTTAATCCATCCGAATCTTTCAGGTTGTACTTGGATTTGTCAGAAAACAACATAGTCTTCCATTTTAGGACACTCACGTTGAGGTGAACGTGAAATAAGGCTTATATGCAAAGCAAAAGGAGATATATTTATTCTTAAATATTGCAAAGCCACTGTAAAAAACAGAGGTGGACATGTAATGCTCTGCAGTTTCTTCGTTGGTTATGGGATTGGACCAATTCATTTGATTGATGAAATTATGGATCGCTCCATGTATGTTGACATACTAAAAGATGTGATGCTGCCATATACCGATGAACAGACGCCACTTAAGCGGAGTTCCAACAGGATAACGATCCAAAATTTCCCCTTAAGTTTTTAAGGCGTGGCTTCACAGCAACAGAATTGAATTTCTTAGTTGGCCTACCCTCACCTAAATCCTATTGAGAACTTGGGGGAGGTCGTTAACATGAAAATCAAGAGAGAAAATTGCAAAACAACGACGGATCTGTTTCAGTCCTTGAAAATATCCTGGGAAGTGATATCGCAGGATATCAATAATAATGTAGTTTCCTATATACCAAAGAGATGTGCGTGTGTCGTCCAGAATAATGGATTTGCAACTAAGTACTAATTTTAAAAATTTTTACTTACCAAAAAAATGGGGGTGCTTTAGTTTTGTCCGTTAAGTTTCCTGGCTTAAAATGTTCCTCTGATAATAACTTTTTATTTATGAGGTGCTGAATTTTTAAATTTTTGTCTGTCAATAATAAAGGTATAAATATATATAATAAATTCACAACATGGTTCAAGAACGTCGATTTCACAAAAATTTATGATTTGAAAAAAATGTACTGAGGGGGTGCTTAAATTTTGGCCAATACTGTAGGTCCATTTAAAATTATAGCTAGAAAAGGAGTTAATACAATAATAGACCAGAATGGAGTTCAAAAAGAACTACATAATAACCTATTAAAACCATATAAACCCGATTTTTCATAAACTACATAATAAAATTTTATATGATTTATTTCAATTTAATTTTAAAAATATTAATAAATAAATATTTTTTTATATTAACTGTATTTTTATTAATTATAATTAATTGTAATCACTAAAAATATTTACATATTAGTTAAAAAACATTATTTTGAATACCATTTTTACAAAAATTAAATTTACAGTAAAATCCCATAAAATTTTTTCTAAAGGGTGAGGGTGTAGTGTATCCAATACAGTGACCACTACCGCCATCCTAATCATGCAAAGTGACCATTGCCAACCACAAATATGTAAAGTGCAATCGAGTGACGCATGGCAAAAATATAAACAAAAACACATGCTCTCGATTACACTATTGCAGGTCACTCAATACAATATTTTATGTAATGAAATCCCCAAACAATTTTTGTGTTACTTTGTAAGCTTAAACTAAATATTGCTCAAAAATAGAACGTCACTCAAATTCTTGTAAGTAGAAATGGATAAGCTAAAATTTACATGTATGTAGAAATAAGATAGAATTACTTTGAGTGTAAGTCAATATTTGTATAAAAGAAATGGTAACTTCAATAAATTTATGATTTGTCATACAACAATCATCGAAGCCTTTTCTTATTAGAAATATTGGCAAAGCCTTCCAATTAAGTTTTGGACACCGGCATAGTCCCTAGATACTTACCCTGCTTTCCTATAGTAAGGACAACAGCAAGGTATGGACCAACGGTATACTCTGCCTGTCCCAACGTAAAATAAATCTTTTCAATTTTACTTTCTTTACATGTAACATTAATCTTACCACAACAGATCAGATTGATAGGAACTCAAATTTTCAATAACAACATTCTTAAAATCTGCCAGTTGAGCATTCAGCAATTTGATTTGCACATCAAAATTGCAAGTAATTTTATCAAAACTCACATTTTGCGCATTCAAGAATATTTCATGACCTTTTAAGATTTTATTAGGAACACCCAAGCACTCTTTACAGAAGTAATTAAGGTGTTGATTTTTTTTAGCAGCCTGACATCATATTCTGTAAGTCCACCATCACACCAATCTCGATGGAAAACTTTCTTGCAGCATCCACTACAAGGAACATTGAAAATATCGCCCCTAGCAAAAACTTTATCGCAAATGACACAAAAATCATCCATTAGGCAAGCAAATAAATTATATGCAGCACAAATCACAATTGCCCAAGTATAATATCAGCAAAAGTTCAATACTACAAAACACCTTGCAGAATGACAGAGCGCCACTTTAACACAAATTGAAATCGTTGTACTCGTAAATTCAGCAAAACATTTTCAAATTATAATTTTAGATCATCTCATATGCAATACCGTTATAGCTTATAAATGTTTAAAAACCACAAAGTTTCAAAAATATAACTTACTTTATATTCGTGTCCCTATTATTTCGCACAGGCTAAATTGAGCCCACTTCACAGTACGATCAACAACTTCAAAACGACGAAAAAAATTTTTACTCTGATAACGGTTCTTTCCAGCAATGATATCCCAGCAAGTAAGGTAATGTAACATTTTACCTCAATTTATTCAAACAGAAGCAGAGGTGTGTTTGAACTATTTCAATGTAAGTGCCCCTATTATTTTTCACATGACTGTATGTCATTCTCGGGGCGGAGAGAAATCCAAAAAATTAGAGATCATTGAAATCGGTCCAGCGGTTCTTGAGTTATACAGAGTGTAACTGACCCGGTTTTGCTTCATTTATATATAGATAAATCCATCAATATCTTAAAAACTAGAGCCAATTCAGTACTTTCATGAATATATTCGTAAACTGGGTACCTGAAACTATAGAAATCCGCAGAGACATCCAGGGCAACAAAACCACTGTTGACCAGTGTAATCAATGCAATTGGAGGGAGGAGCACAAAAATTCGCTCAGAAATAAGAATCTCTGTTCTAACTTCAGATTTTGTTTTTCTAATTTCCAAGCTGTGTACACAAAATAAAATAAAGATTTAATTTCCAAGGAATTCGAATTTCCGCGAATTCTTAATTGCGAGCTTTGCCGGTATGACGATTTTTCGGAAATTTTGATCAATTTTTTAAAAAAAAACTGCTATTTTTTCAAAAAAATGTGTTAATATTAATAACTTTTTTAGCATTTTAAGAAAGCTTAATTTATTTCCTTTCAAATGGTATATTTCTTCACCTTGAAGAAACACAGTTACTACATCCATTTGATGAATTTTATAGCCCTTTCTGGCTGCTTAAGCTACTAGAAACCTTATTGATGTGTATCGGAACAATTTTGCTCCAATTTTTTTTTTTTTTAGAAACATTGAGTTTTACCCCCTAAAACCGAATCTGAAAAAAAAATTTCGGTCTCCTATGGCTTCCGAGATAACATTGGCCAAAGTTTGAAAATTTCATGTAGTACCCGCCCTTGTGTAAATAAATTTATTTATTTTTTATTGTTTTTCGATAAAACACGTCAAAATAAATCGAAAATGTTAAATAAAAAAATCGATACCTCGTTTGGTTTTCGAAATATCGATACTAAAAAATGTTTACATCCTATAGTATGTCCAACACCGGCTTCGGTAGCCACAGTAATTATAAAACAAAAGTAGGGTAAGTGGGCAGCCTGCGACCGCTTCTAGAGATTTTAAACTCCCAAAAATCCAACACCGGCTCGCGGCGTCTTCGACGCGGATCAGTCTATAAATATCCAACATCTTTTAGCCATAAGAGACCGAAATTTTTTTACAGACTCGGTTTTAGGGGGTAAAACTCTCATGTTCTAAAAAAAAAAATTGGAGCATTGGCCATAAAGCAAAATTATGCCTGTGTATCTAACTACCGACTAGAATGTCTCATCATAGTCGACACCGTATTTTTGTGCACAGCCTTTTACAACAAGACGTGCTTTATATTTTACAGCTTTACGGACCTCATCCTGCTTTACTTTAAAAACCCATTTTGCTTTTATAGACTTTCTTCCGTGTGGTAGTTTCACTAGCGACCAGGTGTTTTTTGATCTATGTGATTCCATTTCTCCATTTAAAGCATATACCCAATCTCTTGCCTTTTTTTTGTACCTTTTATAGTTTCTGATACTGTTAATGGCTGTGAAAGAAATGCGAAGGCATTAAATTGAAATGATGGTACCGATACCTTGATTTTTGATCGTGTGACTCTTCCTTCCTCTTCGGTTTCAGCAATACTCTGTTCAGGAACATAATCCCGATAATTTTTGGACTGACTTGGTGATTCTATCACTGTGTCATCTGTAAGACTTTGCATGTCTTCGTTCGGGTAATTTGTCCTTTTGCTAACATTTTCAGATGCTGCTTCATCGCTTCTCTCTATTACCCTTACTTCGTCGTTACAAAGATTCAATGCCGACTTCGGTTGAGTATTTCTATAGAACTTTACGTCGCGACTTATAACCAGTTTCCTTGAATCAATACAGCGAAAACCTTTAATATCGTCATCATAACCCACGAGAAACATTTTCTTTGATTTAGGATCCCATTTTCGACGTTTTACTTTATTTATGTGTACCAGAGAACTGCATTGAGTAGCTCATTGAGGGTTATGAGCCACTTCCAAAAATATGAGACGTGAGTGTGCATATTGTATGCAAAAATGAGTATGAATCGGAGTTGCGCTCATTAAAAGTGAATGCGTAGATAGCATGCTGCTCATGAATGTAAGCTGCTTAACCCATACCTAGCCACTGTACCTGCTTAGGTACAGCACATTCAAATAGGTGTAAATTCAACCAGAAAAAAAATTTTGCAAACTTTATTTTGCGATTTTGTCATACATACTGTGCTTTAAAAATCTACATAAATAATGAAGGGAAAACGACTAAACTTTTTTTAATATTTTGCTTTGTTTTGATACTTCATCGTCGACTTAGCGTATTTTGAAAAAAATAAATGTTCATTAGGCTTGCGCTTGATTTGCAAAGCAAAACAGTTGAGTTTTCATAGTTTTAACGAGTTGAATGAAAAAAAAAAACGGCGGGTTGCACTCTGGGAGTGCCGACAGAAGTGAGAACTTAAAATAATATAATTGAAATTTGTTTTCATGATGTTTTGTAATGTTTATGGAATAATTTTCACCACACCAAGCAACTCATGGCTGTCTCTTTCACACCAGTAAAGAAAAAATAAATGGAGGAAAGCTAATGTCAAGTTTTCAGCTTTTAAAATCCAGTGTCATCCTGTGTCGGTGATGACGTGGAGGAAAGCTAATGTCGAGTTTTCAGCTTTTAAAATCCAGTGTCATCCTGTGTCGTAACTCAATTTATGCATACGCCCAAAAGCACGCAGCAAATTTCTAAAATTATCATATACCAACAACCAAGACAACAACCATGACGTCATCACATGGTTGTTGTCTTGGCTACTGATCTATCAACATACCCTTAAAGCATGCTACATAATTTTAAAAATATTGTCATTGTGACGTCATGAATGTCGGTGTCCTGTCGCCAGTTTATACATTTTTCCTCACCCGCACAACGTGCCTAAAGAAGTTCTCACTTCAAAATTATAAAAAATTTAAAGAATGCTCATATATTCTGCCGTTGTCCCAGTTTGGGAACAGGCTCAAAAACCTACTGATTGAAATTTTTTTTTTATTTTTTTCATATTTTATAAGCATTTTATGTTATTTTCATAAAAACGAAATATACGTAGACGATGCTTTTTGATTTTAAAATTTCTTGGCTCTTAATGGGTTAATAGCTCTAGTGTCATGAATGTGAATGCCTGTGAAGCTCACTCACATGCAGTCAGCTTTCATGAAGCAGTGAATGGCTTGAGCCACTTAAGTTGAACTGTGTCAAGAAAAAAAATTTTTGTTTGCTCCAATCGATAGGGAAAGTTCGAAAATGGCCTTTGGAAATCACTTTATGAGGCTCGGGACCCTGTAAAGAACCGTTTTTGACCCGAAAATAGGTCCCCGGACCATGGTACCTGTTTTTGACCCATTTTCGAAAAAAATTTTTTCTGTTCCAATCGATGGGGAAAGGTCGAAAATGGACTCTGGACATCACTTGGAGTATCTCCGGACCCTGAAAAGGACCGTTTTTGACCCATTTTCGGAAAATTTTTTTTTTGCTTCAATCGATGGGGAAAGGTCGAAAATGGATTTTTAATATCATTTGGAGTACCTCCGGACCCTGGAAAGGACCGTTTTTAACCCATTTTCGGAATTTTTTTTTGCTCCAATCGATCGGGAAAGGTCAAAAATGGATTTTGAACATCACTTGGAGTACCTCCGGACCCTAAAAAGGACCGTTTTTTACCCATTTTCGGAAATTTTTTTTGCTCCAATCGATGGGGAAAGGTCGAAAATGGATTTTGAACATCACTTGGAGTACATCCGGACCAGAGAACTGCAGTGAGCCACTCATCATTTTGGCATTCATGAATTATTCATGAATGCGAATGTGATTCACATTCACTTCTAGTGAATGCGAATGTGATTCACATTCACTTCTAGTGAATGCCGTTTCATTTCGTTTGCTTTCGTATGAATATATGAGAGTTGCATGAGCTATTCATGAAACGCGATTGTACAAAAAAATTTGTGTTTTTTAAAATATGGGGAAAGGTCGAAATGGACTTTGGAGATCACTTCGGGTGGCTCCGGACTCTGGAAGGACCCTCCTCGACCCATTTTTGGAAATTTTTTTTTTGCTTCATTCGATAGGGAAATTTGCCCCATTTTCGGAAAATTTTTTTTTGCTTCAATCGAAGGGGAAAGGTTGAAAATGGATTTTGAACATCACTTGGAGTACCTCCGGACCCTGGAAAAGACCGATTTTGACCCATTTTCGAGAAAAAAATTTTGTTTTTTCAAACGAAAGATAGCTCAAAAATATTTTTGGACATCACTAAGGAAGGAAAATGGGACAAAAACGGGTACCATGCCCCAGGGACACAATTTCGGGTCAAAAACGGTTCTTTCCAGGGTCCCGAGCCTTCCTTAATGATGTCCAAAAATATTTTTGACCTATCTTTCGTTTGAAAAAACAAAATTTTTTTCTCGAAAATGGGTCAAAAACGGGTACCATGGCCCAGGGACACATTTTCGGGTCAAAAACGGTTCTTTCCAGGGTCCCGAGCCTTCCTTAGTAATGTCCAAAAATATTTTTGAGCTATCTTTCGTTTGAAAAAACTAAATTTTTTTCTCGAAAATGGGTCAAAATCGGCCTTTTCCAGGATCCGGAGGTACTCCAAGTGATGTTCAAAATCCATTTTCAACCTTTCCCCTTCGATTGGAGCAAAAAAAATTTTTCCAAAAATGGTTCAAAAACGGTCCTTTCCAAGGTCCGGAGGTACTCCAAGTGATGTTCAAAATCCATTTTCGACCTTTCCCCTTCGATTGAAGCAAAAAGAAATTTTTCCGAAAATGGGTTAAAAACGGTCCTTCCAGGGTCCGGAGGTACTCCAAGTGATGTTCAAAATCCATTTACGACCTTTCCCCATCGATTGAAGCAAAAAAAATTTTTTTCTGAAAATGGGTCAAAAACGGTCCTTTCCAGGGTCCGGAGATACTCCAAGTGATGTCTACAGTCCATTTTCGACCTTTCCCCATCGATTGGAACAGAAAAAATTTTTCCGAAAATGGGTCAAATACAGGTACCATGGTCCGGGGACCCATTTTCTGGACAAAAACAGTTCTTTCCAGGCCTCCCAATCCATATTTTTGCAAGTGGCTCATAACCCTCAGTGAGCTACTCAATGCAGTTCTCTGATCCGGACCCTGGAAAGGACATTTTTTAACCCATTTTCGGAAAATTTTTTTTGCTCCAATCGATAGGGAAAGGTCGAAAATGTATTTTGAACATAACTAGAAGTACCTCCGGACCCTGGAAAAGACCGTTTTTGACCCATTTTCGGAATTTTTTTTTTGCTCCAATCGATGGGGAAAGGTCGAAAATGGATTTTGAACATCACTTGGAGTACCTCCGGACCCTGAAAAGGACCGTTTTTAACCCATTTTCGGAACATTTTTTTTTTGCTCCAATCGATGGGGAAAGGTCGAAAATGGATTTTGAACATCACTTGGAGTACCTCCGGACCCTTTTGACCTAATTTTGGAATTTTTTTTTTGCTCTAATCGATCACGGTACGCCAGAATTGACTTCAACCTCGAAGTCTTTGCACCTTGCGGATTTCCTTCCTTAAAAATTTCGGATACCCAAGAAAATCCAACTTAGAATAGCACGTCATTTGAAAGGACATAATATGCGCTTTCTTATGTATTAATTAAAATTTTTGTTAAATAAAAATTTTTCTAAAATATAACGCTTTTTTAAAAAAAAAAGTTGACCAGAAATTTCGATAAAGTGTCATATCTCGAAAATTATCAAAAACTATAGGTGAAATTTCAAACTTTTATGAGCTTATATTATAGTTCATTAAATAATCTTTCATATGACATCCATTTTTTGAAAGTCGATACAGGGGTTCCCAAATTATGACAACGACTTCATTAAAAGCTATATCCCCGACTTTCGATGGCTATATCTCCGAAATTAAATGCGTTATCTAACTTTTGATTCCATATTCGTGTTCAGTATTGAAACCCTAGGTAGATAAATATGATTTTATAAAAAAGTGAGACGCACTCCCAAAGTAAACTTATATAAAAAAGCGTCGTGTGATATGAAAAAAAGAAAAGAAATTCAAAATCATTGAAAAAAAAACGGCCACTTCTACGATTTTAACTTTCGAATATTTTTGACCGGAAAGAGCCCTACAATGACCCTCTGCAAAAATCCGCAAGGTGCAAAGATTTCGAGGTTGAAGTCAATTCTGGCGTACCGTGCGATGGGAAAGGTCGAAAATGGATATTGAACATCACTTGGAGTACCTTCGGACCCTGGAGAGGACCGTTTTCGATCCAGTTTTAAAATAATAACTGATCCTTATTAACAGAAGTCGGAAGGACGGACGGATGAAAATTGCATTGTCTGTTAAGAAGCAAACATCATAGCAATTTCATTTGAAAACGGCTGCAGTGATTTTGATGCGACTTGAGGATTTGGTGCACATATAAGCTAAATTAATGTTGCCTAAGTATTAGGAAGCGATAAAATATTTAGAGATTTTTTTGTTGATATTATGAAATTAATTAATTTATAAAACAGAATCTGCGCTATTTAAAAGCAATGGGCTCTCTAACTATTTGCATTAAGACAAAATAGCAAGGGCACATACGTGCTTTTGAGGAAAATACAAACAAAATTTGAAGAAAAAGATTTTTAAATTTTCAAAACATTTTCTTTATGGGGGCAGGTCCAGTCATGATTTTTGAGAAATCGAAATTTTTTTTTTGCATTTTCTTAAAGTATTCTATCTTAAAAATATATCCTAAAAATTTGAAGTCAATCCGACAATTACTTTTGGAGTTATTCGGCAATAACCAAATGGCTCTCGGTGGTAAGAGTACCGAGCGTAAAACTTTAAATGCGTTTTTCTCAAAACTATGTTTTCGGAAGCTCGATAGATTTCAATGAAATTTACACAGTTTTTGAAAAACATAAAAATCTAGTGCTTGATCGAACGATTTTGTTTTTTTTTTTTAAATAGATTTTTTATGAATAATTATTCATAAAAAACTGTTGGTTTTTTACCGAAAATCTGAAAATAATTGTTCCTGAAGCCGCCATGTAGTTGATTTTTAAAAAAAAACCTTCGATCATGCACTAGATTATTTATTTAACTAACTAATTTTTCTTATCCGATAGATTTTAGATGGTTTTCCAAGGATTTGTGATGGTCACCGCAAAACACTATGTATGGGACAGGGTCCAACACAACCAGCTATACCTTTTTTTTTTAATATTTTTTTTTTAAACTTTCGTTAAGTCAAGTTGAAACATTATGTAATAATTCCGCATTATGACTTATTAAATAAATTAAATTAATACCAAAAAAAAAATATTGAAAATGCCCTAATTTTCACGGCCATGACTGGTCCTGCCCCCTTAATAGTGTTGATATATGACGCGATTTATACATATCGGTCATTCTTTTAATAAACGCACACTTTGTTTTTATTGCCGTTTTTGAACATTTTTTGAATCGAAATATCTCAAAAACTATAGGAGATAGGATGAAAAACTATTTAATCATTTTTGTTAAGAAATACTATAACTTTATAAAAAAATTCAAAAAATTTAAATAAATTTGTTAAAACATTAATTTTTTTAATTAAAAAAAGTTTTCTCAAAATATTTTCAATATAATTTGTTTTTTTTTGATTTTTATATATGTTATTCCTCAATCAATCCTAAGAATGCATGTGTTTTCATATCGAAATCCCCACCTTTACTTTGGAAACTACGAATTTTTTACTGACGACGCGCGTCATACTTTTTCAACATAAAATCGACATAAATTTTTTTTTGTTTTTTTTTTGTAATGTTATTTCCAATCAATCCTAATCAGAATTCTTGTCATAGCTTTGGAAAATATGAGTTTTTTATGAAGGGACACATCAGTGTAATTGTGTGAATTGCATGATATTTTCCAAAGTTATGTCGGGAATTTCGATTTGAATGCAGATAATTCTTAAGATTGATTAGAAATAACATTAAAAAAAAAAATAACACAAAATAAAACAACAAAAAAAAATTCATGCGAAAGGAAACGCCATGAGACTGAATACCATTCAGTTTCACAAAATTTTCTGTGAGCGTGAATCATCTGAAAGTTTCAACAGATTCATGATAGCCAAAATGATGAGTGGCTCAATGCAGTTCTCTGATGTGTACCATAGCTTGACATGGAAATAATTTTAGGTTTGATATGTCCATACGTTTTTTTATAGAATATTTCATCATGGACGAACAAACACTTTTGTTGATTAAGTACGCTGCCATATTTGTGGCTTCGCACAATAACATTTTTGAAGATATGCATCAAAAACGAGACATTTGGCTTCGGTTCATACTTTCGCCAATTCTATTCTGCTAAGGAGTATCTGCATAACTTAATGTTTGATCTCTCTACAGCAGGAATGGCCAGAAGAGTTGAGTTTGGGAGCTGGAAATCGCTAATCACCTGATTAAACGAGCAAATGCGTAAATTTGCAAAATCTAATTCCAGAAATTGAAAAAATCAAAACAACGAAATGCGATGGGAGCGACCGCAACAACAATTACGTTCATTTCAATTCGATACAAAAGGATGAAGTCAAATGAGTTGAGACATTTATCATTCCAAGCGTTGAGCCGCGGCACTAGTTCGTATTTTTCCGTATGGTTGTTATTACTTTTTATTTTGAAAAATAGAAAATTACAATAACAAAAACACGAACTGATATTGAGCAACTGAATAGAAAGTTTTCACAAAAAAAACTCGAGTAACGGTAAATGCATCAATATCCAATTTTTATTGTTGTTTGCTTGTGTTTAGTATTTTTTACATCTTGTGGAACATACAAATGATATTTTTCATCAAATTTATATGAGAGTTGATCATATTTGGGAATAAGCAGGAATATTTAAATTTTGTTCGACCTGGCCACCCCTACTCTCCAGTATTTGTCGAATTCAATTGAACAATATTCACCTCCATTGCCTGTCCGTATTATTTTGATTATATACCCAGTTTGTCGCTCAAGGTACAGTGGCTCATAGCTTATTTCATGCAGTGCATACTTTTAACTTCAATGCTCTATACTTTTGAAACTAAGTGGAATATGAAAGAAATTTTGATATCATTTGAAAGAACAAAATTGTAGCTGAAAAAAATGTTTATCTATTGTTAAAAAAATTACCTGGAATTTTTATAATAGAAAATCAAAATATGCTACTAAATTTCATGTCACAGTTTATTTCATGCAGATATGTATAAATTGAAAAAACATTGTTTAAAATAAAGGTTTTGTAATTTTAAATATGTAGCCTCTTTGGTCAACTTCAGCTTAAAGACGATTTGGCATCGAAATCCCTCTTTTAGGTAGTTTTTGTTTTAAATGTTGTGTATTCGGATATTTTTTTCCAAAATCGCCATAAATTTACAAGTACATTTAGGTTAGGCGACTATGCTGGCAGTGTCATCAAATAGGGCACTTGTATATTAATCAGAATTAAACTATGGCCCCTTTTTTTTTTGGTTTTTTTTTTTGGTAAAACCGTAAATTTGCATGCCCAGATTTACGGCACTCTGCAACAAATTGATGTCAGGAAAGTTGGCCCTGCCATTTTTGAAATTTAAAAAACTTAAATTTGCTCTAGATTGTGCTAGAGTTGTGCTGCTTTGTGCTGCAAATTAAAAAAAAATTTCCAATAACAAAAATTTTATGAGCAAAACAAATTTTCGGATGCAATTTGGCCCAACCATTATTGATTTCTGGAAATTCAGCCAAACTATTTCCAAATTCAAATAAATGAATGTTGTGTCCAATTGTGCTAGAGTTGTGCTATATTGTGCCGTAAACTTAAAAAAGGTACATCCAAAAAATAAACTTTTTTCTTTGCAAAAGTACCCATTTCAAGTACAAGTTGGCCCAACCATTATTGATTTCTGGAAACTGAGGACAGCATGAAAAAAAATAAAATTGTGCTGGATTTTGTTAGAGTTGTGCTGCGTTGTACCGCAAATTTTAAAATAAAAATTCCAGTAAGAAAAATTTTATGAGCAAAACAAATTTTCGGATGCAATTTGGCCCAACCATTATTGATTTCTGGAAATTCGCCCAAACTATTCCAATATTCAAAAAAATTAATGTTGTACCCAATTGTGCTAGAGTTGTGCTATATTGTGCCGTAAATTTAAAAAATATATCTCCAAAACTAAATTTTTTTCTTTGGAAAAGTACCCATTTCAAATGCAAGTTGGCCCAGCCACTTTGGAATTTTGAAAAAATGAAAATTGCACCAGATTGTGCTAGGGTTATGCTGCATTGTGCCGTAGTTTTTTTGTTTCGAATTCTTTATTTATATTTTTATAAGCTAAACAAATTGTTTATACCGTGTTCATTTTACTTAAGTTTTCTTAATTAGAAATTTTTGGTTTGTTTTGTATTGGCTTTTTTTAATAATAGTAATAATTAAATGATAATTGAACTTCAGCCATTTAGCAGCGATCAGTAAAATTTTACAAGTTTACACAATCACTTTTTTTATTAAACAAACTTCGACAACAAAGGAAAAAAACAACAACTCTAAAATATAGACCTATGTTTCGATTCTTAAAATGTCATCAGTATATTTTTGGTTGATGCCTACGTCAGCACTCAAATTACACCCGCTATATTAATGCAAATCTAACGAAAAGCTAATTTTTAATTTCAAGCAAATGTGAATTCAAAGGACACACCATTGACGAATAGTGTTTGAACCATAATTTCAATTTTAAATAATTTTTCATTTTAGTTTTTTTCTAAAATAAATCCCCTGAGGAAGCCTAAATCCCATAGGCAAAACGTCGGGAAAATTTTATAAAAACAAAATTGACCTAATAAGCCCAACAAAAAGAATTTTCAACAACACACCATTTTGTTGAAATTTCAATCAGTTGTTCCGCTTTTTTGTTTACACTAGCATGACGTCACCTTCCTTTGTTATCTACGGTATTTTCGACATAATCGGTGTAGCTGCTATGTCTTCGATTACTTTATCAAGTTCTCGCTCACCGAATAACAACAAACCGGTCTTAATGATGACCGAATATCGGGAAGCAGTGCATGTCAATCGAAGCGACTTCGATACCATAATCGTTCCAAATGTTTAAAACATACTTTTTTATACTGCTATTGAATTATTAGATGAATAATTTTTCCGGTAATTTAATTTATAAAAAATTTCAAGTGTGACAATCCTCAAAGTTATATTTTTCTTTTATATCGGGATAGATAATTATGGATAGTTACAATGATTGTAGTGATTCCGCAGATGTTGAAGAAAATTTTTGTTTTATTTGTAAAAAACTTGAACTTCGGAGAAGTAATAATGTAAGGTCTATTGTTAATTAACAGATTTGGCAACTTTAAAACAAGCACTTGAAGAGAGAAACGATGGACTATTACAGTACTTAAATATGTGTGAAGCTGTATATGCTCATCAGAGCGGTTCAATATAAAAACTTTTTGATTTTTTCACGATGTGTCAGTGGATTACAATAGCCCTATATGTCTGGACAAAACAACCCACAAGGATTTTCATCAATTTTGAAAACTGGATTGCGGCCGCCTGTTTTGAGTTGCCTACCCATTTTCGAAAATATTGATTTAGAAAATAATGCAAGCTAAAGAGCTTATCAAATTTTGCAACAAAGTGGGTATGCTTTTGAACTATTAACGATCGAGAAATTCGTATCCGTGATCAGTTTTTCATCTTCTTTTTTCTTACCCTTTTCTTGCCTACCCATTTTCGAAAATATTGATTTAAAAAATGGTGCAAGCTAAAGAGGTTATCAAATTTTGCAACAAAGTGGGTATGCTTTTGAACTATTAACGATCGAGAAATTCGAATCCGTGATCAGTTTTTCATCTTCTTTTTTCTTACCCTTTTCTTGCCTACCCATTTTCGAAAATATTGATTTAAAAAATGGTGCAAGCTAAAGAGGTTATCAAATTTTGCAACAAAGTGGGTATGCTTTTGAACTATTAACGATCGATCTTTTTTCTTATAAAAAAATTGAAAAAGGCCGGAAAAATTAAAAATGCCGATTTTCTACTTTCAAGTTGCAAAATCTTGATATAATATTTTACCGCCGATCTAGTGGTGCGTTATTTTTAATGTACCTTTATTTGCTTAAGCGAAAACCGTAAACCGCATATCAATATCTTCTTTCAAAAACAAGATATCTGCATTTTTCTAAATTATTAGACCTGCAATTTTTCGATTCGGCGTTGACATACATATGTATATACATATTAAGCTGATTCAAATATTTTTGGGTTCTAAACAGCTAATATCGATCAAGGAACTTGAATCCGTGATTAGTTTTTCTTCTTCTTCTTTTTTTCTTATAAAAAAATTTAAAATTGATCGAAAAAAAAAACAAAAAATACCGATTTTCTGCTTTCAAGTTGCAAAATCGGCCCATATTATTTTACCATCGATCCCGTTGTACAATATTTTTAATGCAATTTTATTTGCTTAAAAGAATGCCGTAAACCGCATATTATTATTTCAAGACCAAGATATCTACATTTTTCTAAATTATCATATCTGGCATAATTTGAGATTTTTGAAAATCCTAGAAAAATCTATAGAATAGTTGAATCTGTTAATTTAGAAAAATGTAGATATCTTGGTTTTGAAATAAGATAATGATATGCTGTTTACGGCGGTAAAATATTATATCAAGATTTTGCAACTTGAAAGTAGAAAATCGGCATTTTTTAATTTTGTCTGGGCAATTTTCAATTTTTTTTATAAGAAAAGAAAAAGAACTGATCAATTCGAATTTCTCGATCGATAATAGTTCGAAAAGCATACCCACTTTGTTGATAACCTCTTTAGCTTGCACCATTTTTTAAATCAATATTTTCGAAAATGGGTAGGCAACTTTAAACAGGCGGCGGCAATCCAGTTTTCAAAATGGATGAAAATCGTTATGAGTTGTTTTGTTTAGATATATAGGGCTATTGTAATCCACTGACACATCGTGAATAAATCAAAAAGTTTTTATTTTGAACTACTCTAATGCTCATACATTATGTCGACAGAAATATATAGATATAAAATACATTGAAATAAGGTTGCAAGATCTTAAATAACTACTTCACTGTAGCGTTTTGTAATTTTTGCTTGCATGGAAAGTGACACATCCACTTGTCGAAATGCACTAAATTTGTGTCTAGAGCTTGTCCGAACCTTTCGCAGTATTTGTGTGAAATTTGGTTACTCTACCTACAATAAGTCCGCCAGTATACCACTTCAAAGTTTCATGTATGGGAGGTGCCACACCTTCTTGGTAAAATTTGCCTTATTGTTATCCATCGCTTCTCTAAATCATATCAAGTATTTGTGTGAAATTTGGTTGCATTACCTCAAATATTTCACGCATTTATTTATTTATTTCAGTCTACAAAATAAATCTTACAGACTATAATCTTAACTTAATTAAATAAAACAAATAAATTTAGCTTAAATAAGTTTAAACTTAAATTAAAATTTAACAATTGCGAATAATTATTACAAATACGAATAATCTTTAATTTTGCTAACGTCAAATAATTAAAATAATTGTCAAACTGATGTATTCTTGTTAGTCTCAATAAAGAATTCAATTCAATTCAAATAAAATAATTGAAATAAAAAAAAATTATTGATTCAATTGAAGTTTGGTTTTCGTCAAGCAGTGATGACGAAAGGCCAAATACTCATATAGAGCTCAGTATTTATTGAAAACGCCACCACCAGTGGCTCTGTTTTCTTTGCTGTTATGAATAACTTTTTTTTGGTTTGAATTTGAAATCTTTTCAAAACTTTTTGAAAAAAAAAAAACAGTTTTATTTTGGTTTTTCAATGATTAAACTTTAAAATTTTACCTATTGCCAACCATCCACCATCACGAATGGCCATTCTTTTTTAAAATCGACGGTAATGCCTTTTTTAAAACCATTTGCTAGGCCAATATTTGCCTGCATCAACTCGACCAACTTGCTAAACTGGTATTGATTAGTGCATTTCATTTTTTTATTAAATAGTATATAAAATTTCCACAAAAGACATTCAAATTCACATGGACGAACGGTCGTCGTCTGTAAAAACTTAGGCGACATTTAATCAACGAAAGCGAGAGTCGCTTTCGTCAAAAGGCGACTTCGTAAATACCAAAAATAGGCGAAGATTTCGATAGTTATCGAAAGTCGTTTTAGACGATGCCAATTTATTAGAGACGAAAAAAAGCGAAGACGAAGACGACTTACAAAATAAGAGTGATTATAAACGAATAACAAAGAAGAGGATGTTCGACGATCTTTTAAAGACTAGCCCTAAGAGTTTACTTCTTGCGTCATAACTGGGAACTCCGTCTGGCCACTGTAGCTTATCTAATGCGAACCTAATAAAGTTCCTTTGAACTTTTTCGATACGATTATACTATCGGTATAGAATGTATCCCATATGATTGAGAAATACTCCAATATGCTTCTAACCAGGGATACATAAAGAGCTTTAACTGTCATGGGGTCTTTAAAATGTAATGAATTTCTTTTAACAATGCCCAACATTGTATACGATTTAGAAACGACATAATCATAATGAAATTTAAATGTGAAGCTTGAATCAAAAATTACTCCAAGGTCCTAAATTTCTTGTTTGCGCATTAATAAGTTATTGTTAAGACAATAATCGAAAATTATTGGTTGAACACACTTTGCAAAAGAAACAATACAACATTTACTTAAATTCAATGCTAGGTTATTGCATAAGCACCACTGATTAAAAGAGGATAAATCACTCTGAAGCAACCTGGAGTCAGAAACACAAGATATCTTACTAAATAACACTATCCGACTTTTTTGGGTGTTGTTCAGATGGTAAATCAAACAAATTGATTGCCAGAAAAAAAAAATCAATCAACTTTCGCGACCGAAATGTTACAAGTAAATAAACCTGCACAGGTGGATTTTTACTTAAACTCAATATTTTGTAGTTTTAATTGATTTTAAATTCTCTACAACTTGGAAAACTGAGGATTGAATCGGATGGTTTCATATATATGTATGTGGCTATTATCCACGCAAATTAAATAAAATTTATCATATTTATATATGTACTAAGAAGTTTATGTTAACACTTTTGGCTCAATTTAGGAGATTACTATGGCTGTTCTGCCAGCCGCACTTATCATTATTTTAAATTTTATTTATAATCAGACCAAACCTACGTAGTTCAATCTCATTTGAATTACCAAAAGTTGCGTCCACAAAAATCAAGACGTCGGTTATACATAAAATAAAAACCAAATACGTGCTATATCAAACAACCGTGTACGTAAAAAAATCGTATGAGATGAACGCAGGCTTAATCCGAGTAAAAATATAATTTGTGATCGATATACACGAACACGCTAATTGAAACTTATATCTTTATATGTTATATGAGATGTCTACTGTATTAGATTACTACATATTTCTTACTATACAAAAAAAAAATTTGAGTCACATTGGAAATTCTACCTGGACTCCCTTACAGACGCGTCGCTGCACCATCCGCTGCACTTCTCTCTTATTGTATGGGGGATGGTGTTGAGGATGTGATGGTCGTGTCGGTTGCCCATCGGCAGGAATAAATTGTTGTGGATAATGTTGTACTTGCAGGTGCTGTTGTTGGTGAATCTTGTGTTGCGGTTGCTGCTGTTGTAAAACAATGGTTGTAGTAGGAGAGCTGGCAGCCACTTTGAGCAACCTACTAGATACAAAGCTAAAATTTTGTCTGTGCTTGATTTAGTACTAGTAAAATAAGAAAATCAAAATCTGGCAGCCTTGGCGCGGTCGCGAAGGTACACCCTAAAATTTTCAAAATGCAAACTATTCATAAAAACACATACACTCACAACTAAAATTTTGTGTACATGCAATTTAGTACTAGAAAGATAAGAAAGTCAATATCTGGCAGAATTGGCGCGATCGCGAAGGTACACCCTAAACTTTTCGAAATGCAAAATATTTTTGAAAAAATCATTATAACTGGAGAACGGCTGAAGGGATTTCCAAAATATAGATGTCATATGAAAGATAATTTAATAAGCTATAATATTTGTTCACAAAATTTTGAAAATTGTAGGGTGTACCTTCGCGACCGCGCCAATGCTGCCAGATTTTGATTTTCTTAATTTACTAGTACTAAATCAAGCACAGACAAAATTTTAGCTTTGTATCTAGTAGGTGGCTCAAAGTGGCTGCCAGCTCTTAGACTATTGCTGGGAAGCTGAGTTGTTTTCTTCGGTGGTCGTTCGCATGGAGTATGTTAAGCGAATAGTGTGGCGTGAGACTTGGTGGATACTGGTTGTTGGATGCCGTGATTTTTGCTGCTGATTTGTATTTAAGGGTGGATTTCCTTAATTGCACTTATGGTCTACGGTGGATGCATCGTAGATTTTTTCTTTAAATGTTAATTTAGTTCTTGCATTGTAGGTATTTTTTTTTTCTTAACCTTTCCATTTCGCACCTTCACAAAGAGTTTTTATTTTCGTTTTATTTTATAAGGTTTTTTTTTCTTATTTCGACACGTTTCTTTTTCTTTGTTCTTATTTTTTTTCGACTTGTATTACCGCGCCACCGTTCACTTGCTCACACTTCAATTCCCAGGCAAAAAATCAGCCCACCGCCTTCGACACACCTCTTTTTATCTCCTTTTTTTCTGGCGGGAACTCCACCGGTTGCAAAACAATGCAAAACCAATCGCCTGATTTTTGCTATAAATACTATACAGTAGGTAACGAATATAAGCACAATTCTTATAAGAAAGGAACGCTCATAAGAAACATTTTCGAAAGCACCGCGTTTTTTCCCAATAGTTTTGAGGTAAAAAACAATCTATATAATAAACTTCTTATAAGAAAAAAACGCATAAAAGAAAGCTTTTTCCAAGCACCAATATGAAAAATCTTAAGAAAAAAATAACGCTTATAAGAAATTCTTTCAAATCGTAATTTTCGTTCTTTGGTCAAAATTGAACATACTTGATAAGTGACAGATGTATACGCGCTTTCCTTATGTCATCATTCTTCGATCAAAATTCAACGAACAAGTGTCACGATTGCAGTTGCTGAGAGCACTTATTACTCACAGCTGATTTTTGTGCGACACAGATATAAGAAATAAAGTTTCTTATGTCAGTAGTACGTATATAAGAAATTTTTTTCTTATAAACGTGGTACTTCTATAAGAAAAAACTGATATGAGAAAGAAATTTGCTGGATTTTTTGACTTTCTTATATCCGTTACCTACTGTACCTCTTTTGACAATCGCCATTTAGCCATCACCACGCTTTTCAAGCATTCGTGCAATCTCCAGCAAACGAAACGTTCTGTTTGCCAACCTTAGTTGTGCAACGCCATCGCCCAACTTCGGCCTGAGTGCACACGACACTTTCTTAATTTTTTATGATGTAATTAGGTCCCCAAGTAGAAAAAAATTTTTGATAGATTTTTCTCACGGTTAGTTTTTTTTTAAATTTTTTTTTTGTGTATTTTCAGTGTTTTTAGGCTACATCTCATCCAAATATAAACCGATTTCGTTCGAATAAATTTTGAAAAAAAGGTAATAAAACTCCTGTAAAGGAAAGTTTTGGTTTTAATACACAGGTTACGAGATAAAAGCTGACACATTTGAAAAAAATTATTTTTAAAAATTTGTGTCCAATTAAAAATAACTTTAAAAATATAAATATTTAAAAATACATCAATTTAGCTCATTAATTACAAAGAAAAACTCTTCAAAAGAAAATAATTCCAAGTTTTTGAAAATCCGTTCATAAATGCCAAAGTTATAGCCAATTTAGTGAAAATTTTCATAATTTCATTTTACCAATTTTTCAGTTTTTTCTTATTTATAGGCTACTTTATTAGTAGTCATTTGATTAAAAAAAAGAGGCTACCTGGAAAGTTTTCCGGGAGTTTTGAAAATGGGTAATTTTACAGATTTCGATGTGCTCCTTCCGAATATCAATTTTGCTACCTCGTATTTTTGCCGCTCGCGCCGCCATATTGGAAAAATGGCACCAAAAATCAGTGTTTTGACATCTCCTTTCCGACTCATTTTAGGATGAAAACATTTATACACAAAATGAAACTAGAGGAAATTACCTACAATTTATGTCCTACTCTTTTTTTCTTAAAATCAATAGCTTTAGCGTACGAGCGCCGCAAAGTTTACTTCCACACGCCTTTTGGCCAAAACACTCATTTCCACACCACCTTGAGGTAGAGGAAGCGGCGCGTTTTTTTATCGTGGTATCCGCAGTAGGCCTAATCCATGTGCAATTTAGTATTTCGAAGCTGAGCGCATCCTCCATCGCTTCGCTGTTCTTGATGGACCAGGTGTTACGAGTTCATTGTCTTTAGAACCGATTGAAACGTCACAGATCGAAATTTTTTCCACATCATCCGCGATGGGATTATCCCCTTTGTTCTAGACATCATAATACGTTTGCTCGAAAGTAGTCCCTGTTGGTTCCTCTTCATCGCTATCTTGTGTTTCATTGCAATTCTCTTCATTCTCGACTTCACCATACCTTTGCTTAAAAGTAGTCTCCGTTAGGTCCTCTTCATCGCTATCTTGTGATGTAAGTTGCGATTTATCACAGGTACCACTACAATTCGTGCATATAACTGAGCGCTTTAACTAAGCCTATCGTCATCTACAGGCTTTCTGACATCCCTTTTGCATTTGCAAGAAATAAGTCTTAACAACCTTTCCGCAGCTGGAGGCTGCGGTGGCAGGAATTAGGCCGTTCTTGTTTGTTTCCATCTCCATTGCTCTGCATTTTGCTCATTTCCATACTACTGCTGAGCCTGGTGATAGGTTCGGAACGAATGTTGTCATGCTGCTGGTTCTGTTGGTGGTAGCTACGCAATATTTTCACATTACTGTAGACCAAATCCATCTCAAACCATGCAGTCGGAGTGACCTCAAATTGCGGAATTGGTTGCCTATTAAATATGTTGTTTTTAAAAGTAATTAAGAAATTATACCGTTCATTGATTTGATTGAAAATTATTTTTTGCGAAGTTATGCCTATTTAAAGTTTTAGTGTCAGAGCTTGAAAAATCGTTGAAAATTGCTTCAAAATAATCGCATTTTCATCCAAATCAAAATAATTAACTTTTGTCTTCTGATTCTAATAGAGCTTCTGATTCTCTGTCAGAATCTTTAAGAAATTTTGAAAATTTTTGAAAATTGGCTGAAAAAAAAGAAGGCTGATTTTCTCAAAAACCCCAATATTTTTTTCGCTTAAAATTTTACTGTGCATTTGTATTAATATGATAAAGAAATGAAATGAGTTTAATGCCTGTTAACCCACATTTGAGGTCAGGAGATTTTTTTCCCCAAAATGAAAATGTAAATTTTGTTTTTCATCATTGCCAAGCCATTCTACGGTACTATTTTCAAAGCAAATAACAACAACAACATTCCAAATTACTTTCTGCAAGTCCTGCTTGCATTCTGCATACTTTTTTTTTGCCGTTATTTTCGTTATAACATTTTATCATTGGAAATATATAAAAACATTGTACGCAAATATAGCTATTTCACTGACTGTACTTCTGTGGGTTTTGAATATTTCGTTTGCTTGACTTTGCCAGCGAAAACAATGACACAATGACAATGACAATGAACTCGCAATACCTGGTCCATCAAGAACAGCGAAGCGAAGGAGAATACGCTCAACTTTGGAATACTAAATTGCATATTAACGAGGCCTACTGGGGATACCACGAAAAAAAAATGCGCCACTTACTTTACCTCAAGGTGGTGTGGAAATGATTGTTTTGGCCAAAACGCGTGTGGAAGTACACTGAAAATACACTAAAAAAAATTAAAAAAAAACTAACCGTGAGAAAAATCTATCAAAAATTTTTTTTAACTTAGGGGACCTTATTACATCATAACAAATTAAGAAATATCATGGAACATTTTGGGTGTCGGATAGTGTAATTTAACATCATCAGCAAAAAGTAGACAAGTGGAGTGCTTAATAACTCTTGGTAAGTCGTTGATAAATAAAATAAATAAAAGTGGACCGCAATGAGTACCCTGCGGAATGCCAGACGACGCATCAATTGCAGTATCAGAAATAGTGTTCCAAATTTTTTTCAAAAAACTTTCAAAAAATTTTAGAAGCAAATCTGAAAACCAATCTGCAGTTTGTCCTTTTAAACCTTTTATAAACTTTTTTTTTATATTTTTTTAAGTGCAAAAGTTTAGCATTAAACCAAAGGTGGTTTATTATTGCAAGCTCTTGATATTAGAGGGACAAAAAGTGTAACAGCAGAATAAATTATATGCTATTATATAAATTTATATGCTATGTTTGGATCATCGATGGAATCAAGTAATGACCAATCACCAAAATTCAAAAACAAACATTCAAAGCTAGTTTACAAGTGTGTTTAGGATCGTTATCCTGTTGAATCGTCAATTTTAAAGGCATTTCCCGACTGAAATACGGTAGCATTACATCCTTCAATAAATTAACGTTGACTTCTTTGTCTATAATACCTTTGATCAAATGGATAAGGCCAACGCCAGTCTATCAAAAGTATGCCCATACTATAATGGTCAGTCCACCATGTTTAACCGTCTTGGTAGTGTATTTGGGGTGGTATTCTGTGTTTGGTTGACAACGAATATACTGCCTGGAGCCTGTTCCACAAAAAAAAATACTTTGCTCTCATCTGACTATAATACGTTGCGCCACTCTTCGGCATTGCATTTCATACAATCTTTTGCAAATTGTATTCGTGCAACGACCTGCTTCTTAGTCTAAAGGTATACCTTCCTGGAACTTCTTGTATTCAAATTATTTTCCATTAGTCGACGACGAATTGTCACAGCACTGATCGACAGATTTAGCTGATTTTAAATCATTTTTGAGGACGCCGAGGGCTTAGTCATGCAATATCGTGCACTTCATCTGTCGTCTATAACGAAATCTGGCGGTTACCACCACGATTTTTAGGTTTCTTACAAAAGGTAATAGCATTAAATATCAGGGGCAGTGCATCCAACCATATTTTCAATTTCCTTGATTCCTTAGTCTAGTTACACTAGTTTACAAATAATTAAAAAATTTATGAACTTTAGGTGTCACTATTCATTCCTTATGTAAAATCGGCTGCTGATTCTGAAAATCATATTATTATTTTTTTCTTTCACGTCGTTTTCGAGATATCGGTCACTTTCGGTTTTTGGACCAAAAAAAAAAGTTGGTTCAACTTAATTACAAATATTTCAAGAAAAAATACCTATATATAAACATATTATATGTCAAATAAAAGGTAATTAAATTTCCTAGAAATAATTCTCACATTACTTTTTCGTTGACATAATAGTTTTGGCAAAAAAAATTGGTTTATAAAAAAAAAAATTTTTTTTTTCGAAAAAATGAGAAAAAAGTAAAAATCAACAGCAAATTTTTAAAAGAAAAAAAAAATTGGAAAAATCATTTTGTTTTTATATATAATAGTCTATATATTTATGAAAAAAATAAGATACTATTTATGAAAATCGATTAAGAAATGGAAAAGTTATATAAAATTAAATAAAAAATCGCCGAATTTCATTTTTGCCTATTTTTCCGTTTTTTATGTGGGTAAGAATTTTTCGAACCCCAAAATGCAAATTTTTTAATGAAATTTTGTTATGTAGATACTGGTATATGCTAGAAATTAAAATGTTGGCTCCACCCCCCGAAGTGGGCAAAAACCGCCATAACGGACCCAAATTCCCATTATGGCCATTTTGGGGCGTGGGGCCAGTTCCGAAAGAATTTTAAACACCGCCATCGTGCTCAGCATCCTCGAAAACGGGGGGTGACAAATATTTTACCGATAGAAGACGCGGAATATGCGATTTCGTCATTTTGGGGGCGGTTTTTGTCCATTATTTTGAATACTGCTATCGTAATCAGCAGGGCTCAGAATGTTAAGCATTTGCTTAATCTTGCTTATTTTGCATATTTCTTATTATATTGCATTTTACGGCAATAATGCTTAAATCGGCATATTTGCTCTGTTTCTGCGTTTGGCTACAGTTCTACGATGCATACCATGGCTGTATCCAACATACATTAGTTCCGAAAACAGCCTCTAGAAATTTCGAAGGAATGTTAATTCATGATAGGGGTGATAGTGTCAGCATATTTCGTGAGAGTAAGAATAATGCATGCTACATTAGAGCGGTTCAGAAAAAAAACTTTTTGTTTTATTAGAGATTAAAACATAATTTTTTCGGGTCTTATGACACCAATTATATTCAAGCGACTTCAATTTGTCTACAAAGTCATGGTAAAGATCTAACTTTGACGGCAATATCTCTAGAAATTTCGAAGGAATGTTAATTCATGATAGGGGTGATAGTGTCAGCATATTTCGTGAGAGTAAGAATAATGCATGCTACATTAGAGCGGTTCAGAAAAAAAACTTTTTATTTTATTAGAGACTAAAACATAATTTTTTCGGGTCTTATGACACCAATTATATTCAAGCGACTTCAATTTGTCTACAAAGTCATGGTAAAGATCTAACTTTGACGGCAATATATTGCCCACCTCGTTTTACCGTAACTGAAGCTCAGTTTATTGATTTTTTAAAAACATTAGGCGATAAGTTTGTTGTAACTGGGGACTAGAATGCAAAGCATACGTTCTGGGGATCTCGCATAAGTAACCCTAAAGGTAAACAACTTTATAATGCCATTATTAATAATAACTTCGATGTTGCTTCTCCTGGTCAACCAACATATTGGCCAACGGACAGAAACAAAACGCCTGATCTCATTGATTTTGCTATCACGAAAGGAGTGCGTACGGAGTACATTTCTGTATGCACAAGCTTCGAGTTGTCTTCTGATCACTCCCCTGTTGTAATCCACATACTTGAAGAGCCTAAACAGATTGATGACACTCATTGCCTCACAACACCTTTCACAAACTGGCTTAAGTATAAAAAGTACATAAGCACACATATTCATACAAATTATAAATTTGAATGTAAGGAACATATTGATGACACTGTTGCTATTTTGAACTCTATTATAACAACAGCAGCAGAAAACTCTACTCCTAAATATAAAAAAAAATGGAATGCAGCCAATTTTGTCACAAATGCTAAAATTGAAAGATTAGTGCTAGAAAAACGAAGACTAAGAAGGGAATGGCAACAGCAACGATCTTTAGCTAGTAAGACTAGGCTCAACCAGGCTGTAAAGAATCTTAAACTGGCACTTTTCAGTGAAAATGAGAGAAATCAATATAGTTTTATTCAAAAACTCTCCCCAAATGGAACAAAAAGCTCATCTCTTTGGAAAGCTAACCGTAGTCTGAAAACTCCCACTGAGCCAGAGCCACCAATTAAAGACCCTAGAGGGTACTGGGCTCGATGCGATGAAGATAAAGCTAACGTCTTTGCAGATCATTTAAGTCAGGTTTTTCAACCAAATCCCGCCATTGGTGGTCTATGTCTACCCCAGCAAACTCTAAACACACACTCTATTGGCACAAGCATAACTCAAAGCGAGGTTGCAAGTTTTATCAAAAATAAATTAGTTAGTAAAAATCTCCTGGACTTGATCGCATTACACCCATTATGCTTATAAAGCTACCTTCTCAAGCCTTATCATTTATTACCAGGCTATTTAATGCTATAATAGCGTTCGGGCATTTCCCTTCTGATTGGAAAAAATCTCAAATTATAATTGTTCAAAAGCCTGGTAAAGACCCTAACTTAGCATCTTCATATAGACCCATTAGTCTGCTTCCTTGCCTTTCAAAACTTTTTGAAAAACTGTTGCTAGCAAAATTGATGCCATTCTCACAAGAACAAAATCTTATCCCTTCTCATCAGTTTGGATTTAGGGAAAAACACGGAACCATTGAACAGGTAAACCGTATAACTAATGAAATAAGGAAAGCATTCGAGCACCGCGAGTACTGCTCTGCTATGTTCCTTGATGTTCAACAGGCATTTGATAGAGTATGGCATGATGGGCTTATTTATAAAATAAGGTTGCTTTTACCCCAAAATGTTCATAACGTATTAGAGTCTTATTTGGCAAATAGGCTTTTCAGAGTTGAACATAAAACCTCTGCTACATCTGATTTTCCAATTAGAGCAGGAGTACCGCAGGGCAGTGTCTTGGGTCCCTTTTTGTATGTTTTATTCACATCAGATATTCCCACAAATGACCATTTAGCTACCTCTACATTTGCTGACGATACAGCAATTTTGAGTCGTCATAAAAATGCTGTAACAGCAACACTTCAGCTTCAATCCCACTTGTCGGCAGTCGAGAGTTGGTTGTCAGAATGGCGAATAAAAGTCAATGAACAAAAATGTCTCCTTGTTACTTTTACCCTCAACAAAAGTCTCTCCCCAGCAATATTTCTTAATGGAATCGTTATTCCACAAAAAGATAATGTCACATACCTTGGCATTCATTTAGACAAACGTTTGACATGGCGTAAGCACATAGAGGCCAAGAGGTGTCAAATGAAACTTAAGGCTGCTAGCTTGCATTGGCTTATAAACAGAAACTCCCCTCTAAGTTTAGAGTATAAAGTTCTCCTTTACAACCAAGTCATAAAGCCAATTTGGACATATGGCATACAATTGTAAGGTAATGCAAGTGCATCAAACATTGAAATTCTACAAAGGGCTCAATCTAAAATATTAAGAACTATTACAAGAGCTCCGTGGCTTATGAGCAACGAATGCATTCACAGAACTTTGCACATCCCAATGGTAAAAGTCGAGTTTGAAAGGCTAAAACAAAAATACATATCAAAATTACAAGGTCATGTTAGTCAATTGGCCAGGACTCTCTGTAACACATTTCCATTTTCGCGACTAAAGAGAGCTGACAGAGCGGGTGTTGAAAATAGACACCCCAGATGAGTCCTGTAATATCACAACCCAAATTCAGCTGGTTCATCGACTTACATTTGGATGGGGACTCTGTACCGGGACCTAGATCGTCTCGGGCACTGTCCTCAAATCATAATAAATAAAAATAAAAAGAAAACCAACCTCGTCAACCCATCCCCACAAGCTGTATGGCGCGGACCGGGACCTAGCTCGTCTCGGCTGCAGCCCGTTGAGTGGCGAGTGCGGCAACAGAAACGTTGGAGCAGCGTGCTCTTAGACCGCTTTTGGGTGCTAGACCGGGGTCCAGCCTATCACGGCTACCGCCTTAAAGTTGTTTTCATGGCATTGGTTCCTCCCAACGTGACGGACCGGGACCTAGCTCGTCTCGGCTATCACTGCACAATCTTTAGTGGCACTAGTTCTCCCCAACGTGATGGACCGGGACCTAGCTCGTCTCGGCTATCACTGCACAATTGTTACTAGTTACGTCCATGGTGGTAGACAGGGACCTAGATCGTCTCTGCTACCACGCAAAGTACAGACCGGGACCTCGCTCATCTCGGCTGTAAATGGATCAGAAGAGACGCAATAGTCGTGTACTGCACTATGATGGGTTGTCATGAACCTTTCGCTATGCCATTGCTCCAACGGATTAGCCCATTCTCATCTACCGCAATTGCAGTAAACAGAAGTGATGTTTGTAAAATTTACTTGCAGACCAGCTAAAATTTTTGGCGTCCCGCTGCACTTTTTGTTACTTATTATAATACATATATCAGTTTTTTATTAGAAATAAGAGCCTATAACTTATTGTTAGTCTTTGATTTAAAGAGATACAATAAATAAAAGAAAAGTGAAAAAAAAAATTTATTTTATATCATACTTAACAAATAAATTTGAGAACATCATCTGTAACAAAAAAGACACTAGTGAAATAAATGTACATCTTAAAGATGCACTTAACACCATAAATCATTGGTCTGAGCGATCAGGCACTTTGATTTCAAAGCAAAAATGTAAACATCTGCATGTATGTAGGAAAATAAATAGCAATACCATAAATTTATCTATTAATGAAAATACTATAGAAAATGTAAATTGTTTAAAAATCCTAGGTGTGATCTTTGATTGTAAAAATAGTTTTAAGAATCACTGTCTAGACTTAAGAAAAAATTTAGCTGCCAGGGTTAATGTTATTAAATATCTTTCTTCAAATAAGAGCCATATCCACACTACCTCACTATAAAACGTCACAAAAGCAACAATTTGATCAAAAATCGACTACGGGCTACATACTTATTTATGGTAAATGTGCAAAATCTTCACTCAACATCATCAAAGCTCCTTATCACACTGCTATAAGGTGAAGTCTTTGAGCATTTAAGACCACACCCATAAATAACCTTCTGGCCGAAGCAGGTTTCTTTTCGTTAGAGGAGAGATCCGAATATGTTAGAAGCCGACTTATTTTTAAACTCCATTGCGATTCAACAAACATTCTTTTTAAAGAAATTACACTCATGCGAAAACGAAAAAATAAACTTTCAATGGAATCAGGTTTAACAAAAATTATGGACTCGTACAACAATTTACTTCCTGACATCACTCCAATCACTCCAATACCTCCCACCAAAATATCACATCGATATACACAGTAATAGCGTTACAGTAGAACAAAACGTATCACTTACGTACTTGCCGAGCATTGAAATATAATTTATATTTCGTTTCAATGAACTGTAAATTTTAAAGTAGTAATGAAACGAAAGCGAAACGTTAGCTAACAGCAACAAAAACTCAAAGTAAACAAAAGTACCGAAAAATATAGAGTTCAAAACATGCGCAACTCATCACAATACCAAGAAATAATGCATAACCAGCCTAATATTTGGTTCTGAAACCGTAGTTTCTGATGACTGCATGACATCTTCTGGACATTGACTCATGACTTTATTTATCTATAAGGTGAAATCGCGTTCTATTATTTTTCTATCGCAGGGAATAGTTCATTACCACTTTTGAACATTTTCTCACCGATAATGCGTTTCGCCACCATCCACATGTTCTCAATCGGGTTGAGATTGGGAGACTGCGCCGGCCATGACATGATATCAACTTATTTCTCCACAAACCAAGATTTTACAAGCCTTAAACTATGATTTCAACCACTGTCATGTTGAATTGTCGAAGGAAGTGGCATGTTCCACCCAGTAAATGGGACAATAATATTGCTTAAAATGATTTTGTAGCCAGCTGCTGTAATCGTGCCTTCAATGCGCAATGTGCCCAACTCTATTTATCGAGAAACAGCTCCAGGGCACCACGTTCTAACCTCCGAGTATAACTGTAGGTGTTCTGTATTTGGGATTGAGCTTTGTACACTGAGGTTGACGTAGTTAGACTTACAATATGGTCCACGAATGTTAAATTTAGGTTCGTCAGAACATAATACAGTCTTCCTTGTTATTCCTCGAGGACTTAAATAGTTATCAACATCAGTGTACAAAGCTCAATCCCAAATACAGAAAACCTACAGTTGTACTCGGAGGTTAGAACATGGTGCCTTGGAGTTGTTTCTCGCTGAATAGAGTTGAGCCCATTAAGAGCATTGAAGGCACGATGAAAGCAGCTGGCTACAAAACCATTTCAAGCAATATTATTCACCAATTTACTGGGTGGAACATGCCACTTTCTTCGACAATTCAACATGACAGTGGTCGAAATCATAGTTTAAAGCTTGTAAAATCTTGGTTTGTGGAAAAACAAGTTGATATCATGTCATGGCCGGCGCAGTCTCCCAATCTCAACCCGATTGAGAACATGTGGATGGTGGTAAAACGCATTATCGGTAAAAAAAATGTTCAAAAGAGGTAATGATCCATTCGCTGAGATAGAAAAAGAAAGGGACGCGATTTTACCTTATAAATAAATAAAATTATGAATCAATGTCCAGGAGATATCATGTAGTTATCAGAAAAGACGGTTGCGAAACCATATATTAGGTTGGTTATGCATTATTTCTTGGTATTGTGATGAGTTGCACATGTTTTGAGCGCTTGATTTTTCGCTACATTTGTTTACCTTGAATTTTTTTTTGTTGTTAGCTAACGGAATAACATTTTTGTTTTTGGTAAAAAATCAGCAATAAGTGAAATTAATAAAACTAACATAAAATAAAATTCAAAGTTATTGTTTCACTGAAATAATTTGATGTTTCTTCAAAAGTAATTTCTGTTGCAAAGCATTTGCACGATACTGTATGTCATACATTTTGCTCTACTGTATCGCTAGTACTGCGTATATCGATGTGATATTTTGGTGGGAGGTAGAGGACGGTCTCTCGTATATATAGAGGTAATTTGCGGATAAAGGGCACTCCCGCAAAAGTGCCTTTATTCCACCCAACTATTCAATTAAAATTTATAAATAGTTGAGCTTTAAGAAAAATGCTCTCAATTAAAAATAAGCCGTTTTCGACAGTTGGCACTTTAACCAAATGTAGTTTAAGCCTTTCTGTATTGATAAAAAAAATTTCAAGGAAAAAAAAACTGATGCACTTAAAATTTTGTTGGTTTGAAAAAAATGCATCTGGCTTACGATATTTGCAATATTTTCCACAAAACAGTTTACTTTGCACTAAAAGTCATCTTTTCATAAGATCCTTAAATTATGAAAAGTTTGAAAAAAAAAAAATTATGAAATTCCGTTATTAATTAAGGAAATATCGACAATTTAAAAAAAAGTTCTTTCAGAATTTTTTTTTTATAATTTTAAAGGACACAGTTCAAATGACCATAACTTTGAAAGTTGGGTCCTTTCAGTGAAATAAAAAAATATGGGTCCCCTAGAATTGAACGCAGATTAATATCTGTAAATTTCAAGTAAATCGATGACAGTAAATTGACTTATTGTTCGATTTGAAAAATAATGGGCCATATGTCTTTTAACTATATGTCATGGAGAAGGTTATGTTTTTCCATTATCACCTTGATGAGCTTGATAGTTTTTTTTTTGTATAGTCCAATGCTTTGCAGAGAGGTAGACTATGTACTTCTTGATAAAGCACAATCCAAAAAAATGTGGGAGATCGATAACGTTTTTAAGCAATATGAACATTGCCTTGGTTCTGTTTTATCGTAAAGATGTTTGGTACCGAATAATGTTTTTCCCAGTCTTATTCTTGCCAGCGTTATACAATCTTTACGCGAAAAATTTATATTTCATCCTTATGTGCGATATGTTATGTACTTTAAGGAAGGACTTTGAAGTCTGCCACGTATGCACTATCTCTTCATTTTGTATATCAGTGAGAAGCTCAGTATAATAGTGTTTATGCAGGGCACTTCTGCAACTAGGGTAAAGTTAAAGCTTGCTTCGCACTGGAGTCAGCTAGCTCATTTCCAGCTATGCCAATGTGTCCTGGTATCCACATAACTTTTATCAAATTTCCTGCATTAAAATTTCCAAATATGTAGTTATATACACGCCCAGTTTTGTTGATTAAGGCACGGACCACACTCAGGCTATCGGAACAAATAAGGGTCTTTTTCTTTTTTTTCACAGCGTATTTTACAGCGAAATGTACTGCAGTTAACTCAGCATGAAAAATACCGGAGTGTAGTGGCAGTATGCTTTGACGTAGAGTGGTAAAATTAGTAATAGGAGTTTTTTCCACGACTCCGTAAGACGTTGCTCCATCGGTGTAAAGTGTTATTTCAGGACTAAAACTCGAAACAGATTTTCAAAATAATTGCTTGAAAGCTGAATGGCTTGTATCGTTTTTTGTACAGCTATGGATATATAAATGGCACATTTTTTGATATTTTCTTTGTTATGCTACAGTATCGTAAATAATATTAACAAACAACAAGTGTTTAGTTTTTTGCAAAGATATATCCTTCATATTTAATAATAATACGAACTTAACTAATAATCCATTATCAAAAAATAAAATTATCAAATTGTATGAAAACCGATGAAATGGGCGGGACACATAAATGGCACAAACTGGAAAAAAAGAGAAAATATCGTGTTAAAATTGAATTTGTTGACTTTTTGGTATGCAAAAACATTTAGATCATTGAGACCTTGTGCTGTAGCCTCTGTTTTTGATGACAGCTTCACACGTGCGACCCACACTCTCCACACTTCTCCGCATTTTGTTTTGGATATGGCATACCAATCTTTCTCTGCGGCAGACCAAAGACCGTCCATATTTGTATTATTTTTTTTTACGATTTCAACCTTGACCCTGTTCTACAGGTTTTCTATTGGATTTTAGTGAGGGCTCCGGGCTGGAAAATCCAAAACATCGATCTTTTCCGCACAAAACCCATTATTTAGTACTTTGGAGGAGTGTTTAGTGTCATTATACTGCAGAAATGTCCACTTAATTGGCATGAAATGGAGTGCATATGGTTCTATATGGTTTGTGAATGTGCCCAAATATTGAAACTTGTCCATTTTGTCCTTGATTTTTATAAGCGAGCCTACACCAAGCCAAGAAAATGCATTACAGACCATAATGTTTTCACACCATAATGTTTCTAAACCGACTACGAGTTCATCTCTTGATTTTATAGCCTCTGCTTTATTATGGGCTCCAGCCAGGACATCATCGACATACATACAATTCTTCAAGATTTGCGAAGCGCAAGGACGGGTCGTATGTATGTCATCTGCTAACTGCTGAAGAGTTCTGATGGCTAGGTAGGGTGCACAGTTGACACCAAATGTCACTGTTTGCAACTCGTAGTCTTCTATAGGACCTTGTTCAGATTTCCGGAATAAAATCCTCCGGTATGGGGTGTGTTTTGGATCTATGATGATCTGCCGATACATTTTCTCTATATCAGCATTAAACACAAAACGAAAAAGTCGCCATTTTATAATAAGCAACACCAAGTCTTGTTGCAAAATGGGACCAGTATGGAGAAGGTTGTTGAGACTTATACCGTCAGTAGCTGAATTTGACGCATTGAAAACAACTCTCAATTTAGTTGTAACTCGGTCAGGTTTGATCACTGCATGACGGGGTATGTAATAATGCGTGAGCGCATCTTTTTTTTGAAGGTAGGTACTCGACCTTCTTCATATGACCAAGTTGCAGATACTCTGACAAAACTTGGTCATACTCAGCTTTAATTTCAGGTCTTTTAAGCAATAATTTTTCGTTGCGCAAAAATTGAGCCATTGCTATATGCCTTAATTTACCAATAAAATGTGGGTCAGGCTCCTTGAAAGGTAACGTTACAATAAAACGTCCTGAATTATTTCGTCGGGTTGTGATTTGAAAATTATTTTCACAAAATTGGTCAGACTCGGAAAGTATTGCATTTTTTGAAATATCTTCTATTTCCCAAAAGCGAGTTAATAAATTGTCAAGAGCCACTGAGTTAAATAGGGAAACTACGCTATGTGGTCTTGAACTTTCTGGGATAGGGCCTGACAAAATCCATCCGAATTCTGTCTCTTGTGCCAGTAGGGAGCCAAGCACATTATGTTGTACTCCACTACAAGTTATTATATCCACAGGACGAGTTAAGAAAAAGTCAGGGTCTGCCAGCTGCAGCCCATGAAGATTTCTCGAAAGGTTCGGGTCCAACGAATATGTTGGTAACTCACTGGTTAAGGTTTTTAAAATCAAGGCTTGAGTCACTATTTTAAAGGTAGGGCTAAGTGGAGAGCAGATTGTTAGATCACAAGCTTTTGACGGTGTCGCTGAAATTGTTTGATTTACACCCGTCACTTGTGCAGCGATACTTCGACAATGTAGGTCGATCCTATTCAGAAGTTTTTCTGAAATAAATGTGGCCTCGGAACCGGAGTCAATTAATGCTCTTGCTCTAAACAAGAGACCATTAATTTCCACATTTACCATCGCTGTCCCTAGTAGGATCCTTTTCATCTGTGTAGCACTAGGTACTGCTACAATATTCGACTGCTCCTCTTGCGTTGAATGATGCTGAGTGGACTGTATTCTGGTGGTGAAGCTCTGTGTTGAAGAATTCAGTTTCGAAGCCGCCTGTGAACTCGTGCTGGCAACCGCATCCGGATCCGCCGTTCTATGGAGTAAAGAATGGTGCTTTTTGTTGCACTGTCGGCAAACATATGTACTTTTGCACTCTTTAACTCCATGTGATACTGCTAAACAGTTGAAACAAAATCCGAACATTTTTACGGTTTCAATCCTGTCCACAACTTGGGGCACTCGCGAAGAGCATGCTGCTCTTTGCATACTTTGCAACTAAGTCCATGAGCTTTGAATTTAGACTGCTTTGGACTAGCTGGTCGTGGAGCTCTGACTTGAGGTTAAAGGGTTTTTGCGGCTTGAGGTCTTGAGCTGATATTTGCGTGAAAAGAGTTCACACGCTTTTCTTTAAAAGAATAATCTTTAAAGTTATGGTTGTGAGGTTTTGGTTGACTAGGCTTTGAAGACGAAGCCTGTATATCGCCAACTGACTCTAAAGTTTTATATTTATGAGTGAAAAAGGTATCAAACTCTTTCCAAGTAGGATTCTTCGAAATGTCTTTGAGAGATTTTTCAAAGTCTTCTAAACAATTTTTGGGTAATTTTGTGGAGCTATACTAGGATAGGGTCCCAGCTATCTGTGCTGATTTCCAAACACTGAAGTGTAGCTATACAATTATTTACAGTAGTTGCAGTTTTTTCAGTGAACTACCAGAGTCGGAAACAACTTGGGGCAAATTGAACAAAGTTTTCAATTGCGAGTTAATTTGCATACTGGTATTTTCATATTGATCGCACAGGTTACCCCATGCTATGAAAAAGCCATCGTTTGTAAGTGGGACATATTTTATAATATCCCGAGCTTCACCGCGGGTTTTTCGTTGGGGGTGGAACAACTTTTCCACACTGCTCAAACGAGAGTTGTTTATATAGAGTGCAGTAAACATGTCTCGGAAGGTGGGCCAGCTTTCATAGTCGCCATGAAAAATGTCCGTGTCAAAAGGTGGAAGGTGGACAGCTGGAAACTGCACATCTGGTATCTTCTGGGCAACAACAGGTGTTTGCTGATCTTCTTTGATTGGCTTCGTCATGGCTTCCAAATGCTCGTTCAGCGATGCGAAGCAGTTTAAGTACGACTTATATGTCTTCTGGTACTCTTTTCTCACCTTTTCGACATCAATGTCCTTATCTGCCTTTTCCCGAAGCTCCTCATATGCAGTTTGAAATTTCTGCCACAGGTATTCCAGTTGTTTTTGCTGGGCGTTGAGGCTGTGAACATTTAGTTCCTCAACGGGAGTTTCGCTGTGAGACAACTCTAACTCAACTAAGTTTTTGGCGAAGGTCTTAGTCGATGCTGCCATGTTTGAAATTCAGTTGAATGAATTGGGTGGGTTCAAGTATTTTAAACTTATTTCTGATTCTTATTTCGTACTTTACTTTTTTGGACAAAAAGATTGAAGCTTATTGTCCAAATTTATACAATGCACTTTAATTGAAATGAGTCGACTTACTTTGATCTTATTTAGGTGGTTGTTTTGTTTTGGCGATTTCCGTGGCGCCTCGATTTTTTTATTTTTTCGATAAAACACGTCAAAATAAATCGAAAATGTTAAATAAAAAAAATTAATATCTCGTTAAGTTTTCGAGTTATCGATACTTAAAAATTTGTTTTTGATAATATCGTTAGTGCCAAAATTTCAATGCCGCCGCAATTCAAGGATGGTTTTCAATAGAACAGCTCAAAATAAATCGAAAATATTAAAAAAAAAAAAATCGATAACTCGTTTGGTTTTCGAAATATCGATACTTAAAAATGTAATTTTTATTATACCCCTACAAGTAAGACTCCTGCGGCACCACAGTAATTTTATATAAAAGTAAGGGTAAGTGGGCGGCCTACGGCCGCTGCTCAGGATTTAAAACTCCCAAAAGTCCGACACCGGCTTCGCGGCGGCCTTCGGCCGCGGATCAGTCTATAATATATCCAACACCTGGTTTGCTAGCCACAGTAATTTTACATAAAAGGATTTAAAACTCCCAAAAATCCAAAACCGGCTTCGCGGCGGCTACGGTTCTATTGAAAATCGTCCTTAAATTGCATTCAAAAACCATCAAAATCAAATGTTTAAGTATCGATATTTCGAAAACCAAACTAGGTATCGATTTTTTTTATTTAACATTTTCGATTTATTTCGAGCTGTTCTATTGAAAATCATCTATAAATTGCGGTGGCATTGAAATTTTGGCACTAAAGATATTATCAAAAAAAAAATTTAAGTATCGATAACTCGAAAACTAACATTATTTAACATTTTCGATTTATTTTGACGTGTTTTATCGAAAAAATAAAAAAAATCGAGGCGCCACGGAAATCGTAATCTCCCCAAATTTGCACAATTTACGAATTGGATGAAAATGGGAATATTCCACCGCTGCCGTCTGTCCGTCCAACGTTGAAATCTATTGGTTTGTGTGTGGGTCCAACGTTGTATTTCTTGTGGGTGATTTCGTGTTGATAGTTGAATCCGTAAATCCGTGTTGTTTTATTTGTGTGATTTTATGTTGTTTGATATGTTGATTTCTCTGAATTTATGTTGTTCTTTGTGATTCGGATTTAAACGTTGATGTTCGGGAGACTTGTTATAAATCAATGATGATGGCGGTCTCGTCCAGTTGAAGGAGACCCGAAGCGATCGCAGCGCCATTTACACCATTGACGGGCAGTAGAACAAGCGGCGTAATTTAGGCTGTGTTCACACTGTTTACAATGTATGTAAACACTGGGTATAATAGGATTCATAAGTTTTTTAATTTTGAGAGCATTCCAGATGTGGCAGCAGTACCGATCGGAAGCACATAAGTCTACACAAGAACAACCCTTTGCAGCGGCCCTTGCTCAAATGAAATTGTGACTTCGGGACGAAGAAATTAAGAAACGGGAGAGTTAGCGCAACCGAATAACCAACAACATAAATGCGTATCTAACACTTCAACAATAACAATTATAAATCCAATAGTGCTAATGCAACAATATGAGCAATAAACCTAATAGCGCTGATACAACATTAAGAGCAACAAACTTAATAGTGCTGATACAACATTAAGAGCAACAAACCTATTAGTGCTGATATAGCAATAAGAGCAATAAACCCATCAATGCTGACACAACATTAAGAACAATAAATCCAATCGATTATGTGATCAGAAATCGATCGTTGCGTATTTCTGCGAACTCCAACATTTCCGCTTATGTTAGGCTTTATGTATATTTGCATGTATGTAAGTATTTTTATGTTGGTTAGATTTAAGCAAAAGAAAATGAATAAAGACAGACTTAATTTGAGACTCAAAGCAACAGCACATAGAGCTTTTAAATTTTATTAAATTAAATATTCATTTTTAGTAAAAATATTAATTCTCGCGCGCCGCGCTAGGACATTTGACGTGTTTCTCCCCATATGTAATTACTTCTATATCTCTTTAGTTTTTAAGCTTGAGATTATACAAATAAAGCGGCATTAAGCCTACATATAGGATGTAAGCGATTGAAATATACTTAGTTTAAATTTTAACATCATAATGAGAGGTGATGATTTTGAGAGAAACATAACTAAAAAATAGAAAAAATTTGCCAAAAGGACACCCATATTTTGGAAATCAATGCAGGGATTCCCAATTTATGGCGATTTTTATAAAACTTTTTTTATACACTTTTTTATAACACTTATTTTCCACACATTTTTTTTAAATTTAAAATCACTATTTTTCCTGCAAAAAAAATAAAAATTTCTTCAAATGTGAGATTTAATTGATGCATGTTTTCCATCAAAATATTAACCCTGATTTGAAGTGTTTCGATGACAATTCATCGGTTCCGGTGGCTTTATTGCCGTTTATTTTTACAACTAGACCTTATTTTCTAAGCGATTTCTGTAGCGATACACTATCTTACAGCAGATAGTGTTTCTTGTTATATCAGCCTATCCATTTTTCTGAACCAATCTTGGTAATTTTACTTAAATACATTTACAATTTTCTAAAAGATTTTGAATTGTGACACCGGTATGACTAATTTTTTTTCTATTTAAAGGAAGCGTCTTAAGTCAATAACAATAGCAAACACAGCTTCAGTTTTGGCAGAAGAAAATTCTAGTTTTTGGAATCCACTACAAAATTTGACCAAAAACAAAGACGAAGCATCAGTTTCCGAACCCATACTGTTTCAAACAACTTTAGTTGCAGAAATGGGCATTGGTATGTTAGACTCTGAGGATAGTTCATCATCCGTGGCTTCCGGTAATGCTTTGGCAGCCAGCGTTAGTGCCGATGAAAACTCCAACGATAACACATTAAATTTAGATGCATCATTCTGTCAACAACGTAGGAACCATCGTTCAACAGATATATCTATGGATAAATCAAATGACAATATATCAAAAACTAGCTTTTCTAATGAAACAAGCGATGCAAAAAATTCATATGCGCCAGTTGCCAGTGGGTATCGCATTTGCAACAACCATGCAATTGACGATTTCAGCGACGATTCAAAACAACTTACACAACACCGTGTTAATTCCGATAAACAGATTCTTCCTCAATACAAAAAAATTTCCTTACTGGGAGCTGGGATCGGAATTATTCCTGCTATAGTAACCAATACCACCAATTCGAATAATAAATTACCAACAGGGTCAGGCATTACGTCCAAAAGTACTCGTAGTCCTCTGGCAACAGTTATTTGTAACAACTACACCGGAAGTGGTGGCAAATTTCAACAGGTAAAATTGAATTGTGTGATTATATTACTTTTTTGATAACATGTTGGAGAATATCGTTTTTATTAGTTTTGTATCTTATATCTTTATGTAAATCACCTCAGGAATCCAACGCTGCAAGATATTTTGTTCCAAACCAGCACAAATTCCTTAAAAAGTGGGTTGAAAAGTACACTTCCTTCCAAAACGCGACTTGAACAGAGGTTATAGTTTATTATTTATTCAATTCAATTAAATAATTATGTAAATGCCCATGCAAAGACCTTATATTGATAAAAGTTGTTACGTGTGGCATTTAAATGGACCAAAGGAAAAAAACTCACAGTTCTTTAGTGCCAAGCTTTCAGAACAAGCGTCGCTTGGTACTGCTGCGGCTGCATCGAGACTCGCTGTATTTGAAATGGCGGGCATCATCGCGAACATTCGCGACGACCTGCACAAGATTTTCCTGCTGAATCGCGTTGTATGAAGCTTCACGCACCGCTGCTGCGATGTCTATGCCAGCTGCGTTGTTTGAAATAACAGCGTCTTCGTTGGTAACCTCAATCATGTTCCTGGAGGTAGTGGTACTGCCTTCGCCATCATCGGTGGGTGCTCCAACTGCGCTTTCCAGAAGTCGCTTCAATTCACTGGGGCCAGCAGCGTCAGAAACTTCGACACCAGTGTCGCGCAAAGCAGCAATAATTTTTTCTTTGGCACTCCATTTATATATAGTTTCACTGTGAAGTTCTTAAGTTTTTTTTGATTTCTTAAGTTTTATATTTTTATTTGATTTCACTTTATTCTTAAGGGATTTCTTCTTTTTCTTTCTTGGTGTTTTTAACCCCACATCTGACGTTTTAGGAACTATTATTAAAACACTTCGTTCTACGGTCAGCAAAGAAGTGAATTTTTATTTATTCGTCGTTAATGACATGGTTTCATTGCATACTTTTTAGCTATGTATTTCTATTACTAAGTAAATACCTATAGGTATACTACATATTATATATTCTACTACAAAATGTAAAGAAACCGATGAAATGAGTTGGACACGTAAATGGCCAAAATTGTATTTGTTACCTTTTTGGTATGCAAAAACATTTAGATCATTGAGATCTTGTGCTGTAGCCTCTGTTTTTGATGACAGCTTCACACGTGCGACCAACAGTCTCCACACTTTTTCGCATTTTATTTTGGATATGACATAACAATATTTCTGTGCGGCAGACCAAATACTGTCCATATTTGTATAATTTTTTTTTATGATTTAACCTTGACTTTGTTTTAAAGGTTTTCTATTGGATTTAGTGCGTGGTTTTCACTATGTCATATTCAATGGCAAATATTGTCAATTTAATGAAAACGGGTTGTCATATGTCGTCATTTGCGTTTGTTGTCAATTATGACCACAGTTTGACAAATAAAATGAAAGTCAAGTGAAAACACTAAAATTTTGTTTTGTCAACTGATATGGCAACATTTGACAAATAAATTCAAATTGCCAACATGCGGGCAATCTGTTTTCGTTTGTCAATAAATCAGCTGTAATTTGCCTGCAGTTTTCGCGCAAATATTAGAAATTGAAATAAATGGTAATGTTTTGCAATATTTAATGTAAACAGTAAATTCTATTATGAAGTTGAATTATTTCTTAGCTTAAAAATATGAACGACCAACAAACAACAACTTCTGCAAGCCCGGACAGGAGACACTAGAGTTATAAAACACCGGGTGAGAATCTGCAGGCAAACTGGACAAGCCAGCAAACACAGATGCTGATAGAGGGAGTAGGAGCGAGGGAAGGGACTTGAAATTTTTTGTGCACACGTCTCCCGAATGATATGACATATTGTTGTTTTTCCCAATAGAAAAACAGACATTAGGCTAGAGAAGCTGTCGCCTGTCGCTAAATAACGTAAAGTTACTGCTAGTCTTTCACCAACCGAAATTGGTTCTGTAAACTTTGTGTTTTCTTTACTTATGTATGGGGAAACGAGGTCAACGAGATAATCAAAATCTTTCACGTCCATCCTCAAAAAATTATGGAACCAACGTGGATCCTGCACTACCAGCCTACTGCGCAGTGTAGCATAAAATCCGCTGGTAGCTCTTTGTCTCAGACCTGGCCTAATCCACCATTTTTTCTTCTTCTTCAATGGTTTTTTCTTTTTAGAAGCCTTCAGTGCTGCTACTAAACAAATTGTAGCACTGGCTAACGCAATTTTTTTCTTTTTGTTCATTTCAGATACAGTTCACTTATAAATATTTGGTTGTTTTCCTTTAGCTGTCAAAAAAGACAATTCGGATTTGACATTGGAGATGAAAACAGCATGTCAATCAACTAAAGGCAAAATTTTATGACATATTTGGACAGAAACTACTTTATCGGTTTCACGTCATATTTTTAGATATAGTAAAAACGCATTTGACACATCAGGCAGTTAAGTCAGTTGTTATTGTCATATAAAATGACATAGTGAAATCCAGGCTTAAGTCAGGACTCCGGGCTGGCCAATCCAAAATGTCGATTTTTTCCGCACAAATCCTATTATTTATTACTTTGGAGGAGTGTTTAGTGTCATTATACTGCAAAAATGCCCACTTAATTGGCATGGAATGGGGTGTTTGTCAATGTTTCCAAATATTGAAACTTGTCCATTTTATCATTTATTTTTATAAGCGGGCCTACATTATGACAAGAAAATACACTGCAGACCACATTGTTTTCCAGATTGTGCCATTTGTGTGTCCAGCTCATTTCATCGGTTTATTTTACATTTTGATAATTTTTTTTTTGTTAATGGATTATAGCTGAAGTTCGTATTATTATTAAATATGAAGGATATATGTTTGCAAAAAACCAAACAATTGTTGTTTGTTAATAATATTTACGATACTGTAGCATTAGAAAGAAAATTTTAAATAATGTGCCATTTATATATCCATAGCTGTATGTACAGTCGTGTTCGAAATAATAAGAACAACATAGACAAAAATTGAAATCGTCGTACAAAATTTTAATAATAATATTTTATAATGTCGATTTTTATTGTAATAACTAAACACACATTAAGGTTTTGAAAAATGGAAAAAGTGATGACCAAATCTATCCCCATTTTTTTTTAATGACAATATTGTTGCATTAAGTCCAAAATGAGCTGTTCGAAAAAATAAGAACAAGGATACAAAATATACAATACTCAATTTTTATGTTCATCAAATACGCTCTCATGACATTATATTCAATACGAAGTGGCTCCCCCATAATTTTTGACTACTATGGCACACCTGGACTTAATTTAAAAAACTTGCCACAAGCTGTTTTTCTCGCGGGTTTTCGTGCTACTACGACTCGTTGGATTATGCCTCATTCAGCGTCTCATAAATAATAAGTTATTATCAATGGAACATTTTAAGCCAGAAACCTTAACGGACAAAACTGAAGCACCCCCTTTTTTATGGAAAATAAAAATTTTTAAAATTAGTACTTAGTAATGATGATTTTTGCGACGTCTTTTAGTAATAGTATAAAACTTTTGAGTAGGCTCAAGGTCGAATTTTATGAAAAACTTTTAATTGTTACTTATATAAAATTTTTTATTACCAATATTTCGACTACCTTTGGTAGTCATCTTCAGGGTAATCTGTTTGAAAAATATTTTTACAACAATTAGAATAATATAAAGAAAAAACAATACAAATAATAACTTACGTAGGGTCATTTCGTCTATTCGCGTCTATTTAGTGCAGTTGGCAAGTTTGACGGCGATAATAAAAATATCCCAGCACTAATTTCTATGAAAAATTTATGTAATGTGTTCATTATATAGTCTATTTTAAGATTAACTTTCAGTTTGGTTCGAAACATCTTGTGTTTTTTTTTTAAATAGAAAAACTTCAGAATTAGGCGTTTTACCCACTTCGCGTCCACAAAATCCAAATTGCGTCCACCCGTGGACCATTTAGCGTCCACCAGCTTAGAAAAGGAATATAGGGGTGATATTTTTAAGAATTTGTAAAGAAAGATTGTATTTTAACAATTTCTTTATTTAAGAATATAAATATTAAATATCAACATTATTATCATTAAAAACATCACTTTAAAAAAAAAAAAATAATTCTCCTCAACATTGACTGAACTTAAAATTAGGTAAGAAATAATGATTACACCTTTAAGAATAAACAGTAATCAGTTCTGTTAATTTTACTCTAAAATCACAAGGTATATTATTATTGCTAAAGATCAGCCTTGATTAAAAATAAGTTACCTGTGTGCCCCCATACAAATTGTATGAAAATTTCAAACTTTTTCGTTCGTACTGTACAAAATAACGACATTGAGCTAAACTTTAATTTTCACATGTCTCGTAAACATTAATATATATTCGGGGATTCCCCTTTTCATAACATTTTACATCATTTTATTATGCATAACACAAAGCCACTCGAGAATAACTTCCCACAGTAACGCTTTGCACTTTGATGTTTTATTCTTATTTTTGTGTGATCGCTTTAAAGTAAAGTGTTTTCTATCATTCCAAAAGTTTCTGGGAAAATATGGCTCCAAATTTGAACAGAGTACGGTTTAATAGATTCAATGCAGCTGAAATTGAAGAAATATTGTGTGAAATTGAAAGCAATAACGAAGGATGAAGATCTAGCTTTGTAAGGCAAACATAAAACGACGTGCTGAAAATCCAATCATATATTCGAAGCCTTCCACTCGATCAGGACTACAGGACGTACTTGGACGAGTAATCCAATTGAACAATGAGAATTCCCACGACCATAATCGAGATGAAAGTGGCCGCATTGCAATTATGGGAAGTTGTTACGTATGCAAGCAACTACGAAAGAAATGTAGAAAAACTAGGAAATCCTGTAAAAGTTGCTTCAATCCAGTTTGTAATGAACAATCAAACCCATCTTCCCATATGCTCTATCTTTATGCAAAGTTTTCAATGAATTTTCATAACTTTATCTGTCTTTTTTTTCAAATGTAATTATTTCTTTTTTCTGTATAAAACTGTGGAGGAATTTCTGCATACATTTAAAGCAATATTTATCTTTTTAATCAAACAAAACCCTAAATTTCATGCTACTCCATACAAAGCGTAGAGAGGGTACCTGGATACCCCGTCACCCTGTTAAAGGTGTAAAAAGAAAATGGGTGTGCCAGGCCCTCTCAAACTGATCAAGTGAAACCATTCATATGAAAATATATTATTAACATAATATTAGGAGTTCTCGTAAGGTTTCAGAGTTGTAGAGTATGTGGAACCATAAAATATTTTGAGTTGAAAATGAAATGGGTACCCGGGTATCCCGTCACACACAGAAGGGTTAACGAAAATAGTGGACGCAATTTGGTTTATTATTATCCCCTGTATGTATAGTTTGCGTCCATTGCGGACGCTTAGTGGAAGTTTTGTAAATTCGATGTAGTAATTCGCGTCCACCTTATTTTATTGGTTAAATATAAAAAATATAAGCGAATTCATAATTAATATCATTCCTTTTTTCAATATAAAAGTCTAGAAACAGCTATGTATCCTAAAATTCACATAAAACAATTAAAAACTTACCATCGAACATGCCACTGCACACTATTTTTTATCTAAATATCCCGCGCGTACGCACCCCTTGATGAACAGCCGAGACTAAATATTTTTTTTAAACGGGATTGGTTTGGCGCAAGGACCTTTTGTCCATATGTACGTGCCTCTTATACATACATCGTTTGATTGGTGTGTTAGTTTACTTATTTTCGAGGATTTTAAAAGGGAGATCCGTAAAATGGACGCGAATTGGACGATGGACGCGAACAGGCGAACTGACCCTATGTCAGCTTTAAATAAATAATTACTTTAAAAATAAATAATCACTTAAAACTAACAAAACGGTGGACAAAACAAAAACATAAATATTGCACAGGAATATTGCACAAATTTACAAAATTTTTGTAAACAAATCACAGCTGTTGTTGACGGTGATCTCTCGTCCACTGATATTACTTGTTTTGTTTTGCTATCAAATATCTGTAGCTTTGAGCAATTCTCTCTGTGTCCGTTTTAAAATTTAATCATTGTAAGTGTGGTGTGTTTATTATATGGAGCATTTCTAATGTGTAACGTTTTATGTAATTTGTTTCTTGTTGCAATATTTTTACGTTCTTAAAGTCGGCAGAGTGTGCATGTCTTGTACAGTGGGCCGAAAGTGCTGTTCTCTGCTCCATTGGCTTATCTCGTGACTTGTGTTCAGATTCGTGTGATGAAACTCTTGTCCGTAGTTTGTTTTTAGTTGACCCTACATATGCTTTATGGCATATGTGGGACCCGTCTCCTCTACATGTTATTTTGTAAATCACGTTTGACTTGTCAAATTTATCTGTTTTGCTTTTTGTATTACTGTATAGTCGTTGAAGTGTATTACTTGATTTAGTCGCTATTAGGTATTTATCTTTGTCCATAATACCTGCTCTAGAAAATCTTTCCGAAAACCCAGGAACGTAAGTCATTGACCTGAAAAATTCAGTTGATGTTTCGTTTACTCTTGTCATCTGTGTATAGTGTTTTTTATTAAGGTGTCTATAGTCTTTTTTGGAAAATTATTCTGACATAATATTGTTTTAATTTTTCTAATGTTCTGACTATGAAATATTTTATCCGAAATGTTCAAAACTCGTCGTATAAAGTTATTCGCGGTGTTTATTATAATTATATTTTATACTATTAGTACTTAGTTGCAAACCCTCTATTCTGGATGACACACGCATATCCTTCCCAGGACATTTTCAAGGATTGAAACAAATCCACCGTGGTTTTGCAATCTTCTCTCTTGATTTTCATGTTAACGATCTCCCACAAGCTCTCAATAGGATTCAGGTCCATTATATTTCCACCTCCGTTCTTTACAGCGACTTTGCAATACCTAGAATTCAATCTATCGCCTTTTGCTTTGTATATAAGCCTTATTCCACGTTCACCTCAACTTGAGTGTCCAAAAATGGAAGACTATGTTCTTTTCTAACAAATCCAAGTACAACCTGAAAGATTCGGATGGAATAAGGCGTGTACGCATACTAAAAGACGCTGAATTTTTAAAATGTTTGTCCGTCAATAATAAACGTATAAATATATATAATAAATTCACAACACGGTTCAAAAACGTCGTTTTCACAAAAAAATTATGATTTGAAAAAAATGTACTAAGGGGGTGCTTAAGTTTTGGCCAATACTGTAGGTAAATATATAAATAAATATATATATGGCTGAACCTTATTTAGAAAACGGCTGCGGCGATTTTGATAAAATTTAGGGATTAGGTGCACATGTAAACAAAATTAAGATCGTGGTAGGTTTTAAGTTTTTAAAGACTATAACAGGGGCGTGGCACAGCCTTAAACTTTATTTTTTATAACGTCATATCTCGCAAGCCATTCAAAATATGTATTGTAATGAAATTTGGTACACAGATGCAGATCATAAATATATTAAATTTTGCCAAAAGTGGGCGGAATCGGAAAAAGTGGGCGTGGCACTTTTCAATTATTGAAAATTTTGATTCAATATTACTCAAAAACGGCACTGACGATTTTCATAAAAATTTTATAGATAATACCACTAAAAGCAGTCATCATAACATAATTCGTTGAAGGGTGTGGCACAACCCACAATATTTATAAATGTTATAATAGCTGGGTTTTATTCGCCATTCTCTGCAAAATCGAAAACTCAACGAGCAAAATTATAGTTGCTAAGCATACATAGAAAGTTGCGTAAAACGTCAGGCGTCAAAAATAAATAATTTGAAATGAAAAAAGTATGAAAAACAACAACGAGTACTCAAATAACAACGAGTAGGAAACTTAACGACTTGATCGTTTTTTTCGTACATAGCTAGCAACATAGCGAATAAAACACAGCAAATAAGAAAACTACCTATGTGGTTCTTATAAAATTTAACATGGTGGATGTACTCGCTATAAGGTATCTTATGACCAAAAATGGGCGCATTAGAGCCCGTGGGCGTGGCACCTCCCATACAAACAAAAAACTTTAAAAGTTATATTTAATGTGCTATGAGAGTAATCTTTTTAAAATTTGGTGTTAAGATGTCGGTTTCTATAATCTTTGAAATTAAATGTATTTCGACGGAATTGCATTAGTGGGCGTGTCACCTCCCATACAAGCAAAAAACGTTTTGTGTTATATTTGGTGTATTATAAGAGTTATCCTAACAAAATTTGGTATAGAGATGTCGATCACTATAAACTTTGATATTAGATAAATTTCGACGGGATTGCATTAGTGGGTGTGGCACCTCCCATACAAACAAAAAACACTTTGTGTTATATTTGGTGTATTATAAGAGTAATTTTAAAAAAATTTGTTATAGAGATGTCGGTTACTATAAGCTCTAAAATTAATTGGATTTCGAGGGGATTGAATCAGTGGGCGTGGCACCTCCCATACAAGCAAAACACGTTTTGTGCTATATTTAGTTTGCTATGAGAGTTATCTTTTTAAAATTTGGCATAAGATGTCGGTTAGTAAAAACTCTGAAATTAAATGGACTTCGACGGGATTGCATCAGTGGGCGTGGTACTTCCCATTATAACGAAATGTTGTAAGTGGGTCGTTTTGTGATTTATTTAAATATTTTTTGACTTTCAACTTTTTTTTAACCTCTTTCAACTGGTTTCAACGTTTTCCATATTTTTCCGACTTTGTCAAACTCATTTAACTTTTTTCGACCTCATTAATTTTTTTAGAGATATTCAACTTTTTTCGAGATTTTCAACCTCTTTCAACTTAATTCAACCTCATTCAATTTTTCCGATTTTGTCAACCGTATTCAACTTTTTTTGTCATTCATTCATTCATTCAATTTTTTCGAATTTTTCAACCTCATTCAACTTTTTTCGAATTATTCAACATCTTTAACTGTTTCAACATTTTTCAACCTCTTTCAACTTTTTTAAACATTTTCCATATTTTTCCGACTTTTTGAACGTCATTCAACTTTTTTATAGTTACTTAACTTTTTTCAACCAATTCAACATTTTTCAACCTCTTTCAACTTTTTTCAACATTTTCCGCCTTTGTCAACCTTATTCACCTTTTTTCGACTTTTTTTAACCTCATTCAACTTTTTTCAAATTATTCAACTTCTTTAAACTGTTTCAAAATTTTTCAACCTCTTTCAACTTTTTTCAACATTTTCCATATTTTTCCGTCTTTTTGAACGTGATTCAACTTTTTTGAGTTATTCAACTTCTTTTATTTGTTTCAACATTTTTCAACCTCTTTCAACTTTTTTCAACATTTTCCAAATTTGTCAACCTTATTCAACTTTTTTGACTTTTTGAACTTCATTCAAATTTTTTAGAGTTATTCAACTTATTTCAACCGTTTCAACATTTTTCGAACTCTTAATTGTTTTCAACATTTTCCATATTTTTCCGACTTTGTCAAACTCATTCAAATTTTTCAACCTCATCCAACTTTTTTATAGAGATTTTCCACTTCTTTCAACTTTTTTCGAATCTTTCAAAATCCTTCGAATTTTTTCACCTTTTTTCAATTTATTCGACTTTTTCAACCTTATTCAATTTTTTTTTGACTTTTTCAACCAAATTCAACTTTCAACTTCTTTCAACTGTTTCAACATTTTTATACCAATTTCAATTGCTTTCAACATTTTTCCGACTTTGTCAAACTCATTCAACTTTTCGACGTTTTCAACCTCATTAAATTTTTTTTTAGAGATATTCAACTTTTTCGAGTTTTTCAACCTCTTTCAACTTATTCAACCTGATTAAATTTTTTCGACCTTATTCAACTTTTTTCGACTTTTTAAACCTTATTCAACTTTTTTCGACTTTTCAAACCTTATTCAACTTTTTTCGACTTTTTAAACCTTATTCAACATTTTTTCCGAGTAATTCAACTTCTTTCAGCAGTTTTAACCTCTTTCAACTTTATTCAACATTATCCAAATTTTTTCGAGATTTTCAACCTCTTTCAACTTTATTCAACCTCATTCAATTTTTCCGATTTTGTCAACCGTATTCAACTTTTTTTGTCTTTATGAACTTCATTCAACATTTTTTAACCTCTTTCAACTTCTTTCTACATTTTCCGACATTATTCAACTTTTTCGACTTTTTGAACCTCATTCAGCTTTTTTCAACATTTTTCATATTTTTCCTTTTGTCTTTCACCTTTTTCAACCTCATTAAATTTTTTACCTCATAAAGTTTTTCAACCTCTTTCAATTTACTTCGACTTTTTCAAACTCATTAAATTTTTTTAGAGATACAGTAGACTTCCAATATAACGTATGACGATATAACGAATTTCCATTTTAATGAACAGTTTTTCAAATTGAGAATTTTCCATTGATGTCTCTAAATTAAGACGCTAAAAATGTTTTCCGTTCCTAATAACGAACATTGTTTAATTCAAAAATAACTGTTGAACTGAAATAACTTTTTTTTTACCAGTAAAGGTGATCGCCAGTAAGAAAAGCATTGCAAAATCTAATTTAACGTTTATACGAGTTAATATATGCTATAATAAAAGCCAGTTTCTTTAATAAAAAAACACTTCGATATAACGAATTTTACGATATTACGACTGTCCCGTGTATTAATTAGTTCGTTATATTGGACGTCTACTGAATTCAATCCTTTTGGAGTTTTTGAACCTCTTTCAATTTATTTCCACCTTTTCAACCCCATTCAACTTTTCTTCGATTTATTCAACCTCATTAAACTTTTTTAAAAATGTTCAACTTCTTTCAACTGTTTCAACATTTTTCAACTTCTTTCAATTTTTTTTAAATTTTCCATATTTCCATAACTTTTTCAACTTTATTCAACTTGTTTCGACATTTTCAACCTCATGCCATACTACTTTTTTAACCTTTTTTGACTTTCTTAATTTGTATTTTCGGCTTTTCAACTCTTTTTAATGTTTTTTAAATATTTCAACTAATTCAATATGAGTCAACGTTTTTCAATAAATTGCATATTTTTTCGATTTTTTCAACCTCAAAACGAAAAACCGAATAGTGGTCGGCCTCCTGGTACTGTAAGTATAACTTGGCGTTTTCGGAATACTTATTCCATTTCTGAATTAATTGTCGTATCACGTTCTAAATAAAATAAATCAAAATTATTTTATTTAAAATAATTTATAAACATAATCTTATTTCAACTCTCTTTTCAATTTCACAAAATACGATTGTGAAAAATAAATTTATTTTTTAGTTGTTTGTTCAAACAGAAAATAGTTTTTATATAGCTATTTTATTGAGCTAATCAGTTCAATAACTTTTTTGTGTCAAAAACCCAAAAAATTGCACTTACAAAGATAAACAAAAAGAAAAAATGGGCTAAAGCTAGTTATACTAGTTTCGTTTTCTCCTAAGAAAAGTCATCAGTAACTTTTAAGCCGATTAGTTCCATCTCCTGCATAGATCTGTTGAGAATCTATGCAAGAAGTTAGACAAAGATAGCAAAAACTCTTTTTTTCTGTTTGTTTATCTTTGTTATTGTAACTTCCTTGATATATTACACATTTCTTTGCAGGCGCTTCGTTGCAAGATTTGTTGGCGAGTCAAGTTGTAAGTGCAATTACAACGAATTATTATACTATTTGCACTTGCTACTTCGCACAACAGCAGTGGGTAATTAATATTTTATGTTCAAATGCATGGTGCGCATAGAATTTGTCGCAGGTCGTTCGAAATAATTTTGTTTTTATATGTTGCACCTTTCCGATTTTAATGAAAATTGGTGCACTACTAAATGACATATAGAGCATCCTTTAGTATTTTTTTTCTAAAATGGTAACTGAAAAGCAAGTTACAGAAAATATTAAATAAAATTTTTATTCACAATTTTAATGCTCATATACATACAACAGATAAAATTATCAAATAAACTCTGGAATGTCTTCTTATGCCGCGATTTGGATTAACTTTCCTAGCTTTAGGAGTTTAGAAAATATACGAGTTCAAAGAAAAGTCCGTTTCGGACAGTTTTTTTATATATCGGTCATTCTTTTATTAAACGCACACTTTGTATTTTTTGACATTTTTGGACATTTTTTGAAACCAAATATTTCAAAAACTATAGGAGATAGGATGAAAAACCATTTAATCATTTTTGTTTAGAAATACTAGCCGTGTTTTATTCGTTTGGGTTAAACCAAAATTCCATACAACTGCGTGAACCAGCTCAATTTCTAGTTCAATTGATTGAACTTTTTTTGTCTATGCTATGCTATGCTGAATTCGAAGAATAGATGGAGCACATAGCAAGTAGTTCGAGACACAAACCTAAAATAGTGAAATATTTGTGGCAGCATTGCTTGAATTTTGCAGTTACGGTTTTAGGTCACGCGGGGCCTTATGCATGCGGGCCCAAATATTAAAATAAAGTCCCATAATAAAAACAAAAACAAAGATGAAACAACAGTCATTAATCGCTGCTTTGATTCTGCTTTCATTTTTCCTTTTTAATATAACGTCAAATAGAGATGTTCTTCATCTTCTATCGTCGATTTGTTTTTTACTCTCGGAAAACGAAAGAAAAAACGTTGGTATAAGCGTCTATGACGTCTATATGCAATTGATACAAATTTTTTGAAAACAAAAAAAAAATATGTATTGATGCGTGAGGCCTCTTACCGTGCTAGGCCCCGTTCAACCATACGAGTTTGCCGGCCATCAGAACGGCTCTGATTTTAAAACAGAACACTGTCATGCAGTGGCGTCATTTCACCAAAACCTTGGGGGGGGGACAGAATTTAAATGACATTAAAAGATTTTTTCTCGTAAATCATAACACTTAATAAAACCATAAATTATACACATTTTATACAGATTTTATATACACATAACTATATAGAGAAGCATTTAAATGCATGGACTTAAAAATAAAAATAAAATTTTTTCGCCGTTATAGGGAAAATATACATATATTGGATAAGGTGATTAATTTTTTCTTATGTTGATTTTTTAGCTGCGGAAAAATTAAGCCATATTAAGGAAACATTAATTTGAAACCGGTTAGTTAATATTTTCGGCTCGTAGCGGATCAAATTCATGCCACTTTAAAATGGCTTTAACTTTGCGAGGAAACATCACAGATGAATACTTGAAAGCTCATTTTAAAACGGAAAGACATTTAGTAATGATGCCTTTATTATATAATAAACTTAATTTTTTCGCAACAGCACCTTAAAAATAAACTTAAAAAAAATTTGAATCACCCTAATTTTGGTATTATTTCAGTGGATAACGACGTGGACGCTTGAAGGCAAACTCGTTAACGAGATCTTCTATGTTGAACTTTTTTACCATTTCTGGTTCCACCGCCATCAGCATGAGGTGACTTAAACGATTATCTCCCATTGTTGAACGAAGATACGACTTTACTCTCTTTAAAGTAGAGAAAAATCTTTCATTGGATGCGGTCGTCACTGGCAGAGTCAAAACAATATACATTAAATATTCTCTCGCCACACTCAATTGGACAATTTCATCAACATGGGTAGAATAAAGTTTGGAAAATTGTATTATTGAATCTTCGGACAAAAATGTTTCAGAATCCAGATCAAATGCTTCTAATACATTCATTAGCTCTGCGTTGTCTTGAAATCGCTTCTCATATTCTGATAAAAATTTATCAACAACTTCGAAGTAGATCTAACGCATTTTTTCTTCAAATTTCATTGGTAGTATACTGCGTTGGCCAAGTGTTGACATTATCAATGATCCCTTAAGCTTTTGTGCTACCATGGTTACTCTGCTAGAGCTTTTGTCTTCTGTTGTTATTTCATTGAAGCGAATATAACAAAGTTCTGCAAAATCCCTTGATTTATTGTTTAAGCATCAAGAAAGTAGTTTTTACTAAAGCGTGTGTACTAGAAATAATTATATCTTTGCTTTGTAACTGTTCAGAGAGTGGATTAGTAACCGACAGTAGATCGTGCAGCATGTGTAAACAAAAAATAAAATATGGTTTTTCTATACGATTGTTTAAATCTTCAGCTTCTAAACGCGCCTTATCATTCGAATTTAACGTTATAAGAAGTAAATTGATTCAAAGCGTACAGTAATTTTTTGAATTGATTTAAACCAGTACAGCCATCGAGTTGGTACATTTCTTTCCAGCTCGAGAACTTTTTGATGCAATTCTTTTTAAGATGCAATAAACAGTGAATGTCGTGTATTACTTACAGAAATAAAACTGTATACCGTTTTCACTATTATAAAGAAATCATTTAGCAATGGCAAATTCTGGATCATGTGCACCAAAATTAAATTAAGTCGGTGAGCATGACAGTGTACGTAAACGACTTGAGGATTATGTTCCTTTATTCTTTTCTGAATCCCATTGAACTCACCACTCATCACATTTGCACCATCAAAACATTGGCCAACACAATTTTCTATTGAAAGCCCAATAGCAGAGATGGTTGACATGATCATATTGGTTAGAGATTGGGCATCCAAATTTGTTGCGTGAAATGTTCCAATAGCCCGTTCGTTTATTTGGCCATTATGATAATATCGTAACAGTAGCGCCAACTGCTCCTTTTTAGACATATCTTTTGTCTCGTCTGCCATAATTGAGAAATATTTGGCTGTTTTAACTTCTGCGACAATTTTTTTTTGGATTTGAATACCAAATATTTCAATTATATCGTTTTGATACACGGGAGATGTGTAATGCTCAACCGCCGTTCTATTTTAACTTTAAGGCTTACGTTATTGTCTGTGAAAGTTTGAATTAGCTCAAGAAAATTGGCTTGGGTTTTTTGAATTTGACGACTCGTCGTGACCTCGAAACGCTAGTCCCTGTCTTCCTAAGAAGCTACTGATGTTAAAAAGCAATTTTACGTGCTCCCGATTTTCAATAACTTCACTTGATCTATTGCTAGATATCACATTAGCAATGGATATAATTTTGTCTTCTTTCAAGTTTTTAAAGATAACCAATCCATGCTGGAGTTACGATGTCGCTCACTATTGCAGTGCTGAAGTAGCAAAATAGACCAATCTTTCCATTTGGTAAATCCAACATCTATAAAAGCTCTTGTGCCTATTGTTTCTCCTTTAAACGCTATGACCTTAGCAAAATGCCGGCAGCAAAAACAGAATACTGCATCCTTTTGCATGGAATACTCAACCCATTCGTGAGCTTTATAGACGTTGCTCGTGAAAGAACGTTTCAATGCATTTTTAGGAAATTGCATAATCGGTTGCACTGGTATTTCATGGCACGACAGGCTGATATCAATTAACTTACTTGTAGTCGATGATGTCAGATCTTGCAAGGATGTTGACAAAGTTGAGCATGATTTGTCAGCCGATGGTTGTGTTGTTTCCTGTGGATTTTGACATGCAAATATAAAGATGTTCATCGTTCATCATAGTAATTTTCATACAATATATTTATAACGCGACACTTACATTCAAATCATTAAATTGAGGTGGTGATACTTCCAGTGAGCTTACGTTTTGCTTTTAAGAAAAATATTTGCTTATATCTGGTTGCTTATTTCGCTTCATTTTACTAAGCTGTTTATATAAATAGCAATCGAAATTTTAAAAAATAATAAAATTTCAAATGACTTTGTGCGCATAGCCTGCTAGCAGTTTGAAGGGTTTCCAATTTAAATTTTTTTAAAAGTGCTAAAATTGAAGAATAGATGTCGCACATTGCCTGTAGCTGTAGACACAAACCTAAAATAATCAATGGCAGCTTTGCTTGAATTTTACAGAAGCGGTTCTAGATCCCGCGAGGCCCTATGCATGCATTATGTGCTAGGCTGAACAGCGTAAAGTACAATGGAATTTTGTCAACATCGCGCAAACGTGCTTTTTGTAGATTGATAGTGTTTTGTTTATAAAACTGATTTCATACAAAAGATTAGTAGAAATGCGATCGCCTTTCGAATCGGCGGCGCTCTAGTTCATGATACAAAGGACGATAACGGTTCGATTATTCCGGTGAACTGTACATACTTTAATCGTTCCAAAATAATATGTAACTTATTAATTACAAATTGTATATTATCAGATATATTATGCTATATACACAAGCAGTATCAAGTTTATATAAAGACATTTTCTATTAATAGTATATGTATATGAGATAAAATTGGTATAAAAGTTAATTTAATCTTCTAAATATAAGTGTATTGAAATTATTTCAGTGTATAATTCTACAACGATTATATGGTTTTATTGAATCGACGTATTGAATAATAGTGTTGTTGTTGTTGTGTGTTGTTGCCCCCCCCCCCCAGCCCTACCCAATTGACGCCGCTGCTGTCATGCCTCCTAGTGGTCAGTACCAGAATTAAAAAAAGTTAAACTTATGCGTTTTATTCACTTTTACATTTAACCAAACTGAATAAAACACGGCTACTATAACTTTACAAAAAAAATTAATAAAATTTAAATAAATTTGTTTAAACATTAATTTTTTTAATTAAAAAATTGTTCTCAAAATATTTTCATATAACACCTTTTGTTTTTGATTTTTTTATGTTATTCCTCAATCAATCGTAAGAATGCATATGCTTTCATATCGAAATTCCCGCCATAACTTTGGAAACTTTTTTTACTGCTGACGCGCATCATGTTTTTTCAACAAAAAATTCGACAAAAAATTTTTTTTATTTTTTTTTTTGTAATGTTTGTTTCAAGCAATTCTAAGAATGAATCTGCATTCAAATTAAAATTCTCTCCATAGCTTTGGAAAATATGAGTTTTTCATGAAGGCGTGCATCAGTCTAATTGTATGAATTGTATCATATTTTTCAAAGTTATATTGGGAATTTCGTTTTGAATGCAGATACATTCTTAGGATTCATTGCAAATAACATGACAAAAAAAAAAAATCCAAAAAAGAATTTTATGTCGAATTTATATGTTGAAAAAACATGATGCGCGTCATTAGTTAAAAATTCGTAGTTTCTAAAGTTAAAAAAAAAAACGAAAGGTGTTATATTGAAAATATTTTGAGAAAATTATTTTTAATTCAAAAATTGTTTCAACAAATTTATTTAAATTTTTTTAATTTGTTTTATAAGGTTATAGTATTTCTAAACAAAAATGATTAAATGGTTTTTCATCCTATCTCCTATAGTTCAAATGTTCAAAAACGTCAAAAAAAACAAAGTGTGCGTTTATTAAAAGAATGACCGATATGTATCTTAAGAACACACCATCATTGACACGAAATATATACAGTCTGTCAAGTAATTGTTGGCAGAATGAATTATGCAATACAATTTTCACTTTAATATTGAATTAAAAAAAGAAATACATATTTTTTTTGTAAACATTTTTTTTATTCAAATCTCTTGCTAATCGTATTTTCGAAAATAAGTCCGCAAAACATTTTCCAAAAACAGGTTTCGAATATTTTTAGACATAGTATCGGAAAAAATTGATCTTGAGAAATCTTAATTTTGAATGTAAAAACGAGGTAGAATGACACATATATCTTTTGTAGGGAAGCAATTCATTCATTATTAGGTACAGATTTATATTGTTAAGTTTTTTTAAATATTATTTAATCGAACTTACAGTCATTAAGCAAAGACCAATATTGTCAATTTTTACTTATTGATCAATGCCATTTTTCAACAAACATGACAAAGATAACAAATGGAACAATTTTTAACCTGGTAATTTGGTGACATGTTTCGGCTATTACCAATAGCCTCATCAGACCAGTTTGGTTAATTCTGTACATGGATTCGAACCTCTGACCGTTCATGCATTGCAATTGCATATTTTGCGACGGCCGCTCTAACACTTGAGCCACTGAGGTACTTGTCATGAGGTGTACAGAATGCACATATTCCATTTGTCATCTTTTGTCACTTTCTCGCTTGCTGCCATAGCCGTTAGACCGTCGGTCTAAAGTCATGCTATGATTTATTTTTCGAAATTGTGGTGTTGCCAGCCACATATTTTTTGAAAATTCGGCGTGCTCTCCATATGGTTTAAGAAAGTTGATTTTAGCGACTGATTATTTTATAATTAAATATTATTTAATCGAACTTACAGTCATTAAGCTTAAGTTTTTTTCTCATATAGTGTTAAGAACTCTAACTTATTTTCTTGTCTGTATTATTCTATCTAGCCCATCAAGGCTTTTTATATAACATGTTGAATAAATTGAAATTAAAATATAATACACTTTTGTCATTTTTAGAACTTTATGGGCGGCAACTGTAGTAATGGCAACGTTAACAATACGAATTCTCATTTAATGGGTGGTAGCACACAAAATATCGCAAGAGCTCCTTCACCGTCAATGCCATCAACAAGCCAGCAGGCAGCTCTTTTCAAACACCAACAACAACTTCGGAATTTAGAATCACAGAAGAACCCAGATCAAGTACAAGCCAAATTGCCACCATCTCGTCTTGTTCCAAATAAAAATTTTTTCTTGTATCGCAATCAATTAACGCGTTCACTGACTTTTGCTGCAAGGGACAATTTTACTACGCTTTCCGATGAAATTATTTTACAAATTTTTAAATGGCTTCCCAAGAAGACACTTATGCGATGCTGTTGTGTCTGTCGGCGCTTTAATCGTTGCGCCAAGGATGAATCCTTATGGACACGATTAGATTTAGGCGGACGGTCGTTAAGATCTGGCGCCCTAGAAAATGTTTTAACGAGAGGTGTTGTTATTCTACGTTTGGCACAAACAGAGGTTACAAATTTAAAAAGGAAAGTCAGAATTATATAGTATTTTGTTTTTAATTTTAGTTCAACCATCCAGTTTTTGAAGCGAGATCCTCCCTAAGCGAACCCGATTTTTTAACAAAGCTTCAATATCTAGATTTGAGTATGATTTACATAACTAAGCCTTCGCTGAAAATGTTGCTTTCACGATGTCGTGAGTTAAAGAAACTCAGCTTAGAACATGTACCGCTTAATGACGAGATATGTTATGAAATTGCAAATAATGTCAATTTAGAGGCACTAAATATGGCTATGTGTCTGGGATTAGAAGCATGGAGTGTGCGTAAAATTATGGAATCTTTAATTAATCTTAATAGTCTAAACATATCATGGACCAATTTGACTGTGGATGCTGTCACATCGCTTGTTACAAATATATCACCAAACATTATGCGTATCAATATAGCCGGTTGTCGTACGACAATGTTCGATTCACGTAAGTTCTTGATTTAGTGTAACTAACTAATGAATATATAATCTGTTCACAAGCCAAACTGAATTACTCCACTTTCTAATTGTATTCAACCTTTTCGTCATACATGTAGTATAGTCCAAGAGGCGAGCGACAAACCGTTGCAAGCATTTTATTAAATCTGAATTTTTGATATCATGTCACATTTGTTGTGTAGAGACATAGCCTGCCGTCAGTCAGCCTGATTCCTTAGCGTTTGGGAAGGGGGCGGCTTTAATTTTGTATAAAAACCATAGACCTTGCAACTACTTTATAACATCTCAAAATTGAATTGCAAGTAATATAATAATTAAAAATTAGTATTGTATTAGTCAGTCATGAACATTTTGTAACCGAGCGCATCAGTCAGGCGTTGAAGTTGTAAAAATCTGTATATCATGCAAGCATTTATAAAATCTGAAATTTGGCTTACAGGTGCAGAATATTATTATTATTACAAAAATAATAGTCAGTCAGCATTTTCCTGTAACAGATGCCGTCAGTCACCGATAAAAGGTTGCGATAATTCATACCCCGTTTATTCGAAAATCTCAATAATTCGTAACAAATTGTTGGTCACTTGAAAAAATCGTTTTAATTATAATTAAACATTATTAATCGAACTTACAGTCACTCAGCAAAGATCAATATTATTGTAAATTTTTACTAATTGATCAATGCTATTTTTTATTCAACAAACATGACAAAGATAACAAATGGAACAATTTAACCTGGTAATTGGTGACATGTTTCGGCTATACCAATAGCCTCATCAGACCAGTTTGGTTAATGCTGCACTTGGACTCGAACCCCTGACCGTTCATGCATTACAATTGCATATTTTGCGACGGCCGCTCTAACACTTGAGCTACTGAGAAACTGCCGTTGTACAAGGGCGTATATCACATTTTTTTTTTTATTCAAAAAATTGTAATTTTAAAGCCTTTCGGCCAAATTTATAAAAATTACAGGTGTATTACGATTAGTGCGAGTAATAAATGTTACAAAAAGAATTATAAAAGGAAAAAGAAAAATATATACATAATAATGTAATATGAAACATATCAGCTTTTTCCAACGGCAGAACAATTTCATAAAAATAGAAAACATACCGCAACTCCAATAAAAAGTACAAAGCATACAGTGTACTTATACATAAGTACACCTAATTCTGTTTTTACGCGAATTTGATTTAACGCGATTCAAAAAAGTGTTGCGTTCTGTTTTTGCGCGAATTGATTAGACTTAACGCGATTTAACAATATATAAGCTTGAAAATTTAGTTGAAATTCTGAGTGATGACAATGACAAACAAGTTTCTCAAAAAAGAATGTACGTTTTATCAGAAAATAATACCGATTAATAATGATTTACAATATTTTTTAACTGTTTTAATTTTATTAAAAAGAATTGCTTTTTTTTGTAGATTAATTTTTTATTGCATTTTTCTCTTTTTTCTATGTAATTTATTAATAAATATATGTATTTTATAAGCTACTTAAATAAAATAGGTCACAGCGTCTGTAAAACCGATAATTTTTAATACTTTTATGTTATTATTTTGTTAATTTTTGAAATGTGGAACCAATCCCCTACTTTTATATGGATACTGTATCTTTTTTTACGCGATTTTTTTACGCGGATTTTTCAGGAACGTATCTATCGCGTAAAAACAGAATTAGGTGTACATAGTTCACATATTAAAAAGTCTCCTTTTGAAAAGATTGCACGACACAGAGAAATTTCTTAGGGATATGGGCAAGCAATTCCAATATCTAGCAATTCTAACTAGAAAAGAACGTTCAAATTGAGATGAACTAATTTTAGGAATAATAATCTGTAGATTTCTTGTGGAGCGGGATCTTATAAAAAGCAAACAAAAGTTTGATTTTATAACGTTAAGAAAAGAACAGCCAAGAAATTTGAAAACATAATTAGAGATATGATCGCGTGTGCGGATATTGAACAAAAACCGAACAATTCGATTAACAACCAACTGAACTCGGCGAATGTTATACGAGAGTGTGCCCGTATAAACTTCAAGGCCATAAGCTATCTGCGATATTAAAAGAGCATGAACAACACGCAGTTTGATAGGGGCAAAAACAAATTAAGGTTATACTATAATTTTCTTAAAGTTAAGTTTACAGAAGAAATTAATTTATTAATATGTGGAGCAAGATTTAAATTATTATCAATCAAAACCCCTAGAGTCTAGGTGATGGCGAACCTTTTAGAGCTTGCGTGTCATAAATTTTTTTTATATATAATAATATGACGCGTGCCGTGAAAATAAAATAAATACAAGGCCTAATATGTTTATGTAAATATATTTAAGAACCATAGTATAAACAAATGTTTTTGTGTTAAAAAATTAATGTTTATAAATTAATAAAAAATTTAAATAAAATATAGTTGAAATCAAATAAAAAATCAAAATTTTAATATAATAAAATAAAGAATAACACTAGTTTACACTCGAAATGTTCCATTGATAAGAAGTTACTTTTCTAATGTACTTTTTCCTGCTGAATTCAGAAATGAAATTAAAAATTTTTTTAATGGTACAGTTTTCGAGATATTGTGGTTTTTAATTTTTTCGACCTTCTTTCACTTTAAAATTCATATCTTGAGCTATGAATGTCCAATTTCATTGTGCTTGGCACCAAATTAAAGGTATTAAAATGATATCGATGTTAAAGATATCGATGAAAACAGGCAAGATTTTAAAAAAAGTCAAATTTTAAATTTGATTCTTTGGCCACGAAAAAATAAAAATAGAATATACACAAATAATTTAAATAATTTTACTACATGTTCGTAAAGCTGATACTTTTACGCAAAAATTAAGATATACCAAAAGAAAATCGATCTTATGACAACGTTAGGAACGATTGAATGAGTGAATCCAATGCAACATTTTCTGAAAATATTAATTTCTTCGATAATTTGTTGAGTCTAATGGTAACAAAAAAAAGTTTTTGTTTTTGTTCCTTTGATGAAAGGTTACTTTTCTTATGTGCCTTTTCCCGCTGAATTCGGAAATGAAAATAAAATTTTTTTATGGTACAATTTTTGAGATATTGTGGTTTTCTAATTTTTTCGACCTCTTTTCACTTTAAAATTTATATCTCGAGCTAGAAATTCTCAATTTAATCGTTTTTGATACCAAATTAAAGGTATTAAAATTACAAACAAATATATGAGTGAATTATTTTATAGGATGAGCGATTGAAAAGATATTACTGAAAAATTACCAGATTTTTAAAAAAATCAAGTCTTACAGTTGATTCTGTGGCCACGAAAAACTAGAAATGTAAGTTTTTCGACATAGTTTCTGTTCACAATATGCGGTGCATTCTGAGCTATCAGAAGTTTTAAACAAACTTATTCTGATAATACTAAAACAGCAAAAAATATAGAGATTAATCTCAACAAATTGTCGAAAAAATTAATTTATTAAGAAAATATGGACTTGGAATTATGTATTCATTCAATCGGTCCCAACTTCGTCATTTTACAATCAATATTTTTTTGCTTTACGTAAACAAAATAATATTTCAAGTTTTTCACAGATTTCTATTTTTTCGTGGCCACAAGTACACTGCAAACATCTAGTTTGTTTGTTCACCGATATCATCTAAATCACTTATATATGTAATTAAAGATCTAAGTATGTACATATTTGCAAAAAAAAACTTAAAATATCATTATTAATGAGATTTCTCTTGTTGTATGCTGAATGATATGGTGAATAAAATCTGGACACTTATTAAAAAAAAATAATTTTAAGGTCGAGCATAACTGAAAACAAAAGTTCTAATAGTGAGGAGTAATGGAATGCTTTGTCGATTGTCTGGTGTCAAAATTATTGTATAATATTCACATTTAATTGCAAAAATGTATATAAACGAGTTGCAGCCTCTTAATATTATTTACAAATTTTCGGAAGATTTTCCAAATAAAACTAAAAATGAAATTTTCCATCACTTTAAAGATATGGGATATAAGAAATCGACCATATATAATAAAATTGAACTATTGAAGGATAAAAAAAGAGAAAAAAAAAAACTTGGTTCTGGCAGAAAAAGCGCGCTACAAGACAGCAAAGTTCGGGCTTAGATAAAGGCAGATACAGTAGGTCGGGTTTCAAAATCATTCCGGCAACTAGAAAAAAATTTAATTAAGATAAAAATACTATATAAAAGTATTTGGAGAACATAGAAGTACAAACTATAAAAAGAAAATCTAAGCCAGCTACTACAGAGAAGCAGTTAAAAGAACTCAAATCTAGGTTGATTGCGCTTTCTGAAAAAAATTTCGCTACATTTTCACCGTACATTTGCGGGATGAATGGCGAGTGTTATTCTACTGTGGGAACTAATGAAGGGCAGTCCAATCATTACTTTGAATCTGCTAACCATAATCCACCTGACAACATCAAATATATCCAGAAAACCAAGTTCCCTGAAAAGGTTTTCTTATGACTGACAATCAGCGATCGTAGCGTCAGTGAACCAGTATTTTTGAAAGGTAGCTTTACTTTCACTTCCAAGACTTACAGGGAAAGATGCATTCCTGAACTCCCCAAATTTATGCAAAAATAGCATCGACGCGATAAAGTAATTTTCTGGCCGAATTTGGCTTCATCAAATTACGCAAGAGATTCATTGGATGATATGAACTTGCGAGGCATTGAAATTGTACCTTAAGATTTTAACCCTCCAAACGTGCCACAACTACGAAGTATTTCTAGCAAGCGTTATTGACAAAAAAATTTTGATTGTTTAGTTAATACAAATAAATTAAAGCTGAAAAGAATCGATACAAATGGAATTCAGGGGTCTATGAGAAAACTACCTCTGAAAATATGAAAAGAAAATCAATATGGAGTAAATTATTTTTTATAAATAATCATCGAGCTTAAATGTACTTAAATGAATAAAAAAAAATTTAATATATTCCACTAGTTTACAATTTGTTCCATTGATAAAAAGTTACTTTTCTTATGTAGTTTTTCCTGCTGAGTTCGGAAATGAAAATAAAAGTTTTTTGAATGGTACAGATTTTGAGATATTGTGGTTTTTTCATTTTTTCGACCTTCTTTCACTTTAAAATTCATATCCTGAGCTATAAATGAACAATATCATCCTGCTTAGCACCAAATTAAAGGTATTAAAATGAATATTAAACATGTATAACTACATATTCTATTGAGTATGCAGTTCAAAAGATATCGATGAAAACAGGCCAGATTTAAAAAAAACGAAATTTTACATTTGATTCTGTGACCACGGAAAAATAGAAATAAAATAAACAAAAATAATTACGCTTCATACTCGTAGAGCTGATACATTTACGCAAAAATTGAGATGTACCAAAAGATAATCGGCCATAAAATGACAACGTTAGAAGCGATTGAATGAGAGAATCCAATGCCACATTTTCTGAATATATTAATTTTTTCGACAATTTGTTGAGAACAATCGATACAAAAAAATTTTTTGTGTTTGTTCCTTTGATGAGAGGTCACTTTTCTTATGTGCTTTTTTGCGCTGAATTCGGAAATGAAAATAACATTTTGTTTTATGATACAGTTTTTGAGATATTGTGGTTTTTTAATTTGTTCGACCTTTTTCACTTTAAAATTCATATCTCGAGCTAGAAATGCTCAAGTGAATCGTTTTTGATACCAAATTAAAGGCATTCAAATGACAAACAAACATATATGAGTGAATTTTTGATTGGATGACCAATTAAAAAGATATTGATGAAAAATTACCAGATTTTTAAAAAAAAGGTTTTACAGTGGCCACGAAAAACTATAAAAGTAAGTTTTTCGACCTAGTTCCTTTCCACAATAACCGGTGCATTCTAAGCTATCAGAAGTTTTAAAAGAACTTATTCTGATAATACTAAAGCAGCAAAAATCATAGTGATTAAACTCAACAAAGTGTCGAAAAAATTAATTTATTAAGAAAATATGGACTTGGAATTATTCATTCATTCGGTTCCAACTTTCTCATTTTACAATCAATTTTCTTTTGTTTTGTCTTATTTTTTATGTAATAGTATCAACTTTACGTAAACAAAATAAAATTTGAAGTTTTTCACCGATTTATATTTTTGTGTGGCCACAAGTACACTGCAAAATTTGATTTTTATAAAAATATGGCCTGTTTTCATCTATATCTTCTGAACCACTTATGGACATAAAGATTTAAATACATAAGTTTGTTTGTTATTTTAATAATTTTAATTTGGTATCAAAAACGATTCCATTAAGCTTTTCTAGCTCGAGATATGAATTTTAAAGTGAAAAGAGGTCGAACAAATTAAAAAACCACAATATCTAAAAAACTGTACCATAAAAAAAAATTTATTTTCATTTCCGAATTCTGCGCAAAAAAGCACATAAGGAAAGTAACCTCTCATCAAAGGAACAAAACAAAAAAATTTTTTGTATCGATTGTTCTCAACAAATTGTCGAAAAAATAAATATATTCAGAAAATGTGGCATTGGATTCTCTCATTCAATCGCTTCTAACGTTGTCATTTTATGGTCGATTTCCTTTTGGTACATCTTAATTTTTGCGTAAATGTATCAGCTCTACGAGCATGAAGCGTAATTATTTTTGTTTATTTTATTTCTATTTTTCCGTGGTCACAGAATCAAATGTAAAATTTGATTTTTTTTTAAATCTGGCCTGTTTTCATCGATATCTTTTGAACTGCATACACAATAGAATATGTAGCCATACATGTTTATTATTCATTTTAATACCTTTAATTTGGTGCTAAGCAGGATGAAATTGGACATTTATAGCTCAAGATATGAAATTTAAAGTGAAAGAAGGTCGAAAAAATGAAAAAACCACAATATCTCGAAAACTGTACCATTTAAAAAATTTTTATTTTCATTTCCGAACTCAGCAGGAAAAACTACATAAGAAAAGTAACTTTTTATCAATGGAACATTTTGAGTGTAAACTAGTGTTATTTGAACGACTTAGCGTTTGTCCAGATTTCATTCACCATACTTTACAAGAGGTACTGCTATCGTCTGTTAGTCTATTTCTCATGTCTGATTTAATCAAATTCATTGAAGAAAACAATGTTTCACAAGAATAAGTCGATGAAAATATTGTTAAAATAGCCATTGCTATTTTTTAAGGCATGAAAAATTATCTGGAATAGATTTCCAAGTTGTTAGTATTTCATATTCAGCATTTCTCTGGACCGCTCCAATTAATTTATCTCTCGATTTCTTCCAAAATGATTCTTAAATCTATGAATTTTTGTTTCCATATCGAACTATGTAGATTGACAATCCATCAATTACATCTCGAAGTTTTCTAAATTCATGAACTGAAATAATGTTTAATTTAACTGTTCGTAAGTATATGTATCTGGACGGAAATGAAAAGAATATTGGATTTACAATTTGTAAAAAATTTATTGTAAATAAAGTAGATTTTTAAAACAAATATGTATTTAAAATTTTTACTTAAAATTGTAAAAATTTCGGGTGTCATCAAAATTCTCTCGGGTGCCACTCGTGGCACGCGTGCCATAGATTCGCCATCACTACCCTAGACACTTAAGTTCATCAACAAAATTGATCGTAAAATTATTAATAGTTATAGAGCAGAATTAAAAATCATTGTTTTGGTTTTTGAAACATTGATGCGGAATTAATTGCCAGGCATCCAAGAAGAAATCTTGGATACATTGTACAAAATGGAAGCCTCAAGAACATCTAGAAACTGGGGCTCACCACAGAAAAGTAGTTGGATAATATATAAAGGGTGTACACTGTACATCTTTCTAAACAGTCAGTGAAATCATTAAGGTACAAAGTAAAAAGGATAGGCCCCAGGACCGATTCCTGTGGAACACCGCAGGTGACCTCCAGATGCTCAGAGACATGGCTATTACAAGCAACAAATTGCTAACGATGTTACGGATTTCCTTCTTGAAAACGTAAGAAGCACGTTAAGAAGTTGTCAATGCGATTGCAATTTGTTAAAAGATACGGCAACATACCTCAATTTAAGTGCAAATGTCAAATTTTAATTTCAGCCACCTGTCGGCTACAGTAGAAACTTTAATTGAGATATGAAAATGTTTAAAAATCAGCCGATAAAATCGCCCAATTGCAATTTGACACTTCTTTCTGTCTTTTGTCCAATAGAAACGCACATTAACACATTAAACTTCCCTTTGTTTGAACAATTTTTGGTTGTTTTTTGAATTTTCATTTCAATGTATTTTTGCATACTATTGGCCGGCATACTTACTTACTTGGGTGGCCATAACCCGTTACCGGGTTACGGCCGAACTCTAAAGCTCTCTCCAGGCGCCTCTGCTTCGCGCGCGCCTTCTCCAATCAGTCACACCAATCGTGGATAGGGTTTCCTCAAATTGGTCTTTCCATCGGAGGCATGGTCTTCCTCTCCGTCGTCGCCCAGCGGCTTCCACATCAAACACCTTTTTCGCCGGATCTTCTTCGTCCATACGCACAACATGTCCCAGCCAGCGCAGACGTTGGATAGTGATGCGCTTGACTATGTCGATGTCATCGTAGAGCTCGTACAGTTCATGTTTCATTCGAATACGGTAGTCGTCGCCGACGCGAACAGGACCGAACTAAGAAAACGTTTCTTGAGCAAATTAGAAATGTTAAACACTAAAAATGTTAAACAGGCCTAAAAGAAAAATAAACCAATCGTACGCATTAATGGGCCAAGGATGCCGTTGAAGTTTTTTTTGTGTATGCATGGCGTGACTAGCGGACGGACGGCAACAAGCGGTATGCAGAAAAGACAAAGAACCGTAGAAACGAGAAGGCAGTTGCGAAAACTTATCAGCGCGTGCGGTCGCAAGTGACAGAAAATTTTTTATCGCGGGCAGTCAGTCGTGAGAGGTTTTTTTTATTGGACACAGCAACTGAATATGCTTATTCTATTTTTCGAACGTACTCGGCAACGAATTCATTTAAATCCTTGCGACCAATAAAACAATATTAAATTGCGTTCAAATGCGGCAATAAAACATTTTTTTTTTTGGGAATACGAATTCTGATTATACCAACAATCAGTGTTAATTGGTATTAAAATGCACTGTGTGCAAAATTAATAAGAAGAACATTATAGTGATACACGCGGCAGTCAGAAAAAAAAGGAGACAAAAAAAGATTCAGACAAGTGCGAAAATTGCATATGTGAATAAGAATATAAATTCACAAAAACTACCGCCAAATTAAAAGTGTATAACACAACAACTAAATATTAAAAGTCAATTAAAGGAATACCACATATTGATGGTGGGACAAACCAAAATTATGAATACTAACAACAAATGTGACGTGTATAGGATAAAGTCAAAAATTTGACTTTCCTTTATATTAAAAAAAAAAAATCAATTCATTTCTAAAAAGAAAAAGAAAATTCATATCAACAAACAACTAAAATTTGCAAAGTGAAAACGAACGCGCGTTAAATTAAAAACAAGATTAGTTTTTTTTGACAGAAAAAAAAAAAACAAAAAAAGAATTAAGCTTAAAGTCCCTGCAGCAAAACACCAACTACGAATAGTGACAATCTAAATTGGCGACAACCCACCAATAACGACCTAATACAATTTAGAATAATTAAATTACAAGAAGAAAATAAAGACGATAAACCAACAGAATAAGAACAAACAACATCACAACTTTCAACCAAGAAACAAACACCAGGTGTAACATAGTGGCGCCCAACGAAAGGTCAAAAGACAAGATTAGTTCAATCTTTTGTTTTGATTTTTCTTTTAAAATTTCGATTTTTTTTTTTTATTTTGAAACGCAGGGGCATCCTTTTGAAAAGGGATGACGGGGTTAGCGATCCCGCGTATCCCAGCGAATCCAAGAAGCGTCTGTTCCCACATTGGGCGGCTTCCTGGTCAGCGTCTGTACCCACAGTTGGAGGCTGGAATTTTGCACCGATCCTTATGGTGGGGTCGTGCCATGTCGGATAGCGTTTCCAAGGCGGCGGAGTGTCGCACCAGTCCCAGTTACTGGGGGGGTTGAAAAACCAGTGTTGCGGTGCGAGGCTCGGCTCGTCCTGGGGGAGGTTTTTTAAGTCCGGCATGGGTGGTCGTGCCATAACGGTCGGTGAACCACACGAGAGTGGTGGAGGAGGAGAATAACCAGGTTTACGGGAACCCGATATGGCTTTTCCCCAAATTTATTTACAAACTAGATTTTTTTGAAGATTTCCAAAAGCGACTTAACTATATTTATATTTGGAAATTTTTTTCTATTTTTAAATTTATAAATTTTCTTCCCTGCAGCGTTTGTTATAATATCATCTTGAATTTCTTTTGAAAATTTTTTGTACCACGCATTTTCGGGCATAGCTATACAACTCAACTGATTTCTTTTGAATAGGCGTGATTTATGGAAACTCGGTCTTCGAAGAAAAATAACAGCCAAGGTCGCAGGTCTTTAGGTAGTGGCAGAGGTCGCGGAAACCGTATAGTTTCAGCCTCAAGTAATCAAGGGGCAAATAGTGTTGCATTTCCGACTTCACCGGCTTCACTAAGTAATTCCGTTTTAAATCAAAGTATTTTCTTTAGCCCACGTGCTGAAGGAGGTCTTACACCTCCCAGTCACAATTTTCAAAACGACTGTGGTGAAAATCCTAGCAACCAAGGATGTGCCTTGCTTCGCTTTCTTAACCCTTAGCGTTCAGTAGGTCCTCTATTCAACATGGACCCGGTTACTGATTTACCTATTGCTGGAGGTTCAGTTGATACTGATGTTACTTCAGTAAATTCTATAGTAGAATTGTTACAAAATACTATCCGCACTACTCAAGAGGAGTTTAAACGGGAGCTAACAACGATAACAGAAAGCGTGACATCACTTCATGCTGTGGTTCATAGTTAGGCTTACCAGATCCAAATTGTGTTTCACCTGGACATTTAAAAAAAAAACAAAAAAAATCGGGATTTATCTGGACACTTAAAAAAAAATCTTGATTTATCTGGACAAAAAAGAAAACTAAAGCTTAGTGCCAGAGGAACATACATATATATTTATTTAGATAAAATAAACATAACAGAAACATAATTCATAAATACTTATTATTAGACCGAACTGCTTTTATCAATTTATTACCACTTGGAGTTTCTAAAATGTTACCAAATGATTGACAGTTTTCGGTACAGTTTAATCTTATAATTAGTTCTGACTTTATGAGATCTGTCAGCATTCGATTTCTTTCTTTAGAGTATAAGCTGTTTAAAAGGCTAAAAACTTTTTCACAATAAGCGTTGCTTATTGGAATTGAAAAAATAAATGAGATAAATTTTCTTAAGTTGTTCAATTCGTCATATTTAAATTTGGAAAAAACCATCTCCAAATTTTATCGTTTGGAATATTTTTTGGTAGATTTTCATACACACTACGTAAAGAACAGTAATCTGTATATAATTCATTGTTGTTGACATAATTTTCTAAGCCTAAGGCTCCTATTGCTGTTTGTAGTTCATCCCTGGAAATTTATTTATATGTAAGACAAAATAAGGATAAATGCTTTGACATTGAAACGTCACTATATTCATACCGGGTTTCTAAATAGTTAAGACAACTTTTTAAGAATTCAATTCTTCTTGACAAAATTATTACGTATTGTTTGGCATTTGCTGAACTCGAAAATAAAAGAAAGACGCAGCATTTGTCAGTGCAGTTACCATGTTAGTTAAATCATGGTGTTGCACACTTATTTTCCTTTGAAGTTACGTAGCTGTTGGTCGCGTTCAGGAGGATTAAGATCTTATGACATCCTTATAAATCTACTTTTCTTGTTTGAAAAATGTCAACTTCTTGCGAGCAGTCCGTACTTTTTGGACGTGACGGATGTTAATTCATTTTTAATGCCTACGGCAGCTATTTTTGTATCTAGTCCCATTTTTCTTTTATTTCATTGTTCGAATTTTATCTGGACATATTTCTGATTGTCGGGACTCTGGACATGGTACTAAAAATCTGGACAAACCCGACGAATCCAGTCCATCTGGCAACCCTATTCATAGTCGTGATACCAGTGCTGTAGAACAGTTTCAGCAACCAAGGCTACAAATAGAATTTAATTCGAACCAACCTATGTCAAGCCGAAATTATGTTCAGCTTAAAGATTGGAAAGTCACATATGATGGTGTTGGCAGTGTATCGGATTTTCTTTTTAAGATTGAAACTCTTTGCGAACGATCGCAATGCTCGCATGAACATTTGATGTCAAATTTTCATGTTTTTCTGACTGGCAAAGCTGAAACTTTGTTTTGGTTGTTTTCTAGACAGAATAGAACTGCAACTTTTTCCGTGTTGCGCGAGGCCTTAATAAAAGAATTTGGCTCTCTAGAAACTGACCATGATATATTTTTAAAAATTTCTTTAAGAAAGCAATTGCCTAGGGAAACATATGAGGATTTTCATACATCCATTGTTTCTATGAATTCAAGATTGAAAGAACCAACGTCAGATTTTATTTATTTTTTTTTAAGCTTATTTTTTATTTATTGTACCAACTTGCTTGGAGACAAACAATAAGTATACAAATCTTAAAAACTAATAATAAGTTGAACTTTTCCAAGCCATTACTTAGAAATGTTGTTTTTTCAAATTTTGTCCTGAGTTGTGAATGGAGTACCCATTATGCGTATACATAATGGCTACAGGGGTGGTAAGTCTTGTCTCTTCAGTCGAGGCGTGAGTTATATACAACCGTCCGACTGAGGCTATCACGTTACCGTCTGCGACGGTCGATGATAAGCAGTCAGTACGTGACCAAAAGCACAGAATCAGCATCTTTTAGCTAACTGCTTTTTATCATATTTAATGTTTATGTCTATGTCATTTTAGCAGGTAATTTTGATAGCTTTTATTTTTAAGTAGTAGTTAAGTGATCGTTCTGTAATAAAGTTCTTCTTCAATATTGATGTTGCGTCTTTAATTATATAAGTGGCGCAGTCGACGGCAACGAAAAATTTACTGGCTACCGCAGAAACAACACAAAACTCTGGAATAAAAACAAAATTTGTAACACTGGATAGAAGAAATCAAAGAATCATCCTAAGAGACCAAAACCGAAACATGGCAAATGTTATGGAACAGTGTATTGCGGCATTAACAGACATCGAAAGCCGCTAAAACCAACCACAATCAGCGAGAATCCTGATTGAAAGAAATATAAAATATCTGCCAACATTTGATGGGAAGCAAGGGACATTGCCGACATTCATCTCAGCGGTGAAAAGGACTCTGGTCGCAGCAGGGGACCAAGCTCAACAACAGGTGGTGTTTTCCGTGATCTACGAAGAAAAAATCCTGGGTGCAGCGAAAAATTATCTGGAAGCAACAACACCAACAACATGGGAAGAATGCAAGCAGAAGTTGAAAATGCAGTATTGGCCCACAAAGGATCAGGGGAGGATCAATAAGGAAATTTCATCAATCAGGGTAAGTTCGGTAATTGAACTAGCGGATAAAGTTAGAGATATTGTGAATGATATAGCGGAATGTGCTATATTTAGCGAACAACAAGTTCAAATTTTAGATATACTAAGCGGTGTGTTAGTTTTAAAGATAAAGGAAATTACAGCTGGTGCGTTGGCAGCAGAGATATATAATATATATCAATTAAGTGAAATTGGAGTAGTTCTAAATAAGTTTATTGGCCAGGATCAATTCAATTTAAAAGATTTCCAAGAGAAACCAAAACATAACAATAATAATTTTAATAATCGGCAAAGAAATATTAGTAATAGTTTTCGAAACACTAATTGGAATAGCAACTCTTACAATAACAATTCAGGGCAGTTTAAGAATAACAATACAGGAAATTATAATAATCGTGGTCAGGAACGAAGAAATAATTGGAATAGCAATTCTTATAGTAACAATTCTGGGCTGTCTAGGAATAAAAATTCTGGACAAAATAGAAATTACAATAACGGGGGTCAGGAACGTAGAAACAATGGCAATAATAATTTCAATAATAAAACCACTCACTTTTGTCGTAACTTTAATAATAATAATAGTGGACAATCTAAAAATCGTTCACAACATCCAGTTCAACCGATGGAAGTCGATATATTAAATAAGGAGACTAATCCTCAGGAGGTAAATCAAATAATCGATAACAATTTTAGGCAGACAGTGGATTGTTTTAGTGGATACGGGGTCAACTGTTAGCATTTTGAAAGAAAGCAGCTTTTTAAATATTAATTTGCCTCTACTGAACAAAAATCAAGAAACTACACTTAGAACAATAACTGGGCAAACTTGTAAATCAAGTAAAACCGTAATTACACCAAGCCCAGTAGAATTTAACTACCCGCAAAATGCAAGGATGAAATGAATAATAGTAGATTTTGATAAACCTTTTGATTTATTATTGGGCATGGATTGGATCAATAAAAATGACAAATTTATAAATTTTAAAAATCTAGAGATAGAATTGTACAATGGAGTGAGCCTTCCATTCCTCACAAAGACTCTGCAAGAACAGGCTGAAGTGTTGGAAATAAGTGAAGTGCAAAATATCCAATTAAATCATCTTAGCAATTATGAAAAGGATAAGGTTGGTCAGCTTTTAAAAAAATATAACTCATTAATTTATAAAGAGGGTGATGTTCTAACGAATACAAACTCCGTCGTTCATGAAATTAGAACAACAACAGATAAATTCTAGAATATACAGATTGCCACCTAAACATGAGGAAGAAGTAAGGAAACAAGTAGATGACATTAAAAAGCAAAGACATTATAAGAAAGTGTAGAAGTAAATATAGTTCACCTGTTTTGATTGTACCGAAGAAAATGGACGATTCGGGCGTTCAAAAATTTAGACTCGTAGTGGATTATAGGAGACTTAATCAACTCACTGTAGACGATAAATATCCACTGCCCAACATTGATGGTATTTTAGACAAACTTGGTAAAGCACAGTACTTTACCACAATAGATCTAGCAAAAGGATACCACCAAATATTAATGGCAGATAAAGATATTGAAAAAACAGCTTTTGTTACTCCGGCTGGACTTTACGAGTATGTCCGAATGCCTTTTGGGCTGAAGAATGCCCCTGCTACATTTCAACGCCTAATGAGCGAAATTCTCAGGGAGTTCATAAATAAAATTTGCGTTGTCTACTTAGACGACATTCTTGTTTTTTCAACGTCTTTAGAAGAGCATTTAATCTCATAAGAAAAAAATTTTCTCAAAATTGCAAGAGCATAATCTGAAATTACAAGCAAGCAAATGCAGTTTTCTGAAAAAGGAAACAAAATTCTTGGGTCATATATTAACGGACAATGGTATACAACCAAATACAGAAAAAATTGCAGTAATTCAGAATTTGGAGGTTCCAAAAACTGAAAAGCAATTGAAGGGTTTTTAGGAGCCACTGGATACTATCGAAAATTTATTAAAAATTATTCAAAGGTGGCATATCCTATGATAAAATATCTAAAAAAAGGCTGCAAAATAAATACCAAAGATCCACAATATATAGCTAGCTTCGAAAATCTAAAAGCATTAATATCGTCCCACCCAATATTAAAATATCCAGAGTATGATAAAGATTTCAAAATCACTACCGACGCTAGTGATTACGCAATTGGTGCAGTACTGTCACAACAAGGATAACCAGTATGTTACATTTCAAGAACTCTTAATAGTCATGAGCAAAAATACGCAACAATTAACAAAGAGTTTCTTGCGATAATATATGCAGTCGCATATTTTTGACCGTATATATACGGCAAAAAATTTTAAATTATGACAGACCACTGCCCAATAAAATACTTAAATAACAAATACAAGGGAAAGGAATTTTCCCAACGCCATCAGAGGTGGCTCCTGAAACTTCAGGAATATAACTATGAAATTGAATACTTGCATGGGAAGGATAATGTCGTAGCGGACTTTTTAAGTCGAATTGAAAATTCGCCAAAAATAAATCAAGCAAACAATTCCATTTCAAATGACACAGAATGTATAGATAGTATTGCTCTAACCCAACCAATCGATCGGTACCATATCCTAATAACTTTGAAGAGGTAGTAGTTCCAGGAGATGGAAACTGTTTTTTTTTTCTTCCATCAGTAAAGGATTAGAAAAGATGGATCTCCTTTTGAATGCGATGGATTTAAGAAAGATGTGTTACGAATATGCCCACAGTGGAACAACAGATAAACAAATAAAAATAACAGACAAAAATTATCTTACAAATATAATAGATAACCAACATTGGGGAGATGTAGAAGTAGAAGGAAAAATAATAAGCAAACAACTAAAAGTAAAAATACATATTATTGAAAAACATGTAGTAGACGGAGAAGAAATATATATTCACACTATAGTTGACGGAGATAAAATTGTGCAAGCTCAGCCAAATTACAATTGCAAAAACACAGTGCACATAGTAAACAAGAGAAAATCAACACTTTAACGCAATAATAGAGAAAGATGATGATAGCCATACAATGGCTACTGTCCATTCAGCTGAGGAAAAGTTACTGGACTATATTCCAATAAGAGAAGAGATAGTTAATAAATATAAAATACAAGTTATAATCACTTATAGTCCTAGAACTGAGATGCAGACCTTACATAAAAGAAAAATAATTGAAATCAATCCAACACAGGATGAGAACACTATGAAAGAAATTCTCAAAAGATATATAAAAAAAGGACGTGTAGGAATTTTTTCGGAGGTTTCAGAATCAGAGTTTCATAAAATTCAACTAATATTGATGTCACTTTTGTACACCAAAAGAGCAACAGAAATAGAAGAAGAAGAGGAACTACACAAACAAGTTTCATTGTACCACAACAACGAATCAATGTACAGTGGGATAAATGAGACATATTATTCGCTGAAAGATAAAATCTTTTATACCAAGCTCAAAGGACATAATCAATTGATAGTTAACAATGGTAGTAAGTGTCAACAAATAAAATACAACAGAAAGCCCATTAAACCAAAATTTCAGTTAACAGAGACACCTACAGATAAAAATGAAGTCATTGACATAGACATTTTTCATTTCAAAAAACTTTCTTTCGTAACAGCAATAGATAAATTAACCAAATTTTCAGCTGCCTACAATATCATAGATAGAAATTGGGGTTAAAAAAAAGCAATCATAATTGAACATTTTGCAAAATTTGGAAAACCAAAAAAAGTAATTATGGATAATGAATTTAGAGCAGAACAGTTAATAGAATTTTTATATAAAGAAAATATCGAGGTCCATTTAACCAAACCCAATTGCCATACAGGCAATGCTGATATTGAGAGGCTTCACTCAACCCTGTTGGAAAAGCTAACAGGAATTGATGACCCGAGCCTCTCAACGGAAATGAGGATACAAATCGTTGTAGGTAACTATAATGATCGCTATCACTCAACCATTAAATGCTCTCCTAGAATTGCCAAAGAGAGCATCCACTCATCCATTTTACAAGATAGAATCAATCAAGCCAAGCAACAAAAAATAGAAAAAAGAAATGAAACCAGAGAGAAATATATTGAATGTAGAACAACTGGACCTATAAAAAACTACAAAAGAGTAAGGCATAAGGATCAGCCATATTTTAGAATAAACCCATTGTTAAATGTCCATGCTGCGAACATAAAAAGGCCATATAAATATGCTGGCATCGAATGAGAAAGAGGACAGATTTAGTATCAGGGCGGTGAATGGAGATAGTAACAATTGAATTTTATTAAAATAAAAGTAACAAACTTATTCTAATGACAGTATACTTTCAGGCAATTTTTGCGATAATTGTATTGCTTACAAGAACGACTCAAGGATACCTCCAAGTGACTCCAATAACTGAGGAAGCAGGGTATACAATGATACAAATGGGGGAAATAGAAATAACGAATGAAGTTATTACAGTCTTACACATTATACGACCATGAGATATAATTAGTGCAGTGGATGAAATTGAGAAAAATATAATCGGCGCAAACATAATTAGTAAATAACTTCTCCTTAATCAAGTAAACATCATCAAAACAAAAATCAAATCGATTACTCCTATAATTAAAAGAAATAAAAGAGGTTTAGTAAATGTAGGAGGCACAGTGTACAAGTGGATGTTTGGGTTAATGGACGATGAAGACAGACAAGATATAGTAGAACATTTAAAAATCATAGAGGAAAACAACCATAATGCCATTACTAACATAAATAGCCAAGTTTCCATTAACGAACATTTTAATAAATCGTTAAACTTATTAAAAACTACAATTGAAATTGATAGAAAGAAAATTTTAAATTATAATAAACAAAGTGCAGACGGAAAATAGAGAATTATTAGAGCAGTTAATTTTTAATGACCTAATGAACAAGTTGAGGTATCTTGAAGAAAAAATTAAGGAAATTCAAGACCACATAGCGGCCGCAAAGCATAATCGAATACATCCAGGGATGTTAACAAACGAAGAAATAGAGTATTTCAAGATAGATTTTTATAAACTAAAGCTAGTTAAGATGGGAGTCCTTTCATATAAAAACGATTCTATGATATTCGCGATACAAATCCCAAAAAATTATATTACAGCAGACCTTAAATTGATAATACCACTACCGAATAAAAACAATTTGCAAATAGACGAAAACGACGAAACTGTTGTAACTATAAAGTCACAAAGTTATGTTTATAAAGAAAACACTATGTTTAAGAACTTAAGAGTAAGCAAAAATTGTATATTCACAAACGAATGTAATTTTAAATACTGTAACAAAACTATAATCCAGGAAATTAATGAAGATACACTTGTAATAAAAAATGCTTATAACGAAAAAGTTATGCAAAATTGTGACAATAGAAATCTTGTGCTAAATAAAAACTATATTATAAATTTTTCAAATTGTAAACTTGAAATTTCAAAACAAAAATATAGTAACAACAAGATTGAATTTATCGATAAATATATACACCCAGTACAAATGTTGAATCAAACATACAAAATCAATGTAAATTTTGAAAAAATTGTATTAGATAATTTTAAAAACTTAAAAGAAATAAATGAGCTAAAATACCACAAAAATGTATCGTATGGTTTAAGCATAACTTTTTTATAATACTGCTAATGGTATTGTTTATTGTAATTAAAACTCTGAAGGAAAAAAGTATAAAAATAAAAATTTTAAATAAAAAAATTCAGGAGAATTTTCAGAGTAACTCGGGAGGAGTTATATACAACCGTCCGACTGAGGCTATCACGTTACCGTCTGCGACGGTCGATGATAAGCAGTCAGTACGTGGCCAAAAGCACAGAATCAGCATCTTTTAGCTGACTGCTTTTTATCATATTTAATGTTTATGTCTATGTCATTTTAGCAGGTAATTTTGATAGCTTTTATTTTTAAGTAGTAGTTAAGTGATCGTTCTGTAATAAAGCTCTTCTTCAAAATTGATGTTGCGTCTTAAATTATATAAGTCGTGTTCGATGTTAGGAGTAAGTTCCTAGCCAGTATGTTTGGATGTTGGTGGAGTTTTTGTTGATACGATCGCTGTATGTTTTCCTTTATCTGCTTAACAAAAGGTATACCAAGATCTTGGTGTATATTTATATTCTTGACATACCATGGTACGTCGGAAATAGTTCGAAGTATTTTTGACTGAGACCTTTGCAATATTTCTATATTTGATAAGCTTGCATTGCCCCACAGCTGGATTCCATATAACCATATAGGTATAATAATAGCTTTGTACAAGAGGACTTTATATTCAAGGCTGAGTTTTGAATGTTTATGCAAAAGCCAATTAATGCTTGATGCATACCTAAGTATTTAACTTCAGCGCTTTGAGGTATTGCGGTGCTATTTAGGTAAACTGTGGGACAAGTCTTTTTATTGAGTGTAAAAGTTACATGTGTACTTTTTTGCTCGTTAACATTTATTCGCCAGTTTAAAAGCCATGTTTCAACTAGACGCATATGTTCATTAAGGGTATGTGACGCACTATTAGGGTCTGCGTGACAAGACAAAACTGCAGTGCCATCAGCAAAAGTAGATGTAAGCACAGAGTTTTTTGTTGGCAAGTCTGAAGTGTAAATTAGGTAAAGGATTGGGCCAAGAACACTACCTTGTGGTACGCCTCCAAAAATTTCTACATTATCTGAAATGTAGTCTTTGCATCTTACCCTAAGCTTTCGTCCTGTAAGGTAGGACTCTAGTAAAGCATGGGTATTTTTAGGCAGTAATTTCTTTATCTTGTGTAGAAGTCCATCGTGCCACACTTTGGCAAAAGCTTGGGCTACATCAAGAAACACTGCTGAGCAGTACTTTTTCTCTTCTTATGTCTTTTTAATTTGTGCTACTATCCTGTGAACTTGCTCTATAGTTCCATGTTCAAAGAGTTTTGATGTGGTGGGTAGCAAGCTTATTGGCCGATATGAAGAGACTTGTGTGAGATTTTTCCCAGGCTTTCAAATCATTGTGATTTGAGACATCTTCCAAATTTTTGGGTAGTGGCCCAATCGAGTAATAGCATTGAAAACTATGGTTAGGTGTCTGACTGCACAGTAAGGTAATTCAATAAGCATATTAGCAGTTATTAGGTCATGACCTGGTGCTTTCTTTTTATTCAGTTGTGTTTTTATGAAAGAATAAACGTCTTTAGTTGTGAAGCGCAACGAAATATGTCTCGAATTTTGGGTTTCTTGTAATATTTCAAAGCTGTTCCCCGGAGGATTTGGCTGAAGTACATGTTTAAGGTGCTGAACAAATGCTCGACCTTTTTTTTCGTTGCTTCTAGCCCAGTGACCATTGCTTAGTCTTATGGGAGAATCTAGGTCAGTAGGTTTTTTCATACTTCTGATGGCCTTCCATAAAGAGTGGTTGGAGGATTCTAGTGGGCTCAGCTTTTAAATGTATGAGTCTATACCTTTTTCAGACTCTTCCCGGTGGGCCTTTCTTAATTGAATTTTGTCTAGTGATAATTTACGTTTAAGTGTGGGTAACCTAACCTCTTGCCATTGTCGCCTAGTCGTCTTTTTTCCATCACTAAACGTTCTATGTGGTAAGAGTTGAGGCGTTGCCTTTTATGGGTTGTTACTGAATGCACAGGAATTGCGTGAAGAGCAGCTGATACTAGCATACTGTTAAATAGCTGTATGGCCGATTCCAGCTCTTCGGAATCTTTAAGGCTTACATTATCGGAAGGATGGCTACTGATATATTTTATGTATTTGAGCCAATTCGTTTTATTTGTTGTAAGCCCATTGGGTGACTGCAGCAGCTCTACACATTTGTGCAGATGCATAATGACAGGGGAGTGGTCAGAGCTCAAGTCAAAACATGATTCCTGTAATTTGCTATTTATTAATTCCTTTTGTGATTGCAAAGTCCATAAGGTCTGGTTGGCTGAGGAGTGGATACATAACCAAGTCCATTGCTGCAGTTGGTTAATAAAAGCCAAAGTGCTTTACATTTTGGATTGATAAGACGGGAACCCCAGTGATTATGCTTTGCATTATAGTCACCAGCAGCTATGAATTTTGATCCTAGTGTATTACAGCTGAAACTGTTACTTTGCCGTCCCAACATTGAAAGCAAATTGAAGTAGCTTGTAGGTAGTCCCTCTCATACTGCTCAAATGCGTAGTGCTTTATACGGGTCTTAATGAGTATACCTGTACCTCCACGCGCTTTTCCATCAGGGTGACAGGTTTTGTAGAATCTATACCGGCACGTTTTCTTCGAATGAAAGATGAAAATCAACACTTCCCGCAAATGACGATTATTTGGCACAAAATCAGACATACATACATAGCCAAAAATATATGACGCCAAAACAAAATCACTAATGTCTCAAAACGGTTTGCTTACCATATATTAAGCTTGCCTTATGACGTTTTGAATATGTCAAAATCGACTATCACTTACTGCTGGAGCCATCTATTGACAAACAGCGGGAACTTAGTTGAGCACCTAATAGGATTGCTAGACTCCGGAGCAAATGTTTCAGTGCTAGGTAAAAATAGCACACAATTTTTAATAAACAATAACGTATCTATGAAACCATTAGAAGTGTCATTGTCGACTGCCGATGGTGAAAAACAAAAAGTGCTTGGCTTTTGCAGCTTACCAGTAACTTATATGATTTTTACATTGTGCCTTCGCTCTCCCAGTCTGCTTATCTTGGTGTTATCTTCTGGCGCGAATTTGCTCTCGCACCCGAAATAATACCGGAAGTTAATTCCATAGAGATGGATTCAATGGATGCTACGATTTTTCATGAGTTAACTGCCTCCCAAAATTAAAATTAGATAAAGTTATCGTACAATTTCTTTCGTACGAAAAACTTGGCTTAGGCTGCACTCACCTCCTTGAGCATCACATTGATACAGGCAATGAAGTACCTGTTAAATCAAAACATTTTCCACTTTCACCGCCGCGCCAAGAAAAAGCATATAAAGAGCTAGATCGTTTATTAAAAATGGGAGTAATTGAAGAGTCAAATTCTCCGTGGTGTAGTCCTGTAGTGATGGTTCGCAAACCTGGCAAGATAAGTTTGTGCCTTGATTCAAGAAAAGTAAATGCACTGACAAAGAAAGATTCTTACCAACGGTTTGTTGAGTCGTTTAAAAGACACATATTTTATCAGTGGCATCGATTTAAAGGATGCATTTTTCCAAATTAGACTCACAGATTCGTCAAAAGAAAAGACTGCGTTCGCTGTTCCGGGTAAACCTCAAAGTGATGCCTTTTGGCTTATGTTATGGTCCACAAGCCATGAGCAGACTAATGGATAAAGTCATTCCGTCAAAATATCGCAAAAATGTCTTTGTTTATTTAGATGATTTGCTTGTGTGTAGTTCCGATTTCGAAAGTCACTTGAAGCTATTATCTGAAGTTGCTAAATGTTTGAAGGATTTTGGTTTGACAATTAACGTTGGCAATAGTAAATTCTGCCAAAAAGAAATTAAATACCTCGGTTACAGAATAGGTTTTGGTTGTTTAAAGGTTGACCCGGATAAAGTCCAGGCTATTGCTGAGTTTCCTTTGCCAAAATCTGTTCGTCAGGTGCGACGTTTCATTAGCATGGCCAACTGGTATCGTTCTTTTGTTCCTAATTTTGCAAGTATTGCTGGTCCTCTGACTGATTGTACGGCCAAGTCGTCAAAATCTTTAAATTTAACGCCTCAAGCTATTGAAGCTTTTGGAAAATTAAAAGAAGCTTTGTCATCTGCCCCAGTGCTGGCACAGCCCGATTTTTCACGCGAATTCATCATTCAGTGTGATGCATCAACCGTTGGTGTTGGTGGTGTGCTATATCACCTTGATGATGACAGTAGAGATAGACCCATTGCCTTTGTTTCGCAAAAGCTCAATAAGAAGCAGAGTAATTATACAATTACTGAATTAGAGTGTATGGATGCGTTAATAAGCGATAATAGATTCAGACCATATGTAGAAGGTTTACCATTTCGGATCATCACTGATCATTCTAGTCTCAAATGGCTAATATCCCAAAAAGAATTGCATGGTCGCTTGGAGCGATGGTGCCTAAAATTACAACGCTTCGACTTCACCATGGAACACAGAAAAGGTTCGCTTAATGTGTTTCCAGATACCCTTTCTCGTTTTGATGTCGACGAGCTAGTGACAAGCAACATACCGGTTGAGGTTGATTTGGATTCACCAGAGTTTAACAATGTCGAATATGAAAACTTACGAAGCACAATTTCCCAAAATAAGAGCTTATTGCCCGATATTTGCATTTCAGATAAATTTATTTACAAGCGAGTAAAATTTCGTCACGGTATTGAAGACGAAGAAGATGACCTTTGGCGTTTATGGGTCCCTACAAAATTAACTAATTCTCTCATTAAGAGCGCACATGACTCTGCATCAAGCTGTCATGGTGGCTATGCAAAAACTTTGGCACGTATAAAACAAAAATACTTTTGGCCAACTTTAGCTCGAGATGTGAGTAATTATATCAAAACTTGCGATATGTGTAAGACCGTGAAAGCGGTAAATCAAACTTCCAGACCGCCTATGGGTAAAGCCTTTGTAACCAAACTACCTTTTCAGCGAGTTTATTGCGATTTTCTTGGACCTTATGCCTGTTCGAAACCAAAAAGCTCGTATCTATTTATTGCCATTGATCATTTTTCAAAGTTTTTATTTTTGAAGCCCATGCGTGCAGCTACATCTGCAAACGTAATACGGGTATTCCTGAAAACTCGAAAAGCCTCGAAAACATTTTCGAGCCTCGAAAATAATTTGTATGAAAAAAAGTTTACGCAACTCTCGAATACTTTCGAGACAAATTTGATGCGAAAGTAGCCTTGAAAGTTGGAAAATGAATAATATGAGCGAGAAATTGCAATTGTTCTAAAAAAGATAAAAAAGGTGTCAAAAACAAAAATTAAATTATGATGATTTTTCGATTTTCAAAAAAAATTTTAATTCGCTACAAACTTTTTATTTTGATTCAGTTAAGCAATTTTATGTTTCTATTTAAACAATATAGGTATCAGTTGATAAGTAATTTATTAAGCTATAATATTAGTGTGAAAAATTTTCAAATCGGTCCATCTATAATCAAGAAGAATGGTTTAAAATTAATCTAAAAAAATTATTTTTTTAACAAACTAAAGTTTTTTTATTTAATTTTTTTGATTGACAACTAAGACACATGTTGATTTCTCTCGTACGTTTGGAAGTAAAAAGACACGAGTTAGACAGTTTTAGGCAAAAAAAGGCGTTTCTCATTCGTTTGCACGTTTGCATAGATTGGGGTGTTCCCTTAAACAAGCTCGAAAACTTTCGAGGTTTCCATGCCTTCGAGTTTTCGCGTTTAGAGGAATACCCTTAATTTATTTCTTTCAAAACGAAATGTTTCCAACTTTTGGTGTGCCGCAATATATGCATAGTGACAATGGAAAGCAATTTGTCTCTAAAGAGATGCATGATTTTTTGACTGCGTACGGAGTTACGCACATAAAGACCGGACTATATTCCCCTCAGGCAAATGCCTCTGAAAGACCCAATCGGGAAATTATAGCCAAGATTCGTTGTTTTTTGATCAAAGACAAAGATCCCACAAATTGGGATAAACATATTCCTTAGGTACCTTCCATACTGCGAAGCGATTTTCACTCGACAATAAAATGCTCTCCATATTATGCGCTGTTTGGCCAAAATATGTGCCAACATGCATCCTCATATAAAATCCTCGAAAAACTTGATAGTTTGAGAAACGATCAAATTGACATAGAACAGAATGTCGAAAAACTAAGCAAGATTCGAGATAAAATTGAGAAAAATGTATCACTGGCTCATGAAAAGGGTGCTAAAATATATAATACACGCGCGAAAGAAATTAGCTATAAAGAAGTGCAGGAAGTGTTCCGCAAAAATCATTCACTTAGTCAATTTTCACATGGAATGCAAAATTTTTACCAACATTTTTAAAGTGCCGCATTTGAAAGAAATTAGGTAACGCCCTATATGAAATCGAAGAGGTAAACTTGAAAATATTTTCCACGCATCTGACATAAGGCCATCAAATTAAATTTTTTAATGCCCGGCTAGCTCAGTCGGTAAAGCTTGAAACTCTTTTTCTCAGGGTTGTGAGTCGAGCCCCACGTTTCATGTAGACAAAGTTCAACCACGAGTTTTCTGCTTTAATTTGTTTTGTTCAAATATTTGATTTTGACCGGCTTTACGTGGGTCGTGCCACATGGTTAATTCTAAATTTTCAATTTATTGCAAATAAAATATAACAAACAGTTTGGGATAATTTTTGATTTTGTTTTTATTTTTAACCCGTTTCCTGTTTGTTCTGTCTACTAAAAGTCTTATAACAAAGAAGGTTTGTTACGGATTTCCTTTTTGAAAACGTAAGAAGCACGTTAAGAAGTTGTCAACGCGATTGCAATTTGTTAAAAGATACGGCAAAATACCTCAATTGAAGTGCAAATGTCAAATATGAATATGAATATGAAGTCCGTTCCGCGTTCGAAACGGATCCGACAACGTGGACGATCCTTCCCGCTGTTTGGAGGCGAATCACCCACGATTTCGCATCCGAATCGTATCAGAATCGGAATCTGGAACGGATCCGTTTTATTTACAAAAACCGACATCGGAACGGATCCATTTTGTTCACCAAAAAGGAGTCCGGAGCCTATCCGTATAAAAAGTCTGTTCCGAGTCCGTAACGGATCCGATTTAGTTTATAAAAATTAGTCCGGTTCGCATCCGTTTTATTTTAAAAAACGAGTCCGTAACGGATCCGTTTTAGTTAAGAAAAACGAGTCGAGCTCGCATCCGTTTTATTTAAAAAAAGGAGTCCGTAACGGATCCGTTTTACTATTTCAATCTTGACTTCGTTCTACAGGTTCTCTTTTGAATTTAAGTCAGGACTCCGGGCTGGCCAATCCAAAACGTCGATCTTTTCCGCACAAAACCAATTTTTTACTACTTTGGAGGAGTGTTTAGTGTCATTTGGCAAAAATGTCCACTTGATTGGCATAGAATGAAGTGCATATGGTTCCATACGGCTTGTCAATGTGTCCAAATATTGAAGATTGTCCATTTTGTCATTTATTTTTATAAGCAGGCCTACACCATGCCAAGAAAATATACTGCAGACCATAATGTTTTCACCGTCTAGAAAAGTAAAAATTTTCTGAAAGACGTGTTGTGGAGTGACAAAACGAATATCAATAGCATGAGATCAGATTGTAGAATCTTTGTTCATTGTCCTAAATGGCAAGAGTACAATGCTAGGTCCACCCAGAGATGGCAAGACACTGCTGTGAAAGCATTATGGTCTGTCATGAATTTTGTTGGCATGGTGTAGGCCCGCTTATAAAAATAAATGACAAAATGGACAATATGGGGAGAAATACGTCAAATGTCCTAGCGTAGCGCGCGAGCGCTAAGTTCTGTTGTTTTCAACTCGTGCTGGTGGTACATAAATGTACATAAAAAAATTTTCTGACACATCATTTCGATGTATTTTTCCTCAGCTTTCCAATGGTTTTGTCAGATTTCCCGAAATTTTCCATTTTCCTGGTGAAAAATCACAAAACGTGTTATATCTCAAAAACGGCATTTTTAATATTTTTTTAATGCTTTTAATCGAAAGCTGAGGTTTTTTTACATTAAAAAAGTTATTTTCCAAAGAGTGCTTTTGAAGTTTGCTATGAGAAATACAGCGCGAAAGAGTATTTGCGCCTGTATTTTGTTCCCGTAATTTTTTCTTCCACGCGTTTAACTATTGCCATTACTCAAAGCACAAGACTTTGTTTTTGTTATTTTCTTTGTTGCATTTGCAGATTTAGATGTATTTCTTTTACGTTTAGTTACAACTTTGTTTGTGAATATTTGATACTGATTACTTGCAGAAATTTTCTTTAGCTTTAATGTATTTTGACTCATTGGTATAAAAGCATGGTACTGTAAAGTTCCTGGTATAGCCTTAGCTGCGCAGTGCCATTCAGCTGGTATTCCAAAATCTTTTTCATGAAATAAAAGATTTTGCATGTTCTTCTTATTCTTAAAATGTTGACTTGCCCCATCCGTGAAATAATTAACATTTTTGACTGTGAAACTAGATTTCAGAAAGGAAATGATAATCTTTTGATATTCATATACTGCAATGGTATCATGATTGAGATTGTCGGAAACATGCTTGATCACATTTTGTTCTTTATAATAAACTACAACTCTAAAAATTGTTGCTTGATTATTATTCCAGTGGAAGGACTGTGGACCGCAAATCAAAACATACAATAAATTCACCTTCTTGAAGATTTTTTTTCAAGTCATTCACATAGAGTGACTGTTTCTTAGCGAAGAAATCGTGAGTTTTTAATTTCATCAACTTTTCGCACAGCGTGTTGAGATAATCATAAACAGAGTAACAGAACCGATTGTACATCGGTCCGATTGTACATCGGTCTGTTTGGAACCACGATTCAAACTGTATCTGAGAAATATTAGATTTTTGAAAACAATCAAGTAAATGATCCTGTAGTAGAGACGTATTAGGGCAATTTAAGTCATTTAAATAACACTCGTCACGTGGATCTTCGCAGATGATTGCCTGAATGCAGTTGTGATAAGTTTTAAGAGGTAATTGAGTATCTTTTGTCAGAGTTTCTAAATCGATAGCTTCTAGCAGTAATTTAAAATTTTCGTAGTGTACACATACGCATACATTATGTGTGCCACTACTTCCAGCTAAAACACAGTGCATTGGTCTTAATCGTATAAATTTAGTTAAACTAATTTTAAAGTGTTCATACTTTTCTTGAAATAAATGATAAACTCGGCGTGCTCTCCATATGGATTTTAAGAAAGTTGATTTAGCGACTGATTATTTTATAATTAAACATTATTTAATCGAACTTACAGTCATTAAGCAAAGACCAATATTGTAAATTTTTACTTATTGATCAATGCCATTTTTCAACAAACATGACAAAGATAACAAATGGAACAATTTTAACCTGGTAATTGGTGACATGTTTCGGCTATTACCAATAGCCTCATCAGACGGTCAAGGGTTCGAGTCCCATGTACAGAACTAACCAAACTGGTCTGATGAGGCTATTGGTAATAGCCGAAACATGTCACCAATTACCAGGTTAAAATTGTTCCATTTGTTATCTTTGTCATGTTTGTTGAAAAATGGCATTGATCAATAAGTAAAAATTTACAATATTGGTCTTTGCTTAATGACTGTAAGTTCGATTAAATAATGTTTAATTATAAAATAATCAGTCGCTAAATCAACTTTCTTAAAATCCATATGGAGAGCACGCCGAATTTCAAAAAAAATATGTGGCTGGCAACACCACAATTTCGAAAAATAAATCATAGCATGACTTTAGGCCGACGGTCTAACGGCTATGGCAGCAAGCGAGAAAGTGACAAAAGATGACAAATGGAATATGCGCACTCTGTACACCTCATGACAAGTCCCTCAGTAGCTCAAGTGTTAGAGCGGCCGTCGCAAAATATGCAATTGCAATGCATGAACGGTCAAGGGTTCGAGTCCCATGTACAGAACTAACCAAACTGGTCTGATGAGGCTATTGGTAATAGCCGAAACATGTCACCAATTACCAGGTTAAAATTGTTCCATTTGTTATCTTTGTCATGTTTGTTGAAAAATGGCATTGATCAATAAGTAAAAATTTACAATATTGGTCTTTGCTTAATGACTGTAAGTTCGATTAAATAATGTTTAATTATAAAATAATCAGTCGCTAAATCAACTTTCTTAAAATCCATATGGAGAGCACGCCGAATTTCAAAAAAAATATGTGGCTGGCAACACCACAATTTCGAAAAATAAATCATAGCATGACTTTAGGCCAACGGTCTAACGGCTATGGCAGCAAGCGAGAAAGTGACAAAAGATGACAAATGGAATATGCGCACTCTGTACACCTCATGACAAGTCCCTCAGTAGCTCAAGTGTTAGAGCGGCCGTCGCAAAATATGCAATTGCAATGCATGAACGGTCAAGGGTTCGAGTCCCATGTACAGAACTAACCAAACTGGTCTGATGAGGCTATTGGTAATAGCCGAAACATGTCACCAATTACCAGGTTAAAATTGTTCCATTTGTTATCTTTGTCATGTTTGTTGAAAAATGGCATTGATCAATAAGTAAAAATTTACAATATTGGTCTTTGCTTAATGACTGTAAGTTCGATTAAATAATGTTTAATTATAAAATAATCAGTCGCTAAATCAACTTTCTTAAAATCCATATGGAGAGCACGCCGAATTTCAAAAAAAATATGTGGCTGGCAACACCACAATTTCGAAAAATAAATCATAGCATGACTTTAGGCCGACGGTCTAACGGCTATGGCAGCAAGCGAGAAAGTGACAAAAGATGACAAATGGAATATGCGCACTCTGTACACCTCATGACAAGTCCCTCAGTAGCTCAAGTGTTAGAGCGGCCGTCGCAAAATATGCAATTGCAATGCATGAACGGTCAAGGGTTCGAGTCCCATGTACAGAACTAACCAAACTGGTCTGATGAGGCTATTGGTAATAGCCGAAACATGTCACCAATTACCAGGTTAAAATTGTTCCATTTGTTATCTTTGTCATGTTTGTTGAAAAATGGCATTGATCAATAAGTAAAAATTTACAATATTGGTCTTTGCTTAATGACTGTAAGTTCGATTAAATAATGTTTAATTATAAAATAATCAGTCGCTAAATCAACTTTCTTAAAATCCATATGGAGAGCACGCCGAATTTCAAAAAAAATATGTGGCTGGCAACACCACAATTTCGAAAAATAAATCATAGCATGACTTTAGGCCGACGGTCTAACGGCTATGGCAGCAAGCGAGAAAGTGAGAAAAGATGACAAATGGAATATGCGCACTCTGTACACCTCATGACAAGTCCCTCAGTAGCTCAAGTGTTAGAGCGGCCGTCGCAAAATATGCAATTGCAATGCATGAACGGTCAAGGGTTCGAGTCCCATGTACAGAACTAACCAAACTGGTCTGATGAGGCTATTGGTAATAGCCGAAACATGTCACCAATTACCAGGTTAAAATTGTTCCATTTGTTATCTTTGTCATGTTTGTTGAAAAATGGCATTGATCAATAAGTAAAAATTTACAATATTGGTCTTTGCTTAATGACTGTAAGTTCGATTAAATAATGTTTAATTATAAAATAATCAGTCGCTAAATCAACTTTCTTAAAATCCATATGGAGAGCACGCCGAATTTCAAAAAAAATATGTGGCTGGCAACACCACAATTTCGAAAAATAAATCATAGCATGACTTTAGGCCGACGGTCTAACGGCTATGGCAGCAAGCGAGAAAGTGACAAAAGATGACAAATGGAATATGCGCACTCTGTACACCTCATGACAAGTCCCTCAGTAGCTCAAGTGTTAGAGCGGCCGTCGCAAAATATGCAATTGCAATGCATGAACGGTCAAGGGTTCGAGTCCCATGTACAGAACTAACCAAACTGGTCTGATGAGGCTATTGGTAATAGCCGAAACATGTCACCAATTACCAGGTTAAAATTGTTCCATTTGTTATCTTTGTCATGTTTGTTGAAAAATGGCATTGATCAATAAGTAAAAATTTACAATATTGGTCTTTGCTTAATGACTGTAAGTTCGATTAAATAATGTTTAATTATAAAATAATCAGTCGCTAAATCAACTTTCTTAAAATCCATATGGAGAGCACGCCGAATTTCAAAAAAAATATGTGGCTGGCAACACCACAATTTCGAAAAATAAATCATAGCATGACTTTAGGCCGACGGTCTAACGGCTATGGCAGCAAGCGAGAAAGTGACAAAAGATGACAAATGGAATATGCGCACTCTGTACACCTCATGACAAGTCCCTCAGTAGCTCAAGTGTTAGAGCGGCCGTCGCAAAATATGCAATTGCAATGCATGAACGGTCAAGGGTTCGAGTCCCATGTACAGAACTAACCAAACTGGTCTGATGAGGCTATTGGTAATAGCCGAAACATGTCACCAATTACCAGGTTAAAATTGTTCCATTTGTTATCTTTGTCATGTTTGTTGAAAAATGGCATTGATCAATAAGTAAAAATTTACAATATTGGTCTTTGCTTAATGACTGTAAGTTCGATTAAATAATGTTTAATTATAAAATAATCAGTCGCTAAATCAACTTTCTTAAAATCCATATGGAGAGCACGCCGAATTTCAAAAAAAAATATGTGGCTGGCAACACCACAATTTCGAAAAATAAATCATAGCATGACTTTAGGCCGACGGTCTAACGGCTATGGCAGCAAGCGAGAAAGTGACAAAAGATGACAAATGGAATATGCGCACTCTGTACACCTCATGACAAGTCCCTCAGTAGCTCAAGTGTTAGAGCGGCCGTCGCAAAATATGCAATTGCAATGCATGAACGGTCAAGGGTTCGAGTCCCATGTACAGAACTAACCAAACTGGTCTGATGAGGCTATTGGTAATAGCCGAAACATGTCACCAATTACCAGGTTAAAATTGTTCCATTTGTTATCTTTGTCATGTTTGTTGAAAAATGGCATTGATCAATAAGTAAAAATTTACAATATTGGTCTTTGCTTAATGACTGTAAGTTCGATTAAATAATGTTTAATTATAAATGATAAACTTCTTTTAAATTACCAAGTAGTAATCTTTTTTGAATATTTACTCCTTTACCGTTTTCTTGTTTTACAGATATACAGTCTTTTAGACCTGGCATAATTCGACTTATGTCATCTTTTTCGTAAAAATTTTTAACTAAACCTATAGTTTCTGCTGGGAGCACCTTGCCACGTTTTTTTTCAGGAATCGAAAAAATTCCACTTTTAGCTACCAACTCTTTTGCATCTCGAGCCTCTCTTTCTGTGCAACCAAACTCTCTCATCAAATCATTCCGAGACCAGAACTCTGGGGCAAGAGTGAGTAACTGACGTCTATCTTGCTTCGATATCGTGTTGGGAAATTTTTGTTTTTATTTGATCGAGAACTACTACACCTGTCTTATGATATTCATCACAACAATCTACATTAGTTTTTTTTCCACCTAAAGTTGCCGAATCTCCTTTACGCTTGTAAATTTGACGCCGGCAATTGCCACAGACTTTTGCTCCATCAGGTAATAATGGAAATATATTTTTAAAACTTATGAGGAAAGTAAACAGATCTTTAAATGTGGGGTGAATCTCTTTGTTGAAAGGATTAACGCATTGTTTATTCAAGGTTAAACTCATTGTAGTAACAACAGTAAACTAGAGCAGAGATGTGCATACAAATTTTTTCGGAAGCTGGCTACAACAACATCAATTCTGGTAAAAAACTCAAAAATATTTTGGAAAAAAATTCCTAGTATTGAAAAATATTTTTCGAAAAAATTCCTAGTATTGACGAAAATTTTTAAATAGCTGCGGCAAGCTAACTGCATGGCAACAAAGCAAAACAAAAAAAAAAAATCTCAAGCTCAAGAAGGAAATGAATTGAAAACAAAATCACAATAATTTAACTTGAGTAACGGCAAGAGTTAAACGAGTCGATGTGTTGAAGAAAAAATTACATGAATAAAATACAGGCGCAAATACTCTTTCGCGTTGTATTTCTCATAGCAAACTTCAAAAGCACTCTTTGGAAAATAACTTTTTTATTTAAAAAAAAAACTTAGCTTTCGATTAAAAGCATTAAAAAAATATTAAAAATACCGTTTTTGAGATATAACACGTTTTGTGATTTTTCACCAGGAAAATGGAAAATTTCGGGAAATCTGACAAAACCATTGGAAAGCTGAGGAAAAAATACATCGAAATGATGTGTCGGAAAATTTTTTTAGGTACATAAGTACCACCAGCACGAGTTGTAAACAACAGAATTTAGCGTTGGCGCGCTACGCTAGGACATTTGACGTATTTCTCCCCATATTTGGACACATTGACAAACCGTATGGAACCATATGCACTTCATTCAAGTGGACATTTTTGCCATATAATGACACTAAACAATCCTCCAAAGTAGTAAATAATTGGTTTTGTGCGGAAAAGATCGACGTTTTGGATTGGCCAGCCCGGAGCTCTGACTTTAAATTCAATAGAGAACCTGTAGAACGAAGTCAAGGTTGAAGTCGTAAAAAAAAATATACAAATATGGACGATATTTGGTCTGCCGCACAGAAAGATTAGTATGTCATATCCAAAACAAAATGCGAAAAAGTGTGGAGAGTGTGGGTCGCACGAGTGAAGCTGTCATCAAAAACAATGGCACAGCACAAGATCTCAATGATTTTAATGTTTTTGCATACCAGAAAGTTAAAAAATGCAATTCCAACACGATATTTTCTATTTTTCTCCAGATTGTGCCATTTATGTGTCCCGCTCATTTCATCGGTTTTTTACATTTTGATCATTTTTTTTTTAACGGATTATAGCTGAAGGTTGTATTTTTTTTAAATATGAAGGATATATCTTTGCAAAAAACCAAATACTTGTTGTTTGTTAATAATATTCACAATACTGTAGCATTAGACAGAAAATATAAAAAAATGAGCCATTTATATATCCATACCTGTATATAAACATATATATATATATATATATATGCAACTAACGTTTCTAAATAATAACCATGATTGGTGTGTATAGTTTGATTGTTCTCTTTATTCTAAATCTTCAATATGACAATATAATTACTTAATGCTATCGTTGCTTCACATTTATTTTAAGCATAAAATGCAAGCTAAGCTTTTAACTGCGCATACAAAGACGCAAGCTAAGCATAAACACAATATATATTTATGTTGATAAAAAGAAGTTAAAGAAAATGAAATGTGAAGCGACGAGAAATACTTATATGCTAACCTAAGGAATATTAAGAGTGCCTATGTCACTCCTCCCTTCATTAGATAATTCAATGTCCTCATTGATTTTTTTATTATTTTTGCAATTATTAAGTTTTTTTATAAGTACTACTGGAGTTACAAGTATTATTAAAATAAATATTATGCTTGCAAGAATTACAATGTGAGTTTCATTTTTTTTATGGATTTCTTCAACATGTCTTTTTAAATCAGGTAATGTTAAATTTAGTTTAATTAAGTTTCCAATATCTTTTACATATGGTAAAGTATTTAACATGACATAACTTTTTCCGATACTGATTTCAATTTCTTTTATTTTAACTTTGCATTGGTTAAAACTAATTAAATTATTTCCCTGAATTTTTATGGGAAGTTCATTACAATTCTGTTCAATGAGGCTTACATCTAGATTCTTAGTAACAATGACATTTGGCTCTATGAATGTTATACTTTGCTTCCGATTCTCTATTAGCTTACAAGTTGTTTTTTCATTATTTATAAGATTTGATATACATTGATTATTGAGTTTGACAGGTTTACTATTTTCAAGTCGGAAGATACTGTTTTCATGCCTTAAGTAATAAATATTTTCATCGATAATTAGCTCCTGATAATTTCTATCTGGAATAGGTACTATTTTAATTCTACTATATGCGTCAAATGTTTCTGGTATTGACAGCACTAAATATAATCTATCATTTTCTTTCCAAACTGAGGTTTTGATGTTTTCAAACTGTTCTGTACTTAAATTAGAGATTGTTTCTATATCTATGAGTTTTGGATTAATAATTCCTAGTCTGGCCATCTGAATTCCTAATTGAATATCTTGAATATGATCCAAAAACGTTTTGATATTATCGAGGAAAACATCAGTTATTATTTTTTTTTATTAAATCGTTCTGAAGTTTATTTGTGGAATTTCCTAATTCCGTTAGTAACTTATTTTCGTTATTTATGTGATCTACAATAGCATTCATTTCTTCAGATGTAATTAACTTGTCTTTTATCTCATGGATTGAATTTTCTGCATCTAATGTACCAAATAAAAATTTGAGCCCACTACCAATTACATTAGCTAAGCCACGTTTATGTCTTATTGTAAATAATTCTTTTTCCTTATAAGCAATTAGTAAATATCTCCTTATAGTGCTAGTGTTTAGATATGGATCTTCCTTAAATTGTTCTAATAAACTAACGTATGCCAGTTCGATATCAGTTTGATTTATAAATACTACATGATTTTTAAACTTGGTTGGATACAAAAATTTTCCTTGTTCTATTATAACATAACCAAAATCATTATTTACTTGATTAATTTGGATGGATTGGCCTTCAAACAACGGTAACCAAACAAGAAAAATTGTGACCAATAATGGTATTCCATACCGTCTACGGATTTGACTGTAGCGTCCGTGGGGATATTTGCTGTTCATTTGCAGAGGTGTTCCTGAAAGATCGAGTGTAGTTTTTTTTTTTTTCTTTTAAATTGGTTGTGACGAACCTTCCGGCCAGGGTCTTGGCTCGCCGGTGTCCAAGGTTCCGCTACAGAATATTTATATTCGCAGGTTGGCTATTTCTTTAAAATTATTAAAAACGCGGGTGGTTTAGATTCTGAATTTCATTTCTTTTTAATTCACGCAAATTTCATTAAATATTTACATAAATTTGTTTATTTAATAAAAGGATAAAATTTAGATTCTTAATTTACATACAAAATAAGTTCCTTTGATACTTATGGAAATTTACGCCCTGACGCTGGTACTGCCGGCGCTGCTTCTTATACCGCTCTCTGTCTGTTGTATGGGTTCGACCGAGGTGTCTTTTCACTCCTTTTGTAATGTTAACTCAACTTTTCCTACCGTCGCTCGTATGCCTGTTAAGTTTAACTGTACGTGCGTCGGTTTTTAGAACTGGCTGCGTTCTAGCGCATAAGTGCCTCAGTGAAAACCGAAAGCGCATTCACGCGTTTGAAATTAGCCGTAACCTCCACTTGTACCTCTTATGCTAGGAAAATAAATCTCTGCCCGTGTGACCGCTGAACTAGAATCTACGTATGTCCCTTTTGAACGGACTGCGTTCTAGCGCGTGAGTGTCTCAGTGAAAACCGAAAACACACTCGCGCGTTTCGAATTTAGCCGAAACCTTCACACGCAACTCCTACGCTATGAAAGTAAACCTCGGCAGAGCGACTATACGAAATTCTTACAGCCAAGTACCTCAGTGAGAACCGAAAGCGTACTTGTATGTTCGAACGCTGTAATGGCCGCCAAACCAAAATTTAGTCCCTGCCCGTATGACCGCTGAGCTATAATGTACGTATGTCGATTTTGAACTGACTGCGTTCTAGCGCATGAGTGCCTCAGTGAAAACCGAAAGCACACTCACGCGTTTGAAGTTAGCCGAAACCTTCATACGCAACTCCTACGCTATGAAAGTAAACCTCGGCAGAGCGACTATACGAAATTCTTACAGCCAAGTACCTCAGTGAGAACCGAAAGCGTACTTGTATGTTCGAACGCTGTAATGGCCGCCAAACCAAAATTTAGTCCCTGCCCGTATGACCGCTGAGCTACGATGTACGTATGTCGATTTTGAACTGACTGCGTTCTAGCGCATGAGTGCCTCAGTGAAAACCGAAAGCACACTCACGCGTTTGAAGTTAGCCGAAACCTTCATACGCAACTCCTACGCTATGAAAGTAAACCTGGGCAGAGCGACTATACGAAATTCTTACAGCCAAGTACCTCAGTGAGAACCGAAAGCGTACTTGTATGTTCGAACGCTGTAATGGCCGCCAAACCAAAATTTAGTCCCTGCCCGTATGACCGCTGAGCTACGATGTACGTATGTCGATTTTGAACTGACTGCGTTCTAGCGCATGAGTGCCTCAGTGAAAACCGAAAGCACACTCACGCGTTTGAAGTTAGCCGAAACCTTCATACGCAACTCCTACGCTATGAAAGTAAACCTCGGCAGAGCGACTATACGAAATTCTTACAGCCAAGTACCTCAGTGAGAACCGAAAGCGTACTTGTATGTTCGAACGCTGTAATGGCCGCCAAACCAAAATTTAGTCCCTGCCTGTATGACCGCTGAGCTACTATGTACGTATGTCGATTTGGAACTGACTGCGTTCTAGCGCATGAGTGCCTCAGTGAAAACCGAAAGCACACTCACGCGTTTGAAGTTAGCCGAAACCTTCATACGCAACTCCTATGCTAACTTCCTAACACTCAAGCACCTCAGTGAAAACCGAAAATGTACTTGTATGTTCAAGTCAAAGCTGAAAGTTAGAAAAGAATTATTGATTAGTGAATATTACCACTGGTGCTGGACTGATGACTGCTCGCTGCGGCGGACCCGGATTGAATGTCTTGAATTCTGATTTTTAGTTAACACCCAACCTCTTGCTGGTGTCGATTTCAACAGCTGATTCTTTTTGCCTGCCACGTCAGCTGTTTTAATTGGTGATGCCAGATGACCTAATATCTTAACCTAGTGTCTTAACTACTGCTCTACGCCCTTATGCCAACTTCAATAATTCCGTTGTTCACAAGTGCGTTTTTTTAAGTTCATCTTTTTCTTTTAATAACATAAATAAATTGAAATCATTGTGTTTTTTTTCTTAACATATGGTGATAATAATAAGTATTTATAAAATAAATATGCGCGGTGTAGATAAAAAATAAATAATAATAAAAAAAAAGTCTTTGTTCATCCGTTTTGCGGCCGCGCGTACGATGGCGCGTTAATGGCTTGTTGTGGTGAAGTTGATGTTGGGGGTAAAATCGCGTGGCGACTTTTACCCTTCACATGGTCTTTATATTTCCTAACGTTTCTATCTTTAAATTTTACAACAAAATGCTCATTGTCGTCTTCTGTTTGTAAGACTTGTGCTCTTTTATAAGAATTGCTACGTTTATCAAGCCGTTTACGGGAAATTTCTGCGTTAATATAATTTGTATCTATAGGATTTTCTGTCCTTCTACTATTAATATGGTGAATTCTTCTTTCTTTAAGCTCTTGGGGATTGGTTTGTGGTGGGTTTTTGTTAAAGAATATGTTATAGGAGGTTTCACCTGTCGTCGAGTGGGCTATAGTGTGATTATATGTAAAAACCGTCTGTTCTACTTGTAAATAGGTTAATTCTTTATCTGCCGAAGTGTTTATTATTCTCAATTTTTCATTCAGTGTTTTGTGGAAGCGTTCTATGTCGCCTATTCCTGTTTTCCCTGTTGTGACTTCCAATTTTACATTTAGTGCTTCGCACCACTGCTTAATGTTGACGTTATTTAACCCCTGATCTTGGTAAATTTTTAGTATTTTGGGAGGTCCCATAATATTGAAGACTTTAAGTAAAGCTCGTTTTGCCTCTATCCAATTTAAGGAGGTTACCGCTTCTACAGCAGTAAACTTCGAGAACAAGTCGATGCACGTAAGGTAATACTGTTTATTCCATTGCCAAAAATCGACTACAAATTTGTCTCTAACATTATATGTTGGAGGTGTAATTTTGAATGGAATTTTATGTTCAATGTGATCTGCTTTACATCGATTGCAGAGTTCGCAATCGTTTATAATATTTGTTATTTCTTTAAGGTAGTTAGGGTAGTAATATTTTATTTTAAATGCTTTAGCAACCTTTTCTATTCCTTGATGAAGACCGGTTATATGTAAGTCGAGAATTATGTTTTTGAAATCTGGGTAGGTTTTGATGGTTTTTAAAACTCTCATTGCTCTTAGGATCTTACTTGTTTTATTGCAAACAAGCCTATTGTAAATTGTTTGAAACTTTATGAAGTCTTCATCATTAGGCATATAAATCGTTGTACTGTTGCTAAGTAGATAGGTTTTTATTATATCCTTTGCTGCTTCTTCAGTTAATTCTTTATAAGTAATTACGGTTAACCTATTGGAAAATTCTTTATAAGTATGGATTTTGTTCGTATTGCCTTTAAATAATTTCATTTGATTTTTAAACACATTTAATGGCCTTTCTGCTATTCTAATAAAATTTTGCGAATCTTCTTCTGCAGAATGCATGTTTGATGATATTTCGTCTAATTCTACTTCTCCAACTTTACACTCTTCAATTTTCACTCGAGAGAGCGCATCTGCAACGTGATTTTCCCTCCCAGGTATATTTTTAATATCGAAATTATATTCGTTCAATCTTACCTTCCACCTCTGCAATTTTGCGTTCGGCTCCTTAAGATTATGGAGCCATTGCAATGGCCTATGGTTGCTATTAATAATAAATTTCCTTCCAAAGATATAAGGACGGAAATATTTAGTCGCCCATACTATGGCCAGCAACTCCTTTTCTGTAGTGGAATAGTTGAGTTCGTGCTCATTTAGAGTACGACTTCCAAGGCAGACTGGATGACCTTGACTTAAAACGGCTCCCAAAGCCATTTCAGAAGCATCCGTGGTCAAAGTGAACGTTTTTTCATATATTGGGTAGACCAAAATTGGTTCTTTCGTTATATGTAAGTAGTTTAATAGTATCTACCGATTTTATAAACTCTTTATCGGTGGGGTTCACATTGTTTCCTTTTTTTAGACATTTAGTAAGAGGCTTAGTTATTTGTGCGAAGTTTTTTATAAACTTCCTATAGAATCCTGCAAGTCCCAAAAATTGTTTAATTTGTTTCTGTGTGGTTGGTAAAGGATATTTTACTATTGCTTGAACCTTTTTGGGATTTGGTTTTATTCCTGCGGGAGTAACAATGTGTCCGAAAAATTCAGTTTCTTTTTTTAAAAATTCCGATTTGTCTAATTGGATTTTGAGGTTCGCTTGAGAAAGCTTATGGAAAACTTTGTCTAATTTCTCAATGTGTTCTTGTAAAGACGTACTGAATATAATAATATCATCCAAATACACCAAACAGTCTATTCCTATTAAACCGTTCAGGACTGTATTCATCAATCGCTGAAACGTTGCGGGAGCATTCTTGAGGCCAAAAGGCATTCTCAAAAATTCATAGTGCCCGCTTTGTGTAGAGAACGCAGTTTTTTTTCTATCTTTGGGATCCACTTCAATTTGGTGGAAGCCCTTTGCTAGGTCTATTGTACTAAAGTACATGCACCGCCCCAATTTATCTAATATCTCATCGATATTAGGTATTGGGTATTTATCGTCGATGGTATTATCGTTTAGCTTACGATAGTCCACCACGATCTTCCATTTTGTTTCTCCCGAAGCGTCTTGCTTCTTAGGGACAACCCAAATTGGGGCAGAGTAGGGTGATTCACTGTTACAAATTATATTTTGTTTTAACATGTCTTTAATTTGATTGTCAACTTCATTTCTGTGAATTTGTGGGTACCTATATGACTTAACATAAATTGGGTCGTCATGTTTGGTGCTTATTTTATGTTTGACTGCGCTTGTAAACGTGAGATTGTCCCCTTCTTTATAAAAAATGTTTTTATATTTGTTTAGAATATATTTGAGTTCACTTGATTCTTCTGAATTTAAATGATCGAGCCTAAGTTTTGATTCCTTTTTCTCATCAAAGTGTTCTAATTCATTCATTAGATTGCTTAATTTTTTTTCTACGCTAACACTACTTCCTGTGAGAATCTCATACTGGAGTCCGTTAAATTCAAAGTATTTACTTGTAAAATCAAACTTCGCGCCGAATAATTGCAATGCATCGTAACCTAACAGACCATCATAATGATCGGAAAAGTGATGCACGTATAAATTAACCTTTTTTGTTCTACTATTGTTAAAGAGCTCCTGAATTTTATTTAAAGTAATATTTCCTGTGGCTGTGTGTAATTGAATAGGATTAATTGTCTTCTTAGGGCTTTCTAATGTATTTGGGTTTATTAAGCTTACAGAAGATCCCGTGTCTATGAGGAATATATAAGGAATTCCTTCGATTACTAGTTTGATGGCTGGCAAGGTTCCGAAGCCACTAACTGAAAATTTGCCTCGTCTACATCCATTTTCTTAGGAGCGCCGTATCTCCGAATACGCGATTGATTAGAATTGTGTCCTTGAGGGTTTGTTAAGCTCTGAGTTGGTTGGTTATTCAATGTATTAGGTAAAGTTTGGGTTGTAACTTGTTGGCTAAAAGGAGTGCGCGGTGCTGAAAAATGTCCATAGTTACCTTGTGTATTAAAATTTTGTCCTATAGTAGGAAAATAATATTGTGGAAATCTATACTGTTGATAGTTACTATACGGCACAAAAATAGGAGTGTTGTAGGGGCTAAATTGGGGATTAGGTTTCTGTTGAAATTTTTTTTCGTTTGAATTGTTTTTGTAAACTGGATTTGGTTTAGTTTTATTTTCTTCAAAAGCAAAATTTTCGCGCAAAATCTTGAGCGCCTTTCTAAATGTAGTAGCTAAGTTCGCGTTTATTAAAGCTGTAAATTCACACGGTAGCTCTCTTTTTAAAACTCTAAGGCAAACAGTTTCTGCTTCGTTTGAGTAAAAATCTTTACGAGTATTGTCTTCACTGCTTAATCTAACAGTATCTTTAATCGTACACAAATTATAATTAATTTCGTCACACAGACCTTTAACACTATTTTTATACTTAATAAATTCTAATTTCATAATTAATGAACTTATTGGTAGACTCTCACCGAATTCCTCCACTAGTAGAGTTTTCAAAGATGTCCAATCCGCTGGTTGTTCCCTTCGGACTATATCCATTGCATCTCCCTTCAATGTCCGCATGATGCAATTGAAAAATAATGTTCTGTCGTCTTGTGGCAATGTTGTCACCATCGGGATTAGAGCATCAATGCTCCCAATATATGTCATTAATTTATGCTTTTCCCCACTAAAGTGGTCAATTAGCTTGAAATTTTGTAATAAAATTTCCCGTTTTTCCCGTGAATCCATGCTTCGGTTATTGCTGTTGCTAATATTTTGATGTGAGAAATCCTCGTTGGTTCTCGTCTCGGTTATTTAAATTTAAGTTCTGTAACGCTTGACTTAAGTCATCTGCTGCCATTCAAATAAAATTATTCTTAATGTCCGTTTATGGAATCAATGATGTGATCCTACCGACTGCGCCACTAACGTTTCTAAATAATAACCACGATTGGTGTGTATAGTTTGATTGTTCTCTTTATTCTAAATCTTCAATATGACAATATAATTACTTAATGCTATCGTTGCTTCACATTTATTTTAAGCATAAAATGCAAGCTAAGCTTTTAACTGTGCATACAAAGACGCAAGCTAAGCATAAACACAATATATATTTATGTTGATAAAAAGAAGTTAAAGAAAATGAAATGTGAAGCGACGAGAAATACTTATATGCTAACCTAAGGAATATTAAGAGTGCCTATGTCACTTGCATGTATATATATATATATGTATTTATAAGTTTATGCATATATATGTATACATATATACTATAAAGGCAATTGTGATGTATTTACTCGAAATCTAGTGAATTTTATACGAAAAATGGCCAAAAATTGTTGAAATGAACAGCTACGATATGACGCTCGACGGAGTATTTTTCCCAAACACCACCCTCTAAAACCCTGCATACTTAGTTTTCGTCGCGATCGTGACGAAACTTTTTTCGCCGTCCTGACAGCCGTAAAGGGGGGTCCGAATTTTCAAAAAACACCGTCCCCATATCTTTGTAATCGGCTGCTGTCATTTTGCTCGTTGTCCGTATTATAAGACCTATCCCACCTCCCACACCAAAGTACATCAGCCGCACAAAACACTATACTATACAAGGGTTTTCAACTATTTAACCAATTACCTAAAGACACCAAAGATGAACAGAATTTGATCAATTTTAAAAGGAATTGCATTCAATTCATTAAAACAGCATTATAAAATTAAATTAAATTTTCCAAAGCAATTTCAAGACTGATAAAATTATATATATAAAATGTACATAATTAGAGAAAATAGAAACAACATTTAATGTAAATTTAAAGTATATATATACTAATAAATCTTTAATAATAATAATAAAAATAATAATATTTCCGCCTCCGTGTGTATGTTTTTTATTTGTGAATCTGCCCAGTAGGCAAGGGCACGAGCTAGCAGTGCTTCTAGCAGGCCTTCCTTGGTAAGCTTAAGGCCGTGCCACCTCTTTTCAAACTTACTTTCTTTTTATATGAAATGTCCCAATAAAACAGGCCTTCTCAAGCAGGCCTTCTAAGAGCGCTTACCTTGGGAGGGGTCTTAGCAGAACTTGGAAAAAATTAAATTTTAATACGTCGTGAGGCTCTGAGTTAATTTTTTTTTTATCCGCGTCACTTCACTCGCACTTGCGTTGATATTTTTAATGTTTATTTGTTGTGACGTTTTCTTGCTTTATAATTTGACTCTGAATACACAACACTCTGCCATAACATGAAACAGACACTCAATAGAGTGTAACTACTCTGCTGATTAAAATTTCACTACTAAACAAAAACAAATATCATAATAAAAAAAAATGAGTATACATATATTTATTTGGTGAAAATTTTGTTTTGGGAAGGCATCTTACAATCGCAGCAGTGCTAGAAGGCCTTCTCCGAGGAAGGCCTTGCTCAATTGTCTGCTGGATGACGTGATGTGTGTCTATGCCTATGCCTATTCCCAGTGTGCCACACAGATTCCTTTCGGATTCGTTTAGGATCCGCTTCTTCGTATTATTTATTCGAAACGGATTCCGATTCTGATATGATTCGTATGCGTAATCGTGGGTGATTCGCCTCCAAACAGCGGGAAGGATCGTCCGCGTTGTCGGATCCGTTTCGAACTCGGAACGGACTTCATATACGGATAAGATAGAAAGTAAATAATCAAAAAAGAAAAAAAATTTTTTAATTGCTAAAATCCGTTTTATTTAGATAAACGAGTCCGAAACGGATAAAACGGATTTTACTGTATCAAATAAACGCAATTAAAAAAACATTTTTCTTTTTTGATTATTTACTTTCCATCTATTTTTCTAATGCTGTTGTTGTTACTTATTGTTTATTAATCTAATTAATACGTTTTTAAAACTTCAAAAGAAAAATTCAATTTTTTTTACCTGTCACCCGATCACAGAATTGAACCTGCCTCCTGCGTCATGCCACTGTTCAAAGATGCTCATCTTACCCAACTCAGTTACCGACAGCATTTTTAAGACATACTAAAATGATGTAGTTAAACTGCGCATGTAACAACCATTGTCTAATCAGGGAAGCTCCTGGTTCAAATCCCGGCGACGACATTATTTTTTTTTTATTTTTTAATTTGTAAGTATTTAAAAAACAAAAAAAGAACTATATATATCTTGAAAATATTTTTTAATTTGAAAGTATTTAAAAAACAAAACAGAACTATATATATATTGAAAATATCTTGAAAACTGGCTTTTATATTAATAATTAAAAACGATTCCGGATCGAATCCGTTTTATTAAAAAAAACGAATCCATAACGGACTCGTTATTTATTATTAACATAAAAGGTAGTTTTCAAGAGACCAAATCCATCTCAAACCATGCAGTCGCTTGCCTAGCTTCTTTCTTCTGATTCTAATAGAGCTTCTGATTCTCTGTCAGAATCTTTAAGAAATTTTGAAAATTGGCTGAAAAAAAGAAGGCTGATTTTCTCAGAAACTCCAATATTTTTTTCGCTTAAGATTTTATTGTGGATTTGTATTAATATGATAAAGAAATGACATGAGTATAACGCCTTTTAACCCATTTTTGAAGTCAGGAGATTTTTTTCCCCAAAATGAAAATGTCAATTTTTTTTTTTCATCATTGCCAAGCCACTCTACAGTACTATTTTCAATGCAAATAACAAGAACAACATTCCAAATTACTTTCTGCAAATCTTGCTTGCATTCTGCATACTTTTTTTCACCGTTATTATCGTAATAACATTTTATCATGGGAAATATATAAAAACATTGTAAGCACATATAGCTTTTTCGCTGACAAAGTCAAGCAAACAAAACATTCAAAACCCACAGAAGTACAGTCAGTGAAATAGCTATATTTGCGTACTATGTTTTTATATATTTCCCATGATAAAATGTTATTACGAAAATAACGGCAAAAAAAAAGTATGCAGAATGCAAGCAAGATTTGCAGAAAGTAATTTGGAATGTTGCTGTTGTTATTTGCTTTGAAAATAGTACCGTAGGGTGGCTTGGCAATGATGAAAAAAAATTGATATTTTCATTTTGGGGGAAAAAATCTCCTGACTTCAAAAATGGGTTAACAGGCATTACACTCATGTCATTTCTTTATCATATTAATACAAATCCACAGTAAAATTTTAAGCGAAAAAAATATTGGGGTTTTTGAGAAAATCAGCCTTCTTTTTTTTTCAGCCAATTTTCAAAATTTCTTAAAGATTCTGACAGAGAATCAGAAGCTCTATTAGAATCAGAAGACAAAAGTTAATTATTTTGATTTGGATGAAAATGCGACTATTTTGAAACAATTTTCAACGATTTTTCAAGCTCTGACACTAAAACTTTAAATGGGCAAAAAATCATTTTCAATCAAATCGATGAACGGTATAATTTCTTAATTACTTTGAAAAACAACATATTTAATAGGCAACCAATTCCGCAATTTGAGGTCACTCCGACTGCATGGTTTGAGATGGATTTGGTCAAGATATTTTCAATTCTCAGTTCTCTACTTCATTTTGTTTTCTAAATACCTTTAAATTAAAAAATAAAAAAAAAATTATGCCGTCGTCGGGGTTTGAACCAGGAGCTTCCCCGTTTTATTAACAAAAAAACCAATCCGAAACGGATCCGAATATGAAGTCCGTTCCGCGTTCGAAACGGATCCGACAACGCGGACGATCCTTCCCGCTGTTTGGAGGCGAATCACCCACGATTTCGCATCCGAATCGTATCAATCGGAATCTGGAACGGATCCGTTTTATTAACAAAAAAACCGATCCGAAACGGATCCGAATATGAAGTCCGTTCCGAGTTCGAAACGAATCCGACAACGTGGACGATCCTTCCCGCTGCTTGGAGGCGAATCACCCACGATTTCGCATCCGAATCGTATCAGAATCTGGAACGGATCCGTTTTATTTACAAAAACTGACTTCGGAACGGATCCATTTTGTTCACCAAAAAGGAGTCCGGAGCCTATCCGTATAAGAAGTCTGTTCCGAGTCCGTAACGAATCCGTTATAGTTAAGAAAAACGAGTCCGGCTCGCATCCGTTTTATTTAAAAAAAGGAGTCCGTAACGGATCCGTTTTAGCTAAAAAAAACGATTCCGTAACGGATCCATTTATGAAGTCCATTCCGGATCTGTAACGGATCCGTTTTAGTTAACCCTTTCAGTCCCGAAGCAAATCTAGTGGCAGAATAATTTTTTTGAGCTATAATTCTCACTATGTATACCAAATATATGAAAAAATACAAGTTTTAAAATTTTTACCTTACCCCCCTCGGATTTTAGGGGAGGTACAATATATTGTACAACAGGACTAAACGGTAATACCATTGCCAGTAAGTAACGTTGCTGTTATTTACATTTTTTCTATAGAAATCATCAATTTTAAGCATTAATATCTGTATAATTGAAAACTAAGAGTTATATTTCAACAAATATGAAGTTTTATTTAATAAAAAATTTACATGAACAAAAAAAAATCGCAGTTTTTTCAAAAAGTTAGTTCTTTATTAAAATAAAATAAAAAAATCTTTTATTTGGCAGTATGAAACTTATAAAAGCAATTTAAACCCCGTTTAATGCACAAAAATGAGTTACATTTAAGGCAAAAGGTGAAGGTATGTTGATTACAGATCTCATACCGGCACCTGTTTGGTGTTTTGTTATCAGAAAAATATGCAAGATGACCCCGATCTCTTTAGACTTTGTAAATCTAAAACAGTCCTGCGGTTGTACCTTTTCATGTTCTAAATCAGTCTCGTGTGTTGAACCTTGGGCCTTGTTGATCTTTGGAAAAAATTCGATGCGTTTTCAGTCACACATGATACTTCTGATGCGGGAAGCGAAAGTGGAGACAAGGGTTGAATAATGATTATATCAGCAATAATTTTAGATGAAATTGAACTTCTCAATGTTAATGTACCTGAAGTAGAAGCATCAGGCCGAACTACTCTGTAACTTCGAACCTTTTCCGTATAGTGACAGCCAATATTACTCGCATTTTTAGGATAATAATCGACAAAAGATGGATCAGGTTCCTCATCAGTTTCGAATGGATCTATCTCCTCTGAGGCTTCATCAGTAACAGTGTTATGGCATCCTTCTTGGATCCCCATATGGAACTCGTTTTCAGGAGCATTGCAATCTTCAGCGTCTTCAGCATCCGACATGTTTTCCAACAAACCTCATTTAAAAATTTTCCTCCATACAAAGCCATAATAATTTAAAAAAACCAAAGTTACTTGTGATAATAAAACCAAAAACACATATAAATAGTTCATAAATGAGAACGGAACTAAAATTTCTCAGAAATCATAAACTGAAAGCATAAAAATCCTAGAATCGCAAAATAAATGTGACTGAAAAATTTGAATTTGTATGCTCACTAAGTCCTCATGTACAATATATTGTACACCACTTTAGTATCATATGGTACGTTTACCTATGTTCTTTTTATTAATCTAGCCAAATAAACTCATCAATTTGTGTTTGTTTTTTATGAAAAAAAATTGTTATGAAGCACCCACATTCACATTACACTATTTTTTTTTCATATTATTTGCTTACAAGTCAGTTATACAAAAAAATTCTCGACCTCACTCTATAATATTACGAATTGAGCTGAACCTATGTACCTTACGAGTCAACAAAAATATTCCTTCAATAAAGCAGTTAATTTCAAAAGAATTGGGAGAATCACAGCATTTAAAATAAACATGATTGCGCATATTCATAGTCATTTTTCTAAGTTGAAACCAACTAAACTCTAGCCAAATTTGGTTATGACTAAAAAATTGTTTTCTATTCATAGTCGATTTTTTAGTATTGACTAACTGGCATAAGCTAAGTCGAATAATTTGAGCGAGAAGAGCGCAATTGTTCTCAAAAAGATAAAAAAAGTGTCAAAAACGAAAATTAAATTATTACGATTTTTCGATCTTCAAAATAAATTTTAATTCGCTACAAACTTTTTATTTTGATTAAATTTTCCTCCATACAAAGTCATAATAATTTAAAAAAACCAAAGTTACTTGTGATAATAAAACCAAAAACACATATAAATAGTTCATAAATGAGAACGGAACTAAAATTTCTCAGAAAACATAAACTGAAAGCATAAAAATCCTAGAATCGCAAAATAAATGTAACTGAAAAATTTGAATTTGTATGCTCACTAAGTCCTCATGTACAATATATTGTACACCACTTTAGTATCATATGGTACGTTTACCTATGTTCTTTTTATTAATCTAGCCAAATAAACTCATCAATTTGTGTTTGTTTTTTATGAAAAAAAATTGTTATGAAGCACTCACATTCACATTACACTATTTTTTTTTCATATTATTTGCTTACAAGTCAGTTATACAAAAAAATTCTCGACCTCACTCTATAATATTACGAATTGAGCTGAACCTATGTACCTTACGAGTCAACAAAAATATTCCTTCAATAAAGCAGTTAATTTCAAAAGAATTGGGAGAATCACAGCATTTAAAATAAACATGATTGCGCATATTCATAGTCATTTTTCTAAGTTGAAACCAACTAAACTCTAGCCAAATTTGGTTATGACTAAAAAATTGTTTTCTATTCATAGTCGATTTTTTAGTATTGACTAACTGGCATAAGCTAAGTCGAATAATTTGAGCGAGAAGAGCGCAATTGTTCTCAAAAAGATAAAAAAAGTGTCAAAAACGAAAATTAAATTATTACGATTTTTCGATCTTCAAAATAAATTTTAATTCGCTACAAACTTTTTATTTTGATTAAATTTAGCAATTTTATGTTTCTATTTAAACAATATAGATATCAGTTGATAAGAAATTTACTAAGTTATAATATTAGTGATAAAAAATTTCAAATCAGTCCATTTATAAACAAGAGGAATGATTTAAAATTAGTCCAAAAAAATTATTTTTTAACAAATAAAATTTTTTTTATTTAATTTTTTTTGATTGACAACTAACAGCCAAACATATTTTTATTTGAATTTTTTTTTTAAATTGCAGTCAAAATTTTTTACTAACATTTGTTTTTTTGTGCGATGGAAGCAAACGCAAAGGTAAAATTAAGCAAATGCAGACTTTTTTACATAATTAGCTGTTCCAGCGGCTTTGCCCGCTCCCTCACTGTTTTACAACCTCGCTTACATTTTACGCAGTCCTTGCACCCAATTTCACAACTTGGTATAAGTACCAAGAATAGTAATTTTAATTTAAGTGTTTTTGTTGTACGGGAGGTGCCACGCCCCAATTTTCAATCCCGTTTACATTTTGCGAGTAGCGTGGCAAAAACAATATGTCAATTTTCACAACTGTAACTGTTATAGATGCCCAGATATAGCATTTCAAGTATTTTTGTTGTATTGAAGGTGCCACGGTACGTTGTCGAATCCCGTCCATATTTTGTAAGATCCTTAATATAGACAATATATATCTTAACACTAAATTTAAAAACTCCTACTATCAAAGGAGCCAAGATATGGCATATTAAATGTTTTTATTTCATGGAATGTGCCACGCTCTTCGTTTTTATCAAAATAAAATACAGCCTATATTACTCAGAGATAGTGTAGTTTTCTAATAGTTAAAATTATTTTAGAATCGGCTTAGTAGTTCACTCTACATACAAACAAACAAACTTCAACTCTTTATATAGTAGTATAGATATCAATGGTTTTATTTTCTAGAAGGAATGAGGAGCAATTGAACTCAGGACGAAAAAAAATTTCGGGAGTTCATATCAAATAATGTGGCGGTATTTGGCATTACGCAAAATGACATGAGCATTTTTGATAGGAAGAAGGAAGCCTGGAGCAATATTATTCGTTTGCAAATTGAAACAGCAATGGGCACCTTTGTACCTTATCTGTTAAAGGATTTCGTAGAGGTATTAACATAATTGGAGAAGCCAGGTATCTGCCTTCGCCAAGTAATACACCCGTATGATAGTGTTTTGTTGCTTCTGGCATCATGTATGGAACCACGACTTCTTGCAATAATATTTAAAATTTTACAATCCGCATCGCAAACAATCTAATGTAATGCACACCACATTCATTTATGTATTTATTAAAATTTGCATTTCGATTTTTTAACGTTTTTAAAAAACCTACCTATACATTTAAAGAATAATATCCCTTCCTGTTTCTAAAGTGACCCGCCATTTATTGCCCTACATTCCCGGCTGGACATTTTATGCGAATGTGTGTGCAGTCAATAGCGCCTTAAGCAATAGTAAAGTTTTAATGGCAAAAATAAAATAGTCTTCCTCTTTAACATAAAATCGACCAAAATCTTCAAAACTATCAAAATCGCATTGAATTTGCTCCATATTTTCTTTTTATTTCTTTTTTTGAATTTTTGATATCGACTTAAAAACAACTTTAACTGAAACTAAATTTTTAGTTATAACTAAGCAGAAAAGTCGATACCCAATCGACTATGAATGAGTGCTGATACCAAATATGACTATGAATATGCGCCATTTTCTTTTGAGAATTTTTTAAAAATGTGTACAATATATTGTACACCAGGAATGAAAGGGTTAAAAAAATCGAGTCCGGCTCGCATCCGTTTTATTTAAAAAAACGAGTCCGTAACGGATCCGATTTAGTTTTAAAAAACGAGTCCTTTCCGGGTCCGTAACGGACCCGCATCCGTTTTTGTGCACATTGGGTTGTGACATTTACGACAATTTACGACGTGTGACTGTCGTAAACCTAAAAATCCATGTGACATGCCAACACTGAGTTGTAGTGATCCGATCAATGTCGGATTTTTTTGTTTAATAGTCCATAACGTTAGCTTTCGCAGTAAATTAAAAAAAAAAAATATTTTATATTGTCAACAAATGAAAAATAATAACAATTTATGTACATACAAATTAATAAAAGAATATATGCACATATACAGCTCCGTGCAACTAATTAGGGACACTAAATAAGCATTGAAACTTTTGGTAATATTGGTATTTTATTTATAAAAAAAACACTGAAATTTGTTTAGAATTAGCTTGAACAACTCATTTCCTTTCTTAAAAAACCATTATATTTCTGTTATTTACCAAAATTTTTAAAATTATGTAAAAAAACACAATGTTTTTATAACTATTTAATGTTTTCTGTAGTTTTGTCAATATTTTGTAGAAAAGCCATGGTTATCAGTTACTGCTTGACATCTGCGCGACATTGACTCCAATAAATTCTCACAAACACTGCTTGGAACTTCTTCCCAGAATTTCTTAGTTTCGACGTACGGCTTATCAAAGTAGCTTATCTTGAGCAAGCTCACTTTGCTTTTTACCACTTGCCATAGGTTCTCAATTGGATTGTGATCAGGACTGCAAGATGGGCAGTCCAATACAGTAAGTTGTTTACCAGTAAACCATTGATTAACCTGCCGAGCAGTGTGCGTCATTGTCTTGCTGAAATATCCAAGTTACGGGCATATTTTCATCCGATTATGGCAGCATTTCATTTTTTGGGATTCCAAATGGAATTTGTCTATAATACCCTCAATTTTTCGAAGTAAGCCAACACCACACCATGACATAGCACCCCAAAGTATAATGCTTCCTCGCGCATTCTTTAGTATAGATCGGGTGTACTTTGGGTCAATATCCTTTGACTTAGGGCGGCGGACATATTTTTTCCAATCGGGTGACACTCTATTTATTTTAGTTTCATCTAAAAACAACACATTTCTATTCCTTTGCATTCCAATGACGATACTTTTTGGCAAACTCAAGTCTCTTCTTGCGGTTGCATTCAAATAATAGGGGCTTCTTCTGAGAAATCCGTCCAAAAAGTCCAACTTAATGCAAACGTCTTTTAATTGTATCTACGGATATTGCTTCTTTATTTTCGCCATAAATAGCCATCCAAATTTCGGTTTCGGATTTATGTGGATTTTTTTAGACTCCCGGACAATAAGAGCATCTTCTCGAGCAGTTGTTATGCGGTTTTTTTTTGCGTTGTACCTTTCCTATAGTCGAACTATTTTTTAAATATTGTAGCGCATTGCCTACAATGGTTTTGGAAAATTTTAAGGCAGCTGCGATTTGTTGAATCGCGCTTCCATCTTGATACATCTGTGTTATGATTTTTCGTGTGCTGACGTCACAAAGTTTTTTTCTACTCATTTTAAATTACCAAAGACAACTTCTATAATCACAAGTAACCATAAGCAATATAGAACAAACCTCTTTTTAATTTATTGAATTAACAAAAGTTAAATTTTGTCGCTGTCCCTAATTAGTTGTACGATCTACTCCTTAACGAAATATCGAATGTCTCCACTTCATAAGTATAACGGTAAAAAAAATTAGTGGCAACATTGTATTTTTAAAGTACCAAAGATGCACTTTTAAAAAAGTATTCATACTACGAATTTTGTTGCGTATTCCAAATTGCATATGTCTTTACTTATAAATCAAAAACTACTGTCCCTAATTAGTTGCACGGAGCTGTAGGTATAATAATAGCTTTATACAAAATAAATTGATATTCAAGGCTTAGTTTTGAATGTCTATGTAAAAGCCAATTAATACACGTTGCTTTCAAATTCATTTATATTTTTGCTTTTCAATATGAGCTTTCCAAGTGAGCAGTCTGTCGAGAACTCAAATAAGTATTTGACCAACGTGTATATATATATATATATATATATATGTATATATGTGTGACATTCCACGTCAACTGGCCCACCGCCGAGTCCAAAAATGGGAGCCACCTAGAATATCGATTGAGGGGTTAAAATTTTCGTAAAGTCAAGGGCTTTCGAAATTCACGTGGCCTTTTTTCCGAAACAGAGCCCCCCACCCACTATGCCCGCTAACAGCCCGTGGGCCAACTTTTTGCATTGTTCATCTTTTCATAAAACCCGCATCGTGTGGCCGACTGAGGTCTACGATGAACCAAATGAAAGGTTTTGAGCTCTACTTTTAAAAAACGGGTGATACGACCATTTTCGGGTGATGTAAAGTGCCGTATGGCTGCAAAAACCATGCGACACGTATTTAAGCCTCTCTATTTTTTATCTCGAAAACCATTGAGTCAAGGAAAAAATTTTATTGAACAAAAAGTCTTAGAATTGATCGAGGAACATCCTCAAATTTTTTCCAAAGAAAACAATTTTTATATTTATTTAAATTAGTTTATTTTAAAATGAACTGGTGTTGTTCATGTCGGTCTTCAGACTAACTAACCTTATTTTATTTTTCTGTTATATTATGTTCAATTTTGCTTTTTCTCCCAAAGCAAAATCGATTAGTTTACAATTAAAAAATTATATTTTAGAGATCGATTTTGATTTTTAAGGCAAAATCGATTACCCTACAATATTATAAACATTTTGTTTTTGTACAATGTAAATGAACCACCTTGAATGCTTAACCAAGTGGATATCACATTTCATGAAAGGCAACAACCCTACGTTGTTTCCGTTCAATGTGAATGAACTAATTTGTGCACTTAAAGCATCAAAGTCAAATGCATATTACATTGTACAATACCAAATGAAAGTGTCCAATTCTTCTTGTGGTTCCAATGACGTATCTCGCGCACCATGTTTTTTACAACATAAATTTTTGTTTGTTTTTTTTTTTGTAATGTTATTTTCAATCAATCCTAAGAATGTATCTGCATTGAAATCGAAATTCCCGACATAACTTCGGAAAAAAGCATATAATTCATACAATTAGACTGATGCGCGTCTTCATAAAAACTCATATTCCCGGCATAACTTTGGGAAATATGAGTTTTTATGAGGGCGCGCGTCATCAGTAACAAATTCGTAGTTTCCAAAGTTATGGTGGGAATTTCGATATGAAAGAATAACATATAAAAAAATAAAAAAACAGAAGATGTATTGAAAATATTTTGAGAAAAATTTTTTTAATTAAAAAAAATTAGTGTTTTAACAAAATTATTTAAAACTCTTTAATTTTTTTATAAAGTTATAGTATTTCTTAACAAAAATGTATAAATGATTTTTTATTCTATCTCCTATAGTTTTTGAGATATTTCGTTCAAAAAATATTCTAAGACGACAAAAAGACCAAGTGTGCAGTTATTAAAAGAATGATCGACATATAAAACGGTTGAATTTGTGAATAAATTGAGCTAATGAACTAAATTTATTAATTTAATAAAAGCAAAACCTCTAAAGTCTAGTAAAATCGATTGGCTGATAGCTCAAACACCTATCAAAATGCATCCCATATTTTTTAAAAAAGTTTTATTTTTTTTTTAATGGGTTTTTTTAATAAAAGTGAAGTTATTTTAGGCGCTTTTTATTAAATTAATAAATTTACTTTAATATTAAATTGAGACTTCGCGGTATTGTCCTGAAGAATTATTAGTTACAACTAATAAACACAAGAAATTGAACTGTTTTTGTGGTAGTTTAGCTTACAACTTTTTTCTAAGCTAACTTTCCACATCTAATTCTTCGTATCGAATAATAACTTTGAGGAATTGCTAGAAATTTCGAAATCAAGATACATGCAACAATATATGTCCCTCATAAAGTTATTCTCATATTTTTTTTTTAGTGGAATTAGTCAGTTTGGCAAATTAACGTTTTTCATATAAATACAGCATATCTTTTTTATTTAGACTTAAGCAGTTTAGCAAAGCGATGTCCACAGCTATTGGAACTAGATTTATCAGACTGCACTGGACTGACATCAAACGCCATTGGTATTGTGTGTAAATTTAAAATGTTAGAGTACTTATCACTGTCAAGATGTTATCAGATTCCTGCTTCGTCGTACATGTAAGAATACTTAATAGCCTGATGAAAACTACCCTAAAGTTTGATTTGAACAAATATAAATATTTCAAGAATGCAAATTTTATTAATCACTTATTTTTTTAAAGCATTTGAAATGTTCTTTTCAGAAACAACATGAGTTACTTTATTGAGCTTAATGTTCAATATAGTGCGTCAACAACAAAAAAAACATACGCTAAATAAAGTTAAATTGAATCGAAAGATTGAACTAAAGATAGTCAAACTAGTTTCGTCCGTTGCTAGACAGACTCAGCAGTGACTTGCATGAGTTCTCAACAGATCTATGTAAATAAAGAAACATGTCAAGTTTAAAAATTCTTACTAATCCGCTTATCCGATGAATCCGCCCAATTTTTCTGTTTAATATATCTTTCTTTAGTGTAATTTAAATGGTGTTGACTGACACACATTATATTGAACAGTAAGCTCAATAAAATAACGGTCGCTATTATGAGTGTCAATAAAAAAGAAATGACTTGAATTATAGCGTGCCAATATAATTACAATTACCATTTCATATAATCATATTGATTTGACTGGGTGTTATTGTGAATTTTAAAAAGTTTGACAATTGATGTTGCTTTTCAAATTGAAAAATTTATGCTTTGACAATTAATATATTAGCGGTATTCACGATCTGTAGCATTTGGTCTTGTATTGTGTTTTTTTTGATAAATTTGAAATCGTAACAAAAGCAAAACACTTGCTTTTTTTAAATAATCTAGATATCAAAAATATAATGACAAAACCCTATTGTAACTTTTGTATAGCATTTTCTGAAATCAAAATTCTATTTTCATTTTCACATCTGGAATGAGCTTGACAACTTGCAAGAATATTTCAATGTGAAATCGTGTCAAAATCAACATATGTACTTAAAAGGAAACAAATAAAAAAAAACATTTTAGAGCGCTCACAATCTGTAGTAAAAATTGTAAACATTTACAAAATATTCTACAAATACTACAGATCGTGAATACCGTTATTGTATCATATTTTGGAAATAAATTTATAAGATATGGAATGATGCAGGGAAACGTGGCTGTGTTGCACCGGCAGCGGACTGCATTTCGTAAAATAGATTGTGCTTCATCACAGCCTTTCTAACAAAACCAATAGATCAGGGGTGCACAAACTTTTTAAGCCGGGAGCCAAATAAGCGATATGCAACTTTTCTGCGGGCCACACCAAAAAAAAAACCGATTTATAATCTGTGCAGCCATATTATATAAATTAGGGTAATGCTCGTTATTCACACGGTTCGCTTAAAGCAAGATCAAGATCGATAAAATTGTCAACCAAATCTGACAATGCACAATTATTATATAGTGTCTTGAGATTCCAAATACATAATCCGCGAAATCGGATCTGCTCATTTACTTGTTTTATGGCCATTTTAAGGTTTTACTTTGGCTGACATGGTTCGTTTCAAGCAAGGTCTTAAATTTTGAAATTGATGGAACTTGAAAAACAAAAAATTTATTTGATGAGTTGCGAGCCACACGATACATCGCCGAGGGCCGCACTTTGTGCACCCCTGCAATAGATTCTCATTTGCTGCAATCCAGTAAAGTATTGAATTGATGCTTACATTTGGCCAAATGCTAGTTGAACAACGCACGCTGAAATGTCTTAGTTGAAGTGCAAAGACTTATTGTGCATTTCAGCACACTCGCAAGCGTTCCCTCTTTTAAAAGGAGTGGGAATAACGCTCACTGTTTGCAAAAACTCTTACGGTTTGATTCATTTAAAGAGAGCCGCGCAAGCACGCGTATTTTCTTGCTTATTTTTCGGGGAATTTTGTTAACAAAAAAGCATGCCATGGTGCCGTGGCGATTTTTTTTTCGTTTTCTGTTCTACTTAGTATATTTGTGGTGTTCTGCATCATAATTTTTGCTTATTATATATTTTTTTTCGATTTGTCTTATGTTCTTTATGTGTTTAGTGCTCACAATTTTTCTATAAAGTGTAATCCCAGTGCCTTTTGTAACTTTTTTTAGAATTTTTTTCGATTTGTCTTATGTTCTTTATGTGTTTAGTGCTCACAATTTTTCTATAAAGTGTAATCCCAGTGCCTTTTGTAACTTTTTTTAGAAAGGTGTGCGTTAGGTTTTACACTTGTATATCAGTTTTTATATACAGTGGCTCACAGCTTATTTCATGCAGTGCATATTTTTAATGTCAATGCTCTGTAACTTTCAAACTAATTGGAATATGAAAAAATTTTTGATACCATTTGAAAGAACAAAAATTGTTTATTTAATTTAAAAAAATATTACCTGGAATTTTTATAATAAAAAATCGAAGAATACTACTGAATTTCAAGTCACAGCTTATTTATTGCAGACATGTATAAATTGAAAAACCATTGTTCAAAATAATGATTTCATAATTTTAAGTATGTAGTGTGGTAGTCTCTTTGGTCAACTACAGCTTAAAGACGGTTTGGCATCGAAGCTGCAAATTTTTTATTGGTATCTGGCGAATTATAGCGCCACTCAATTTTAAGTGCCTTTTTTAGGTCGTTTTTTCTTGAAATGTTGTGTATTCGGATATTTTATTCCAAAATCTTCCATAAATTTACAAGCACCCTTAGGTCAGGTGACTATGCTGGCGGTGCCATCAAATAAGGGCACTTGTATATTAACCAGAATTGAACTAAGCCCGCTTTGTATTTCGGGTTTTTATCTTGGTAAAACTGTAAATTTGTCTGCATGGCAAGATTTTCGGCACTCTGCAACAAATTGACACTTATTATCTGAAGACACATATCCATAGTCATGATATTTCCTATAAAAGCCAAATTTCCGGTATCAGCAGCTGACATGCAAGCCCAAACCGAAAGTGTTTAACTGGCGAGTAGTTCGCAAAAAGCCGTTCATCAGTTAAAAATGAGATTATCCGTCTGATTTTCGCCAAATAACATGTTTTGAAGACCACTGAGTACTGGAATTCAGTAATATTTGTGGACGAATCGAAATTGAACTTATTTGACTCAGATAGTATGTCGCGAAAGCCAAATAGAAAAAACAACAAGGAAAATATACACGCGATATAAAATAGTGCCATGGTTTGGGCTTGCATGTCAGCTGCTGGTACCGGAAATTTGTCTTTTATTAAAAATATCATGAGCATGGACATTTGTCTTCAGATTATGAGTGTCAATTTGTTGCATTTCACTTCGAAATCCAAGGTGAAATTTATAAGAAAACTCAAAATTCTATCGGATGTTCTTCGAAACTGGTTTCGAATGCGATGAAATACACAAATAAACAAAAAAAGCTAGGACGAAAGCCTTCCATATCCCCCCGGGGTGTGAATCGTGCAATACGGGTTTCGAAGCATAGTGCGTTTTTGCTTGCCACGGAAATAAAGAAAGTGTTTAATATTGCAGCGAGCTTAGAAACTGTTAAAAGAAGACTCGGGAAAGGCAATTTGACGAGTTCCATTGTTAACGAAAAATACATACAACAAAAATATCGGACTTTGCGCAAGGGTACTTGGTATGCCACTTCCAAAGTGGATAACATTCGGTGGAGCGATGTCAGCGTGATATAGACATAAAGGTCCAAATAAGCATTCTTTCCCATACAAATGTACCTGCAACTATTATAGCTGTTCGAAACAAAAAAAAAACTGTTTGAATCACCTTAATATTGTTACGAAATTTCCTGTCCCTTTGACAATAATTTGGATCTCTTACACTTCCCTGAGTTCGATCACTCGATTGTGTAACAATCAAGAAAAACGCAAATTTTATTTAATTATAAAATGGTTTATTTAAATCACAAACGTTAGTTTTTACACGGTACAATTGTTTATTTCCTCTTTACATTCAAACTGTATAGACAACCGTTTTACTTTATTAAAATCAACTGTGTTACTTAAAATCAACTGTATCAATTTATTACTTAAATTCAACTGTCTTACTTAAAAACAACTGTATCACTTTATTACTTAAAAACAACTGTTCAACTGTCTTGCTTAACATCAACTGTATGTCGACTGCTCAGATGACTACCTTTTATACTAAAGTCATCATTTTCTCGAACCATCCGCCATTATCCAGAATGTCGTTTTCGGTACCTTCTATATGGCGATTATCGACGTTGATAATGTCGTACCATTCACCACTATCCAGAATGCCATTTCCGGTACCTTCTAGATGGCGATTACACTAGTTTACACTCAAAATGTTCCATTGATAAAAAGTTACTTTTCTTATGTAGTTTTTCCAGCTGAGTTCGGAAATGAAAATTAAAATTTTTTGAATGGTACAGTTTTCGAGATATTGTGGTTTTTTCATTTTTTCCACCTTTTTTCACTTTAAAATTCATATCTTGAGCTATAAATGCCTAATTTCATCCTGCTTAGCACCAAATTAAAGGTATTAAAATGAATAATAAACATGTATAACTACATATTCTATTGAGTATGCAATTCAAAAGATATCGATGAAACAGGCCAGATTTTAAAAAAAATCAAATTTTACATTTGATTCTGAGACCACGGAAAAATAGAAATAAAATAAAAACTCAAAAACTATACCATAAAAAAAATTTTATTTTCATTTCCGAATTCAGCGCAAAAAAGCACATAAGAAAAGTGACCTCTCATCAAAGGAACAAACACAAAAAATTTTTTTGTATCGATTGTTCTCAACAAATTGTCGAAAAAATTAATATATTCAGAAAATGTGGCATTGGATTCTCTCATTCAATCGCTTCTAACGTTGTCATTTTATGGTCGATTATCTTTTGGTACATCTTAATTTTTGCGTAAATGTATCAGCTCTACGAGCATGAAGCGTAATTATTTTTGTTTATTTTATTTCTATTTTTCCGTGGTCACAGAATCAAATGTAAAATTTGTTTTTTTTTTTAATCTGGCCTGTTTTCACCGATATCTTTTGAACCGCTTACTCAATAGAATATGTAGTTATAAATGTTTATTTTTCATTTTAATACCTTTAATTTGGTGCTAAGCAGGATGAAATTGGACATTTATAGCTCAAGATATCAATTTTAAAGTGAAAGAAGGTCGAAAAAATGAAAAAACCACAATATCTCGAAAACTGTGCCATTCAAAAAATTTTATTTTCATTTCCGAACTCATGAGAAAAGTAACTTTTTATCAATGGAACAAATAAAAAAAATCATTTTGTAAACTTGTGTTATCGACATTGATAATGTCGTACCATCCGCCATTATCCAGAATGTCGTTTACGGTACCTTCTAGATAGCGAAAATCGACGTTGATAATTCGTACCACACTGACGCTCAAACTTTATCATTTATAGTACAGAAAACACACTAGCAGCCGCTAGATGGTGGTCAGTGGTGCAAGTATTTTTTTCTACGGTTAGTATCGTTTAGTTTTCATTTCGAGCATTTTCTGGCATAAAGCAATTTCCGCTACAATATGTATATTTTTCGACTCCGAATCGAAGAATGTCAAATCTGGTAATTTAGAAAATGTAGATATCTTGGTTTTGAAATAAGATATTCACGGGATCGGCGGTAAAAAAATATGGGCGATTTTGCAACTTTAAAGCAAAAAATCTATATTTTTTAATTTTTTCCCCGTCAATTTTAATTTTTTTTTTAGAAAAAAGAAGAAGAAAAATTAATCTCGGATTCGAATTCCTCGACTAATAATATCCCGAAAACCACCACCACTTTTTTGGAAAATTTGATAATCTCATTAGCTTGTACCATTTTTAAAATCAATATTTTTTAAAAAAGGTAGACAACAGAGAACTGCAAGAGTGACTAATTTCACAACCCTAAGTATACTCGCTCACACACCGCAAGACATGCAGCTTATGCAAATATGTATATACTCATAGCAATATAAGTATAAAAACTGCTGTGTAGCTGGTGCACTTGAATTGCTTTTACGCACATCGTTGTCGTGTGGCGGTCGTATTTCTCAAAAATCATACGAGTAAAAAATTATGCGGTGTCAATAAAACACACACTTAGAGTAATTGTGTATTTACTTATGTACGCATTTACTCAGCCGCCGATCCTCTTCAGTGTTGCCGAAATGATACAATTGTATCAAAAGTGGTAATTTTCGAACAAATTTTTGGGGCGTTTTTTTTTTGTTGTTGGTAGTAGCAACACTGATCATCGTTTTCGTTTGTACACCCGAGCACGCACGAAACAATTTTTCGAAAAACACTGCACAAAGCATAAGCAAAAAAATTACCCGAATGCGAAAGCGCCCTGTACTTAACGTATTGCAACAACCAGGTGGTGGTTTTTACAGGCACAAACTTTTTGAGGTCGCTCTTCACATGAGTACAAAAATGCGTAAAGAGAAATGTCATAATTATTTTTGCGATCGCATTGTGTAAGTATAACGGAACTATAATTAAAAATAACACCGCATAGTTTTTGTGGCGGTGTTTTGCATACTCGGGTATGAAAAATAAGCAACATTTATGCGGTGTACTTAATGTCGCGGTGGACTGCTGCAGTTCTCTGGTAGACAACTTTAAACAGGGGGCGCTAATCCAGTATTAATGATTATTGATTAACTGACTTTTCTGCTTATTCTAATTGAATTTATCGTAGTTTTGCAAATACATACTAAATATTTTCTTCTAGTTCACCCGTTTTTGTTACGAAACTATTAATCTAAAAATTAAAAACATCCGGAGAGTTTTGCTTCCCACTGTATGTACATTAGGTTGGACTGAAATTGTTCGAATAATAGCGTTTCTTTAAAAATCATTCTTGTATGATAAAAATTTGTATTTTGATGGTCAAAATATGCCAATGTTGTAGAGGAGATGAAAACACATTGATTTCATGCCGGAAATATTTCCGTATGACAAGATTTGACCCACTTTTCATAGTTATAAAATTATTCCCATCTCCATTTTCGAAAAAATACGGTTTTTATTGAAAGTCTTAAATTAACATTACTTGTTTGAATCTGAGAACCGCATTTTTCGCCCAAAATAACTATTTTTGCTCAAAATTACAGAATTTACCGGAAAGTTTAAAACGGTGAAAAGTGGGCCAAATATTGTCGTTTGGGAACTTTTCTGACATGAAATCGATGTGCTTTTTTCTCCTCTACAACATTGGTCTTAATATATTTTTCTACTTGTGGCTTACTTTTCGAGTTATTGCGCAAAACTTTTTTTGTCAGCCTCTCACAACCAGGCCCACCACTAGTCTGCCGGCTGACGCTTATTTCGATCATCAGCTATACATAAACTATCATTTGCAAAAAAATTAAGCGGGAGGAAATTGCTTCGCAAAATGCAACGCTGCCTCCCGTACTATTATGTATGTATTTATGTTAAAACTTTAATTTATTTATTAAGCTACTTTTCATATGCACATTTCTCTAAGCTCTACTGTTGTCTTTTTATGTAGTTTTACAGTGGCATCGAATTCGTTATAAAAGCATCGAATTTTAACCGACTATATTTCGACGAGATTCAAGTTGGTTGTATTTCTGGCGGCTCTCGAGCTTAGATAAAATATGGCCCATGCTTGTATAAAACGCTCTGTGTTTTGAGAATGGCATGGATAATCTGTGAAAACAATTAAATTTAGCAAAGGAAGCTATCAAATGGCGGCTCAGTCACTTCGAATTTGAGCCAATTGATCATATTGAAATATGAGTCACTCTCAAAATTTATAAAATGATCTATTTGTGGACCGAACATTTGACGAATGCATCCTGTTGCTTCTTTGCGAGCGGCTAAAATCTTTTCATAGCCATCTGAACGTACTTACGGATTTGGGCAGGCCCGGATTCACCATACAGACAGAGTAGGCACGTGCTTAGGGCGACAAGGATTAAAGGGCGGCAAATATTGGCGGAAACTGAAAAAATTTTTTATTGGTGGGAATTGAATTTCCCGCCTATTTCGTTGGCACGCGTACACTATAACTGAACATTGGTGATCGATCGGCTAGTGAAAAACTGCTTGAGATCAAAACTGGTTGCAGAACGATTGAACGCACTTGCTTTGTTAACTATAGAGTCAGATTTGCTCATGTCTTCAGATTGTGATGACATTATCAATGACTCTGCCATCCGAAAATCAAAACGTAAAAATTCAAGCCAATAATGGTAACTGTTGAATAACTTTCAGTACCGTTCAAATGCTTTGCAACTGAAATTACTTTTGAAGAAACATCAAATTATTTCAGTGAAACAATAACTTTGAATTTTATTTTATGTTAGTTTTATTAATTTCACTTATTGCTGATTTTTTACCAAAAACAAAAATGTTATTCCGTTAGCTAACTACAACAAAAATTCAAGGTAAACAAATGTAGCGAAAAATCAAGCGCTCAAAACATGTGCAACTCATCTCAATACCAAGAAATAATGCATAACCAACCTAATATATGGTTTAGAAACCGTTTTTTCTGATGACTACATGACATATCCTGGACATTGATTCATAATTTTATTTATTTATAAGGTAAAATCGCGTTCCTTTCTTTTTCTATCTCAGCGAATGGATCATTACCTCTTTTGAACATTTTCTTATCGATTATGCGTTTTACCACCATCCACATGTTCTCAATCAGGTTGAGATTGGGAGACTGCGTCGGCCATGACATGATATCAACTTAAGTATTATTCCACAAGCCAAGATTTTACAAGCTTTAAACTATGATTTTGACCATTATCATGTTGAATTCCTTTCTTTTTCTATCTCAGCGAATGGGTCATTACCACTTTTGAACATTTTCTTACCGATTATGCATTTATCCACATGTTCTTATTTTTCCACAAGCCAAGATTTTACAAGCTTTAAACTATGACTTGAACCATTATCATGTTGAATTGTCCAAGGAATTGGCATGTTCCACCCAGTAAATGGGAAAATAATATAGCTTAAAATGGTTTTGTAACCAGCTGCTGTCATCGTGCCTTCAATGTGCTTAATGGGCCCAACTCTATTCATCGAGATACACCTCAAGGCCATCACGGTCTAACCTTCTTGTTTAATTTTAGGTGTTCTGTATTTGGGATTGAGCTTTGTTCATTGATGTTGCGAGGAATAACTTTTTTATTCCCCGAAAAATAACAATAAACTACTAAATACTAGTGAAAAATGCTTTTTGTTTAAAAAACACCTGCTCAAATTTTATTAAAAATTAATTGGAGAATATAAAAATTAAAAGCTGAAAACAAATATTACACTTTTACAGTAATAAATAAAAATCATTAGGATAAATTCTATTCTAGTTTGTAATTATTTTCATTTTACATTTTTTATAAAGTGCATATTAAAAATTATTTTCTTCATTTTATTTATTACCTAAAAACTTTGAAATTATACAAAGAATTTATTAAATTTTATTGAATTGCGACATTAGAATTTTTACATATTTCATATTGCAATATATGATTCCCGCTTTATAACACTGTGTGACAAATGGTAGGGGTTAGTGATCGGCGGGGGTTCTGACTACCGGGAAAAGTTATATCGGCCAAAAAAAAGTTATACGTGTCCCGGCGTTTCGCTGGGTCACGTCTAGGAATCGAGATATATCGATTTGAAGTTTGTAAGTATCATATAGGGGAATTTTGTTTGACATAACTCGAGAACGACTAGTCCGATTTCGCTGCAACAAACTTAGAAAAATAAGAATTACAATTGCTTTAATCTATTGATAAACTATTTCTATCCATAATCAACAGTTTTGCAGTTATAAATAAATTTATCAAGAAAATAAATTTAAATTTTTTATTTTTAAAAATCATGAAAAATCTAAAAACGGGAAAAAGTGTTATTTTTTTTCACAAATTTATTTATAACTGCAAAACTGTTGATTATGAATAGAAATAGTTTATCAATAGATTGAAGCAATTGTAATTCTTAATTTGCTGCAGCGAAATAGGACTAGTCGTTCTCGAGTTATGTCAAACAAAATTCCTCTATATGATACTTACAAACTTCAAATCGATATATCTCGATTCCTAGACGTGACCCAGCGAAACGCCGGGACACGTATAACTTTTTTTTGACCGATATAACTTTTCTCGGTAGTCTGAACTCTCGCCAATTTGGTTGTCGCACAGTGTAATTTATAAAAAGTAGTTATGGAAAAATTATTTGAAGATTAGTAATTTTTATTATATTGAATTTATTTCTCTTGTTTTTAATTTGCATTCTGTTTCAGTTCTTAACAAGTTTATGCAAAAAAATAAATATATAATGTTTGCCAAACTCTTACTAATTGACTTAGAAGTAATGTGTTGAACAGAATTGGGACGGGGTCGGGAAAGCAACAACGGAAACTCGCTGACCGTCCCAATTCTGTTCAACACATTACTGATGAGTCTTCCTAGCAGGAGACTAGTATAACTAGCTTTAGTTCTACAGCGCCAAAACTCTATTGTGGAGTTTAATAACCCCACTTATGATTCAATTCAATATAAAATTAAAAGATTACATAACTGATGTAAAATATTTTAAAAATCATTTTCAGTTATTATTTCATCATAAGAACGTTATAATGTAAAATATAATAAATTATTGCAGAAATTTTAATATCTACTTTGTAAAAATTCAAAACTTGCATTCGAAAAATTGATTCGTACTTAGTTGCAATTTTTATATTATGCTTAGTAATTTTTAATAGAAACTCGAACCGTTTCTATATTACTAAAAATCCTACTAATTTTTCTTAAATTTTGATTAATATTTACAAGATTTTCGAGTTTCGTGTTTTCCGTGTACTAATCCGATTAATGTCGGATTTTTTTTATTAAATAGTCTATAACGTTAGCAAAAAGTTGGTTGGACATTGATATATCATACTTTAAGATCGGACTGAAAATGCCGAAGATATGATGAAAAACTCAAATGCGCGACCTCTATTTTTGGCCAAAAAAAATTTTTTTTCTTCGAAATTTCCATGCGAAAATGCTTCAGATTTGCTGGTGTACGGTGAACTTTTTTTTTGCCTGTAAGGTGGTACGGTTTAATGTAATGTCTGGACGTATTTTGAAAGTAAGCCGACATATCTTTTGATTTTACAAGCATCAAAGGACAATAAACATTTTTAAAAACACTTCACATTAAACTAGCGACCTCTAACTCATAACAAATTGACTAAAATTTTACAGAAATTTACTCAACGTGTTATGGAACCGTTTCAGACTAGGAGATCTATCCAATTCAAACAATTGATTTTTTCTTATCGCCCCAATTAACATACATATATTCTGACTCGATAATTAGTTATCATTATATAACAAGCTAATTCTGCGAGTTACTGAAAAATCTCGTACAAAACTCTTTGTACATTAATTTCGACATAGCGATGTATATAGTATTAATTGAATCTAAACCGTTCAGTTGATCTTCAGACATTGTTAGTCTAAGTTATGGTTTTAAACAACGCTGCGTGAATAAGGAGCGTGCATTTGCTGCTGTTACAGCATTTATTCAAGAGCAGATCAGAGCTATAAAATTTTACCAACAAAGGCAACAAAAGTTTTCATAAGTTATTTAGTTTAGGTCGAATTTTTTATGTTTCTTCCAAAATAACGTTTTTATTTAATGAAAAAGCAACATATTTTAACGAGAATTTTCGCTTGGATCTGGTTTGTGAATGATGAATTTCCTAAAAATTACTATAAGCAGCGACTGATAACTGATCTCAACAAAATGGGTATAATTTGAAAAGTATATACACCTCCGTGCAACTAATTAGGGACACTAAAAAAAACACTGAAATTTGTTCAGAATTGGCTTGAATATGAATAACTCATTACCTTTCTTAAAAAAACCATTATATTTCTATTATTTACCAAAATTTTTAAAATTATGTAAAAAACTTAAATACTGTAGCGAAATTTGGTTTATGCCAGAAAACTCTCGTAATAAAAATTAAACGATAATACTTGCATCACTGACCGTAGAAAAATACTTGCATCACTGACCGTAGAAAAATACGTGCTTCACTGACCGTAGAAAAATAAAGGGTGTTTTTTTTAGAGGTTTGTTTTTCGAATAGAGATAAAACTGGGATTTTGTGGTCAAATCTGGCAACTCTAATGTCATTTATATTCAGTTTGGTTTGCCATTTCATCATGAACAGGTTGACGCATGAACAACGCGTCCAAATTGTGCAAATTTATTATAGTCACTAAAATTTCAACTTTATTTTCACTCAAAATTCACATGATTTTTGCAATTATGAAGTCAAGAAGGCCGCCTAGATCTTGTGATATCACACCTTAATTTTTTTTTTTGGGGTTATGTGAAGCCAAAAGTATGCGTCGATAAGCCAGCTACGATTCAATACTTCGAAGCCAACATTACTCGCGTAATTCGCGATATACCTTGAAAATTGGACCTCCATTTTAGACTACGTCCGAGCTAGCCGTGGCGTTCATATGCCAGAAATCATATTTAAATTATAATGCCAGAAGATTATCTTTCGAATAAATTAATTTTCATGTCTATTTAAAAAATTCATCTTTGTTTTATTCCATTTTAAAGTTCTATACCTCTAAAAAAAACACCCTATACTTGCATCACTGACCGTAGAAAAATAACACCATTTAGCATGTTTTCTGTACTATAAATAATAAAGTGGTACGACATTATCAACGTCGATAATCGCTATCTAAAAGGCACTGGAAACGACATTCTGGATAATGGCGGATGGTACGACATTATCAACGTCGATAATCGATCGCTATCTAGAAGGCACTGGAAACGATATTCTGGATAATGGCGGATGGTACGACATTATCAACGTCGATAACCGCCATATAGAAGGTACCGGAAACGACATTCTAGACAAGGGCAGATGGTTCTACAAAAATATGACTTTAGTATAAAAGGCTGCCATATGAGCAGCAGAGACACAGTTGATATTAAACAGTTGAACACAGTGGATCTTAAGTGAGAACATTTGAATTTAAATAGTAAAGTGATACAGTGGATTTTAAGTAATAAAGTGATACAGTGGATTTTAAGCTATGTAAGTAAAAACGTTTGTGTATACAATTTGAATGTAAAGAGGAAATAAACAATTTGTATCGTTTAAAAACTAACATATGTGATTTAAATAAACCATTTTATAATTAAATAAAGATTGCGTTTTTCTTGATTATTACACAATCCAGTGATCGAACTCAGAAAAGTGTAAGAGATTGAAATTACTGTCAAAGGGTCAGGAAATTTCGTAACAATACATAATCAAAGGAGTCGTGCATATTGTTAACACAGTAACATAATTTTTAGTTTTTTATTTTTGTTTGTGGTTGTTAAGTTCATTTACTTTTGGAGTGAACAACCGAAAGCTGAAATATAATATTTAATTAAAAATTGAATGTTTAGCTTGCTTAGTTGACAAAATGAACAAACGCACAGACAAGCACAGAAATAAATATGATACCTGCAATGCAATTTTGAATGCACTTTTTTTTATGCTTTAAAGTTCAGTTTATTTTTGCTTGTAATTTGGGTAATTTGGGTTTTTGTTGTAATGTTGCTTTGTTGCTAAGTGTTTAATTAGTATATAAGTGAGCCATTAAAAATTAATAATTCAATAATAAAGTATTATTCAAGCGAATTCCGTGTTTTAATTTACTACTGAAAAGAGTCGCAGTTCAAGTGCTGTTGGCTCACTTTTTTTTTGGTGTTTAATTCATAAACACATATAATTAGGGACACACAATGTTTTTATATTTAATGTTGTATTTTATTGAAGTTTTATCAATATTTTGTAGCAAACCTATTGTTATCAGTTACTGCTTGACATCTGCGAGACATTGACTCCAATAAATTTCCACAAACACTGCTTGGAACTGCTTTCCAGATTTTCTTAATTTCGTCACACAGCTTATCAAAGTTACTTATCTTGAGCAAGCTCACTTTGCTTTTTACCACTTGCCATAAGTTCTCAATTGAATTGAGGTCAGGACTGCAAGATGGGCAGTCCAACACAGTAAGTTGTTTACCAGTAAACCATTGATTAACCTGCCGAGCAGTGTGCTTCGAATCATTGTCTTGCTGAAGTTACGGGCATATTTTCATCCGATTATGGCAGCATTACATTCTCTAGGATTCCAATTTATTGGAATTTGTCCATAATACCCTCAATTTTTCGAAGTAAGCCAACACCACACCATGACATAGCACCCCAAAGTATAATGCTTCCTCGCCCATGCTTTAGTGTAGATCGGGTGCACTTTGGGTCAAACTCCTTTGACTTAAGGCGGCGGACAGATTTTTTCCAATCGGGTGACACTATTTATTTTAGTTTCGTCTAAAGACAACGCTTTTATTTTTCTTTGCATTCCAATGACAATACTTTTTGGCAAACTTAAGTCTCTTTTTGCGGTTGCGTTCAGCTAATAGGGACTTTTTCTGAGAAATCCGTCCAAAAAGTCCAGCTTCAGGCTAACGTATTTTAATTGTATCTACGGATATTGCTGCTTTATTTTCGTCATAAATAGCCATCCGAACTTCGATTTATGTGGATTTTTTTAGACTCCCGGACAATAAGAGCAGTTTCTCGAGCAGTTGTTATGCGGCTTCTTTGCTTGCGTGGTTCCTTTCCTATAGTCGAATTATTTGTAAATATTGCAGCGCAATGCGTACAACGGTTTTGAAAACATTTAAGGCAGCTACGATTTGTTGACACGAGCTTCCGTCTTGATGCATCTGTGTTATATTTTTCGTGTGCTGACGTCACAAGGTTTTTTTCTACTCATTGTAAACTACCAAAAAACAACTTTTATAATCATAATTTTTTGAATTAACAAGAGTTATATTTTGTCACTGTCCCTATTTTGTTGCACGATCTACGCCTTAACTAAATAACGAATGTCTTCACTTCACAAGAATAACAGTAAAAAAAATTAGTGGCAATGTATTTTTAAAGTACCAAAGATGCACTTTTAAAAAAGTATTGATACTACGAATTTTGTTGCGTATTCCAAATTGCATATGTCTTTATAGAAATCATAAACTACTGTCCCTAATTAGTTGCACGTAGCTGTACATAAGTAAACTTTTAAGTGTATCATTTGTTATATTTTTTATACCTATTTCTATATGTGAGTTTTTATTATTTTCATACAATTTTTAATTTTCTTTTCATAAAAAGTGAATTTTTGTTTTTTTGCGCCTTCTTGATTTTCCATTTAAATGCCAATAAAAACCTATGTGCGAAAATTTTCAAGGCAGGGTTTGAACCCCCAAAGCCTCCTCCCTTGAACACGGGCTTGGCACAGTTGATTCTCACCTGGATACGTAAAAAGTTTTGGATCCTCAGAGGCCGTAATAGAGTTCGTTTTGTTATCTCAAAGTATATCACTTGCTAGGACGAGAGCAAACGAGCAACGAATGGTTACGGTACCTTCTCGCGTTAATCCTTCTTGTGTACTCAGTACGTCAGGTGTTGACTTTACTGGACCAGTTATTCATCTATGTAAATGTTCTGGAAAGGTTACCCTCTGCTTTTCCACCCGAGCTATCCATCTTGAACTCGTAAGCGATATGACTACCCGCACATTTCTAGGGAGATTTCTAGCTCAACGAAATACAGCCATGATCACATAAATAGCACACATTTTCTTAAGTTTAAAAAAGTTAATTTTATTGGCAGGAACTTATTTTTTTCAAAACTATGGATATACATAAATTTAACTTAATGTATTACCAATTCAGCTAGCAAAAAAAATTGAAATCAAAATTAAAAAATTTTGAATTATTTAATCAAAATGACTGATATAGCCATTATGAGATGTTCTTATAAATAACACAAATACTAAAATTTGGAAATTTTTTTATTTTCAATGTTGAAATCTAAAAAAATCTGCACGTAAATGATTAAGTATAATTAATATTTTGTGCTAATTCCCTTAATTTTGCATGAACGCTTCGCATTTTCGGCTCAAGCTCTCCACAAGTCTTTGCGACCTCTCCTTAGGAATGAACACTAAGTTTCTTGAGCTGCAGTCCACAAATCGTCAAAATTTTTGATATTTTGATTCCATAGTTTTGCCTCTACATCGCCCCATAAATGTTCTTTGGAATTATGGTCGGGACTTTGAACCGGCCAGTCCAAAACACTTATTGAAATTATTGTCAGTAAATTTCGTAACATTATATTTGTAGCGAAAATGGTCGAACACTTGTAGGTGCCACTAATCAGTTGCAGTCTCAAGAAAAAGTTTTCGAAATACTGTTCTTGCACCAATCAACGAAAACAGGTCGAAAATCATTTTTGGCCATCACCAGAAGTAGTCCCGGATCCAAAAAGTGTTCGATTTTGCTCAATTTTCAAAAACTGTTTTTGCACCAATCAATCGAAAGAGGTCGAAAATAGATTTTGGCCGTCAGCAGAGGTGGTCTCGAATCGAATAAGTTCGTTCATAAAAAATGGATCAAAATCGGGTACTTTTTGGATCCCGAACCACCTGATGGCCAAAAATATTATTATTATAATCAGTTGATATACATACATAATAAATCATGTAACAAATTTAAAAATAAGGCATTAATTACAAAGATCATCAGCCTAGTCAGAACAAATTAAATCTAAAGTCATTTATTTATACATATGTACATGCATAAGTATAGGATAGATAATAAGTTTACATGTGGTTGAAATTTAGTAATGGTTAATACATATGTATATACTATATGAATATATATATTATTGTTTATATAACAGAGTAGATATTAAATTTTTTCTAAATATTTATAAATTTAGAAATGTTATCTGATTGATGTTGATTTTTGAAGTAGCTTTAGCATTGAGATGTTTATTTTCCGACACTCGAGTTTGATAGGTTGACAGTCGAAGATTAGGTGGTAAGTTTTGACAGTTCGGTGGTGGCATATTGGACATGCTGGTGCTGAAGTTTTATCCAATAAATGACGGTGGGTTAAATGAGTGGCCCATACGAAATCTGCAGTATTTTTTGAGGTGTATTTTGGGAGTTTTTGCTGGAAGTCTTGGAGGGGTTCCGTGTTGATTGATTTGTTTATATAAGTGCGCGTAGTTTACCCAAGTGCTATTGCGTTGGATGGAGCAATAAATTTTAGAGGCCCTGTGGAGGTCATTTTTGTGGTATGTTGGTTGTATGCAATTCTTGCATATTTTGCGACTTCATCAGCGATAGTGTTACCGGTTATGCCAACATGGGCTGGAATCCACATGATTTTAATTTTGTTGGGGAAACGTATCTCGTATTTTACAAATAGTGATATTGCGGTGTAAAACATTGTTTATTGCTTTGATACAAGACAAATAATCCGTGCAGATTATATGTTTCCCTTTACGGGTCTTACACCAGTTCATTACGTAAAGTACGGCTTCAGATTCTGCTGTAAATATAGAGCAGAGGTTGTTTAGTTGAGCAGCTCTAACGACTTCAAGTTTTGAGTTGATGACAGCGTAACCTACGCCTTCTTGAGACTTTGATCCATCTGTGTAGTAAGTGTTCCATTTCTTATTTTCAAAAAGGTTAAAGGTTTCGTAGAACTTAGCTCTATAGATTTGTGGATTTGTGTTTTCTTTGGGCAAAAGAATAAGATTATTAATAAAGCTTGCTTGTTTTAACGATTTGACGAGGGGCTTTTGTTCGAAGCCAAGTTTAAGAGCTGAGTTGTAAATTTTTTGTAAAGCAGATTGTTTTTTGACAGTTCTTTTTTTGATCGATGCACAGCTGATGAGATCATTAGATGAAGAAAGTAGTAACTTTGCGCTAAGCTTTGTGATGCTTAGATTTAGAAGTTCATCAAATGAAAGCATTCCACTTTCCCTCAGTAAGTTTGATATCGGTGTAGTTCTAAAAGCCCCAGAGCAGTATCTAGCAGTCGCATGATATATTGACGTTATTTTCCTTATGTTTGCTTTCGATGTATATCCATATAGAGGTAAGCCATATTCGATTTGGGATGTGATTATTGCTTTCAAAATATTTGTGGAGGTAGTAGGGTGTGAATTACTATTATAGCTTGATATACATTTAAGTAAACTAAGATTTTTGGCAAGTGATATTTTTAAATGTTCAATATGGTTGGACCATGTATATTTACTATTTAAAACTAAACCTAGTATTTTTAACTCGGATACGTAATTTAACATATTAGAGTTGATACATACAGTTGATGGCTGACAGAAACGTTTTCTACATATGTGCAATAATTTAGTTTTCGATAATGATAGTTTAGCGCCTGTAGTTTCGGTCCATAAGTTTATGTCATAGAGGAGAATATTAATAGTATTTTGTAGAGCAGATGGGTTTTTATATTTTATTATTATATATAGGTCATCAGCATAGATGCAATGATAGAAATTGGGGTGATTTGATATTATGCTGTTTAATTTTTCGAAAGCTATTTGGAATAGTAAAACAGAAAGTGTTTTGAAAAGGAGGAGTTTACTTGAACACTTATTTTTCTGATTTTTAAGTAGTTAAATATGTAGCGAAGTATGTTTGGGCCAATTTTCCATTCTTTTAGTTGGTTAACTATGACGTGTATTCCAATTTTATCAAATGCTTTTTCAAAATCAAGTGATAATATAGATACATGTTATCTCCTTGATAAGGATGTTGTTATTTGATGGTTCAGGTAGAGTAAGGCATCCATTGTACCCTTGCCTGCTTTGAAAGCGACTTGGTTAGGACTTAAATGATTATTTTTTGTTAAGAACCAGTTTATTCTAGTGGCAATAATTTTTTCTAAAACTTTACTGTAGCAAGAGATAAGTGATATCGGCCGATAACTTTCGAGTTTGTTTTTCGGTTTGTGTGGCTTAAGTATCGGTACTATTGTCGCAGATTTCCATTCTTGAGGGATAATACCGTTTGAAAAAATATTGTTATATAGATTTAAGAGGAAAGTTTTGGCAAAGAGTGGTAGATTTTTCAACATAGCGCAGCTAATTTTGTCGAATCCTGGTGTTTTACCTTTCACAGTAGATAGAGCAGCATTAAGCTCTGCTATAGACAATGGAGATTCTATTTGCATTCCTGATTGATGTGTTAAGTAGTTTAGTGTGGTATTGACATTTTTCTTATCATTGTTAAAAATTGGACTAAAATTTTTGTCTTCAGACTGTTTTGACAATTCTTGTGCAAACGTATTTGCAATGTTAAAAGAACCATTTACTATAGATCCGCTTTGAGATTCAATATATTTAATTGACCTCGATGATTGTTTGCCATAAAGGCGATTAGTATGGCTCCAAATAAGTTTTGTAGAAGAATTTGGGTTTATAGTTGAGGTGAATTAATGAAAAGATGGTTTTTTAGCAAATTTAGCTTCTCTTTTAAATAGTTAAATAGAGCGTTAGCTCTTTTATATTCTAAAAGAGTGTGATTACTTTGATATCTTTTAAAGACTTGCCATAAAAGATGTTTCTTCTTATACAAATTATTAAGATCATTATTCTACCAGTGGACTGTTTTTATTGGAAGAAAGTTTGGTGATGTTTTTGGAATCGATTCGTATGCGGCAGATATGACAGCTCTGTGAAATCGGGCAGCATCTTTATTGTTATTGCCTGTTATTTGGATTTTGCATACTTTTTTTTCAACAAGCTGTTGGAATTTAGACCAGTCAGTATCTTCGAGTTTAAATTTAAATATTTTTTTTGGGACTGTTTGCTGAAAAATATCTTCATATTTTAAGTAATTGAGAAAATTGTCACTTCCATGCAAGTTATTGTCAATTTTCCAATTAAGTGCTGGAACCAAACTTGTGGTTGCAAGAGAGAGGTCAACATGTGCAAATGAGGAGTGTGTTAAAAGATGGGTTGGAGATGAGTCGTTTAGGATTGATAGATTGGTTTGGAGAATGAAATTTTCTATAATTTTACCCTTTTTGTTGGTTTTTGGTCATCCCCAGAGGGTATTGTGGGCGTTGAAATCTCCTAAAGAAATAACTGGTGAGCTTAAGTTATTATAAATTAAATTGATATCATTAACTGAAAAATTAGTAGATGGAGTGTTATAAATTGATACGATCGTTAGTGTTTTTTCACCGCAAATTTTAACAGCTATAGCACATAGTTGACTAGTTAAAGTAATTTCAAGGTGTTCTATTGACTTTTTAACAAATCTTGCAGAGCCGCCTTTTGCATAGATAGGGAAGAATTTTTTGAGTAACAGTCGTAATTATTTAAATTGATAGTAGTTTTCAAATGAGTTTCTTGTAAGGCTATGACGTCCGGGGATTCATTTTTGATAATAAGGTTCAATTCGTGAAGATTGTTATGGTATCCGTTTAAGTTCTATTGTAGAACTTTTAGGACCATGGCATATATTCAAGAAGAGGTTGCTTTTATCTGATATGCATAACATACAAGAAAAAGCAATTTGACTGATTTCAGGTAATATTTTGTAAGCGGGTATAAAAAATGATTGAAAAATCTTAATGGGTGCACTTTTAAAGTAATTGTTGTTTAAATGCAAAAGTTCATAGTAGGATATGTACAAAATGTAATTTTTGAGGCTTAATAAAATATATCTAGAAAAAATTAGCAAGATACGATTATAATATTCCATATAAATGTAAAGACATGTGTAGCAATACTTAAAGTATATAGATGAATAGCATACGATATTAGTCAAAAGATAAAGATAAATTTTAGTGTGTGTAGATCTGTGTTTAATTATACATAATGTAAAAGAAGAACTGAAACTAATGCAAATAAATGTTAGATTTGGTATATTAATCTTCAAACATGTCATCAAGGTCTGAATCAGAAGTATAGGCTGCTATTGTTTGTTGGTACTTGATTTGTTAGGTGTCTTGTTCTTGAGTTGGTACAGTAAGCGTTTGGTAGTATTTTTCAGAAATATTTTGATTTTGTTGCCTGGAAGAAGTTTAGCTGCTAAGTTGCAGGAATTTGAGAAATGGTGCAGGAGAGATTTAATTTTTCGCTGTCATTGTGATTAGAAACCGGAATAAAATGTTGTTCGTGATGCTTGTTGTTGCTAGTGGTTGCATGTTCGTGAGTTAAATGTGTGATGTTGGATGTGTTTGGAGAAATATTAGGGTGTGTTGATGTTGTATCTGATTTGTTGGTTGGTTGTGATACAGAAGAGCGAACGGCTGATGCGTAGGTGGCATTGTTATGATGATGACGATCGTTGTAGACTGAGAGTGCGGATTCGTTGTCAACTTTCTGAAGAGTTTTTATAGCTTGAAGCTCATTTTGTTTTATAAATTCAGGGCAATTCTTATCTAAAGCATGGTGGTTGTTTTCGCTAAATTTTTGGTCGCTACAGTTAATACATGCCTTGTTGTTTTTGCATTCTTCGTTGCCAGCAGCATCGATGTGTTCTTCTATACCACAGTTTGGACACAACCTTATATTTTTACAAAATTTATCTATATGATTAAATCGAAAGCAGTTTTTGCATCGTGTTGGCAGAGGAATGTATGGTCGTAAAGAAATTTTTTCATAGCCAATGTTCAAAGAGTCAGGCAGTTTGATAGTGTCAAACGTAATGATGATCAGTTCAGTCTCTCTAAGTATATCATTTTCTTTTTTCAAGATTTTTTTTACTTCACACACGTTTTGATTTTTGAGTTCTTCTAAGATTATCTCTTCAGAGACTCTTCTTAAATCGTTGGTATAGATTACACCTTTTGAATTGTTAAGCGATATATGCTCAGTGATCTCGACTTGTATGGTTTGAGAGAGAGCAGTTAGTGTTACAAGTTGTTGGGCTTGTGTAAAGTTTTTTGTGTGAACAAGAATATTGCCATTTCGAAGTTTTTTACAGGAATTAACTTCGCCTCCACACATATTGTCTATAACTTTTTTTATTAAAAATAAAGAGACGTTTGCAAGAGTCTCAGTTCTCAGTTTTCTCACCATAACTAAATATTTGGGAGCGGGAGAGAACACTTTTAATTTTTTGTTTTGTCAACACTGATGGATTGATACCCGTTGTTAGTGGGGCGATCAGGTGGATCTTTCATCATGTAGTTGTTTTTGCCTCACGACACGCGGCTTAAAATAAAAGAGCGATGTTCAAATATTAAGTTTTTCTTTCTTTTTTTTAACTATGGAAATTATATTTCAGTGAATAAATAGGTATGATTAAATATTAACGATGTTTCAATGATTTTGTTTGAATAATCTCGTAAATATGTATTTACGTAAAATATATTTTGGTTTATGAAAGTAAGTAGCCCTGGCTAAGACTAAGAGATGATCACTTGTCGAGCGAAAGCGGAAAAAAAAATTTTGAAAATTGACTAAAATCGGGAACTATTGGGAACCGGGGATCATGTCATAGAAAGCACCTCTCCCCATCGATTGGTGTAAGGAAATTTTAAAAAAATTAGTGACATGAATATTTATTCAAAACAACAGAAAAAATATTTTTCCAAGTAATTTAATATCGGCAATGAAAACCAATTTCTTTTTTGAATCAACGCAAAAAAGAATCCATTGAAAAGTAATAGTTATTGGCAATTTATGTAAAAACAATTTTTTATGCAAAACAGTTATGAATGAACGTAAAAAATATTTATTGAAAAATAATTACACAGGCCCACGAAAAAATGTTTGTGCTCTGAGTCTTGGATGCCAATATGGCATTTCCATGTATTTTTTCTCGCTGAAACCGAATCCGCAACCCATTATACCCCTATATACGTCAGAATATTGAGATATTCTAACCTAAAAGTGCGAAAAACATTTTTTTTTTTACATATGTGAGGCTATATAGCATCGCGAAACTTTTTTTATTTTCAAAAAACGCGGAATTCGGTTTCAGCGGGAAAAATTACATGGTAATACCATATTGGGATCCAAGATTCAGAGCACAAAAGTTTATTTCTTATTAATAATAATTACAAAGTAATTTTTTAACATAAATCTTATAATAGTTTCGTCTCTAACGTATACACTTATCCCCCGTTATATGCTAATTTTTTTACGTTTTTGATCTTACACGGATTTTAAAATCATAAAATCTACTATAAAATTCTATTATTATTAAAAAATCAAAATAGACTAAAAATCGCAGATACGTTTTTATTTTTTATCCATTTGAAACACCCTAGTATGTGTATTTCAAATAAAGAAGAACAACATATTTCTTTTGAAAAATGTTTGGATAACGTCCAGATCGAGACTCAGTGAAATTTAAAATATCATCCCCAGCAAAACCTATAACCGTTACAAACCTTGGTATTCGACCATTAAAGTTGTCGTATTTTACCGGTTAATTTTCTTGGACCATCGGGAAAAAATTAACCACATTTGCCCTATTCGTGTGAGAATACATGTGATCGTGCATCCCGGTCTTGCAAATAGATTTTTTCTTAAGAAAAATATTGAAAATAATATAGCGGTCCCTTTCATATTTACTTTATTTTATTTCCACGACATTCCCATAAAGCAAAAAATAATGAAAACGTCAAATTTTCTGTTTTAATTTTATTTTTGATAACTACGAGTAATTTACATAATTGGAATACATAATTTACATATTACTTGAGGAAACTCTATAGAAATATTGCGGCGGGAAGTTGATTGATGAACGCACATTCAGGGCGAAAGGGCCTGGTAACATCTTCCAACGAAACTTATTTATCAGAACGATTCTAAGTACGTAAAAGCGAAATATATTATATTTACATTTTTTGTGAATAATAAATCTTACTTACCTTAGTTTTGCAACTGCTTGATTACGAAAATTTCTCTGCAAAATTTTAACATTTTAGAAAGTTTAAAACTTTAATTGAATTTTTTGACTTTTGTTTGTTTTGATTTTGTTTTAAAGTCATTTTAATTGTTGCTATTACTAACTCTTTCTAACTTTCTTCAAAAGACTTAAATGTATTCGTAGGCATTTACATTTTTTTGATAGTGTGCATTCTGCGGGTTAGTCCATAATTCAATTAGGTTAGTCATGCTTAGCTGGGTCATTGGCACTTGTTAGTATTAACTTTTAAAAACTGATTTTGTTTTTTATAATTTTTTATGTAATACTGGACGCAGAATCAGAAGCTATTATGGGGTCAAATGTGACAAGAACACTGATTTTTATTATCAAAGACACCAATTGCTTTGGAGATTTTCTGAGTACACAAGAATGAAGTACTGATCTTTCCCTTTAATATTCAATGATATTAATAGATAAAAAGTCAAGGTAATTTGGTTTTTAATAGATTTGAGAGGGAAACCATCATACTTAATTTCTGTGTACTTAAGAATTATCCAAGTGAATTTGTGCTCTTGGTACAATAGTACGATAATGGTAAAAATCGGTTTTCGACACAGTTGAGTTCCTTTATCGCAGAAACCAGAAAATAAAAGAAGCCAGATTCACATTTGATCGATGAATGCACTTCATCTTAAAAAAAAGTTAAAATCCTTACATCCTGATGTCTCAAAAAGAGAAAATACGAAATTATAAAACTCTCATAATAAATAACATAACGCTGTAACTGCATACGAAATGTAGAACTGCAATTCGAAAAAATATAAACTAATTTTTTTTTTTAAATAAACGATTCATTTGTGATTTCAAAACTAACATCTAAAATTTTAACTCTCTTTTATTTAGGGATCTCAGCAACTTGCGTACTTTGACCTATCTAGATGTATTTGGAATTCTATCAGATACAGCATTGGAAATGCTCGAACACAACTTTCCCTCATTAGGTATAAATAAATTTATTCATAGTTCGGTAGCTAGACCTACGGTAGGCACACGGAGAACATCTATTTGGGGCTTAAGAACACGCGATTAGTCTTAAGTGTCTGATTTGTTAAAATAAAATTAAACTTAAATATAATAATAGAATCATTCAAACTCTTTTATTTTTCAACAGCTTAGCAAAAAATTTTAAATAAATGCTCTGTGCTGCCATACTATAAGCAATCATCTCACATTATTAAGAAAATTTAAATAGTTACTAGTTACCGAGTTACCTGATTCATTCTAGGTTCCTAGCATAACCAAGATTGCATTTCCAATGAAAATTATGTGTTTGGCTTTGAACTTTTTTGTAAATTGTGTTGCCAAAAGTATACCTCTAGCTTGAGCAGTGAGATTGAGGTATGATTTGGGAGCAAAATCATGCATATTTTCTAATTGTTTTCATCGACTACGCTGTATTATGGACACCCACGAAGTCAGTGTTGGATATACTAAAGTTTGAGCAGCTGAAGGCCGCCGCGAAACCGGTGTTGGACTTATTGGAGAATGTAAGCCCTGCGTCGCAGCCAAAGACCTCCCGTTTGTCATAACTTTCTTGTAGAATTGCTGTGGCTACACGGTTGAAAAAATATATAAATTTTTTATGAATATCAGTTTAAGGGTCGTTTTATATGAATTTAGGTATAAATTTAATAACTTTTCAACATATAAAAACCAGCTATGCGGACAGTTATTTATGTTTAATTTTGTCTAATAAAACATCAACATTCTGTGGCCGAGCTAGCAAATGAATGGATTCGCATTGAAATTATTCTATAAATGAAGCAGGTTCAAATCTCAATCCATTCAAGTTATGTTATTCAAATCGTTTTATAAATAGAAATTGTAAATAAAATTAAATTAAAAAGAAGTATATGTTCCAAGTCTTGAACCCGTGTATGCTGCGTCCCAGTCAAACGTTCTAACGACCGATATAAATATACATTTTATTCAATATCGTTAAAATTACATATAAGCTTTTCTATGAAAAAAAAATTTTTTATTTTCATAAAATTTTATAACTTTGGAACTTATAAAATCTATACGATTTTCTTATGGATTCATATGAATAACTAAAAGTTATTATATGTATTTTACAGAGCTTTTATGTTCAGTAGTTTTAGTGCAAAAAACAACAAAAAAATTACAATAGCAAAATGCATTAAAGGAACAAAAAATGGGCAACGAGCTGCTTATACTAGTTTCCATGACCGCTACGTCATTTCATAAGTAAGCTTTGTTAGCCGACGTTTAATAGTTTGCAAGCACATTATATTTTATTTTCTGCATTAACCAGTTAAGAATCATAGCAAAAACATAAACATAGTGCACACACACATTCTTTCCTCCTTCATATTCAATAGCTTTTGTAGCTTTTTTGATATTACACATTTCTCGACGAGCGCTCCGGTGAGCCAACCGATATTTACATATAGTACTTGCAACTTCCTTCGTATCGCCAGAAAAGCTTTCAACGGATACTGATATTTTCAACCGTGTAGCAAAGCTGGCGTTGGACATACTATGCTTAGTTAATTTTTGCGTGTGACGATATAGAAAAATTCATATCTAGAGAACCACGACTCTGCCCACTCTAAACTTTACTGCAAAATGATTGCTAAGATTTTATTTTCTCTCTGAAAAAAAAATCAACAAAACTAAACATACCGTTTTCGAAAATTTTTTATTTTAATTTTTAAATTGCATAATTTTTGCTTATAACTTAAGACAAGAACATTTTCAATGCAACAATTAGAAAACAGACGTAAAATGTCAACTTTTCTTCCCAAACGGTTTTTCTCTCTGACGTGTGCATTTTGAGATACTAGCGTTCGAAAATTCATGTACTTTTAAATTTTGTGATTTTCAAAAAATCGTATTTTCGAAAATAAGAACGCAAAAACTTTTTCCAAAAACACGTATTGAATATTTTTTAGACAAAGTATCGAAAAAAAATCGACTTTGAGGAGTCTAAACTTTGAATATAAAAACGTGGCAGAATGACCCATATGCACGGTGCGCTTGAAGCAAGATCAAGATCGATAAAATTGTCAACCAAATCTGACAATGCACAATTATTATCTAGTGCCTATTTTTGTTTTACGGGTTTTTAAAGTATTTTTGATTACAAAGTCCACAAAAAGAAAAGCAAAATAAAAAAATTTAAATTTTTAATGACTTATTCACAATTTTTCCTAGAACGCATTTTTATCAATATTATCGGTGAAAGCGATTACTCTAAAATGGCCATAAAACGAGTAAGTAATTAGGTACGATTTTGCGGATCATGTTTTTGAAGTCTCCGAACACTAAATAATAAATTGCGTTGTCAGATTTGGTTGAAAATTTTTACCGTTTTTGATCTTGCTTGAAACGAACCATACCGGCCAAAGAAAAACCTTTAAATGGCCATAAAACGAGTAAATGAGCAGATCCGATTTCGCGGATTATGTATTTGGAATCTCAAGACACTATATAATAATTGTGCATTGTCAGATTTGGTTGACAATTTTATCGATCTTGATCTTACTTCAAGCGAACCGTGTACATATGCTGTTGTTTTTGGCCTATTTAAGAAGAATTGGAAAAATCAAAAAAATTGGTCCATTGGCACGCCCACCTCTCATATAGAATAAAACTTTTATTTGCTTCGACTCTAGAAAGATAAAATTTGGTATGTGGTGTTTTTTTTTGGCATAATTAAGAAAATTTTGAAAAATCACAAAAATCTAACCATTTCAATTGCTTATTTATTATTTACACATAATTAGAAATAGCCTACGAATGAAAGTAAAGAATGCATGCGACCCAGAGTTGAAATGAGTGATGATAATAATAGTAACAAAAATTCTGTATGTTTATTTACGAGCTATCAGAAGTGCTTACCTGCATATAGTTTGTCATCCCTACAATCGCTTTCCTCACTATCATATATGATGCTATCTTCTTGTATTATATATTTTTTTATTTCAGTAATATTTTTTACTTTGTCTCCGTAATTTTTTTTTTATTTGATACAGAAGGATCGGATGTGAGCAGCAATGCAACCAATAGATCATAGTGCCCATATTCTCTAGATACCTTTCGTGTGTGTCTGAGCCTTTGATTTCTTCTGTCGACTTTCTAAAGCATCTTCAGAGAGTAATCCAATTGGTAAATTAAAATTTTTAATGATAACGCAACCATGAACAAGTAACTTGTGAAGAGTGACTGGCATATAATACCAGGAGTAATGATGTTAACAAAGTTTCCTCGTTTCTTCTAAAAGCTAACTAAATGATTTCAAATTAATATTGAAATCACAAGAAATTGCAGATGCCACAAGAAATTTTGAAAAAAATTTGATTGAATTTTACAGTCATTAGCAGAAACCGATATTCATGTGAAATTTCACATGAAGGCCATCGCGAAGCCGGTGTTGGATTTTTGGAATTTTAAATTCTGAGCTGCGGCCGCAGGCCGCCCACTTACCCTACTCCTATATAAAATTACTGTGGCTAGCAAACTAGGTGTTGGATATATCATAAAAAACTTTCAAGGGGTGACCGCCGGCTAAATCTAACGGAATTATGTTCAACCCCCACCCCTTGTGACAATGGGGTCAAAAAGTACATAATTACCACTATAACATTTTAGGTAATAAAAGGATGATAAAATTAAGGTAGGCGTGGCATTCCGCCCACTTTTGGTATGATAAATAAAAGTATTCACGATCTCTATCTTTATAGCAGGGATGGCCAGGTCGAACAACATTTAATTATTCCTGCTCATTCCCAAATATGATAAGCTCTCATACAAATTTGATGAAAAATGTCATTTGTAGATTCTACAAGATGTAACAAATATTAAAAAGGAGACCACCAGGTTGTGACATCTCCGATTTGCTTAAAATTTTTCGAGATGGTACTTCTCCAACACTTTTTTCGCCGTTGTCCACAATGCTCAAGGAAAAACGAGAAAATAGTATTTAAAGTTTTCCCCTAGTTGTCTTATACAAAAAAAGTTAACATCTTTTCAAATGGCAGCGTGGCATAGTGTGGAGTGAGTTATCGTATAAATCGGAGGGTTGCTGGTTCGCGCCCCGGTTCAAGAAATATATTTTTTTTTTAATTGTTAGTTATACACCTGGATGGATTGGCTTTTGGTTGATCAGAGTAAAGTTTCTGACTGCTTTCCGCCTGGGGATTGCCAGAGCGATCTCTGAGCCAACCATTAGCAAGTTGACACACAGCCTCCCCGCTGGCTCCATCTGGGTAGCTATCTCCGCATCCGCTGAGATAGTGAGCGAATGTGTGCAGCGCGTCCTCCCTGGAAGTAAAATGGGTAGTGCGCAGGGTTTGGTACCCGCCACGTAAAAAAAAAGAATCCAATGAAAACTAAAAAAGCCTCGGATAAAGAACCCCTCAACGTTGACGACCACTGCAAACGAAAAAAGGACTATGATTTAAGGATATGCACCTGGAATATCCGGACCCTCAATAGGGAAGGTGCCTCTATCGAATTGGCGGATGCCCTCAAAAAAATTAAGGCTGATATCACCGCCATCCAGGAAATAAGATGGATAGGACAAGGTTGCTCTCACCAAACAAGTTGCGATATCTACTACAGCTGCCATGCGGAGAGGCGCGAATTAGGATGCGGATTCGTTGTAAGCAAGAGACTTCGCCACCATATCTCAAGGTTTACACCTGTGAACGAAAGGTTGGCTACGATCCGCGTCAAAGCTCGATTCTTTAACATCAGCTTGATTTGCGCGCACGCCCCGACGGAGGAAAAGGACGATGTTGTCAAAGATGCCTTCTACGCGAGACTCGAGGAAGTATATGACCGCTGCCCGGCCCACGATGTTAAGATTGTACTCGGGGACTTCAACGGAAAGGTCGGAAGAGAAGGTATATTTGGCCCCACTGTCGGTCAGTTCAGCCTCCATGAGACCACCTCAAACAACGGTCTACGGCTGATTGACTTCGCCGCGGCGCGAAACATGGTAGTAAGCAGCACCAGATTTCAACACCTCGACATCCACAAGGCCACTTGGCTGTCCCCTGATCAGAAAACACAAAACCAAATCGATCATGTTGTGATCGACGGAAGGCATGCTTCCAGCGTGCTAGACGTTCGTACGTTCCGTGGAGTCAATATTGACTCCGATCACTATCTTGTTGCAGCCAAGATACGCATGCGGCTGTGCAATGCAAAGGATGTACGCTCTGGTATGCAACGAAAGCTGGACGTCGCTAAACTGCAATCACATCGGACGGCCGAAGCCTATTCCGCTCACCTCTCAGAACTGCTCCTTCAACCTGACTCTCTACCCGATGATGCCGGTGGACTTTGGGCGCATATTTCCCGCTCCATGCGTTCTGCCGCTGAGGAAGTAATTGGTTTCCGACGCCCACCTCCGCGAAATCAATGGTATGACCAGGAGTGACGCGAAGCTACTGCAGTGAAAAACGCCGCATACAAAAGAACACTGCAGTCAGCCGCTACGCGAGCCGTACGCGAAAACTACCGGGTAAAGAGAAAGGAAGAGAGGCGCCTTTTCAGACGCAAGAAACGAGAGCAGGAAAGGCGTGAGCGTGAGAGACTCGAAGTGTGACGAGGCAGGAATGATGCTCGAAAATTTTACCAACAAGTCAAGCGTCTGACCCAAGGTTTCAAGCCCGGAGCATCTACCTGTAAAGATGAACACGGAAATCTGGTTACGGATACGCAAGGTACACTGAGATTATGGAGAGAACACTTTTCCAAGCTGCTTGCTGGCGATGACTCCACCAATCCCGCGTTTGGAGAAATTAACCCGATGCCACCAATCAACGACGATGGTGTGGACGTACCACCACCTAGCCATGACGCGGTACGAGTTGTGATACAGCGACTTAAGAACAACAAAGCGGCCGGTGCTGACGGCCTGCCTGCTGAATTGTTCAAGACCGGTGGCGATGAGCTGATAGGGTGTATGCATCAACTCATCTGCAAAATATGGCTAGCAGAAAGCATACCCGACGATTGGAATCTCAGTGTCCTTTGTCCTATACTGAAGAAAGGTGACCCTACAATTTGCGCAAACTACCGGGGAATCAGTCTTCTTGCCATCTCATACAAGGTCCTGTCGACCGTACTGTGTGAAAGACTTAAGCCGTTCGCCAACACACTGATTGGGCCTTATCAGTGCGGCTTTAGACCTGGTAAGTCCACCATAGACCAGATCTTCACACTACGTCAAATCCTGGAAAAAACCCACGAAAAACAGATCGATACCCATCATCTTTTTACCGATTTTAAGGCTGCTTTCGATAGCCCGATACGGGATTGCCTGTATGCCACCATGTCTGAGTTCGGTATACCTGCGAAGCTAGTGCGGCTTTGCAGAATGACGTTGAGCAACACATCCAGCTCCGTCAGGGTAGGAACGGACCTCTCCGAACCATTTGATACCGAACGAGGCTTCAGACAAGGCGATCCACTATCCTGCAACCTCTTCAACTTTTTGATAGAAGTGGTGTTGCGAAAAGCCAGTGTACATCGTAATGGCACTATTTTCTACAAGTGTCCAGCTCCTTGCATATGACGATGATATTGATATCATTGGACGTTGTAAGCGAGATGTTACTGCTGCGTTTTCAGCTATCGAAAAAGAATCAGCGAAGGTGGGTTTGACGGTGAACGAGGGCAAAACAAAGTATATGCTGTCCACAAGCAGGGAGACGCGGCGCATTGGATCCAACATTGCTGCGAACAGCTATACTTCCGAAGTTGTCAAGGAATTCACCTATCTTGGCACCGCCGTGAACACTCAAAACGATATCAGCTTGGAGATAAAGCGAAGACTCACTCTTGCTAATAGGTGTTACTACGGTCTCAGTAAGCAATTGAGTAGTAGAGAACTCTCTCGCCCGACAAAACTGACACTCTACAAGACGCTCATCTTACCCGTGCTACTCTACGGTGCAGAAGCATGGGTTGTGTCGCAGACCGATGCAGCCACACTTGGGGTGTTTGAGAGAAAAATTCTTCGCAAAATCTTCGGTCCTGTTCGCGTCGGCGACGACTACCGTATTCGAATGAACCATGAACTGTACGAGCTCTCCGATGACATCGACATAGTCAAGCGCATCACTATCCAACGTCTGCGCTGGCTGGGACATGTGCGTATGGACGAAGAAGCTCCGGCGAAAAAGGTGTTTGATGCGGAAGCCGCTTGGCGACGACGGAGAGGAAGACCATGCCTCCGATGGAAAGACCAAGCCGAAGAAACCCTATCCACGCTTGGTGTGACTGATTGGAGAAGGCGCGCGCGAAGCAGAGACGCCTGGAGAGAGCTTTTGAGGTAGGCCGTAACCCGGTAACGGGTTGTTATGGCCCCCCATGTAAGTAAGTAAGTATACACCTAATTCTGTTTTTACACGGTAATTGGTTCCAGGAAAACCCGTGCAAAAAAAAACAGTGTAAAAAATACATTGATCGTATGCAAAATAGGTGATTGTTTCCTTATCTCTAAAACCTAGTGAAATTAGTGAAAAACAAGGATTTTTTAAGAACAACTTTTCAGGTTTATTTTATTAAATCACATACATATGTGTTTTTACACAAGCATTGTTATCAAAGAAAAAAAAGATATGCTTTCTAAGCTTAAAAGTAATGTAAAAAAATGTATGACAATTTCAGGATCTAAAAACAATTATGTAAAACAGCTATGTTGTTAACAAAAAGAATAGGTCATTCAATTTTTAAGGTAAAAAGAATTAAAATGATAATCATAAATACAGGAACATAAATTTAATTGCTGTCATCATAAGTTACTCGCATTCGCTTGCATCGAATGCGTATAAAATCACTATCATCGCTGGAATAATTTTGAACTGGACTTCCTCTTGCTCGTTCGGAATCTACATTTTTAAGAGTGAACTCTGTTATGAGCCGTTGTTCGCCAATTGCTGCTACCTCTTTGTATAATTCCTTGTAACGAGCCATACAAGAATTTCATATAAATTGTAATTATTTTTTTTATTTATGTGCACTTTTTCATTTTGGCGATAGCAAAATAGCTGTCTCCAAATTTTGACATTTCTGGATCCAACTATAAGAGACTGTCGCCAACCATGTAGAAAAAGAAAGTGTGAAAGACATTGCCGCGCAGATACTTCTCCAATGTCGCCAACCGTGAAGTCAATTTTATCTCGTCGACTAAAAAGGCGAGATTGTAGCCAACCATGAAGGAGCTGTATATTTAACCAAAAAAAATTTGAGCCCAAAAGATTTTGAATAGTGCTAAATGGAATAAAATCGTGTAAAAAATTTAAAATTGTTTATTTTCAAACCGTGTTAAATCAAAACAGTGTAAAAACAGAACTAGGTGTATTATTATATAAAACTTTATATACAGTACCTGGAGACCGACCACTGTTCGGTTTTTCGTTTTGAGGTTGAAAAATCGAAAAAATATGGAATTTGTTGAAAAAAGTTGACTAATATTGAATAAGTTAAAATATTTAAAAAACATTGAAAAGAGTTGAAAAGCCAAAAATAAAAATTAGGAAAGTTGTAAGAGGTTGAAAGTTAAAAGTGTTGAAAGAGGTTGAAAATCTCCAAAAAGTTGAAAATCTTGAAAAAGTTGAACGATGTTGAAAAAGTCAAGAAAATTTAAATGAAGTTGACAAAGTCGGAAAAATATGGAAAATGTTGACAAAAATTAAAAGAGGTTGTAAAATGTTGAAACAGTTGAAAGAAGCTGAATAACTCAAAAAAAGTTGAAAGAGGTTGAAAAAGTCGAAGAAAGTTGATTATGGTTGAAAAAGTCGAAAAAATTGAATGAAGTTGAATTAAGTTGAAAGAGGTTGAAAATCTCGAAAAAAGTTGAATATCTCTAAAGAAATTGAATGAGGTCGAAAAAAGTTTGTATTTTCTAGTGACTTGAGTAACGGCAAGAGTTAAACGAGTCGATGCGTTGAAGAAAAAATTACAGGCACAAAAAACATGCGCAAATACTCTTTCGCGCTGTATTTCTCATAGCAAACTGCAAAAGCACTCTTTGGAAAATAACTTTTTTAATGTAAAAAAACCTCAGCTTTCGATTAAATACCGTTTTTGAGATATAACACGTTTCATGATTTTTCACCAGGAAAATAGAAAATTTCGGGAAATCTGACAAAACCGTTGGAAAGGTGAGGAAAAATGTGTGTGAATTTAGCGCACGCGCACCGCGCTAGGACATTTGACGTATTTCTCCCCATATATATATATATATATAAATACATACAATTATTGCTCATTTAATAATAGTAGATATAACTTATCTTTTTTATTAAGAACAAAATTATTTTATTTAACAATATGTAACTTATCATTTGTATAAGCTCGTGTTGAGTAGATCGTTTCCAAATCAGACTGACTTCTTGAACTTAAAATACTTACAAGCTAACTAGCCCTATATGAGAGTCCACTACAAACGTGCTGACTCTGCGCCTCGTGTGCGGTGTCAAATATGAGACAGCAGGAAACAATCTTTTTCTCAATGTCACCAATGAAGCGAAGGTTCTGAGTGTTTAGTCTCTGGAGATATGGGCGGCTTAGAATCTCCATGTGGCTTGTGATTTTCAATAGTGATGTTGATGCTGAAACGGGTGTTTTCCTCAGCATGCCCTTTTGATTTCTATACCATGTCCCATTAATCTGGATCTGATCGTCAAAGGTCAATAAATAGGTGCCCTTGATAACTTTCTCTGCGCCTTCGGCAGTTGTTATGAATGCAGTATCGTCGTTGATGATAATCGAGCCGTCGTCGACTACCACAAGATGATCTAGGTGGCTGGGTCTCGTGTTGCAATGCGGCCAGAATGGAGTTGTTTTGCGTAAGTATCACCCGACGATTCCATACAAAATGTTGATGTTAGTGTCGAACTACAATTTTGGATTGGGAGTATTCTTCCTCCACAATCAGCTACGCAATTATTTTCGGCAAAGTGCAGGATTGTATTGTTATGTTGGACCGGGAATAGTACTACTTTCTTACATTCTAATCTAGGTATAGGATATTTAATTATAAAATGCAAAAAATTATTATTTAATTAAACCTTAATCATTGATACTTCCATTATGTCGGTTATAGTAATATTAGTAGAGCGCATGTTTATTACTTGATTTACTTCATCTCAATCTAATATTGTTGGATTTACTATTTTCATCTTTGCAAGCGTTATAGTTAACATTAAGTTTTCAAGTTCCGAAATTAATATTCTATTTCTCGCCAAAGTATCTCCTACAAATGGCCTGTGTCTATTTGCTTTTCTTTTGCATTTGCTCTTGATTCTTTGTGTTAATGGAGATTTGCTGATTTTCGGCGAGTATTAATTGTTGTCCAAATTTCAATTTCTCAAAGTCGTCGAAGTCCGGAGTCCCGGCAACAACCTTTAGAGCAGTTCCTAAAAGATTAATGCTCCGTGCATGTCGATGGTGAATGTTAAGCGCTTCTAATAATGTCCTTATGAGTGTCTCGTCCGAGTCCAGTAACTTTTTCATGTGCGATTGGGGGAAATGGGTCATCAGTCCCTTAGTTTCATCAGTTATTTCGTGATAGGCCGACAAGTTTGTAGAGTGTCGTAACTACCCGTAGTCCCTCCAGATATTGACCGACCCGTCCATGACAGGAATGTAGTCCGAGTGGTAATAGTCCGTTAGTTTGGTAACCGTTGTCCGAATGAAAAGAACTAGTATCATAATTCTGAAAAAGAGGGAATTAAAATTACAAAAATATTCCATGATTGAGGCTTTTTTTTTATTATTTTTCTAACGAAGGTTGTCCTTATGGACCACTCTCCCTTTAATAAGAACGGTAGTTCCTAGATCCGCTTCTATCTTATGTTCGTCATATAGGGGTGTTAACTTATTTCCTAATCTTCTATTATTTTTTACTAAAACACGTTCTCCTACCTTAAACACTCTGTTTTGTCTGGAAACATTATTTCGTTCTAATTGAATTTCCTGGGTTTTTTAATCCTGTCGAAAATTTGCTCTGTCAACTCAGGAGGTGCAGAGTGCACAATTTTAATAGGTCTCCTATTGGTTACGGAGTGAATAGTTCGATTATATGTACTCAAGTTTAAGACACCGTGCGATTTCCGATAATGTATTATGAAAACGTTCCACCTGCCCAAGTGGAGGTGCGTTTGCCATTTCGACTCCAAATTGGTTCTTCAAAAAAGACGTTATTGTTTCTGATTTCAGAGATGGCTCGTTATCGCAATAAATACTCCTTGTGTTGGGGAAAAAATTTAACACGTTTATAAGCGCATGCTTAAGAGAAGGTATATTTTGGACTACCGCGAACTTAGAAAACTTGTCCATACATGTTAGAAAATATTTTCTGTCGGTTGAGAAAATATCTACATGAAGTCTTTCTCCCGAATAGTGTGGCACTGGGGTTGTACCAATTTGTTGTTTGCAAGGATGTCTATTATATTCTGCTTTTGTGCAAATTTTACAATTTTGCACTATTCCGGATGCCATTTTGGGGAAGTAATAGTCACATAGGACTTGTTTTACATTCTCCTGGGCGGCCCTATGTGCGCGATTATGCTCGCAGGTGATTATTTCTTTTTGTTCGTTTTTGTCGAAAATGTCCGATACTATAGTCTTACAGTACCAAAACTTTGTTGCTGGAAAGCTTAGAACTATTTCATGTTGGATGGCAGCCAGTGTTGGCAAATCGCAATGTAAGGCATTTACCACCTTTGGGTTTACTACCGACTTAACTTCTTCAATAAGATTATCTGTGTCCGTAAAGTTAATAATATTTCGGTTTTCCTCCATGAATATTATAAAATGTTGTTTCAAAGGAAATTGTGCTTGTTCTAAAACTATCTGGTTTTTATAGCAATTCAGCGGTGTTTCTGTGGAATCGATTGTGAGGGTAAGTGACACCTCGCTGTGGATTGTTGCGAGGTCTGAATGTGCTTCCTCTTCTAAAGCGTGAATATTATGTCGGGATAACGCGTCCGCCACGTAGTTTTCCCTACCAGTTTTATGGTAGATGTTTGCGTTATGCTCATCTATGAAACCTTTCCACCGCTTTATTTTAGCATTAGGGTTACGGTCCGACACAGCACCTGTAAGTGGTTGATAATCTGTGTAAATGTTGAGATTTTTCACGCCATAAAGGTAATTTCGTAATTTTTGGAGAGCCCACACAATCGCTAGCAACTCACGTTAGTAGTATAGTAATACCGGTTCTGGCGCATTTTTTTATCACTTTTGTATGGGAATTCCCATACATAATTTTTGACCTAAAAATTCACATAAATTCACATCTTAGCGTGGCCATATCGATACTTTTAAAAATCTTTTTCATATGAATTTGGAGTAGCTTTTTAAAAAAAGTAGGTATGGCAACATTGTTTTGAATGAATTTGGTCGGCCAAGTTGATATTGATATGCGGTATAATGTATTGCATGGAAAAATGGGGGACTTTTATAGGAAATTGCTGATAGTAGGGTATGAGCTTTAATGGTAAGCTTTTAAGGTGGTGAGTTGATATTTCGATCAGCATAAAAGTATTCAGCAGTTATTATTTGAGTAAACACAACTGCTGTATTGGAAATCGCAACTCATCTTTTACGTATATGTAGGGTATGTGCGATGTCACACGACGAGCAATTGACAGCACTCAAACAAAATTTGTTGTTGCTTCCTATATAAATTTAAAAAAAAACACTGACAGCGACAGAGAATGAACTTTTTGAACGACGGGCAAAATAATTCATTTTTGAGTGGCGAACATGACAGCAGTCACCCCTCACAATAGTGTTGCGAGGTAGTAAATAAAAAATGTATTGTATTAAGGAGTGAAAAAAGTACATTAAAAAATACTTTTTTAATTAGCATCAAGAAAAAGAGTGAAACACAACACCTTTTTTTAAATAATTTTCGCTGGAGTTCCGCGAGTTGTGAGTTCGAGTTTTTGAATTTTTTGGTAATAGTTTGCTTTTAAAGTGGGAAGTATAACAATAAGCTAATGTTCCTTAATATCTGTGTAACTAATTGACATTTAAGAAAAGTAAATTTTTATTTTCGATGAAAAAGCCATATACTGGACGGACAATGGTAGGTAGCAATCTCAAATAACGCAACGGCACCGGTCGCCGACCGAGTTCATATATCCGACCGCTTTAAAAAACTCTATAAAAATCAATCAATTTCCCGCGCAAAGTTTACGAAAGTAAACGCATTTCATTCTTTCAATAACGATACGTCAACTGTCAAAAAATCATTTTAATGCTTCAACGGAATTTTTGTCAGTTGAGTCTAAACTACGCAGCGGTGCGGTTCGATGGTTTCGCGAGTGTAAAAAAAGATAAAAACGGCGTTTCAAGTTTATCGAATTTTCAGCAGAAATAAACTGAGCTGTAAATATTTTAATATTTTATTGTGTTCATATATATATGTATATAATAATTACAAAGTAATTACCACTTTTTAATTTAATTTAAAAGATTTGTGAAGTGATTAAAAACGGGCGGAATGTGGTTACGTAAAAATTTCCTACGTTCCTCATTCCGACTATTTGTTCGGTAACAGGATTTTTAAGCTTCGTAAAAAAAGATAGTTTTTGTGTCTAGTTAGATTAAAAACGTATAATTTTTGTTAGATTATTCAATCTATACATTATTCTACGATGTCGAACGTGTATACGTCCTAGTTTAAACTAATAAGATTTGCCATAATTTGACATGAAACTTTTACGTTTTTACCTTATTTTCCTGTTTGCACACGTAATTGCTCTATTGATTTAGGTTTTAAATTTACATCTACATGCTTAATAGTACGGGAGGCAACGTTGCATATTTGAAGGTCATTTCCTCCCGCTTATTTTTTTTGCAATTGTTAATTTAAGTAAGGCTGATAATGGAAATAAGCGTCAGTCGCCAGAATCGTGGTGACTCTGGTTGTGAGAGGCCGATGAAAAAATTTAGCTCAATAACTCGGAAAGTAAGCCACAAGTAAAAAATTATGTTCAGACCAGTATTGTAAAGCAGATGAAAATACATCGATTTCATTTCCGTAAAATCTCCATGCGATAAGATTTGACCCACCTTTCAACGTTTTGATGTTTCTAATAAATACTAAAATTTTGAGCAGAAATAGCTATTTTGGGCGAAAAATATGTTTGTCAGATCTGAAAGAGAAATGTTAATTTCAAACTTTCAATAAAAACCTTATTTTTTCGAAAATGGAGATGGTCGTTAAAAATTTCACAACTATGAAAAATGGATCAGATCTGGTCAAATCGAAATTTTTCTGATATATATAGGTAATTATACTTAGAAGTTAACTTGTTTTGTTTAAAATTAAAAGATTTTGATCAAAATCGTAAATTACATTTAAGTTTTACGTTTATAATAAATGTTATCTGAAAAACTATAGCTTTTTCTTATTGCGACATTAACGATCGGAATTAGGTGCTTCAGTGGACGGAAACAGACAAAATAATCACAGGCCGGTCGGTAAATGGTGAACGTTGTGTTTTTTTGTATCAATTTTTTTAAAACAAAATTTAGTAATAAAAACTTTCATTTATATTATTGTTAACTTATTTTTCCCACAATAAACATCTATAACAATAAATAGGTTAATTTTAGTAAAATTACATGACATATTTATGTATCTTTTAGAAGATTCAAACAGACGCGCCGGTAAGTGGTCGTTAAGTGGTGCTTTTGCGTTATGGTTTTTTATTACGCTATTTCAAGCACCAATGTGTTCTTACTGGCCTTTTACATAAATTCGTTTTTGATGCACTCATCGTAATAAAAAACCATATTTGTGAGTGCTACCTGCGTACAACTTTGTTGTTAAATACATGAAATCGCCACCCGTCACTTTGCAACTGCGTACATTAGCCTTCGATAAACTTCTGTTGGTTGTTCTTATGATGTGCATTAACATTTTATTGAAATCTTAACTGGCGTTTCAATTTATTTCAAAACGGAGTAGAAAAAGTAGTAAAAAACATAAACGTCAGAATTTAACCGGCACTCATTTTTTTCGTCGTGTGACTGGCCTCCACTCAAAGAGTGAAAAAGAGTAAAAATTTATTATTTGAGTGCTGTCAATTGCCCGTCGTGTGACATCGCACTATGAACTTTAATGGTAAGCTTTTAAGGTGGTGAGTTTATATTTAGATCTGCATAAAAGTATGCAGCAGTTATTATTTTAGTAAACACAACTGCTGTATTGGAAATCGCAACTCATCTTTTAGGTATATGTTTTATATTTAAATATTGAGGTGAGCAATGTATTTTTTAAGATATATAACAATATATTAATAAACAATACCAGTTAAACAATATTTATATGGAAAGCCCTAGAGAGCGAGCACGGAGGAGGGGGGCGGCGTAGGTGTGTGTGCAAGATGTTTACCGTAGGTTTATGATATACAGTGATATTCCCCATTACGGACAGCCCCAATAACCGGACAGCTCCCATAACCGAACACATTTTGGCGACGTTCATTTTTCATTAACTTTTCCATACAAAACTAATTCCAATAGCCGGACGCTCCAATAACCGGACGCGGTCACTATATTCTGCATCATTTGGATCAAAATATCTCTTTTAAACGGACAAAATAAAATAAGAATTGTATTAAATTTGTCCTACTTCCCCTTTTTACAAATTTTAATTCGTTTTACGTTTGTCGTTTTCGGTTTACGTTTATCGTTTTTCGATTTATGTTTGTCGTTTTTGGTTTACGTTTGTCGTTTTTGGTTTACGTTTATCGTTTTTCGATTTATGTTTGTCGTTTTTGGTTTACGTTTTTCGATTTATGTTTGTCGTTTTTGGTTTACGTTTATAGTTTTTGGATTTATGTTCGGAGTTTATAATTTTACGTTTATTGTGTTACGTTTGTTATTTTATGTTGTTTTATCTTAGTTTTGCTATAGTTGATAGTTTAGTTGTAATTTGCTCAATTTTGCATTGCTTTATTCATTGCAATGTTTTATGTTTTTATTGTTATTATTTTTTTTTCTAATTTTTCCGTAACCTACTGTTGAGGTAGGGAAGTTATATGCGACCGCGTGTGCTTATTGCGGTACACGTCATCTCATATTTCTTTTAAACAAGCAAGTATTTATTTACATATGTTTGTTTTTTACCATTTTTATATTTTTATTTAATTTTGGTGTATCAAAGAATAAACTTAGCTCTGCCGGAATCATGCTCAGCAGAGTGCTTATGCAGCATTTCATTTGACTCAAGACTATACATTCATTACTTAAATTAATACACACAATGTTATTTTGTTTACACCGAGAGAAATGAAATCCGTAAAATCAAAGAAAAGGCGTCTTTACAAAACTGTTAACAAAATATCTTTGTAACAAAGATAAAATCTTTTCAATAAAGATATTATCTTCAAATAAGCAATTGCTGCGTCTTCAAAATAAAAGCTAAAAGTTCTTTGTTGATAAATAAAGGAAGAAGTAGGTAACCGAAAAGAGAAATTATTTGCCAGAAAAATTTAATTCTTTGTTAGCGAGCGACTGAAAAAAGTCTGTAAATTTAAAAACCTTTCTTTGCTTTATTAAAGACTTTACCTTCACCGACAAACTTTACTTGAACTTCGTTTTTCGTTGCTCGTATTTTTTGCCAACAACAGTGTTCCCTCACATACAACTTTCCTTCTTTATCGCAATGCGAGAGAGCAGAACGACATTATTCGATGGAAAATTCTTGTCGTTTAAGAACAAAACTAACAGATTCTGCGTAACAACAATACTGTTTTTCATTTGCATACAGTGTTGCCACTGATACATTTTTTTTCCTACCAAAATTTACTCGAAAACCTACCAAAATCGTTTGTAACCTACCAAAATTTTTCGATTAAAAAAAAAACACATTTTTACAGCATTGAATGAGCTTATTAACATTCGATGCTGCTTAAAATATGCTGGTATGTCGTCGTTTAAAATGCTTAACCGCATATAGCACAAATCGCGAAATCGTGTACAGTGGCTCACATCAAATGTCGGGCAACTATGCGCAAAAAGTTACCATATAACTTTAAGTATTATAAAATTTATTGGTGAATGCATAAGAAAAAAAGAGGAAGAAGAATATCTAATCACGGATTCGAATTCCTCGATCAATAATTGCTGTTTGAAACAAAAAAAAATTTGAATCACCTTAATATGTAAATTTGTCCACTCCGATTCGAAAAAAATCAGGTCTGTTAATTTAGAAAAATGAAGATATCTGTGGGCTCTCCGCGAGTAGAGCTTTGTTCTTTGTTTTATCCTAAATCTTACCATAATCAGGTTTAACCTACCAAGAGGAAAAAAACCTACCTGATTTGGTAGGAAACTACCAAAAACGGCAACCCTGTTTGATATGTTAAAAATCAGCTTTGATGCTGCCCTTCGGTTGATTGAAATTATTCGTGTTGCAGTTGTACGTGGTGTTTAGTTGTTAAGCTCAATGGAGGTGAATGAAGACGAGGAGCTGCTTACCGTTTTGGAGCTGCTTAACGGGAGAATTTTCTATGAGACATTTAAAGGTAAGTTTATTTGATAATTTATTAAAACTCATGATTAGACTATTGATTTACACTAATTGTAAAGAATTTTAAAGAAAGCCGGATGAAACGCTTCTTTGTTAATATCAAACAGATTTTACTTGATGTTTTACTTTTTAAAACTAACTAAACTGTACAACAGGGCAGTACAATTGGGCAGTTAAGTTAATTTTAAAAAGTAAATACAAACTTTCACACACACACTAGTGCTTTGCAAAATTGCGTTTCACACTGCTTTTTTCAATATACTTTACAGTTAAATTCATGAAACTCCCGTTTAACTCTGCCGCTACTTTTGTTTTTGTGTGTTTGAAAACGTGCGCACACGCAGTTGTTGCTAACATACAATCTTACGTTTGCATTTTGTTCTGTTTCAATATTGTTATAATTCGTGTGTAGGTTTGTGCTGGATGGATTGGCTTTTGGTTGATCAGAGTAAAGTTTCTGACTGCTTTCCACCTGGGGATTGCCAGAGCGATCTCTGAGCCAACCATTAGCAAGTTGACACACAGCCTCCCCGCTGGCTCCATCTGGGTAGCTATCTCCGCATCCGCTGAGATAGTGAGCGAATGTGTGCAGCGCGTCCTCCCTGGAAGTAAAATGGGTAGTGCGCAGGGTTTGGTACCCGCCACGTAAAAAAAAAGAATCCAATGAAAACTAAAAAAGCCTCGGATAAAGAACCCCTCAACGTTGACGACCACTGCAAACGAAAAAAGGACTATGATTTAAGGATATGCACCTGGAATATCCGGACCCTCAATAGGGAAGGTGCCTCTATCGAATTGGCGGATGCCCTCAAAAAAATTAAGGCTGATATCACCGCCATCCAGGAAATAAGATGGATAGGACAAGGTTGCTCTCACCAAACAAGTTGCGATATCTACTACAGCTGCCATGCGGAGAGGCGCGAATTAGGATGCGGATTCGTTGTAAGCAAGAGACTTCGCCACCATATCTCAAGGTTTACACCTGTGAACGAAAGGTTGGCTACGATCCGCGTCAAAGCTCGATTCTTTAACATCAGCTTGATTTGCGCGCACGCCCCGACGGAGGAAAAGGACGATGTTGTCAAAGATGCCTTCTACGCGAGACTCGAGGAAGTATATGACCGCTGCCCGGCCCACGATGTTAAGATTGTACTCGGGGACTTCAACGGAAAGGTCGGAAGAGAAGGTATATTTGGCCCCACTGTCGGTCAGTTCAGCCTCCATGAGACCACCTCAAACAACGGTCTACGGCTGATTGACTTCGCCGCGGCGCGAAACATGGTAGTAAGCAGCACCAGATTTCAACACCTCGACATCCACAAGGCCACTTGGCTGTCCCCTGATCAGAAAACACAAAACCAAATCGATCATGTTGTGATCGACGGAAGGCATGCTTCCAGCGTGCTAGACGTTCGTACGTTCCGTGGAGTCAATATTGACTCCGATCACTATCTTGTTGCAGCCAAGATACGCATGCGGCTGTGCAATGCAAAGGATGTACGCTTTGGTATGCAACGAAAGCTGGACGTCGCTAAACTGGAATCACATCGGACGGCCGAAGCCTATTCCGCTCACCTCTCAGAACTGCTCCTTCAACCTGACTCTCTACCCGATGATGCCGGTGGACTTTGGGCGCATATTTCCCGCTCCATGCGCTCTGCCGCTGAGGAAGTAATTGGTTTCCGACGCCCACCTCCGCGAAATCAATGGTATGACCAGGAGTGTCGCGAAGCTACTGCAGTGAAAAACGCCGCATACAAAAGAACACTGCAGTCAGCCGCAACGCGAGCCGTACGCGAAAACTACCGGGAAAAGAGAAAGGAAGAGAGGCGCCTTTTCAGACGCAAGAAACGAGAGCAGGAAAGGCGTGAGCATGAGAAACTCGAAGTGCTACGAGGCAGGAATGATGCTCGAAAATTTTACCAACAAGTCAAGCGTCTGACCCAAGGTTTCAAGCCCGGAGCATCTACCTGTAAAGATGAACACGGAAATCTGGTTACGGATACGCAAGGTACACTGAGATTATGGAGGGAACACTTTTCCAAGCTGCTTGCTGGCGATGACTCCACCAATCCCGCCTTTGGAGAAACTAACCCGATGCCACCAATCAACGACGATGGTGTGGACGTACCACCACCTAGCCATGACGCGGTACGAGTTGTGATACAGCGACTTAAGAACAACAAAGCGGCCGGTGCTGACGGCCTGCCTGCTGAATTGTTCAAGACCGGTGGCGATGAGCTGATAGGGTGCATGCATCAACTCATCTGCAAAATATGGCTAGCAGAAAGCATACCCGACGATTGGAATCTCAGTGTCCTTTGTCCTATACTGAAGAAAGGTGACCCTACAATTTGCGCAAACTACCGGGGAATCAGTCTTCTTGCCATCTCATACAAGGTCCTGTCGACCGTACTGTGTGAAAGACTTAAGCCGTTCGCCAACACACTGATTGGGCCTTATCAGTGCGGCTTTAGACCTGGTAAGTCCACCATAGACCAGATCTTCACACTACGTCAAATCCTGGAAAAAACCCACGATAAACAGATCGATACCCATCATCTTTTTATCGATTTTAAGGCTGCTTTCGATAGCCCGATACGGGATTGCCTGTATGCCACCATGTCTGAGTTCGGTATACCTGCGAAGCTAGTGCGGCTTTGCAGAATGACGTTGAGCAACACATCCAGCTCCGTCAGGGTAGGAACGGACCTCTCCGAACCATTTGATACCGAACGAGGTTTCAGACAAGGCGATCCACTATCCTGCAACCTCGTCAACTTTTTGATAGAAGGGGTGTTGCGAAAAGCCAGTGTACATCGTAATGGCACTATTTTCTACAAAAGTGTCCAGCTCCTTGCATATGCCGATGATATTGATATCATTGGACGTTGTAAGCGAGATGTTACTGCTGCATTTTCTGCTATCGAAAAAGAATCAGCGAAGGTGGGTTTGACGGTGAACGAGGGCAAAACAAAGTATATGCTGTCCACAAGCAGGGAGACGCGGTGCATTGGATCCAACATTGCTGCGAACAGCTATACTTTCGAAGTTGTCAAGGAATTCACCTATCTTGGCACCGCCGTGAACACTCAAAACGATATCAGCTTGGAGATAAAGCGAAGACTCACTCTTGCTAATAGGTGTTACTACGGTCTCAGTAAGCAATTGAGTAGTAGAGACCTCTCTCGCCCGACAAAACTGACACTCTACAAGACGCTCATCTTACCCGTGCTACTCTACGGTGCAGAAGCATGGGTTGTGTCGCAGACCGATGCAGCCACACTTGGGGTGTTTGAGAGAAAAATTCTTCGCAAAATCTTCGGTCCTGTTCGCGTCGGCGACGACTACCGTATTCGAATGAACCATGAACTGTACGAGCTCTACAATGACATCGACATAGTCAAGCGTATCACTATCCTACGTCTGCGCTGGCTGGGACATGTTGTGCGTATGGACGAAGAAGCTCCGGCGAAAAAGGTGTTTGATGCGGAAGCCGCTGGGCGACGACGGAGAGGAAGACCATGCCTCCGATGGAAAGACCAAGCCGAAGAAACCCTATCCACGCTTGGTGTGCCTGATTGGAGAAGGCGCGCGCGAAGCAGAGGCGCCTGGAGAGAGCTTTTGAGGTCGGCCGTAACCCGGTAACGGGTTGTTATGGCCACCCAAGTAAGTAAGTAAGTAAGGTTTGTGCTTACAGTGTTTACTTACATATGTACATTTAAAAATTAAGCACAAAAATAAATCCGTGTTTTTAAAATTGAGCAAGTAGTACATTTAAAATTTGAGAAGTAAGAATGTTTATTCATACCCATATGCAATAGATACTTAATTATCATATTTTTTTAGTTAGAGCTTAGATCTATAAAATCAAATCACATGGCACCAAATATAAAAATGTTTTTTTTGTTTGCTGTAATGTTCGGTAGTCTGTATTAGGTCAATTGATTTGTGGCCTAAAGTATTTAGTACGCTATGGCAAAGTTCCAACATGCTGCTTATAGATACACCACCAAAAATTCAATTGAACCAAGGATGCAAATGCAACTGGCAGACATACGACAGCGGATAACTTTAAAATCAAGTTAATAAATATTTATTTGAAAATAAAGAACTAATTTTTGGTGCCTAAGTACTAATGATGCTCTAAACAAAAAAATATGGTAATTAAATATCAATGTTTGATAGCTCATTTTAAAAAACAGTAAAATAAGAAACGAAATACACTCCAGTTTTTTGAGAATAAACACTTAAAAAAAGTTTTGCTGCGCGCGTTCTTAGGAACCTAATTGTCCAGTCTTATAATTTAATTTTTATTTATTTAGAGCATGGTTTCACTAAAGAGAGCTTAAAATATGTCAAAGAACATCATTTAGCTGATTTGCTTCCCAGAACTAATTTTGGCCAGCGAGTTATATTTGAACATAATTTAAAGATGTGGCAAAAAGAACAGGTTAGTATTGTTTATTTAATAAATTTTTATTCATTCTAATATTTTCTTTCCAGAAAGTTGACTTTACTCAGTTTTCGTCGTCAGTTACATCTCCATCAGGGTCAACAAAATCGGTGGGATCAAGTTTTTTCAATGCATTTGAAAGCTCTGATGAGGTAAAATTAATTTGGTTTTTTATATGTATTGTTACGAAATTTCCTGTCCCTTTGACAGTAATTTCAATCTCTTACACTTTTCTGAGTTCGATCACTGCATTGTGTAATAATCAAGAAAAACGCAATCTTTATTTAATTATAAAATGGTTTATTTAAATCACAAACGTTAGTTTTTACACAGCACAATTGTTTATTTAATCTTTATATTCAAATTGTATACACAAACGTTATACTTTATTACTTAAAATCCACTATATCACTTTAGTACTTAAATTCAAATGTTCTCACTTAAGATCCACTGTGTTCCACTGTTCAATATCAACTATGTCTCTGCTGCTTATATCACAGCCTTATATACTCAAGTCATCATGTTCTAGAACCATCTGCCGTTGTCTAGAATATCGTTTCCAGTGCCTTCTAGATAGCGATTATCGACGTTGATAATGTCGTACCATCTGCCATTATCCAGAATGTCGTTTCCAGTGCCTTCTAGATGGCGATTATCGACGTTGATAATGTCGTACCACTTTATCATTTATAGTACAGAAAACATGCTACATGTCGCTAGATGGTGTTATTTTTCTACGGTCAGTGATGCACGTATTTTTCTACGGTCAATGATGCAAGTATTTTCTTACGGTCAGTGATGCACGTATTTTTCTACGGTCAGTGATACTAGCTAATATCGTTTAATAATTATTACGAGAATTTTCTGGCATAAACCAAATTTCGCTACAGTATTTTAAACTTACAAACCTATTCTGGCAAAGTGACAATAGTCAACCAGGATTTTTCCTATTTTTATGTGTTTGTTGTAATTTTTTGATTTCATAACAAAATTTTAAGCTCAAAAAACAAAATTTGTCAATGATTTTGTCACTATATAAAAAGCAGCTGACAATTTTTATCGAAATTTATTATTTTTGAGCTTCAAATTTTGTTTTGAAATCAAAAAATTACAACAAACACATAAAGATAGGAAAAATACTGGTTGAACTTGTCACTTTGCCAGAATAGGTCTGTTATTACACAACACAATTAAGAGTCTCATCCGTCTGTCTGTCCGAAAAATAAACTTTAATTTTTTAACTATTTCAGCTTGAAGTACCGTGGTTCAGTAGGGCGGCATTGATGACCAGTGCAACTGTTTCTGACACTCTGCAATACGATACAACGTTTGATTTGAAAGAAGCTCTTTCGGCAACAGTTCCTGGCCAAGATGTTCTACACAGTTATGAAGTAAAACATTACTTGAGTGAACGTCACCAAGCAACCATTTCACATACAATTGTTGATTACTTCATACTGAAAGGAGTTAAAATGGATCCAAGCCTTTTGATAAAGGTATCAAAATCTGTAGTGGCACTATTTCCGACAGAAGTTGAGTCTACGTATTATATACCACGCCATGATAGTAAGAAACCTTCCGGAAAATTATATGACAGGTATTCTCATTTAAAATATTTTTTTTAAGATTGAAAAGAATTAACATGGACTTTTTCTGACTGCAGGTATTTTAATTGTTTGTATAAACGAAAGTCTGGTCATACGCCAGCCAAAAAAGCCAGATGCGAATACTCAACAAAATCTATTTTTAGTTGTTCAAGAAATGAAAACATTCTTTTTGGAAAAATTTCAAGCTTACAAAATTGAAAATGTTTGTAATTCTTATCTTATAAAGAGTATCGATAGTTTTAAAAATCCAAGAAATGAGATAACATTAAATAGTGTTGAAAAAATTGTAAGATTTTAAGAACATTTACTTAAATTTTATATGTATATTTAAGCAAATAAAACATATAAATAAATATTCCAGTTTTCACTGTTTAACTTTTAATTTTTGCGTAACTATTTTTAACATAACATTTCGTCTTTGTAGTAAAGAATATTGTCTTCGGTTTTAAGTTCGTGCCTTTGTTAATACAATAAAATTTTGTCTTTGTCACAAAGGGCATCATCTTTGTTTTTAAGGTTCGCGCCTTTATTAATTCAAAAACATTTCGTCTTTGTCACAATGAATATTGTCTTTGTTTTTAAGAGCGTGCTTTTGTTAATTCAATAAAACTTCGTCTTTGTCACAAAGAATAACGTCTTTGATTCAAATATAAAATTTTTTGAAAATTTAACTTTTCCCGCGACTTTGTAACAAAGACCTTTTCTCTTTGGGCACAATGTAACCAACAAAAGTCTTTGTGGCAAAGTGCGTTTTGTTTTGGTTTTACATACTTTTTTTTCTCGGCGTACGCTGCAACTTCCCACAATGTTGCAACGAATAAAATAATTAATAAATGAAACAAAATATTTATTTATGTTATGTTATGTATGGTTTTACAGTGGGCCACACATAACATAAATAAGTTAAATAAGTGGAGTTAATGCTTTTAATTATGACGTACATGACTGCTGTGGTTGATCGCAACTATTTCATAATACTTGTTAATAAATCAAGTTTAATCATGTTCATTCAGATATAAATCGTTAAAATCAAAACAAAACAATGTTATTATGTATTGGCTATAACAGATTAGAGCTGGTGAGAAATATTATGATGATGATGAAATAACGATATTTTTGCATACTGCACATATATAATATTTCATAAGATCTTGAAATTAAGATATATATTTTTCACAACATGATGAAATTAGTATGTATATGCAGTGGTTTGATTCTAGTCATGTGTAAATATCAATCAGTATAAAATTTTATAGTCAGTGAGTGAGAACAATTTTCATATAATTTGGTCGCGGTAACTGTGATTCGCAAGATGTTTATAATAATTATAGGATAAATATTGGACATATTGATGTGACTAAAAGGTTGAAGAACAACTATCATAGAGATACTCCAGCAAATAATTTAAATATTTTATATATAAATAGAATTATTAATTGATAGGTTTATATTGCATATTTTGGAAGTGATGAACATAAGCAACAAAATTCATTTTCCAACAATGTCTAGCCAAATTAAAAAAATTGTTGAAAGGGCAAAGATGGCACTTGAGTGTGGCTTGAGCGATCCTGAGCTAGTAAAGATTGGGTTCAAAGAATGTTCTAAAGCTTTGAGGGTTCTCCAAAAGTACCATTTACGAAGGGCAACGACTATTGGTGTGAAGCAGAGTGTCATGTCGGCGATGGGTCTAGTGCGAACTTACCGCACCCAGCTGAAGCATCAGCGTAGAACTACAGGTGGCGGTCTTTTCCAAAACAAAAAAAGGGAAAGGTTGGCTATCAATACGAGGTAAGTGGGAGAATACTGAGTCAGCTTTTGGTGGGCGGTATGTGAGATTTCCTCTTTTAATTTACTAGATAATGTACTAGGCTATTTGTAGGTTACATACGGGTGTGATTGTGAACTTGACGTATAAGGATCCAAAGTGTCTCTTAGAAGATTGTAGCGAAATCTTCCAGCGAAAAATACGAAGCAATTTGAGGAGCGAGTTAGCCCTCAAAGTCAATGCAGTGTTTTGCGGAGAAATTCGGGTCATTAAAGGTGGAGAGGAGGTTGATGAAGAAAACTCCATGAACACGAAAAATTTCCCTATTTATCGCCAAACAGATCTCAATGCTTGGTTCAAGGAAAACGTTCATGATGTTATCCTAAAAAAGCTCGAGGAATTCCAAGAGCGGGATAGCGGTTGGGCGTTGGTGGCCATCATAAACTTGATCGTCAATATCAACAAATTTACGCTCCAGATCGGTTCGACTTACATTCCGCTGCCCAAGCAGATAGAAGCTAAAAAAGCATGCGTCAATGTCAAGAATGATGATGATGCATGCTTTGCTTGGGCAATCATTTCCGCTCTCTACCCGGTTGAGAAAAGTTCTGACCGCACATCATCATACCCCGACTACTGTAAGAAATTAAATTTTAAAAATATTAAATTCCCGATGACTGCCCGGCAAATCCCTTCTTCGAGCTGCAGAATGATCTTTCCATCAACGTCTACATCCTTAATAAGGTAAAAAAGAAATTCATTGTGCTACCCACTTATCTAACAAAAGATAAGAAGGAGCAGCATATTAACCTCCTCATGATGCAATATGTGTACTATGATGAGAAGGAGGAGGATGCCGTTGATCCAGACAGTGACATCACCGAGTCTGCTAGATATCACTACGTGTGGATTAAAAATCTGTCCAGGCTGCTCTCATCTCAAGCATCCAACAACCAGCACCAAAAATTTTTCTGTGACCGATGTCTACACTACTTCCACACGCGGACCCGGCAGGTGGCGCATGCTGAAGATTGCAGTAAGATGAATAACTGTCAAATTCGTATGCCTACTGATGAGGAGAGACTGCTTTGTTTTAAAAATTATTAAAATAAGGTATCGGCTCCATTTGTGATATATGCTTATTAAGAATGTCTTTTGGTGAAGTTAACTCCTCTAGAGAAGAAGACAACTTCTCGAAAGAAGAAAATTTTGACAACGGCATATCAAAAGCAAATACCACATAGTGCAGCCTACTATGTTAAGTGCGCGTATGACCCCACGTTAACATTTTATAAAAGCTATCGTGGGGCTGATTGCGTTGAATGGTTCGTGCGGGAACTTGGGCAATTTGCTGAGGATGTTGCAACGGTATTTCTTTGTCCTCTGCCGATGGATACACTATCCATTAATCAGAATCGCGAATTTGAGCTGGCTCTCACATGTCATATTCACCTTTGAAGACACAAAAGTTCGTGATCATTGCCATTTAACTGGCAAATATCGTGGCCCTGCGCATGATGGGTGCAACATTAATTTCAAGGACTCCCACACGATTCCCATTATTTTCCATAACCTTAGCGGCTATGATTCGCATTTTATTATTAAAAAATTGGCCACTGAGCTTAAAGGGCGTGTCGATCCACATTATTAGAGTTTCCACATTTGAAATCAGAATTTCCAGATTTAACCGCTACTCAATTTAATTTGCTAACTCGTAAAGGTGTATTCCCTTACGACTATTGTGATGGTGCAGGGAAATTTGTAGATACTTCCCTACCTGATATTTTACAATTTTTTAATAAATTAAATGGTTGCCATATCAGTGAAAATGATTATGAGCATGCGAACAAAGTCTGGTCGGAATTTAATTTGACTAATTTGGGCGAATATTCTGACTTATATCTTAAAACTGATGTTCTTTTACTTGCCGATGTTTTCGAATAATTCCGCTCAAGTTGCCATAAAACATATGACTTAGACCCCGCACACTACTTTACTTTACCTGGTTATACTTGGGATGCTATGCTTAAATATACAGGTATAACCCTTGAGTTATTAACCGATATTGATGTACTCATGTTTGTTGAGAGAGGTATTCGTGGGGGCCTTAGCCGGTGTAGCAAGCGGTATGCTAAGGCTAATAATAAATATATGCTAGATTTTGATGCTACCCAACCGTCAAAATACTTGATGTACTATGATGTCAATAATCAATATGGTTGGGCAATGTCCCAGTATCTTCCACACGGTGGCTTTAGCTGGGTGGAGGAAGTCGAAAATTTCAAAGTTGAGGATGTACTCGATGATTCTGATATTGGATATATTTTGGAGGTGGATTTAAGCTACCCAAGCAATCTTCACGATCTACATAAAGATCTACCGTTCTGCCCCGTACATGCTGCACGACCGGGGACAAAACAGAAAAAATTGTTGGCTACTTTGGATGATAAAACCAAATATGTTATCCATTATCGTGGTCTTAAACAGGCTATGAGCCATGGGCTTAAATTAGACAAAATTCATTGAATTTTGCAATTCAAGCAATCTGCTTGGCTAAAAGCGTATATCGACTTAAACACCCGTCTTCGAACGGCCTCCACGAGTAATTTTGATAAAGACTTGTACAAACTTATAAATAACGCCGTTTTTGGTAAGACTATGGAGAACATAAGAAAACATAGTATTGTCAAATTGGCGACGAAGTGGTTGGGTCGATATGGTGCTGAGGCCTTAATTTCCAAGCCTAAATTTAAGGCTTCCACTATTTTTAGTGAAAATTTGGTGGCAGTTGAGTTGAATAAGACTGAAATCTTTTTCAACAAACCCATCTTTGCGGGTATGTGCATCCTCGACTTGGCAAAAACAACCATATATGATTTTCATTATGGGTATATGCTTCCTGATTTTGACTCCTTCACCTCCATTGTAAAAAATTTTATAACTTTTGACGATTATGTAGATTGTCTCAATAGCGGTGTGGAGTTGAAGGTTGATCAAAATTTAATTCGCTCGCAAAAACATGAAGTCTGCTCCATTACGCAAACAAAGACCGCTTTAAGTTCGCATGATGATAAGCGATTTTTAGTGTTAGGTAGCTATGAAACGTTACCGTGGGGTCACTACAGTATTATGAATGCGGATTAGTTGCATTCATAATTTATTATTAGATTATTATAAAAAATATAGTTTTTAGTATTATGTAAAGTAATTTTAGTTAATTGGGAAAATATCGCTAAATAAAATAATCAAAATTGAAAATAGTTGCATTTCTTTATTTAAGCTTTAAAAGATGAGGACGAAGAAGAAGAGGAGGAAAATTTCAATCTGATGGGTAGTATTTCGTGGTAGCAGAATTGTTAAATAGAAAATTCAGCTTTCATTATTCATAATATATGTCATTTTAAATTATCTTGAATTGTATTCAAGTTCAATGTTATCAGCAAATATTATTGTTGTGTATAGCCACGAAGTAGGTCAGAAAAGCTATACCATTCCCGCTTTATCGTGCTACATACGATTTAGTTTAGCATATTGGCATTTCTTATCACATATGCTATGTGGTGTGTGCAATTTCTTCATCAGCTTCGTCTTCAGACTCGCTTATCTCTGGAGTGGCGCTTTGATTTTCAAATTGCATTTCTATATTATTGTCTTCAGTTAAGAAACTCTGATCGATTTGCAAAAATTTGTCAAAACCAGCGAATCAGAATGATCGAGAAAGTCCAACTCTACTCAACACTTTTGACATAAATTTGGGAACCACCAAATTCGTTCCTTTTAAAACAAAAACGAATTTAAATTTGTAAAAAAGGTAAGTAGGACAAATTTAATACAATTCTTATTTAATTTTGTCCGTTTAAAAGAGATATTTTGATCAAAATGATGCAGAATATAGTGTCCGCGTCCGGTTATTGGAGCGTCCGGCTATTGGAATTAGTTTTGTATGGAAAAGTTAATGAAAAGCGAACATCGCCAAAATGTGTTCGGTTATGGGAGCTGTCCGGTTATTGGGGCTGTCCGTAATGGGGAATATAACTGTATATCATATACCTACGGTAAACATCTTGCACACACACCCACGCCGCCCCCCTCCTCCGCGCTCGCTCTCTAGGGCTGTCCATATAAATATTGTTTAACTGGAATTGTTTATTAATTTATTGTTATGTATCTTAAAAATACATTGCTCACCTCAATATTGGATGCTTTCCTCACATGAGTCAATGTTTGGTGCTAAAAATATAAATTCATTCAAAACAATGTTGCCATACCTACTTTTTTTAAAAAACTACTCCAAATTCATATGAAAAAGATGTGAATTTATGTGAATTTTTAGGTCAAAAATTATGTATGGGAATTCCCATACAAAAGTGATAAAAAAATGCGCCAGAACCGGTATTACTATACTACTCACGTTCGTTGGTTGCATAATAAATTTCCCTGTCTTTTAGGGTCCGTGAAATCATCGTAATTAGTCTTCCAGTTTGGGATAAGACCGCACCCAAACCTAAAGCATCCGGATATAGTATTATAACTTGTTCTGAAGCTAGAATCCTTCTTAACTTATCGAAGGACTGATATTGCTCTTCAGTAAGTTTTATTGCGACCCTTTTCGATTGGTTAGCGCTAATTTTGCCATTTTCTCCTTTAAGGATATCGGTTAGAGGTTTGGCTATTGACGCGAAGTCTTTGATAAAACACCTGTGGTAGCTTGCTAGGCCTAAGAAGGATCTAACATTAAAAAGCGTTGAGGGTTCCTTGAAATTGAGAATTGCATCTACTTTATCGGAGCTTGACTTTATGCCATCTTTCGATACGACGAATCCAAGGTATTCAACACTTTCCTTAAAAAAGTGAGGTTTTTCCTTGGAAACCCTCATATTAGCTTCATATAATTTTGATAGGACCCATGTAATGTGGGTAACATGGTCCTCCTCGTTTTCTGAAAAAACTATTATGTCATCGACGTAGACGTTACACGATTTCCCAATTTGTTCTCTGAGAACATCGTCGATGGTTCGCTGAAAAATGCTCGGGGCATTTTTTAAGCCGAAGGGTAATCTGCAAAATTCGTATTTTCCGTTTCCGACTGAAAAAGCCGTTTTTTCCCTATCACACTCGGCCAGGGTTATCTGGTGGAAGCCTGACTTGAGGTCAAAGGTTGTAAAATATTTAGCCTTGCCCAAATTTGCCAAAATATCTGTTACGTTCGGGATGGGATACTTGTCATCTATTGTTTTCAGATTTAATTTGCGAAGTCTATTACGAGTCGCTTTTTAATATTACCGTGGTCGTCTCTGCCTTTTTTGTCTACAACCCATATGGGGTTTTCATAAGGTGACCTAGAAGGCCTAATTATGCCATTACGCAAAAGGTCTATGATCTCAGCATTTACAAAGTCAGCCACACCCATTGCATATGGGTAGAGTTTTGAGTATACAGGGTCGTTATTCTCCGTGCGGATGGTAGCAATAACATTTGTATTGTATGTCATTGGAGTTTGCAAAAACTCTATTGAACCTTACAATCATTTCCTTAAATTTATTTGCCACGTTATGTGGTACTTCTATATGCTCTATTTGTGTGAAATTGACGTTTGCACACTTACAAAATTTAAGTTCCTCCGAACCAGTTTTTGTTACAATCCTTTTGTTTTTAAAATTTATTGTTGCGCTTGTCTGCGTTAGCAGATCAAGGCCAATTATTCCATCAAATGTGGATAGTGATGGCAGAAAAAAAACAATGTAGTGTTAACATCAAACAGATTGATGAAACACTTTTGCCTAATATTATTGAAGCCATGAAGTGACTTCACTAAAAATGGTTTCTGCATTGGGAATACGTGCACTATTTCTCTAAGGGGCTTAATATAGTTTTTGGAAGCTCCCGTGTCTATTAATAATTTGATCGTTTTCCCTGCTATAGTCCGCTCTAGGTACGGGAGCAGGGATTTTTCTCTAAAAGATTAATCTGTTCAGGTTCGTAGGTCTCTTCAATGTCCAACCCCTCTGAATTTGCTATTGATTGATAGTCCTGGTCAGTTTGAGCCGAGGGCGTGTTTTCCTGCTCCATAAAATTTATTCTTTCGTGCTTGGGCCCATTGAACCTTGTTGTTCCACTATGTGTTCGTTTTTTATTTTGAACATAGCTTTGGCCATATTGAGCCTGTGTTTGCTGTTGTTGACCAAAGGATGAGCCACCATACTGGACAAGTGCTTGATTATTTTGATTAATATTTGGTTGTCTAAATTGGGATGAACCGCTAGTAGCCATAGGCTCTGGTAGTGCTTGTTGCTGAGGAGCCCGGTTTCCAAAGTTCTGGCGCGTTGAAAAATGAGGATTCTTTTTTTGATTCGTGGGATGTGCCGGATTGGCACCTATTTGATTTGGGGCATTCCTATTTTGTTGCTTCTGTCTGTCCTTATCCTCTAGGCACCTAGCAAAGCTGCTAGCAAACATGTATCTCTCGTGATTAGCCTCGATCTCCTGGGCTAACGCTAGAGCTGAAGATAAATCCTTCGGTCGTGCTGAAAAAAGCACGTTGCTCAAGGATATTTTGGTTCCGGAAATAAATACACGTAGGGCGTCCATCCTATACTTTTCGTTGATAGTAGCCGCAATTGTCTGCTCATATGACATAACTGTCTTGTTTGTAAGAAGCATTAATTTTTTCTCTTTTTCATCGTAATACTGTATAAGCGTCATGTTATCTTGTCGGAGGATAGACAGCTCTTGTTCGACTAAGTAAATAGGTTTTTTGTCCGAGTATGTAAAGTCAAGTCTGTTAATGATAGCTTTAAAATTTAGGACTGTGTTGAAGGACGACAATATCATGTCGGCAGACCCCTTAATTTTATTTCTAATTATAGCCACGGCTTGGTAGTGCCTGGAGCTATCCTCATGTCCTTCGAAAAGCTTGTAAGCGGTATGTGCCGCTTGTCTCCATGAGACGTACTTCTCTTCTATGCCTTCGAACTCAGGTAAAGATTTTATTATGTCTAAGGATTCTTCGCATTCGACCCCTGGTGTGATCTGAATTTCCCTATAAGTTTCGATTTCGGGTACTGTGGTTTGGATGCTATTGAGTTTATTAGTTAGGTAGTGAGTTGCTGTTCGAACTATAATTTTTGTGCACGGAGTGCGTTGTCTATCATTTGTTCGGAAGTGGCAATTTCAAATGTTATGGTATTATGTTTAATAGATACGTTAAAACTCTTAAGTTTTTCGTATAATTCTTCTAAGTCTGAATCAGAATCGCTCATAACACATTAACAAGACAAAATATTAGGAGGAATTTTGATAGCATATGTTTGAAATAACTACTGTTACTATTATAGCTTGCAAAAAAATAAAATATGCAGTCCGAAATTATTTTTTATTTTCTTTCCTTTATTTTTTTTAAAACACACAAAAAAAACACAAATGCGTTCTACTTACAGTTTCTTTTTTAAGTTTAAAATTAGCTTAAACTCTTGTGCTGGCTGCTGGCAATTATCGGATTTCTTGTCTTCTTCCTTCCTGTCGCCGCTGCCCAAAAGCTGTCCGCTTTGGTGATATACTTATGGATTCTTTGCCTTTTTTTTTAACTCGTGGCTGCGAGACTTGTTTTATTTTTTTTATTTTAATTTTTTTTCAATGCTTACAGTTCATTGAGTTACGAGACTTCTTTTTTTTGATTTTCTTTGTAATTTAATTCTGCTTTATTTATTTTTTTTTAAATACTTGATATTTGCAGTTCACTTTTCTTAGAGTTTTGTGATTTGATTTTTATATTTTTAGTCTCTTTTTTTTTAAACTACGTTGGGCGCCACTTATCTTTTTTATTAAGAATAAAATTATTTTATTTAGCAATATGTAGCTTATCATTTGTATAAGCTCGTGTTGAGTAGATCGTTTCCAAATCAGACTGACTTCATGAACTTACAAGCTAACTAGCCCTATATGAGAGTCCAATACAAACGTGCTGACTCTGCGCCTCGTGTGCGGTGTCGTATGGCGTAAAATGTTGACGCAATCTGATGGCATAAATGTGGGACGTTGAAATGCAATAAATGTTGACGCAATCTATTGGCATAAATATGGGACGTTGAAATGCAATCTGCTATCACTGCATATTATTCAACGTCACATCATTTTGGCAACTTAGTTGCCCGTTGGGTTAACTTATACATATGTTATATAACAATTCTCGCATTATTTTTCTGTTCCCGGTGTTTTTTATTGATTCTGTTGCAGACGCCACCATATATTATTGTTAAGAAATAAATGTTTATTTTATGTTTTAAAATAATCAAACCACTCTATTATGCTTCTCTTTATCATTAGTAATATGAGCATTAGACCGTACCTCAAAAAAAAATTTCACGCTACACCAGCAAATCCGAAGCATTTTTGCAAGATAATTTCGAAAAAAATTTTTTTTTTTTTTTTGGCGGAAAATAGAGATCGCGCATTTGTGTTTTTCATCATATCTTCGGTATTTACAGTCCAATTTTAAAGTAGAGATTAGATTAGATAGATTTTTTATTTCATTTTTTCTTAAAGTTACTTTACAATTTTTTTTTTAAATAATTTAATAACTATGTTATTATTAGTCAAAAACTAACAAATAGGACAATACCGCGAAGCAACTGGTATCAAATTTAAAATTCTTCACCGCCTTTATAACCTTCGCCTTTTTAATAAAAATTAGTCATTTAAAAAAAAAAACAACAACATTTTCATTTTCCAAATGCACATTTCGGTGTATTAAACACCATCATCAGTGGTCATATTTTATTACTAAATACAAAAACATACATTAAATTATCTGCTTTATATTAATAAACATTAAAACTTACAAATTGTTCAAACTTAAGACAACTATTTAAAATTTAAAAACATTTAAAAAACTCCGCCTACAACAACGCCGCTGCATAGTATGTCATGACTCACAACACAAAACAAAAATCAAAATTTGGTATTTGAACTTTGGAAAAGCTTTGCACTATATTATTTATTTTCTTTTAACAAATTAAACAGAGATGACCTGATCGGTGCCTCCATCGTATTCATCATTATTTTATTGCTTTTGTGCATATGAATGCTTTCGTACGCGTCTAATCTTTCTTCCCTTTGCACTTGCTTTATTAATTTTACATTGTTTATTGTTATGCTGTGGTTATTTTCTAACGCATGTAATGCCACAGCTGACTTATTAGGCCTTACGTATTTTATGTGCGAAAAATGTTCGTTGAATCTCGTCTCTATGTTTCGTTTTGTTTGTCCTACGTATTTTTGTAAACAATCAGTGCAACTGACCTCATAAATGCCAGCTTTCTTGTTATCATCTGTCTTGTCTTTCGTTGTTCCCAGCTTATGTTTTAGTTTATCGTCCGATGCAAAAACTAACTCAATGTTTTTTTTTTTTTAAAAATGCCTTTTAATTTGTTTGTTATTGAAGGCAAAAAGGTTATTTTTATCCGTTTCTTTGACTTTATGTCATTAATTGAAGTGAGAGTTGTAAAATTTTGTCTCCGCGATATTTTAGATTGTTTTTCAACAATTCTTGTTATCATTTCTCTTTCATAACCGTTTAACTCCGCTACATATTTGATGTATTCCAACTCATCCATGTAACTTTTAACATTCAGCGGCAATTTACAAAGTCTAAAAACCATACTATTAAATGCTGCTCTTTTATATTGCATTGGACAAAAAGAATCATTTGGGATATACCTAGGAATATTTGTAGGTTTCCTGTAAATTGCAAAAGATAATCCATTATTTTTTATTCTAGTGATCATCAAATCCAAAAAAGGCAATTTTCCCTCGTTCTCTGTTTCAAATGTAAATTTTATTGTGGGATATTTTGAATTTAAAATAGCTAAAATATCATTCACTTTATTTTGCTGGACCACGGCAAAAATGTCATCAACATATCTGAACCACACCCTTGGCAGATTTCCTTCTGCTTCTAATTCACGTTCAAATGAAGACATAAATAGTTCTGCTCAAAAGGGTGATAGCGAATTGCCCATTGCAGTTCCTTCAACTATTTTAAAAAATTTGTTTGAAAACTGAAAACAATTGTGGTTCATGCATAATTTAGCCGCTTCTAAGTAAATTTCTATTCTTTCAATATTAGTTTCCTTTTCATTTAGCCATACTTTTAGTAACTTTATAGTTTTATCTATAGGTATGCTAGGAAACAAAGCTACAACATCAAAAGAAATTAAAACATCGTGGTCTTTCAAAACCACATTCTTGGTTTTATCCACAAAGTCGAGTGTATTTTTTACGCTATGTTTAAAACCGTTTTGATATTTTTTGAATTCAGCAACTAACCATTTGGAAATTTTTTCAGTCGGAGAATTTATGTTTGAGATGATGGGTCTCATTGTTAAAATAGGCTTATGCGTTTTAGGCAAACCATACATTTTTGGAACTGAAGGGTTTGAAACTAACAACTTCCACTTCACTTTTGGACCAAAAACTTTGGAGTTTAAAATAGTTTTTAATAAAGCTGTTGATTCCTTGACCATTTTTGGTAAAGGTGTTTTATTCAACTCGATGATATTGTGGGCAGACGTAACTTCAAGCATTTTATCTAAATACTGTGATTTGTCCATTATAACCAAATCACGGCCTTTGTCAGACTTCATATATACACAATCTTTTTCTTTTAATTTTTGAATAATGACGGCTTCATAGGGCTTTATATATTTATTACGTGATTGTTCTCTTGTAGCCACTTCTAAAATAGGTTTCACTTGCTTTCTAACCTCTTCTTTGTTAAAATTTGGTAAAAATTTAATGCTATTAAACATTATTTAATCGAACTTACAGTCATTAAGCAAAGACCAATATTGTAAATTTTTACTTATTGTTCAATGCTATTTTTCAACAAACATGACAAAGATAACAAATGGAACAATTTTAACCTGGTAATTGGTGACATGTTTCGGCTATTACCAATAGCCTCATCAGACCAGTTTGGTTAATTCTGTACATGGACTCGAACCCCTGACCGTTCATGCATTGCAATTGCATATTTTGCGACGGCCGCTCTAACACTTGAGCTACTGAGGTACTTGTCATGAGGTTTACAGAGTGCGCATATTCCATTTGTCATCTTTTGTCACTTTTTCGCTTGCTGCCATAGCCGTTAGACCGTCGGCCTAAAGTCATGCCATAATTTATTTTTCGAAATTGTGGTGTTGCCAGCCACATATTTTTGAAATTCGGCGTGTTCTCCATATGGTTTAAGAAAGTTGATTTTAGCGACTGATTATTTTATAATTAAACATTATTTAATCGAACTTACAGTCATTAAGCAAAGACCAATATTGTAAATTTTTACTTATTGTTCAATGCTATTTTTCAACAAACATGACAAAGATAACAAATGGAACAATTTTAACCTGGTAATTGGTGACATGTTTCGGCTATTACCAATAGCCTCATCAGACCAGTTTGGTTAATTCTTGTTGGCTGGCTCGCCATTATTACTATGTTATTATTAGTCAAAAACTAACAAATAGGACAATACCGCGAAGCAACTGGTATCAAATTTAAAATTCTTCACCGCCTTTATAACCTTCGCCTTTTTAATAAAAATTAGTCATTTAAAAAAACAACAACATTTTCATTTTCCAAATGCACATTTCGGTCCAAAAGTGAAGTGGAAGTTGTTAGTTTCAAACCCTTCAGTTCCAAAAATGTATGGTTTGCCTAAAACGCATAAGCCTATTTTAAAAATGAGACCCATCATCTCAAACATAAATTCTCCGACTGAAAAAATTTCCAAATGGTTAGTTGCTGAATTCAAAAAATATCAAAACGGTTTTAAACATAGCGTAAAAAATACACTCGACTTTGTGGATAAAACCAAGAATGTGGTTTTGAAAGACCACGATGTTTTAATTTCTTTTGATGTTGTAGCTTTGTTTCCTAGCATACCTATAGATAAAACTATAAAGTTACTAAAAGTATGGCTAAATGAAAGGAAACTAATATTGAAAGAATAGAAATTTACTTAGAAGCGGCTAAATTATGCATGAACCACAATTGTTTTCAGTTTTCAAACAAATTTTTTAAAATAGTTGAAGGAACTGCAATGGGCAATTCGCTATCACCCTTTTGAGCAGAACTATTTATGTCTTCATTTGAACGTGAATTAGAAGCAGAAGGAAATCTGCCAAGGGTGTGGTTCAGATATGTTGATGACATTTTTGCCGTGGTCCAGCAAAATAAAGTGAATGATATTTTAGCTATTTTAAATTCAAAATATCCCACAATAAAATTTACATTTGAAACAGAGAACGAGGGAAAATTGCCTTTTTTGGATTTGATGATCACTAGAATGAAAAATAATGGATT